>RPOG01000019.1:0-600000 GCA_008086565.1 Thalassoma bifasciatum
GCAGGACTCCCAGCTTTGTTTCTTCCTCTATGAGTAGACAGCTAGATGACCAGGCCCACACCTTTAAAACCCCCACAAAGAAGACCCCGTTCGAGAAAATCGCCGCAAAGAGAGATGTGTTTGAGAGACTAGCAGTCAAAGATGCTCCTAAAACAGTGGTAGTGAAACCTTCAACTCTAGAGAGGCCCAAACCCAGACAACTGCAAGCAGAAGAGCCGAAGCCTGTCCCAGCTCCGCGCTTCAGCAAAGCATCTTCAGGTGTGCTCAAACCCATCACAGGTCCGCAGGAGAGGAAGACATCCACATCGGGTCAAAAAGACTCCACACAGGCAAGGGTTTCAACTCCTGCCTCAGCTCCTGCACCCACAGAGCAGTCTGTGATCCGTCCTAGTGAGGCCCTGAAGCAGCTGGATATATCCAAGATGGAAAACAGTGCAGTCACTGTTGCTGTTCGAGTACGCCCTTTCAGTGCCAGGTAAGTGATGCAGTGTTTGATTGAAAGGTCATCTTTGAGGGAATAGATCATAACTGTAATTTGGAAGTCTTTGGCAATACATAGGGCAACAACGTTTTTTTCCCCTTGGGTATAAAAAACTTTTTTGTTATCCCCAAAAAGTCCCTAACAGCTTCCTGAAAGTGATGGTTCCCACTTTAAGTCCACAATTTTGCTGGTTAACTCCAGATCTTGAGGTTTATCATCACTTCTGCGATTTGACAGACTGTACATTTTGGATCAAATGATTGATCAGTACCAGTGATAGACCGATAGTTATTTCAGAGCTGATACAGATTACTGGTAGTCAAGCAGGTCAGATAACAGATATTTGGGGCAAAAGTGAAAACACCGGCATAAAAATTTTGAGTGTCATAGTACAAACTCCATCATTTAACTTAATTGAAATACATTGAAGCATGTTTATCAAAGGGGCTGTGAGGTCTTTGTAAATGATCTTGAAAAAGTCTTGTATCTGGATATATGCCTGATTGTAACGTTCAACTTAAAATGACAATCATCGTCAAAATAGGTTGTTCTAAATGCTATTTCTCAGCTCCCCGATCAGGTCATGCAGGAAAAATTGATGTATGGCAAGTTGGAGTCTCTTTGACAACCCCATGCCAGCTGACAAAGTTTAGCAGTGAGAAGAGATCTCTGTTTGTCTTCATCTTCTCTTTTTATTCTGCCTCCCGTAGCTATCTAGTGATGGGGTTCAGCAGGTTTTTACTCTCCCTCACACACACACATACCATGGCCTATTTCCATACCAATATTTATTGTAGTTGTATTGTGGAGTATCAGATGGAAAACCAAACTACAGACCAACTGCAGATTTTAAGCTTATGGAATTGCTTACATTTACAGTCAGATATTTCTCTGTCCTTCTCATAGGTAATGTTTGTGACTGTATCTCCTCTTTCACAGGGAGAGAGCAGAGAAGGCACTACAAGTCATCTTCATGAACGGTCAGGAGACCATTGTCCAGCATCCAGACTCCAAACAGAACTACTCTTTCACCTATGATTTCTCTTTCTGCTCTGTGGATGAGGGTGATCCCTCCTTCGCCAGCCAGCAGACGGTGTATGAGACTCTGGCGAAACCTCTGCTGCAGAGGGCCTTCCAAGGGTTTAACACTTGCCTGTTTGCGTACGGGCAGACTGGCTCTGGGAAGTCATACACGTTAGTATTTTTTGGGGGGGCACTGAACTTCATCCCCTAAAATCATTTCTATTACTTGAAACACTAAATGCAAATTGTTTAAAGAGATGAGTGAACAATCTGTGTAACTGGTTTGAAATTATTATTTAGGATGATGGGCTTTGGAGAAGAGGAAGGGGTCATTCCACGATTCTGCCATGAGCTTTTTGCACAGTTGACATCCATGGAAAATGAGGAGGTAAAATAACCCAAAAGGAGTAAAATGCATATTAATGAGGGATATTTTGGAATCACTGTTTTTTTTTTTTTAAAAAGAACGTATTGCAAACCCAGAAAAAAACGCTCAAATATGTACAGTACATGGAAATAAGTTATGTGTCATGACTCATCGACTGATTCTTTTGGGTAACAATATATCAGGTCAAATGCCATGTGGAGATGAGCTACTTCGAAGTGTATAACGAAAAGATTCATGACCTGCTAGTGACCAGAGATGAGCCAAACCAGAGGAGAATGCCTGTAAGTGGTGTCAAAAATATAAAGATACAAAAGATATTATTCTAAAAACATCTTTTGGAGTCAATGTTATGACTAAAAACCTGAATTTTTTCTTTTTCATTTTTGTTTCCAGCTGAGGGTGAGGGAACATCCAGTCCATGGCCCTTATGTTGCAGACCTCTCTGCGTGAGCCATTTTAAGATTTATTTTGCTATATTTCCTCTAGTTTAAGACCAAAGAGCATTCATATGTGGACCTTGCAGAATTGTTCACTGTGTTCATTTCTTTGCAGGAACATTGTGAGCTCTTACAATGACATTCAGGTAGGCTGAAACTGTTTTCAAGATCAATCTTTTGAACTTGTTTGACCATCGACCATAAATTGATGCATTTATACATTATGAATGGGCAGACTTGTCAGAGCTTAGTGCCAGACATGATCACGGAAAAAAGAAATCAAGGTTTTTCTGAGTTTTAAAGCCATGAAGTCATAGCTGAGCTTTTCAAACATTGTTAGAATCTTGTCAAGAAAACAACAACATACTATTATTCTCTTACTGGGAAATCTCCAGTGACTAAGTCATATTTTGTATTTCCTCCTTCAGGGTTGGCTGAAGCTGGGCAACAAGCAGAGAGCCACTGCAGCAACAGGAATGAATGACAAGAGCTCCAGATCTCACTCTGTTTTCACCTTGGTGATGACTCAAACTCAGGTATTTTAAACTTTCCCTCACAAACGATCAGAGTTCATAACTGACTCCTTTCGCAGAAAAATATCACATAACAGGGCTTTTTTTATCCAATTATTTTTTTCTGTGTGTGCTTGTACTCAGACTGAGCTTGTGGAGGGTGAGGAACATGAACATAGTATCACCAGCAGGATCAACCTGGTGGACCTGGCTGGCAGTGAACGCTGCAACTCTGCCCAGACAAGTGGAGAAAGACTCAGGGTATAGATATACCATGTATTTTATCCTACACATAATCAGCATTTTCAATGAACATAAGATACTCATTCAAAACATGTTTTGTTGCAGGAAGGTGCCAGCATAAACAAATCCCTGCTTACACTCGGTAAAGTCATTTCTGCCCTGTCAGAACAAGCACTGAGCAGAAAGAAGGTCTTCACACCGTACAGAGAATCTGTCCTGACATGGTGGGACATCCCAATGCTTTCACACATTATGTTTCTGTTTCAACTTAAACTTTAAAAAGCTTATTTTTGTAATCAGGAGCTCTATGTTTGCGCATATGGTTGTTGTGCAGGTAATTTTCTAATTAAAAGGATGTTTCTGGCCAACCCCGTTTTTTCCTGCAGGCTGCTAAAAGAGAGCCTTGGTGGAAACTCAAAGACGGCCATGATCGCCACACTGAGCCCGGCGGGCAGTAATGTGGAGGAAAGCCTAAGCACTCTGCGCTATGCACAACAGGCCCGTACCATCATCAACGTGGCAAAAATAAATGAAGACACCAATGCCAAGTTGATCAGAGGTCAGCCACTTCTTGTCTTAAAATACATATTTTGTAAATCAAGCATTGGATTATTTAAATTTGTTACAGCTCTTGTTTCATAAGGTCTGACTACAAATATATGTAAACAGTAATGGGTGCTTTATGGCTTAATCCTGTCTTTCCAATCAAGTTTTTGTATTCTTCTGAACTCCTAAAGCTGCCCTTTTGTGTATTTTCTATATAAGTTGCAAGATATGAGGTAAGTGGTTGCCAGGATCCCACATTTTATTTCTTTTAAAAAGAGGAGAAAGGATAATACATGTGGAAAATACCAGGCAACCTGCGAAAACAATTCTAGTTTTTGTGGTTCGTTTGTCTAACAATGTACTTTATATATACATTTTTTGTGAACATGAAGATCTGCCATCCTATCAAAAACAATCATGCCAATATGTCCAAGAACCAAAACTGGGTTGTAACAATTGTCCTGATCTCTCATATATAAACAGTTAGTATGAACTGAAACAACCCCACATTCCAAAACTACATTTTCTACAGAGAATTTTTCCATCAATTATATGCATACACATACCCTGGTACGTCCTTTCATTACAATGTCTTTGTTGTGTCTCTCCACGAGCACCGTCTTCATCTTCCTCTTTTTGTGTCTGTCTCCCTTGCTGTCTGTTTTTTTCAATGTCTGTCTTTTTATTCAAGTCTTGCTCTTGATCTCTTTTGCTCTCCTTCTCGCCCACATATCCTCCTGTCTGCCCGTCTATCCATCACCAGAATATTCACCACCCAGTTCAATTAAGGCCAGGCCCTAACCTTGCCTCCAGGCCATATTTATGCACTGTCAGCTGCACATGGCGGCTAACTGTCATGCAAGTATTATTTTTCATGAGATGATTGTGCTGCTGTTTGATGCTTTTAGCAGTAAGGGGAGCTCTTGCAGTGGATTTCTCACACATCACCTGTCAGTGTTTGATGTTCAAAGTTAATATGGCTGAAACATTGTGAGTCTGGTCAATGTTTTTTGCAAATTATCCTCAGTTAAGGACATACAGGGCAGATCTACAAAAATCACAATATTCCTCCTGTATCTGTTTAAGTCATCTCTTTATCATTTCTCTGAAGTTTCATATTGACATATACTCATTTAAGTAATTTTGCTTCAAATAATGTAACTGCATACATTCAAGCGTGAGCTGCCCTATGGATAAACTTTATGACTTCACAGAGTTGAAGGCTGAGGTGGAGAAGCTGAGAGCCGCCCAGATGAGCGCCCAAGGCATTGAACCAGAGAGGGTCAGGCTGTTTGAACAGGAGATCACCTCCCTGAGGAACAAACTCTGTCAGCAGGAGAGAGAAATGGTCGAGGCCAACAAGTCAGTATTAAGGCAATTTGTTGTGAGGTTGTACCTTTTTTTTTCGCATGAGGCAACAGGAAAAACAAACAAACACAATTTAGAATTTTCTTGCAAAGCCATTTGTCATATTAAGAGTGTTTGACTCTTAGGTTATTTTTGTTTTTTATTTTTTGAACAAATGAAGAGGAATCAAAAAGTTGGGATTGAAAAAATCATTTTGCAGAGTTTAAATTTTCTTTTCACCTCTTTTCCCCCCTTGAAGAAATGTTTTTGTAGGACACAGCTTCATGAATTGTGGCAGAGTTTTACCTTGAGAGATCCAACGTTTTAGATGATAAACATCTTATTTTCTGGCAGGGCATGGAGAGAGAAGCTTGAACAAGCTGAAATTCGAAAACGTGAAGAAACCAAAGAGTTGCAAGTATGCGGTATTTTCTTAGAGGCTTATACCACTTGCATGCTGTATTTTTGCTTCTGTTCAGTGTATTTTTGGCTTTACTGTGAAAGATTTCATTATTAGTCAGTCTTTTCTGACCCTATAGCTTTATATTGGTCTGCATGCTAGTAAAAAAAAACGTGTTAATCAACTTTTTCTGGGATTTCAGAGAGCGGGTGTGTCATTTAAAGTGGACAATCGTCTCCCAAACTTGGTGAACTTGAATGAGGATCCTCAGCTGTCTGAAATGCTTCTGTACATGATTAAAGAGGGTCGAACTACAGTGGGCAAACTCATGTCTCAGTCCAGCCATGACATCCAGCTGACAGGAGCCCTCATCGCTGATCAACACTGGTAAAATTAATATAGGAGACTCTGAAACATTCAAGTTTTAATCCTCCTATTTTTGTGTGTATGATTTTTACCAGAGATTCAGAAATTTGTTGATAAATTTAATGTTTTAATCAACAGATTGTGAATCTGAAAAATATGCCTTGCTTTGTGTCGTCTCCACCCCCCCTCCCATTCAGTATTATAAACAACATCAAGGGCACTGTCAGCATCACTCCCATGGAAAATGCCAAAACTTTTGTCAATGGAAACCTTGTGTCTGAATCAACTGAGCTACATCATGTAAGCATATTCCTCACACATGTGAGGTTTATACTTGTTTAGGCTAACTTAATTTCCTTAAGTTGTTTGTAATTGAAGTGTAAAACAACACTACAGGAGTAAAAGGACATTTTCACCTAAAAATAATATTGTATAAAACATGCTGTCAAGTGAAACAAGTGACAAAGAGTAGAAACACAATTCTTGGCCTTTTAAACATAAACCTTGCTTAGTTCTAAATCTGGAAATTTTCATTTGTTTAGAGCATGAAATGAGTGAAACATGACTGACTCATTACTTCCACTTTGTTGACAAATTTAATTCAGGCTAACACTGTGGTTTCGTTTTATAAGGGTGACAGAGTTATTCTTGGTGGAGACCACTACTTCCGCTTCAATCACCCGGCACAGGTGCAGTCTGGAAAACGGGTGTCATGCTGGACAGCTGCAGGCGATGGTCACAAAGACTTTGAATTTGCTAAAAATGAGCTGCTTGCTGCACAAAGAGCGCAGTGAGTACCAAACATAAACATTGTTATAACCAGATGATCATGATGTGACCTGTTAGACTAATAACAAAAATCACAACTCCGTTGAGCCATCTTTGTGTTTTCCAGACTGGAGGCAGAAATTGAAGAAGCTCATTTGAAGGCAAAAGAGGAGATGATGCAGGGAATCCAGATGGCAAAAGAAGTAGCCCAGAAAGAACTTCATGACCAGAAAGCACTATATGAGGGTAGAATTCGAGACCTGGAAAGAGAGCTGGTACTTAAACATTTTGGTTTTGTTTCATCTTTCTTTTAGGTACTGTATATTATGGGAAGTATTTTTTAATCGTTCTATCCTATCAACACAATTTTGGTATGATTCATCAGGATGGGGAGAATAAGCGAAAGCGTCAGCAGGAATTGGACCAGCAGAGGGTGGCCAGCCAGGTGGCAGAGCTGAAGATGGCGAAGCAGGAACTGGAGCAGGAAGTGGACACCCACAAGAAACGCCTCCGCTTACACATGGAGGCCCAGGTCAGGACACAGAGCAACACTTGGAAATACTGAATTTGCTCCTCAATTCAATTAAACTGACTAATAACTGCCCTCAGGAAAGCTGCTTCTGGGGTTTGTGTGACAGTTTCTTTTCCGACCAGATAAAAGGAGAATTCCACCCATACATGGTGTAAAGTCCACTTTATCAGACTGTCCATGCTTCAATGCCCTTTTCTATAAATTTCATTAGCAGCGCTTTTGTATTTGGCCCATCTATTTTATCACACAGTAAGACCACTTGGTATACAGTCATGGACACAAAGTAGTGTGATATACTTGTAGTATTCTGAGGATGAGAGGTGCAACAGTTTGAGACCATCTATTTCCATTCTGCCTTTGGTATCTTTCTTCCTTGAGTCGAAGATGCATGTCCCCTGGAAGTTGAGATTATTCCTGTAACGCTACATTAAATCACCTCTGCCATTTGTTCACTCTCATGGTGTCTGATTATCTAAATTGAGCTTGGGACGCTTCAGAAAATATGCTGATGCTGGTTTTATATGTTCAGCTGATTGAGAAGTGCTGTGAGTCGTGGTAAAGCTTGGCTTCAGCGTAATGTTTTGGCCTGGTGGGTTTTAATACTGTGTACATTACCATGATTCACTCCAGGCAATGGAAGAACACCGTGTGCGCCAGGCGAGGATTGTAGAGGCCCTGGAGGCGGAGAAGAGGAAGATCAGCAAAGAGCTCGAGGAGATGCAGAGGAAAAGAGCATTAAGGGAATGCAACACTGCCAGAAATGGTTAGTTGCAACTGAGAACATATTGAAGTCGGAAACTTCAATGATTATTCACACTGTGAAAGTAGATTTCCAGATGGGTGTGGTTTACGCCTTTCTGCCAGAAACACTGGAGAGTGTGTGCGCCAGGACCTCATAAACACTGAGCTTAAAATAAGCTTAAAGAGAGCAGAGGAGAAGGCAAAAAGACCTTGCATATCTGAAGTTATTGTTATGAATCTCCTTTTCGATTAAAAAGATAACTTAAATGGCACTAGACCCTGTCATGCACCCATATATTGTTCTTTTTAACCCTTTCTTCTCTACAGACCTATGTCCATGATACTTACACAGGTCATGACACTCAGATTAAACAAAGCTGAACAGTCAATGGTGTGATCCTCATGATGGGGAAAAACAAATACTTTTCAACGCTCAAGTTTCTGTGTTTCATTCTGTATTGCAGGCTCTCCACAGTGGGATACCATGAAGCTGTCTTTAATGATCGAAGAAGCCAACAAAATTAGTGCCAAACTCAAGAAAAAGACAGTGTTCAGCAGGTACACAAAGACAACAAGGGGGACATTATTTTCATTTGATATTTTGTATTGCTGGTCTCAAATCATTTGGAAAATGATCTGTTCAGGTAATATTCACTGAGGTCATCCTGAAGTTTGAAATTCTGTGCTTATCTATTGCAGACATGAAAGTGCTGATAATGGAAACTTGGAGAACGGTGGTCTGCTTCAGGTGCGGGTTCAAAACACAGAACTAGGGATCTCAACTTTCTGGAGTTTGGACAAGTTCCAAAACAACATGGCTGCCATGAGGGAACTTGAGCAGGTATACCTTAAATTTCTCCCTGTTTGAATCACGATGATATTGAACTCGCTGCGGTTGCAATCCATTAATGTAAAATACAAGATATACAATTGTTGATTAATACAATATTTTGACAAGGGTTTACTTTTCTGAGATACCTGAGACATACCTAGTCATAAGAGTGGAGTCAAACTGAGATGATTTTTTACTTTAGCTATGTCCCCCAGACAAAAGTAAAAAAAAAATAGAATAATGCCATGAAAAAAGAAAATAAATTGAATAGATTCTGAAAACAAAGATTAAGCATTAATCGGCGTAAACCCAGGATAGGACTGCTGGCTGATCTGAACAGTTTGTTCAAAACAAGATTTTATCTCCACACAGTTTGCTGATATGGTGACATCACCAGTTGGTGCATTGCTTTAAGGTCATGTGCCATTTCAAAAGAGAAACACAACTTTGTGACAGCAGCAAAGGATGCTTCTTGAATACTGGGTTCTGTAATGCCTGTCGGGGGCAGTAAACTTGAATGAAGTGTTTTGGACAGAATTTTAAAAAAAGGGGTTTCAAAGACAGTAATACAAAGCCTCAAAATGTAGACAACATCCTATCTTTTAATTTCAGCAACAATCCCAGAAAGATACATGAACAAACGTGACATTAGATAAAACGGAGACTGGACAACAGATTCCATTAGTATACAGAGGTGTCATGTTTTCAGGGCTCACAGTGATTTATTTCTACCATCCGTTCACATTCCCATTGTTATCTGGCCAGTTAACAGAAAGTTATAGACAATTCTCAGTTTCACTCTTACATAAAACTTTAGTTAGAGCTGTTAGACATTTCAGTGCAGTGCTGTCCAGGGTGTTTCCAGATCTTGTTGCCAATTTTCTTAGATCATGCTGAGCTACATCTGATCCTTATGTAAAACAAGAAAAGCAGGATTATCTCATAGTATAATTGGATATTATGTATAAAATAAGAGTGTGTGTATGGACTCTATAAAAAATCATGAGGAATATAGTATTACCATCATTATGGATCATGTATGGTGAGTAGATTCATAATCCATCTGATGAAGAAATAGCTACAAAATGCTTAAGTGTATCTTGAAGCATGCTTGTTTATTTGACCTGATCAGTCCTTTTCCAATAATCTTATGTATAATGTGAGTTGAGAGAGGCAAATCAAACCAGCCAGCATGTCTGTTTTTCATCCTGCATATTCAGAGCCTGACATCACCTCAAGTGCAATTGCCAATTTCCCAGCCATCTGACCTTATTTACTACCCAGAATGGGCTGTTTTATGCCTGACAGAGGGGTGCTGCCTCACTTTGCTGTGCTTTTCTCATTAAGTTGTGTAAATAAGACTGGGCATGTCAGCAGTAGTTTACTCTCCGCAGGGGGATCCCACCTTTAAAGATGACGATGTGTTTTATGACCCTGATGATGAGTGGGAGCAAGATATATCGGCTTCCTCTGCTTCCACCTCCTCCTTCTCCCGTCGAAGGTAATTATCCAGCTCCTCCTTTCTCCTCCTGTCCATCAGCCCCTCTTTCAAACACCTGACATTCACGTCAGGCTTCTGGGATGTAATTAGTATTCTTTTCAAATTACTTGAACTGTTTAAACAGGCAAGTGCTCAAAAACAGCCACAGAATGTTTTCAGTGTTTGTTTTAAACCAGCAGTCCTCGTGCTTAGCTGAGTTCACAGGCTTTTCCCCTGCTGTAATGTGAACAATATGTCTGGCTGTGGGATGTACAGTATATGGAAAGTGGAAAGGTATGTGCGTGGAGCATGGAAAGTCAACAGTTTGGAAGATTTTGGTTATTTTCACAAAGCTCTCCTAGTTTCCACCAATGTGCTTTACAACCTGGCACATGTTATGACACTCAACACATCTTACTTTCTCTCATGAAAACGTACTGCCCACAGAATATTTCTCTTTATTCCCTTTTTTCTGTCTTGATTCTATTTCCATGAACTCAAGACCTTTGAGTTCAGAAAACGAAAGGGCAACAAGGGTGTCTGTGTATGTGTGTGTTTGGGTTGAGGAGTGAAAAACACAAACAGTGCAGAGCCCCCAACATTTTCCCCTCACATTATTACTATTCTTGTCAAGCATGTTTATGGTGCTTCTAGCTGCCTGAACCACAAACAGATACAGCCAAATGAAACATGGCACAGACCCTGGTTCCTTCATCCCTGACTCCATTAAAGCCTTGTCCAGACCTTTCAGACAAATCCAGTCTTTTACTATCCCCCTCTCCTCCAGGATGTATTTTATTCACAGCTTTGCAAAATTACAGTAAATCAATGCTTAATATTCAAAACTAAAAGAAATTTAACATGTTTGAAATCAGGAGCCGTAGCTTGTTGAAGAGCAGGAGAATCTCTGGGCGTCTGTACGAGATCCGGGTCCATCCAATACAGAGCCTCCACAACAGCTCCTCGCAGTCTACTGGTGAGAGACTGAAAAACATTTCCAGAATATTTAATATAATATGTAACAGTAATGGAGTTTCTGTGGCCAGGAAACTGCAGTTTTTGAGGTTGCAATCCTCCTGCTGAGAAATAAACTTTTGAATTGTTACCATTGAAGAGGATTTCAACCCAACACACCCTGAACTCTTTTCTGTTTCTGTCCCAGGTTTGATGGGCACAGTTAAACCCTCATCCAACCGTTCCAGCTGCACAGACTCCTCCATGCCGGGCACCTGTAAGGAACTCATTGGTCAGTCGTTGGCCCGTCTGCGTAGCTGTAGTGGAACAGAGGAAAGCATGGCAGACAGACTGGCCTCTGATCTGGACCTCATACATACAGCCATCCTGACCATTTCTGACTTATATAACAGCTTGGATGATGACAGCCAGGAGAATGGTAAGGGGCTAACTAATCTTTTATTAACTAGTATACTAATACAAGAGGGGCTTGTGCAGTTTGAGGTAGTCCGCCATCGGTAGAAATAAAACACTCAGTTTTCACTCTATATTGCTACACAGGTGACCTTAACTGTTATGACTTCTCTCCTCCAGTGTTTGTGTGTAACTTGGCCGCCCAGACTCAGCTGGTCAAGGCCACGACAGCCGCAGAGACTGCTGTGTTTGTGACTATGCAGTGGTTGGCCAGCATTAAACCCTCCTCAGGTCAGCTCTACACCATTGCTGAGGAACTCAAGAGCCAAGTCAAGAGGATGGGGGGATTCTTCCAGCTGCTTATTCAGGTGAACACTGACAGCAGGACATGAGAGACCAGATGGTGACACTTTATCAAAGTTTTTGTGTTGTATGTTTTAGCTAGAAGGCTAAAATTCTGACCTGAAATATGATTCATTTCAATGTGTTTTGGACAGGGGTGTCTAATCAAAATGCACAGGATTAATTGACGTGTCTTGGCTCTGAGCTGTTTGAGCTCTGTCTATGGAAATGACCAAGCAGAGGGAATTCTCAGCCTTGAGCCCCAAACAGAACATGAATATATGGAAAATAAATCTAAATTCCTTACCAGCCTCTGCACCTAAACACACAATTTTCCTCTCCTGCTCCACTTTTCTCACCTTCCCAACGCATATTAATTTATTTACTAACCCTTCAGCCTATCTTGGCTGTTTTGTCGGCTCTCTTGCATTGATTTACTGTTAAATCAATTTTAATTCAACTTGTTTGTTTGTGCTGGCATGATGTTCACATAAAAATGAACATTTTCTCCTTGTCCAGGGATGCGAATCTGAGATCACATCAATGGTGACAGAGGCACAAAAGAAGAGCAGTCAGTGCTTGGATGCAGCGCTGTTTGCACTCGGCCACCTGGCGGCAATGACAGGAATGCCGCTGAATGCTATGGAGCGCGCTGCCCAAGCCACAGGCAAGGTAAAGGCACCATTAATTCAGGAGCAAGCACTGTCTCAGTCAAGGCTCAGGGGTCTGCTGTGATCAAGCCCCCACTCTACAATAGAAAAGGAGTGAATATCAGCTGTGTGCACCTCAAAGCATGAAACAAATTATGGAGTGTTGGGTTGAATTAGAATATAGCTTGTTGATAAGTTTGTGTAGTGCTGAATATGTCAGACAGTTCAAAAAAATAATATGGAAACAGATTTGGAGGTTTGCTTGTATGAGTTGATATTGCTTCTTTTTTAGAAATGTCAAAATAAACATTTCATGATATGTGATTCCATTTCTGCAACAGTCAATTATCACGCATCTGCTGAAAGGGACCAGTAAGGGCATCCACTCTCTCTTGGAGGAGAGTCTCATTATCACCAGAGAAATGCTGAGAGAGGCTCAGCTGGCTTACCCCAGGAATCAAGTAGGGCTTCATACCCTGGCCGTATCATTTGTATTGTAATTATTTGATTACATAAACTGTGGTGTTCACACAAAAATGTTTATTGATATTTTTAATGTGGCTGAATTCAAATCAATTTATATAACTATGTAAATAAATATTGTCATCATCCATCTCTTCTTACAGGTGCTGCAGAGCCTAAAATCTAAGACACTTGATTTAGCCCGCGCTCTGCAGAACTACATGCATTGCCATATTACGGTGAGTTTCTGCTGCTAACAGTGAGGTAACTTGGGAAAAAGCAAAATGCATATAACTTGAAACAAAACTATAACATCACTTATGCTGTATGTAGCTGTCTACTCTGTTTTGCATTGACAAACCATATTTTGACATGTGTTTGGTCTCCTATGCATTGTGTAAAACTTGGCTGAAGTGATGCTGTGCTTTTCAAGAGTTCAGTCTTGTTAAGTGTTTTATCAATTTGAAGTCTTAATCCAATAGGATTCAAAAAAATCTTTAAAATAGCATTAAAGGGGTTAAATTGTGAGGGATAGATTGATTGAAGAAGCTATCAGTTGTCTGCAGCTTAATTATTAAATCTTCTGATATTTGTGCGGGTAAACTGTAGCTGAAAGACAACAGACATGCACACCAAAGCTCCCCTTGACATGAAAAGGTTAAAAACAATCTTCCATCTCTACACGTGCTTAAATGTTACAGATTAATATCCACACCCACAGCAAGCCTGTTAAAGATGTCACTCACCCTTTATTGCTGGTATAAAGCTCAATGCTGTGTAGGCTTATCTCTCTGCAGTCGTCCCTCGACGATCGTTCTGGTAATGAATGTGTTGAATGAAGTGGCATCAGTCACAGCTAACGGGCTTGTTTGCCGTTATCTTAGCCACACAAACTAGCAGTTTTTTGTTAAAACCAATCATTGACACATATTGGCACTCACACATTTTGCTGCCCACAATGTTATTGTAGTCAAATAAAGCTGAGTTATTACCTAAGGTGGCTTGTTTCATGTAACCAAGCACTGCACATATCCATGATCAAGGATGTAAATGTGCACTGAAGCAGACACTTGTTAATAGAAGCCAAATGCCAAACTACAGTGTTTGTAGCTCTTTAGAAATGGGTAACTGGTCTTTCAAAGGTTGGTTTTAGTGGAAAAGCAGAATAGTCAAAGGGGTTATGGAATTTCCATCTCAATTAATGGCCAAAATGTTCAAGCAAGTGGCACAAATCAACATTTCCCGCAACACTGTAGTAAACTGGGAAGAAAGCCATTACGTTTATGTCATAGAAAAGGACACATCGCTATGGAAGCTTCGTTCATTCAGTTACATCATTTGCAACTGTGTCCCTGAGTGTTTGCATCTGTTTGACTTTTCAAATGGACTACATAAGAGTTGGAACTGAGAGCTAAAGATCCCTGGTTAACATATTAAGGCCAGCTGGGAAAATGTAGCTGGGGAGTATTAGGATAATTTGTTGAGTAACAGTCATCTGCCCCGCTACGTAAGAATCGTGTGTCAATTTTTTTCACATTGTCTCATGATAGCCTCTTGTATGTATTTGCTTGTGTTGGTGAGGTCATTGTTGGCCGTTTATTTGTTTTCTGTATTCATTTTTTGGGTGTGTGCATCTTTTCAATCAGGAGAGCCAGACAGATCCTGAGGGGGAGGAGGAGGCCTCAGCCTCCAGTTTGCAGAGACTAACAACAACAGCGGGAAAGCTGCTCCAGCTGATACAGGCCATCAGACAGCTTCATTCTTCTGTGGGTGCAGCTCTACAAGGTAAAGGCTCTGATTAGAGATAGACTGATGGGTTTTTTTCAGGGCCGATATTGATACCGATGTAGTAGTAGTATATTAGTAGTCAAGGAGGCTGATCACTGATATTTGAAGCCAATTTTCATTTGCAGTCAAAGAGAAAATACTGGCGTCAATATGCCAATATCGGTCCATCCTTAGTTCGGATAATACACAGCTTTAATCAATTTGTTTCAGTTTTACATGTAGTATATCTTATTTAGTACGGCTAAATTCAACCCCCTGTCAAAGGCATTCAAGAGAATTGCATCTGAAAAACCTCAACCAGGGGTTTCAGGTTTTTTTTGTCTTTCAGATAATTAATAATTGCAGTGTCAGTGTATTGTTCTGCAGCTGCTTTGTATGTTTCTAAGCTAATCAGAGTGTATTAATTGTTTATAATTGCACAGAATTCTCATTTTTGCATCTCATTACACTTTGGGTGAGAAAACCTGGGAAACCTGATATTCAGATCATCATTGAGTCATTCTATCTTACACTCTCTCTTCAGGAAATGATTCTGATCTCAGCAGCAGCACCAGAGAGTTGATCTCTTCCTCTGCAAAGGCTGTAGTTGAGCATGTTACTGAAATATCCAAGGATGCAGACCTGGCACTGGCCTTGCAGCTTCCCTGTTCTGAGAATATCATCGCAGCACGGGACGATCTCCACTCAGCCCTGCAGTCTCTGTTCTCCTCTTGGAACCAACCTGGGACAGGGGGGACCAGAAACTCTGCCACTTCTTCAGAGAGTGCAGAAGATGAAATGTTCACCCAAAGTAGCACTGTCAATTACAGTTCTGTTAGGAATCGAGTTGTGAGTAAGGTTGTTTACTCTCTTCCTTCAGGGGCTTCATTCAAAGGCAGCTCTCACTGGGTGTGATGTGTTTTTATGGAAGTGTTATTCTTTTTGTGTGCTCATTGTGTACAATTTACCATAAAAATGAACTGCTGACATTGCACAACTTTCACTCCTGGAAATTGCACATGGGTGTGGCACCAATACCGCAGGGCCTTCTTGAATGTTGTGATCTAAGTTAAGAAATCAACCAACTCTTTAAATGTAACATCATAATAAATGTAGGTAATTGAATTGAAGGTGAAATGCTTGGCTTGGAGTAAAAAAAAAGTATTTTGGATACATGTATTGTATACTTCTGAGACTGGGTCACAATGTCTACTTATCATGCAGCAGGTCCTCTGTGTTATATATACTTTCAGAGGCCATACAATTTTCTTTAATTCATCTTTGTTGCATCAGTTCACTCATTTCAGGTGTCTATATTGTGTAGCTATGGTACATTTTTTTTTTAAGATTACGCGAAATTTCTGTCTGGCTTTAAGTGTTGTGGTTTTTTTTGTTTTGTTTTTTTTTAACCAGTGTTCATTTTTTTCTCATTTGCATAAAGTTGTGCTATTTTCTGTTGAATATGAATGCTATATCTTGCACTTTGGAAACTTGTATCACCCCATTCTTTTTAATACATGTATTTAAACAAATCACGTCTTACACCCGTTGGTCTTTTTGTTTCTCTGGTAAAAATCTCATTTAACACATAGAACTTGATCAGTGGTATTAGATGTATATTGGCCAATAAAATAGGAAAATGTTAAGTCTTTCAATGAGATTATTTTCAGGGGCTTCATAGTAAAATCTTGGGGTTTTGTGGTACAACCTTTTCACTTAGATACCAATATTGCAGCCTTGAGTATTGGCCGATGCTGATATTGGTTCGATATGTTATCAGCACAAATGGTGTGACCTTTAGCTCTATTTGTAGGTCCTGAAGTCTTGAATGGGAATGTTCAAGGTTTAAATGTATCGGACTTCCCTTATCCTGCCCCACAAGGGGAAACTTGTGCATGATAAGTTTTGCACTCAGTTACAATGTCTTTTTGGACTGAAACAAAAAACACTGCTACACAGCCGACAACATTCCAACTCCTTGCTACTTTGTTAGCACCTTAGTATGCTGTTGTTGTGATTAGGTGGGCTCTGCATGCTAGATGAAGATGCTGCTGGATAGAAGTGCTGGAGCAGAGTCTGGGATAGATTGAGTACTAATAACAGAAATTATAAATGCTTGCTGAATCCAATAGTCTGTTTTTGCTGATATTAGACCAATATCTGATATCAGAATTGGATCAAAACGTCCTTAGTACAGGTAATATCAGTGACTTACAACCTGTGGGCCAAGAAGATATAGCAAGTGGGCCGCCAAATTATTTCCAAAATAGTACAATTTCTTTGTGGCTGTAATTATATAATTATAAAAAGATAACAATACACATGTTTTTTTTAATGTAAAAAGTTTAAAAGGTATTAAAAATGTTCAAATGTTTATATTATAAAAAGTGCTCTAAGAAGGCATTTTATGACCTCTGTATCTATGGGGTTTGAGACGTGTCACAAAATTTCTGAGACAAAACTTGACCATGAGATGGCAAAGATTGAGAACCGGTCTGTTTTTAAGATGGAATTAATTAAAATGTAATTCACACCAGATTAAGTTAAAAATTGCCTAACAAAGACAAACAATTGCGTTTAAATTCATTTTCAGTGATAGCTTTCAGTGAATTCAATTCCAGATTTGACTCTCTGCTGATAAGGTACCATTAAAAAGTCTGACTCCATCATGAAACCTTTGTTGATCCACCCTAAAGTAATTTGATCTCATCATTTTGAGGATTTGATTCTAATGCAACCCATCCAGATTGAGTAAGCACACTGAAATATGCTCGAGGGCTCCTGAAGGTCCCTGAACCCCACTTTTGTTTGACCCTTTCCTCAGCTCACTGCAGGTTACACCCACTCCTCCCTTCTGGAGCCTGAGCCTCCTCTGCATCCACCCCTCCAGCTGTCAGCAGCCAGCGAGGACTCTTCTGTACTTTGTGAGGAAGTGACAGGGGCACAGTTAAGAAGAAAACTGATTTTAAATAAGCAGCTTGTTGAATTAAAGACAAACATCAAACTGAGAAGTGGTTGAATGCTGCGTTCGTGGGCACGACGCGATTGGGATGAGAAAACGCGCGAAAAAAGTTTTTTACGAGACGAATAATTAAGGTAAATAAACGCTTTGCCTCATGTTTGAGAAAGGAAATGCAGTTAACGGTAATTACCTTTCAACAGCGGCTTATAAAACATTTTATTGTTTTCTTTTTTTCAAGGATGCGCTGGTTGTTGTTCCCCAAATTAAGTCTTCTTGTAAGTACCGTATCTTTGCTCATGCATTTCACTTTTGGATGATGTATTCAGAGAAGGGATGAGGTTGGGTTGTTTCACACGCTTCAGTTTTTTTAAACGACTGTCCCACATGCTATCCGTGTAAAAAAGATTGCCGTAATTGACGCTCATTTTTTTCCCAGCTATTCTCTCTGAGTTCATTTTATTTTCGACACGGCTTACAAAAAACGCCAAAGGGAGATAATGTTGAGAATTAGTCCAAACACTTTGTTAGGCTATTGATCCACGATGAATGACATGGCGATTTATCTTGAATGTTAGGATGGAACAGGCTTAAACTCTGACTTTTAATTGGTCTGGAAGTTAATTGTCACAATGATGTCAGTGTACTTTGAGGTGATTTAAATTATTTTGGAAGAGTTGAATATCTTTTTTTTAATATCACTGCTGTCCGCCATCTTGGAAATATATAATTAGCATTCAAACTTTACACTTGACAAGCTTGATTTTACAAAAAGCATTTCCTGTTTTATTTTATTTTATTTTTTTGATAACTGATGCAGAAGCCTATAAATACATGAGTGAAAACAGCTTAAAGAATGAAAGGGGCTCTATTTGCCCCTAATCATCAGTATTTTTTGTATTTGAAACACCTGTTTCAGATTGCTTTATTGCCACATATAAGTAACATAAAGCCTCATGAACTGAAATTGTATTTTTTTTCTGTTTCAGATTTGTTTTTACCACTGTATATCAGGCAAGTGTCATTTTTTACTTCTCAAATACAATTTCAATCAGAACAGTGATAATTAGAAGCAATCCAGCTACATCCCTAGCAATGAATATGTACCATAACCTCATTCACAATTCAAGCTCTCCTTAATTGGGTACTTATGTACTTACACATCATGTTTGGAGCGCATCAGTGCATTCATATGGACGTATGGAAAAATATAACACATTTTGATATAGAGACATAAAATAAGTGGACGCCTCATTGCGTGCTGGAGTGTGATGCAGCATTGCCGCCATATTGGATGGGTCTCTTCACTCTGGACTAGCTCCAGACAAACCAGTGTTAACACAGAGCGAGCATTTCCACTCAAAAATTGACTACAAATAGAAAACACTGCAGGATACAAACTTCATATCCTGTTAGTAGTTGTACTTTTTCATCTGAGTAAAGAATAACATAGTCTTGTAGATGTTAAGATGTCAATATTTCCTGCAGCTTTAGGTTTTAGCAGTAGTCTCTCTTCATCACACCACATTTACCTTGCACTCACTGGTGAAGTAGCCTTTTTTTCCATTATATGTGCAAAATTTCTCATCAACATCTTATAACTTTATGTAGCACAGTACAAAAGACCATGGATAGTTATTTGATTTCACTAAATGACAGAAATCACATTTGCATGGAAAACACTCTTCTTATATAATATTTTCTGGACAGGTTAAGACGTAATTTTTGAGTTGTTACAAAATGGATGTGTTGATTTCATAACAGCTGTCGAAGTATTATCAGACTACTTTATTCTTTCTCTTTTTTGTACAGTCTTTACGTTGGAAGCCAAAGCCCAGTCGTATGTCTGGGATGTGTCCTACCAGGAGCATATCCCTCGTCCCCAACAATGGAATAAAGCATGGGAAATGTGCAGTGAACGCTTTGGAACCTCACCCACTGTCTGCAACCAAAGAGAGAACCAAGAGCTTACCAAGTTTTTAAAATCCCTGAACATCTCGCAGCCTGTGTGGATTGCAGGGAATGTTTGGACACATCTGAATAGTAGGTTCATCCAGCCATTTGAGACCATTTGTACTGGTATATCAGCACTATTTTAAAACAATTCTTTAGGTCTTTCTTTCTGGACACATAGTCTGCATACTCACAGACTCCAACAAAACCTTATACAGAATATAAAGTGGGACTTGTGATATTACTTTGTGGAACTTTTGGCACACTTGATTAATGTTTTCCTTGTGTTTAGAGCAAAAATATGTTCACTGAGTGGAAAATTTGTAATAAGGTCCAATCTTTTCCTTAAACTATGCCAGGATTTTTCCGCCATAGTTTTGCTGTTTTCTTTTCACTCTGTGTGGTGAAACAAAAGTCTCCTAGGCACCACGAGAACTCAGAATCCAAGTATGCCCATCTCTGACATAAGTTCCCTTCCATGGGTAACGTGACTGTTTGCTCCAGCCTCTGCTTTGATCTGAATTGCTTTGGAATCTTCTCTTATCCCGTTGGGATTTACATGAATGCGTCCCATCTTTGGCGCAAAATGATTTGGTGGTGAACCTGTTCAGCCGGCCATCCTCGTCCATGGTGTTCATGGATCTTGTGCCTATGACCAAAATGATTCTTGGCAGTCTGTGTGAATTTCTTGGAGCCAGAACAAAGGACGCTGGACGCTTTTTACCGATGACTGTACGGTTGCTTGCGGCCATGGCCTTAACAGCTCAGACATCGTCAGCAGTGACGGGATTTCTCTGAACGAGCAGGAGCAGGACACCTTTTGGGGCTTATTTAAGAAAAATGAGTCATTCACATGGAGCATCACAGAGCAGCACATATGGAATCGGGTACTGAACAGCAATGAAATCAACACCATGGAAAAGGCGGGTTCACCAGTTCCCCCTGGGCTGGTGTTCAAGTGGAGTCAAGCTGCCATGGGAATCAAGTCCTCCCTCACCAAGCAGTTGAGGGACAGCCCCTGTCAAGGTACAATTGTAGAGATACAGTGTGAGCACAAAGGAAGAAGGTGGAGGATTAGCAGAATCCTAGTTAAGCTTTTTTACCAACCAGTCATGGGGGAGAAAAAACCTCAATAGATAGAATGGACTGAAATATATGTGCCATTTCAAATAGTGTCAATACGAATTTTAAAATGCTGTTTACAGTTTAGCCACTTTGGTCCCAAACCTGGGTGGGGTTGCTCTGCATAATAACAATCACATGGAGACTGTTTGGAAAGTCATTTTGGACTACTCAGCTTTCAAAAGCACGCCAAGATCTGAGCTGGCCTGATGTTGTTAACTCCACCCATGTGGCTTTCCTAGAAGTGTAAAACAAATGCTATGAATACATTGCAGGTACAGCTGGACCAGAATCTGCTCTTTCTTTGTTTCATCATCCTCTAAAACAAAGTTATAATTTCCCTTATCAAACACAATATGATGTAATAATTCATTTTACTTGCAACATGATCAGTTTCAGACTTCTCTTCTGGACTTCATTACACCAGACTGGCAGCCACTCAGTACTTTCACTTTAATCATTGCCAAGTTCTGAATAATAATAAACCAAAGAGACATAATCATTTTTCATCAGAAGATGAACAGTATCGTACCCACAAACAGAAGCTGTTTTGTGAATTATTAGAAATGATATTTTGTTTCTGTTACTTAAGTTACTGAACATTGAAAACATTGCAGTAACTCAGCGAAAAAGCTTGATGAGGATATCCCAAAACCGTTCTGTAATTGTGGAACGCTTCAGGAAAATTACTCACAAACAAAATGTCATGACTAAGTACTAATGGTAGTTTAATGAGATTGGAAGAAAGAAAAAGAAGCTTTTGTGTCTCTTACTCACCCTAAAATGAAAAGAGAAGATGATGACCAAGTTGATATTGGCAGGGAGTACAGTTCCTAATGATTCTTGTAAATGTTTTGTGAGTCACGTCAGTCTGGATCCCACCCTTCATAACAAACTTCTCCTGTACTTACATCATGCTCCCCAGTGAGCAATAAGGGCCTGAAAATCTGTCTCCCCCTCCTACAACTCAACATGCAGAAACCATATTAAGTTTTTACTCTGGTGACTTTTCAGTCACAGAGCAGGATATTATTTCTTAATCTTTTAGAGATTAACTTGTACACAGTGAGCAACACACCCGCACTGTTGTTTATGATCAAACTAGTTAAAAGACTTAACTTTGCCTTTTTTTTCATTCAGACTCTGTGGCAAACCAGGGGGAACTGCCCCTCCAACCCACCATAAAGAGCAGTATCACATACTCAGGCTGAAAGAAAAGGTAGAGGGAGTTTCCTTCCTATTCAATGTGTTGCAGCTAATAGGTACAAAAAGCTAGACTTACCCCCATCAAATAATCACAGAATGGGTGACTTAATGAGCTCCTCTGCAGCATGGGAGGTGTGGTCTCAGTAGAAGTGCATGAAGCAGTAATACTGGTCTTTCTAATAACCACCAGTGACTGGATCAGGTCAAGAATTATGACACCTAAAGACAGGCATTTTAGCTTACTGTGGCCACATCCTCCAAACCAGGGCCCTATCATGCTGCACTGGACCTATGACCCCCACTGCCCCTGTTCAGTTTCTGCTTGCAGCACTTATGCATCTGGCCTGCAACTAGCTAACAGCAGGGGATGGATCTCCAGCCCTTTGCAAACTCTGATGGATGAGAGCCCTGCCTGTACATCCTCAAAGGTTGTGCCTCTCACAGTAGTCTACAGACCACAGATGCCCTTTTTGTTTTGTTGGAAAATTACCAAGTCACCAAGTGGAGCTAAAGAGGAGTAGAGAGGCAGAAAGTCTATGACAATATTGGTCTGAACCTAGAGCAGGTTAACCCCAGCTAAGGAAGAGTGACCTGGAAGCCCCATTGCAACCCCTGCAAGGAAAACCACGAACCCTTCCATGGCGGTGGTCTCCTGTCCAGACTGTTTAAAGAGTTTCGCCTGCTGGCAGGAGGGATATTTGTCTTGGATTTTTCCTGTTAACAATGGGTCAGTGTGTACAACTGAAGCCCGTTGAAGAAGAACAGTTGTCTTACCACCTGTTGGGCCCACCAAAGGTCCTAAGCTTCCTGTCAGAAGTCATGGTCTGAATGCAAAGCTTTGGATTATAGGCAGCTATTGTATCAACCTAAGGCTGGAACTTACCACCATGAGGACACAAGATCATCCAACCACTCATGTCATGGTACAGGCCACCAGAGGTGCCTTTGACTTAATGGCTGGGATGGTGGGAAATTTGCTGGTGCCCATAACAAGAGG
Organism: Thalassoma bifasciatum; assembly: GCA_008086565.1. NCBI lineage: Eukaryota > Metazoa > Chordata > Actinopteri > Labriformes > Labridae > Thalassoma > Thalassoma bifasciatum. The sequence continues at coordinate 22,923 of RPOG01000019.1, forward strand.
CTGAGATTCCCATATTCCTGCAGTTGTGGTCTTGAAGCGTACAACCCTGGACAAAAAAGAAGCGCACTTGCTGGATATGCAACCTCGGGGGAGGAGACAAAAGAAGACCTGTCAGCCCAACTAAGGCTGTGACAAGAAGGGTTTGGGTCCAGATGAAGCCTAATCCAAAAAACGGTTCTCATACCTTTTTTTTTTTTGTTGTTGTTTTTTGAATTTCTAAATACCATTGGTAGCTGGACTCAGGTAAAACTTTTATTGATTGTGGACGTGTTTCTGACCCTTTTAAAAAAGAAAACATTTGTTGGATTACGCCAAGATTTTATAGTTGACACAAAACATTGTTCTTCTCTGTATACTATACCTCTCTGTCACTGTGACCATGTCTTAATTTTCAGATGTTTAATGGAAATACTTATTTTCTTCCATGTCTCTTTCACCAGAAAACGTCACCATTTTATCAAGTTCTCGTTTGAATGCCCACCTGGATGGAAACTCTTTGCATAATCAAACAATCTCAATTGGGTTGTTCCCTGTGAAGTATGATGACTTCTGTTGCGTCTTTGACCCTGTTGCTGATAAATTGTACTTTGCTAAGTGCGACTCATACACAGGGGCCGTCTGCCAGATCAAAAAAGGTACCAACAATCTCAAAAATGCCTTAGAATTTTTTTCCTTCAATTGTGATGCATTTTGGTTATTTCATATATCCAGCTAAAAGAATAATAGTGCCTGAATAATGCCATATGATCAAAATCAATTACCCTGTATTAGATACTACTTATGCAAGTTTTTTTCTGTGTTGGTTCTAAACATACTAGAGAGCATTGGATCTTTAGAAAGTTGCCTTAAAATTTGCTCCTGCTGTGTTAGATGGCAATAGGACATTTCAAATGAATATAAATTTCTCATAGAACAGATAATATAACATAGATTTAATGATTTTCATCCATTAACTTCTGTTTTTACTAACAATTTAAAAAGCAACCTATTTTTGAATTTGGTTTGTACATTTGTCTCTTTTATGTCTGCAGAAGTCCTGAGTGTTACTACTTTACCAAAAACACAATTCTTCATTCGACTGAGCCAGAATCCACTAACCAGACATGTAAGTGTGACATCAAAGCATGGTGTCTTATTTCATTGATTCCGTGCCATTAGTTACAAATATTAGGCTACAATATAAAGGAGAAAATCAGCTGAGTTAGATTTCACCACTGATAGTAGGGCTATTTATGGAGCTTAATCCATGTATAGTGGATAAGATATTTTATCTATTTAAGACTTTGTGTCTTATTTTTAGCTTTGTGTGATAATCTTGGGGAAAAAAATTCATTTTCTGTCTAGCTTCCCTCAGATGGCATGACATTACTGTTACCTGATCTCAAATATTATCAATTAAAATTTACCCTCCCTTTCCTCAGGTGTTTGAGGAACTGAGTGCAAACACATCCAGTAAGAGAGACCTGACCCTGCTCCTGCAGTTAACCCAGGCTGTTCCGCAAATGTTGGAGACTGATGGATCAAACCTTCAATCCAGCGATGTCCTTTACCTCACCCAGATGATTCAGATGGAACTTGCTGCACTGGCAAGCTCCCACTCTGCAGGAGGTGACACAGCAGAGGTCATGGTGTCCATTGCTACAAACTATGTAAAGGCAGCAAGCATGATGCTGGAGCCCCACATGGCTACACAGTGGATGGGACTGGCAGAGGATGGGGTGAGAGAATAACCAGCAATTTTATTTGGTACTACAACCCCAATTCCAATGAAGTTATGTTGTGCAATTTGAAATGTGAATTCATCAGGCCACAGCACATTTTTTCACTTTTCATTGGTCTGTCTCAGATGAGCTTGAGCCCAGAGTAGCCGGCAGCGTTCCTGGGTGCTGACATAATTGGCTTTGCATGGTAGAGTTTCCAGTTGCACTTGTAGATGTAGCGACAAATTGTGTTAATGAATGACGTTTTGCTGAATAGTTCCTGAGCCCACGTGGTAATATCCTTTACACAATGATGTCACTTTTTAATGCAGTGCCACCTGAGGGGTCAAAGGTTATGGGCATTCAATATTGATTTTCAGTCTTGCTGCTGATGTGCAGAGATTTCAACAGATTCTCTGAATCTTTTGATTATGTTATGACTGTTGGTGATGAAATCCCGAAATTCCTTGCCATTATATGTTGAGAAATATTGTTCTTAGAATGTTGGAGTGTTTGCTAATGCAATTGTTCATAAAGTGGTGAACCTCACCCTATCCTTGCTTGTGAACAACTAAGCCTGCTCCTTTTCTCGTCATGACACTCAACTGTTTCCAGTGAACCTGTTCAATATTTCAAAAAGGTGTTTTTTGAGCATTCCTTAACTTTCCCAGTCCTCTGTTGTCCCTGTCCTAGTTTATTTGGAACATGTTGCAGGCATCAAATTCAAATGAGTGAATATGAAACAGGATTTGCAAATCATTGTGCTTTGTTCTTATTTGCATTTTATACACTATCATGCATTTCCCACAATGTCCCAACTCCACTGGAATTGGGGTTGTAAAAATGTCTCAGGGATGAGAGGAACCGATTTCCACCTCAGGCTTGAAACCAAAAGATACCCACTATCTCAGCAAGTTACCCATCTTTGGTCATACAGATTGCAGTCAAGGGAAGAGACCAAAATAATTATTTCTCTGCTCTAAACTTCAGTCCTTTTCTGTGTTATTTCCTTGGACAGATCAGTGTGGGGCCATTCACTATTGTCAAGAGTATAGACAGTCTGACTGAAACCCTCGCAGACATTCTACCTGCTGGGGGAAGAGGCTTCTCTCTTTCTACTAAGAATATAGGTAAGAAAAACATCTTTGAAGTTGTAGATTTAGAATACAAGAGGCAGAGTTTTAGTGAAGATCAAAGTTCAAGAAGACAGGGAGGAAAAAAAAGGATTATGTTGCAGAACTTTAAGCTCACAAAACTTTCCATGATATTGCTTTTTTATGTTAAAGGACAGCTTTATTCTGATGCACTCTAACAATTTAGTGATATTTTGCTACTTTGTGCCGTTGTCGCTCATAAGTCTTTTTCCAACTAAGTATTATCTTGGCATGTGAGAAAATAAATCCTGCCCTTGTCTGTCTCATCTCTGCTTGTACTGTTAACCGCTGTTAGTTGTCTCTGTGACCTCTGTTGTCTTTCCTGTCAGATGTGTTCATGAAGTGGCAGAAGCTGTCAGAAGACAGCGGTGGTGAAGTCTTTAAACCCTCTGCCATCGATTCTCACATCAGCAGTAGCAGTGGACAGGATGAGTTGCTAATCCCTGACACTGAGCTCCAGAGGATTCATTCACTGGGTAGGAATTTTGCACATATGAGGATGCACTTGTTTTAGAGGTTTGTGATAAGATATATATGTTTTTTAAGTGAGGTTGCATATCTGATAGAAACAAATCCTTTGCCAACAAAATTAAATGTGTATAACATTATGTAGAGCACAGAGGACAGTTACATCCATTGAACTTCTTTTATTGCCCTGCATTTCATTGTGTAATCATTGTAAGATGCTACTAAATAAATTCATGTACATCTTACATAACTAAATAAAGTACTCACTTAACATCTTTTCATGGCAAGAAAAGGAAGAAAGCCTGTTTGTTAATGCTATGGTAACGTGTTTGATTTACTAAGGTGCTTTAAACTTATCACGCATATTGAATCAAAATGACACTGAAATTGATTATAAGGAGGGAGAGATAAAGAAACTGAAACACAAAGCTACACATCAGCTCCTGTGGATAGACGTGGATGTAACTGAAACACATGAAAAACATTAGGCAGCTGGGGTAAACAGGATGTCCTGCATCTTACAGATATTAATGCACAGCTAGACTTTCAGGGTGTGAATGTGTGTTGAAATTTATAAGAGCTAAAGCACTGCTAACTCAAAGGGAGGATCAGAATATTTATAATTGTTTTATTTATAATAATAAAAATAAAGCAGTAAATATTTTTTTCCCTCTTAGGATGCAAGGAAGTGATGCTTATTCATACTTACTACAGCCATCTGAGTGAGATCTTGTCTGGAGAACAGGATCCTCTGCTGAGTCACCAAGTGGAAAGAAAGAGGTTGGCAAGGATTTGTTAGTATTCTTCACCTATCATTGTTTATAATTATTAGTATGAATGACCATTCTTGAAATCAGTCAACTAACAGACACTCACTGAGACTACTGAGTCTTGGTTGAAGGCCTTACTGTATTTCTGAACTCGAGGTAGTAGTTTTACAGGTATGAATAATAACCAGCAGCTGCCTTTCCAGTGCACATCCAGGCCAGTTGACTTCTGCTGTCATATCAGCCTCTGTCCGAGATACCTCCAAACGTCAAACCATCCCTGTGGCTGTCGAGTACACCCTGTCCTCTCCACATGTGGTAAAGTCCATTGTTGAATATAATGTTGTGTCTGAGTTTAAGAAAAGCTAGTTGTGTTCAGCAGTATTGATTGTGTTCAAGAGGTTTCGTTCTGTTTTGTTGAAACAAATTTTCTGGGGGGATAGAAGTTGATTTAAGGAGATTTATCAAATGGGAAATGGAAAGCGAAGGAAAAAATAACAAATAATGTTTCTGTTTTTGGGTGCAGTATTCCCAGCATGTTTCCCCTGTTTGTGCCTTTTGGAATTTCAGCCTCATGTAAGTTTGTTGAACAACACACGCACACACACACACACACACACACACACACACACACACACACACACACACACACACACACACACACACACACACACACACACACACACACACAAACGCACACATGCACATCCCAAAACATTATTAGTAATCCTTCATGTTCAGTACTACATTCAGTGTCTGTGTTGTGCTGTACAGGTATAATTATTCCAATAGCTGGTCCAGTGATGGTTGCTGGGTGACTCTTTCCAGCCATGGTGTCACTTCTTGCCTCTGTAACCACACCACCAACTTTGCAGTGCTGATGAATTACCAGGGGTCAAAGGTATAACTGAGATGTGTTGTTTTGCTAATAGAATAGCTAGTGAGGTACACATTGGGTACTTTAATCTTGGTATTTATAATTTTCATGTGAAAATTTTGATTTTTAATAGACTTTGTGCAGTACATCCTTTGCCGATATGAAAAAAACCTGACTGCTTAAACTGTTCATGGGCTTTACTGTACACGCTTTAAAACCAGGGTTCAGTCAGTGGAACAAGCCTTTCAAGTAATACATTTGTTTTTGTATAAAAGTGGCTAAAAAGGTCATAAAACAAATGAAAAACAAGCACTTTTGGATACATCAAATATTTTGATTCAGCTCTTTAACAAAGTTTATCTTCATGTAGTAACTCCTTTCAGGGCAGGGAATCCATCAGTCCTGCAAAACTTCAACATCACTCTCCTTTATTTTGCTCTTTATTGAAGTATTTCCTCTCTATTTCAGTGGAGTCCTGAGGAAGAACTGATTTTGACCAAGCTCACGTTCATTGGTTGTGGTGCATCTCTGTGTGCGCTTGTGGTGACCTTGATGCTGTTCACTGTGCTGGAGTGAGTAGCTGATTTTCTTGTCCTGCTCAGCCACAATACCAGCAATTTGTTGATAACCAAGTCAAAAGTTCAGTTTCTGATCTGGTCATGGAATTGCATGTAAAACTTGGTCAAAAAGATAAAACTAAGGGGCTGAGGTAAAAATAAATTATAAACATTTGTGGGCTTAGTGTTTTGAATATCGATTAGAGCTAATCTAGTCATTACTGTGGTCTATATGAGTCAACTCCGAAGGTTTATGGAGCAATCCTGCAGCTGTTAATTAACGTAAGGGTCACTGAGGGATCACAATCAACCAGAGAGGAGCTGCCTTGACTATTTATGACTGTCCTAAAATCAGAGTGAGCAGCCATGCATTTCACACACAAGCTGCTGTATGATGTACACACATTTGGGAATACACACAAACACACATAGTGAATATACACGTCTAGAGGTGAATATGTAAACAAATCATGAATTAATGGTTGTCACACGTATGTAAGCTCATATTAAATTTGATTAAATTGGTTTAACCTGTAGAAAGTAATTTTGGGGTCTGTAGCCCATTAACCATTGTAAGCAGATTCATTTGTTTGTTATTTACTCGTGATTAATCATGTAGTGATCTCCTGGTCACAGATACCATCAATAATCAGGGCACATAAACTTAGTCTTACATCAGCAGCATAGAAAGGAGACTCCACACTGTGGTGCTATATGGTATTGCAACTACATCACATCTGGACTTTGTTCCAGAAACTGAGGTTCAGTCAGGAACACTCTCGTCATAGATTTGAACCATTTATTGCCAAATGGAAATACAGTTATAGTTGGCGTTATAGCTCTGATTTCAGAGTACTCACTGGGTTAGCCAAGCAGCCTGCTTGAGCTTTCCAGGGAGTGCATAGCAGATCCCCCCCCAGGGGGAAAGACACATACTTAATACATGAATATGGACTTAACAGGAGGAGGCTGGGGTGGAGGAGGTAACTTTGAGATCATGCAGCAGAGTGAATGGTTCATAGGAGTAGCAGAAATAGTTGTGAATGGATATGTTTAAATACATCACCTTGTTGCTACAACGAGCTGTGATTGGTTGAGTGAGGTGGAGAGATGTGATTCGAACATTAGCCTGTCAGCTGGTAACAGCTGGGCGTGTGACTTCTGTGTCCTGCATGAACTTACACTAGCTTCATGTCATAACATAAACTAAGACTTCATTAAAGATCATAGAACATGCCCATGTGAGTCTTCCTTCAAGAAAACCAAGAAAATAAGAGGGATTTGCAAGATGTGTTAATATTGATGAGGAAAACAACTCCAGTTGTGACAGAAATCAGACTTCCCTCCTCTCTTTGTCAGTCAGTATACAGAAAATACACTAAAATTGCATTGCTTCTGAATACATGTTTTTGCTTGCTCTGTGTTGTTGTATCACACAATTTAAGGATTTCTTGTTTAAAATTAGATTTGCAGCGAAATTTGAAGTTTCCTCATTTCTGTCCACAGTATTCCAAAATCTGATAGGACGTCCATCCATAAGAACCTGTTCATCGCTCTTATCTGTGCCCAGGTGATTTTGCTATGCAGTGGCTCAGCCATTCACAACAAGGTAATAGTCTGATTTTATGAACCAGACAAATGACATTGCGCTTATCAAAAAGATAGTACAAGAAATGTACCTCATGACTTGTTCAAACAGGGTAGTATATAGTTATATAAAGTTGATGGTGTAATGTTCAAATATTGATAGACTGGTATTTCTGGATTGAATAAAAATGCTATAGAAGTATTTGTAGAATTTTTGCAGTAGAATGAACCCAAATTATAAATATTAAAATTTTGAAAATGAAATGAAAATCCTTAATGTTCGTAATAGGTTTTGTTAGCAGATATTAAAGTCTGAAACAGCTGGTTAGTGCTTTTCTGTCTTTCTGACATTTAAATATTATCCTATTACAAAGATACCTAAACGATGCTTTAAATTCTAACCCATACTGAGGTTCCCTGTTTAAACACAATGATTTAGCGTTACATAAAAGGCCACAAATGTCTTGTTAGTCAAATACATCTCATGGTTCAGACTGCCAGCGGCCACCCCATGGCCTTTCATTAGTTTGACCCCTGGTAATGTCATGGCTGGTTTTATCCTCGGGGGCAGGTGAACACATGCTAGAAATTTGTCGAATGGTTTTATACAGGCTGATTGACAAGAGTGACGGAATTTTATTTGACAGTCTTAACAACAATTTTAACACATGCTTTGGGGCAAACTAGAGCTTTTTGTAGTTTTCAATTGATTAGGATTAAAAGCTCTGGATATTTTGCTAAGGTTACCCCCTGAGGATAAAGTGTTTTTCTTCTTGACACTGAGTATTTGATAGGTGGATCACACTTCTGTGCCATTGTGGAAAAATCCAAATGTAATAAATGAGTTGGGGATTACAAAGAGTAATAATTAAGCTGATACCTTAGTCACCACCTCCACCTACCTCATCACCCACAATTTAACCCTCTTGAAATAATCCAGTAGCTGCGCTTAATTCTTAAACCTCTATATATCTGTTTGTTAGTTTGTTGAGGCTATAGTCATGGATTTTTTAATAGTTTTATACTTGAAATTAAGTTAAAGAAAATAATAGTAAAAAAAATGTTTGAAGGGACAAATTGTTTTAAAAAATCAATCATTGCAAGCTATCAAGACACGAGTATGTTTAGTCCTGTAAAATACAAATATTTTACCACTGTGCTTTTACTGATGTGTTAGAGTTTAGCAGTAAAGAGAGGAACTGCTACATCACCAACATGTATGTGACTGCATCTCTGTGCTGGTGTGTTAACAGGTAGCATGCACTCTTGTGGCAGCGCTGCTTCATCTCTTCTTCATGGCTGCATTCAGCTGGATGCTGGTGGAGGGTCTGTTGCTCTGGAGCAAAGTGGTCGCAGTCAACCTCAGTGAGGATCGACACATGAAGTATTACTATCTCATCGGCTGGGGTATGAAAACATTATAATTATATCAAAATCACTTTTTCTTATAGGATACTTAGATCAACATAGTGTATCAAATCTATATATTATTTGATTGGGTGAATTTAAATAGTGCTGTTGAAAATCTGCCATTTCCCTCATTGTGATAATCATTTATCCTTTGTGCTCCAGAATCCTCTCTTCTATGTATTTTGCTCTTGTTCCTCTCTTCCATTGATAATGTATGTCCTTCTATTTTCATTCCTGTCATTTATCCTCTGCCGCCTTTGTTTTTTTCCTCCTTCCTCCAGGTTTGCCAGTACTGATTGTCACTATCACGCTTGCATCAGCCTCTGGCAAATACTCGGCTGATGGCTACTGTTGGCTCAGTGTCCAGAATGGCATAATTTGGGGCTTCGCTGGCCCTGTCATCTTCATCATCATGGTCAGAAATTAAAACTATTCTCTTTTCATGTAGACCATAGACACTTTTAATGGATAAAACAGAAAATACAAAGCTCATCTGACAGTGTTTAAGAATGAATGAGTCTTTATTAACTTACACAACTCCTTTGTATTTTTTGGGTTAGTTATGAAATGTGTTTCCTTTGATTTTTAGCCCTCATCTTTTTTTTTTCTTTTCTTTTTTTTCAGCATTCAGCACCACTCATTCTATACCATATCTTACCATTTCAGGTTAATCTCATGGTACTGACCAGAGTGGTGGTCATCACTATCTCCACAGCCAAGAGACGGTCCATCATGTTAGCCATGGGCACCAGTCCTGTAGAACAAGCCTATGAGCAAATGAGGTACTGACCACAAGGAGGTGCCATTTGTCCTCTTTTAAGATGATTCACTCCAGCCAGAGGCCTTGGAGCGAACAGGCTATAGTCACTGATCCTGAAATAAAAAGGTGATCGGGAGGTTTGGTATCACATTGGATACCTGACACAAATGCCTCACTAATAGGTAGGGGAGGAATACAACATCAATGCATTTGCTTTAGTCACTTATTTAAATATCTGAGATGCTTAAGTCACTCTTGGTGAAGATGATATAAGAAAAAATATTCAGAGATAGGTATTCAGGTAGAAAACTCATCATACATATCAGGACTTAGATCAATTTTTTAATTTCCTATCGGCCTTATCTGGCCTATGCATATGAAGTTTTTTATTGTCTGAATTATTTTTGTTTTGTGATCTATTACTTAAATTGTTTGGATTGTTAATTTCTAGAAGGTATAAATACTTTTTATGGGACTCTGAGATTTGTGAAAACGTTTTTTATTTTTTTTATATCCGTGCAATGCAGATATTTCTCTTTAACATCTGCTGTCTGAGGTTAAAGAACTTATAATGTCCATTAAAAACATATTGATTAGACAGTGCTATCTATGAAATGATTCCTTAACCAATTTGGAAACACATTCTTGTTTTTCCTTTTTCTTTGATTGTGTGCTAAGTGATTGAGAGAAAGTTCATTTAGCTAAATGAAGTACCAGCAAGATTTTTTTTCAAATAATAATTAACTATTTACTGTCCAGTCATGATTAATTTGAATGACATACATAAATTATGTCAAGACCCCCTGGTTTCAATTGGATATTTAACAAAACTGTACAGCTGCTGAATTATCTTGGTCATAATCTTGGAATTATTTTGCTCTAAAATTTCTATCCTGGTACAGCGTCACAGCTGTTTTTGCCTTCATCTCGCTTTATTTCAGATCAGGTTTTGTCTCATCAGAGTAATACTTTGCTGTGTTTGATCCACTAGATTTCTCTGTTTATGATCCTATCAGTGAAGATCATGTTAAAATAGATACTTTTTGCTCCTTCAGCCCACCAGAGCTCATAGTAGAAGCTTTATGAAGGTTTCAAAGGAGGCCTTGAACCATTTGGCACCCCTGGGTGGCAGCCATTGCGGAAACTCAAACACATTCCTCCGCTGAATAAACTGGCGCTCACCGCCTGCCATGTCACATACGTATCCACATACACCCACACACACACAGCTGGTGCGGTTTGGCAGCCTCCTGAATAGGAAGATAATTCCACTCTAAACAGAATTAAAGCAGATTTAAGGTGGGAAGTTGTCACCCCATGAGCCTTCCCAGCTGTACAGTGTTGTATATGGAAAAACTAGAAAGCCAAAGTTGGTCATTTTTGTCTGAAATGAGAGAGAAAGTTGAGAAACATGTGATATGTAGTCGCAGAGGGAGAAGATTTTAGTGGTGTGCTTCATCAATTCCATGAAAATTTGAAGTTTTTTAATTTCATTCAGATTTTTGGTACACTTGCAAAAAAGCCTGTGTAAATACTTACATGATTGTGCTTTGAATGATTTCTGAATGTGTATTTTCTTTGCGTGTATTCAAACAAAGGGCTGCAGTCAAAGCGATTCTGGTGTTACTCCCTATCCTTGGCTTGACATGGCTGTGTGGCGTCTTGGTGCCTTTTTCAATTGTGATGGCCTACATCTTCGTTATCCTCAACTCCTTACAGGTAACCACACTCTAACAGCAGACGCTGCCATCTCTGAAAAAACAGCCACATAGAAAACACAGGAATACCAAGTTCTAATATTGTAAATTCCTTTTGCCCTTTGGCACCCCAAAAATTTTTGATACCTCAATTTAGACTTTACAAAGCAAGCTTTACTGAGTAGAAATGTGCTGTTTTGAGTGAAGATTCAAAAAAACTAAGTCTACAAAACCTATTGATACCTCAATTTGAATTAAATAAAACAAGCTTTATTGTGTAGAAATATGCTTTTTTGAATGCAGATTAAAAAATAAGAGAAGTGAAATACAACTGAAAAAGGAAAAGATTCTGTGATTTAACAGCTAGAAACTTTTGCGCAACTTCAAAAGAATCTCTCATAGTTTAAAGACTTTAAATGATTTTTTTCCTTCAATGAGAAACAGAAAGGTTTTCCATTATACATTTTAATTCTGCCTTTCTCTCCTGGTTAGGGTACACAGACTGTCAAGGTTTTTATTTGTCAGTGACAAGGCTGAGGCAGAAAGGAGAAAAAAGGCCTTGGTCTGGCTTGTGTTAAACAGGTGCTTCATTTTAACAAGGAAAGTCGATTTGTATTGTTTGTTTGATTATTCCTGCTTTTTGTTTTTAAGGGTCAGCATTATTATTGTTTAGGGGCCTGTCAAGTGTTGATTTTTACACTCTTAGTGCTGAAATTCAATGGATTGTTTTCTTGGAAGTAGTTTACCTGTGGGCATATTTGAAAAGGGCCACAACACAGAGAAATATGGTATTGCACTTAAAAAAAGTAACACCTATTTAGTCTCTCATACTGCACTGCAGTAATGAAGGGGAAATAATGTAATTCCCTGACTACAGCAGTTGGTCCCACTTCCCCCAGCATCCCCAGCACGTCCAGATCTGCTTCTCCAATTTGTGTTTGTCTTTAATCTGCTGTATCTTTAATTGAGCTGTATATTTAACTCAAAAATCAATAGAGGTTTTAGCTGCAGTCTAATCATTAAGCAAGGCCTCTCAGTTGCCATAAATAGTTTCTCTTTCCCCCCTCATATCTTATTATATTTCTTCCATGTCCACAGTAATTACTACAGCTGGGCTTGTATTAAGGGGTCTACTGCTTTACATGTAAACCCATACTATTCCTTTCTTTTCAGTTTCACTCATCTATTGTCTCTGTTCTTCTAGCTTTCTGAGACCAGTTTTTCTGAAATTCCAGCTGCCACTCTCTGTGACTCTACTGGCTTGATTTTAACTGTGAAGCTTTGACATTTAGAATAAGTTTGTGTATTTTTGTGCTTCGGCCTTATTAATGATAACATATGTTGGTTCACATCAGTTGCTGGGGTTCCTGAGGTTCTGTTGGAGGACATGACCAGCTGCTCTTGAATAATGGATCTATATAGTATGTCTTTAAACAGGTCACAACACAAGAAGAACCCTGCCAGGCTCAAAGCCTCTCCAATGACACACCATGTTAACCCCGCTGCTCTCCAGTCTGCATGGGGTGTACTGATGCATTAAGTGGGGGGGTTCTATGCGTATAGTTTAATTCGCTCTAAAACAACTTCTTAAGGAGATAGTAAATGGGTGAGAGTGTCTCATTATGCACAGAAGTAGAGGGAAAAGGAACTAAAACTATTATTTGTCTTATTGTAACTCTGTCAGCCAGGGAAGAGTGTGAATAACATTACATACTGGACTCTGATGTTGTCTCATATAAACAGCTTCAGTGTGTGCAGAGTTCATACCATGTGCGCTCATCTTTGGATGTTGATGTACAATCAATGCGCACAGTTTCCAAATCCTCAGATACTCTTTACAGTTTTTGCGAGCAGATTTTCAAGTTTTTTTTCTTGACCTGGCATGCAGGGTGCTGTGTAGCAACCTCGCAGCTATCAGCAGATGATTGATCCTGAGATGAATTTTCATGTTTGCTCATGCAAATCCTTAATGAGGCCTAATGCAGACGTTATATTTATTTCCAAGGACCGACTCAATCAAGTCACATTTTTTTTCTTTACTTATCTTCCTTTTGGCAGATGGCTGTCACATGACCGTGAAGCATCCATAAACTTGATATTACCTCCTGAATCAAGAGAAATATGATATTATCAGAGAAATTTTTTAAAAATATAACCACAGAGGTAGAGAAGCTGGACAAACATTATTTATTTTGGCCTTAATTGTAAGCTTCTCAAATTGTGCAGCACTGTTTTGACATTAATAAAACCAACCTTTGCCTTTTTTTAAAATGTGAAATACCGCATTATTGTATCACTGCCCAAGCCAAAATAAATTAGGGCTACAAAATGGATTTATCAGAACAATACAGGACACAAAAATAACATGACTGAAGTAAAAAAGAAAAATATTTTAACTTGCCTTTTTTTGCTGAAACAAGTTTATGTTTGCCTTTTTTGAGGCATCCTTGGAAAGCCTTGAACATCTGTGGCCTTGACAGGGATGAGGTCTGGTTTGAAGTCATACTGACAGCATGTAGTACCGCAGTTTTGTTCTTACTAGTGTATTGTTTGATTTCTTTTAAGGGTGTTACAGTATTTAACCCAATCACTAAAAGTCTGCTTGGATAGATTAAGATGGAAATCTATAAACTATTTTTGTTTCAGTTGACTGTTCTAAACATGTTTATACCATCAGTAAAAATGCAACTTGCTAACCACACATCATTATGAAGTTTTTACAATGCGAGACATTAAGCATCAGAACTGTTATTACCACAGAGCATTGTCATTCTGTAGACGACAGTGTCTTCCTCCTTAAATCCATTGATCTCTTTGGATTTCACAGCTGTTCATAGTCACACCATAATGGCCACCCATAAAGATGATAAAATGAACAAAACTTGAACAATATCGAATACAAATTCTGAACCCGGAGATTAAAAAAGAAAAACAACGTAAAAACTCTAAAGTTTTTTAGGAAATCGTTTTTTATTTGCAGCTGTTGTATTGTCAATGGAGCTGGCAAAAGCAACAAAAAGCTTAGCGGCAAGCCTTTTACTGTTAAATCAATAAAACAGATAATGTTGACAAGCCTTTTTCATTGCACTCCCTCGTGCAGTCCCTGCTCCTCGTCTTTCTCCCTGACAAAAACTGCCTGAAGTGTCTCTGCTGTTGCTTTAAACTCTCTCAATAGAGACCTGAGCAGGCCATTTAAAGCACATATTCTGTAAATTTGGCATGCATGAATGTGTACAACACTAGACTCAGCAACCAGGGATTTTGGCTTTGGTTTCACTTACTTACGCTCTGCTTGAGTGACAGATGCATCCAGGGCCACTCCACCACTGCTATGTAAAAGTCAAAACAATGCACAATGTGTTTTTATTCTTGATTACAGTGCTATCTTTGTTAACACATTGCTAAGTTTTGAGCACATATGTTTTAGCCCTGAGTTGATTTTAACTTCCTACTCTGAGCCAGTAGTTTTTATGAATATCTCAACCATAAATACAGGCATGCCTCATCTACTTCCTTATCAAGCTAGAGATAAATAGCACAGGGAGTGTGTGTGTGCATGTATGTCTGTGTGTGTGAGGGAAGGGGAACGGGGGCTCTTTGGGTTGCCCATAAATCGCTCCACCCTTTGTCATCCAATCTCTGGGCAATGTCATTCAAAACCTCCTCACTATCCATTACCCTGGTATAATAGGCTCCTGGCCATGCAGTGTCCATCTTATTATTAGCCCATAACTTTAAACTATCAATAACTTTGAGCTGCTGAGGGAGGCCAGGAAAGAGGAAGAAGGATAAGGAGAAAACAAAGTAGGAAGGTGAAGGGAGAAAGGGGGATGGAAAAGAAAATGTTTGGGCAATAATAATCTACCACAAGTTCTCGAGAGCACTAGTTAGTCTCTCGTTTTCTGTTGTAAACCTGTGAGCATCAGATTGTCAAGAATGTTTCCTTTTACTCTCTGTTATGTCAGTTTCTTGCCTGTGGAGGGCAACCCTGTGCCTTGTCGTTAAAGTGTGGAAATATGGATAAATCAATGAAAGAATTTATCTGAGCCGTTTCATTCATATCGCATTAAGGTCTTTTATATCACAGAAACTGATGACAACAATGGTTTTGATTTTCTTATGAAATGAACAGACTGGCAGCTGGTAATGAGGTTTTTACGGAATTCAGCTGAGCTTTAAAAGTGAGATTTGTCCTTTTATTCAGGGTTTCATTACCGTAGATGTTTATGATTAATACAGGCTTTATATATTAGTTCATCATTTTATCATTTCAAAAACACTATTATTCTATTTTGACCTGACATCACTTTTTATGCTTGAAATTGTAACAAATATTAATTGGTGCCATATTGTGAGGAAAGCTCTCTTTTTGGTTCATGATGAATATTTTCAGATAAACAGGCTGAATTTGTCTTTGCTTTTATTTGTGGCAGTATTTTTCACTCAGTCTGAAAGGCCCACATTTCAAGTCTTACAAGCTGCCTAATATTTGTCGAAAACTGCATGGCATTACAGAATGCTGCCCAATGTGTGAGCGCAATCATCTACATTTCCATGAAGTTATCAATAGTCTTGAAATGAATGGAAGGAGTTAGCTAATCTATTCATTCACTTCTTAAAGTTACAGCATGTGTACCCAGCATTAAGAACTGCAGATTTAAGACTTCTAATTTAAATTTAAAATCATTTTTTTTCTGAAACAAAATAAACTTCTCATGACTTTATGAAAACATACACACACACGGTTAGTAGAGCATGACACAGGGGTGTATCTCAGACATAGATATGATCAATATAGTGTTGCTTTTCTTATTGATTTTTGCCCTATGGGAGATTTGTTGTGTGAGTGAGCAATGCTTTCACAGCATCTGAAGAGATTGTTTGAGAGTGGGTGTTTTTCTTTTTTGTCTGTTCTGTATCAGAGTTGCTGCAAAATGCTCAAAGAGTTTCTATTCCCAGTTTAGCTGAACGCACACAGAAAGAATTTGATACCATTAGACAGGGCAAGGCTCAGAGTGATGCTCTTTAGAGCCTTTGCTTTTTTAAGTAAAAAGTTGTTATGATCACAATATTTAATGACACCAAGAGCCTGTTTTTAGAGAAAACTTTTCACATTTACTTGTTTTTGATTATTTGAGCATGTTATTTTGAGTAGTTATTTGTGGTTGTTTCCTCATGTTTCTGTCAAAACATGTAAATAGTTGGTTCACTTGCTGTTTCAAAGGCGTTTCTGCTTTTCTGTGGCTCTTTGAGGGCAAAAGTTTACTTTGGCATGAAAAACTTGCTTTGAAAAATCAGCCCTCAGACAACCAAAAACCCGTTTCTGAAGCCCACTTTTTAAGTACTTCAAGGTTAACAAACTTATCTCAAGGACATGTTTCCATCCCATTTCCCACATGGAGCCTTAAGTTCCAATGCACAGATTTCATTTTTTAATTTTGCTTGTTTCCAGTCCATCAAATTAGAACAAGCTGATTAGTGAAGCTTTCCTCCTAAAGGATTACCGTACTTAAGCATAAAATGAAAAATATAAAGCACAAAGAAAGAAACAAATTTAGAAAATCTCATAATAAAGACTTATCATAATAATTTGCATCCGTTTTT
This sequence comes from Thalassoma bifasciatum, assembly GCA_008086565.1. Classification (NCBI taxonomy): domain Eukaryota; kingdom Metazoa; phylum Chordata; class Actinopteri; order Labriformes; family Labridae; genus Thalassoma; species Thalassoma bifasciatum. The sequence continues at coordinate 39,504 of RPOG01000019.1, forward strand.
ACACAGCCATGATTCCAAAATATGTAGTCCCTTTTTACTTTGTTTTTGTAAACAACGCAACACCAGCAAAACATCCCTGTATGAGGCCTGATGATTTTTATGGGAGCTCTTATTTAGGTATTTAAGCCTTAACAGGTGGTAGGCAAGAGTGAAAACTTTCCTATATACTGTAAGTGGGAGAAAGTGTGCCCTTAATGTTACCTTGAGTCAACCTGCAGTTTTAAGGCCCTTGTAAAAGCCAGAGTAAAGCCCTCTCTGTAGTTGTTGTTGAACTAGAAAACAGATTAAATCACGTGTAAGTGGATCCATATTGGGGTCCCTGTTTTGCCTAACACTGTCACTTATTAATCAGATGTGATTGCATCTCTCTTATAGAGCTGTTGTTGATGCGCCCTAAAAAGCTAGTGCCTTAAAAATATTGCCCCCACAAATTATGACTCCAACCTTTACTTTCAATCTAACCCCACAGAGACCAAGGGAGAATTAGAGAGAATTCACTGTCAAATTGGAGCAGTAAGAATAAACTGCAGGAAGAAAAAAATCAACAAAAACAAAACAAATATATCAGATTTTTTTAGCTGACTTGCGCTAATCAAAATCCTCCAAGAGTTATTGGTACGTTTGTGTGCCTTTGTCTTTAAACTTACATCTCGCCAAGACCGCTCAAGGGTATTTAAAATGTGTTGGGAAGTGTGTGTAACCACTTGTCACCGTTCCTCACAGCCCCCTACAACCCAAAGAGTTAGAAGTATTTCAATTTCTGGTTTGGGAGAAGAAACAAAAACAGCAGAACTTGGATTCAGTTTCCCAGTCAGTCATCTCCAGTCCATTCATTGAGTCCTGCACAACCGGCCCATTCACAGCTGCATTTTTCCTATCCGGCTTCCCCTGCCTGTTTCTTTTTTTTCCCTCACTGCAGAGATGTGTGGCTGAGATAGAGGTTCACCCAGTTTCTTTTTTGCAAATGATACTCTGAAATGAGCTTCACATTCAGGCAGTGCTGAACGTATTTTATGCTGAATAATTTTTTACTTATGGATGATTTACCAACAAATGGAACAAAAAACATCCTGTATAGTTTGGAGAAAATCCCTTATTTTATTTCATCGTCATAAGATTACTTTTACGGCTTTTCTCTTTCATAATAATCAGTATTTTTCCCTTTTGTATGTTACATTAGATTTCACCCAATGAGTAGAGCTACCACACAAAGAGCAAAAGTTATTTTTGATTCTAATGCTGGATACTGCCCAAAATTAAATCAGCTCAACCTTGATTGTAACCCTGTCCAAGTTGCCGGCATTCACCCTGTAGACACACACGCACACACACACACCAACACATACACAGATGAAGGTAGGAGCATACACACTCACACTTGTGATAAAACTCATGTTGCTCACATTATAGAGATGGTTTTCAATTGCAATTGTCAGGAAAAGCAACTATTTTACCTTGATGTGCTTTTTTATGAATGAGCTATACCCTACATAACATTTTGAATAAACTCTTCAGGTGAGGCAGAGGAGCATGGCAGGGAAGCAGAATGTATGTTTCATAGTGCTTTAAATGATATTTCATAGCTTTTCTCCTTGATTCCATTGTCATGTGACTGCTCATACAAACTCATCAATAATAGATAATCCTTTGATGACAAATCACAGCAAATGTGATTTTATACAAATGCACTTTGCTATAAAGAGCATTGTACTGTTCTCATGCAATATACTATAATTCTCAGCATAAGATTCCTCAATCTTTCTTTGCACATTTACATTACTTGAACTTCATTGATTTACATTTCATCTAACCCCCTCTCTAAAATATTAGCCTGGTAAAACAAATATTTAAAAAACACTATTACATTTTTTTTTTCAAAGAAAGCAAAAATTAAAGAAACAGATGTTGGCTCAAGAAACAGACAAAATTGTACAATAGTGATGCAAACTTTAAAGTCAGTGTAGTCATAGGTAAAATCATGGAGATTTATTTATAAATCCATGTTTTAATTAGTATCTTGGATAATTACGAGGTGGGGTTGAAAAACAAACAAATAAATGCACGCCTGATTGTTTGCCTTCCTATTGCCTTCCTATTGCCTGAGAAAATAACTTTCCCTTTGAAAACGAGTCCAGTGTTTGCGTTGCATCCTCAATTATCAGCGTCTGCATTAAAACAGTACTCAAACAGGATACCAAGGTCAGCACCGACTCCCACCACGCTTCCCTGAGATGGCACTTATAATGAGGATGTTGCACAGCTTTTTAAAGTTGTGTATTTATAGTGTGCTTTGTCTCAACTTGGACTTATTTTCTCCCTTTGTTTCTTTTCATCTTCCTCCAGATAATAATTGTTTTATGCTTCAGTATAAACAGCATTAACATTACAGATCTGTTGCACATTTCGTAATTCTGTATATTCACCCACTTGATGGAAGGATTTCTTACAGACAGAGGCTTAAATCAAGATATTAGTATCAAGGTTTCTGCATGGAGAAGCCCTTGTAAAAATGGTCATCTAAGTACCCTTGAAATTAACTGAAAGGAAACAACGAAAAAAGCTGCAAAAAGCTGTCTATATTCCTTACTATAGTAACTAATAGGTCTGGTCAAAAAAGAGGCAACTAAAACGAGCACTAAGCAGTATGTATTCAGACATGTAAAGACTCAGTTTTTGGGAAATAGGGGGGTTGGAGCACTATCGAAGGGATCAGTTTTGTTAAACTGGCCTGGGAAAATAAAGCAGTGAGGATAATAGGCTTCCTGTCAAAAGAGGCGAGAGAATTTCTGTCATTGCTCACAGCGGCACCCCAAGACCTTCCCTTGTGTTAAACCCGCTGGCATTTATTTGCCTAAGAATTACCTGCCAGCTCAATTTAGTAATGGCCTGTGTCATAAGAAAGCAAACTATTCCTTTTGCCCTCTCCATATCTGGATGTTTCTGTGTGAGAGAGAGTAGCAAGGAGAGAGTTTTTCATTTGCCTACCGGTTGTGCACTTATATTTTTTTGTCTCTTCATTCTAAGTCATCAAGAGTTTTATACCATCAGCTGATAAAAAACTCAATGACCTCACTCCTCCACATCCTTTTCACTTCCCCTCAACATCCACCTCACACAGCCGACAGCGTCAGGAACAACTACTACACAAAATTACTCATGTCAAAACAATGACCATCCTATTTATAAGTTCACCGCCTTGCCTTTGTACTTGCTGACAACCTCTTGCTCGACGGCTGATGGTGACTATGCTTGGGATAGTCCTGGTTCCTCTTACCTTGTTGCCACGTCGCAGCAGATCTGTGGATTTGCCCTGCTTTGATGTATACTTTGTGGGTAATTAGTGAGAACTGGGTCAGCACAGGGCAAGAAAGCAAACCCTGTTGTTCTTCTGGTGGGTGGGTGGTGAGGAAGGGGGTGGAGGATGATGGTGGGAGAGATGGGTGAGGGTGTTGGGAGGTTAAAAGGCTGTCAAATATCAGTTCCAGTTTACATGTGTGACATTTTCTTTCTGCTGCACTGAGGTCGAATAAACAAACCCCACTCTCTCTTTTTCTAATTTTTCTTAACATATTGAAAAAATATGTGTCTCCTCTCATCAAGTAAGGTGATGACTGGTTAATTGTTTTAAACAGTATTTTTAAAAAGACAGGGGCCCCTTTAGCACTTTGATTTACAGACTATAATCAGGACAACTGCTTGTAAACATGAACAGGTCATTAGCAAACCATTTAACACAATGTAAATCCCATGCATTCATGATTTATGTGTAGCATGTTGAGGTATCTTTGGAGCAGGGCGGCTACCTGAGTACTTTTCTAGCATTACAGCATTGTGTTAAAGTAAACAAAGCGGTGGGGATGGGAGCTGGAGAACAACAGCTCTGGCAGCAAGACACTGATTGGGATGTTGATGTTGATTGTCTCCACTGGCCTTTTGCCCTTCCTGCTGTGGCCCCTAGCATGTCCCCGGCAGGTACCCCGGGTCATTTCCTATGCGTGTCAGCGCTCACAGATATACTCTCTTTCCAGTGAGTGTTTACAGCCACATGCTGATTTCTATTAATCTGCTTTTTGTCGGGACAGGGTGGAGAGAGGGTCCTGGTGGGTTTGTGTTGAATTAGGAGGCCACTGAAGGTGGGTAAAACATTCACACACACATAACCTGAAAGCTCTGCCTGACAGATTGCACCAGGCCTGGGCTTCTTTTTACACTGAGCAGATGTGCTCTCCCACTTGTTTTCCTTAGTAATTATCCCTCATTAAGTGAAAGCATGTGCCAATCAAACAGCTTGAGAGCAAGAGCAGGGCCTGAGCCAGGGCAGAGTGAGAGAGAGAGAGGCAGGCAGAGAGACCTGTAGCCTCATCTCCACTGTTATTTCTTGCACTGTGTCATTTCAGTCATTACTAGATTAAAGGCAAGCTCTGCCGGGCTGCGAGAGAGCTGCAGCAGCTGCAGCGCTGGCATTATTATGGCTCATTTGACTTTCTAGTGGTTACAAATTTGATGATTATCACATTTAACACTTGCCATGCTAAATCAGAGCTTAAGCTCATGACGACCTTTCAATCATGAAAGAGTATTTCTGTCATTTGGACAGGATCTTTTTCTGAAAAGCTGAATGTTTTCTTTCTGTAGACCTTTGATTGCATTTTAATAAATGTTAAAAAAAAAACACTCTGACTCCAAATCAAACTATATTGGTCAGTTAATGTGTTGTCAGATTATTTACTGTTTGTTTTTATTTATTCCTATTTGGTTAAAATTGTAATAAGTCACTCAACACCCACCTCACACAAGACTTGTTAGATTTTAGTTGACTGAACATGGAAGAAGAGTTAAATATTTCTCAAATTAGAGAGACAAATAAGAGTCAGTTCAAGATTTGACTTCAAATTGATCGTATAAGAAATAGAAAAGTACCTGGATCCTCATGTTGACATTGAACTTAGTTTGTTTGCAGGGCATATGATTAAAAAAACAAACAAAAAAAACAAATAAACAAAAAAAGATGTACGTTTTAGATGACTAAGAAACCATACTCATCGTTTGGCTAATTTTAGAGTGATGTGTATTTAGAAACACGTGGCCTGCTCAGATCTTCTCATTTCAAATTCTTTTGCAAAAACAGGGAAAAGATGGATTGACACAGCTTCTTTTTTCTTAGAAACCACTTGCCCCGAGACAGAGACAAAACCAAACAGAAGTAGATATAATAAGGAAAGGTGGCCGCAACAAAGGAGACAAGTCTCCTCCAAAAAATAAAAGAGAGAGAGAGAAAACAAAAAACGAAGATATATGAAGTCTTCATGTCAATGAACTACCATTCATTTTCACTTTGAAGTCCTGCGAACCGTAGTGAAGTGTGATTGCATGTGACAGTTGCCGAGTCTGCCGGTTTATCATGATGGATACACCCTGCCACGGTGGTGCTGCTATAGCACACATATACGCCCTGTGCACACTCATGTGCACACACAGGCACACATACACACACGCACACACATATACATACACAGATTCATTGATACGAGGACACAGAGGTGGGTTCATGCAGACGGTACTACACGGAAACAAAAACACAAATGAGACCCAGATTTACTTGAGCACAAGGAGATTAATTTAGATGCTTTGTCATTAGGTGTGGTTTTCAGGGCTGTTAAGTTTTGGTTTTCATGGCTGTACTGAATTATTCTTTTTAGATTTTATTTACCATTTACAGTAATTTCACTGAAAGCATGTTTGGTAATCAGAAGACCATATTTTTCATTTCCTAAGAAGTTCAAAGATAAATCATCAGCTGTAATTTCATATTTCAAACCAAAAATTGAGAAAAAGGGGTTGATTAAAATGTTATTCTTTATTAAAAAAAAAAAAAGAAGTCACCTCTCACATTCACATAAATTGAAAAAACAATTATTTGTTGATATTTTTATAATTTATCTCTAATGATTAACAATCCTTTTTAAACACAAGACAAAGTGCTCAAGATAAAGCACTCTAACGTATATCAGACTTATCCATTGTCAGTACACACTACTAAACAAGTGAAAGATACTCCTTTCTCTCTTTCTCTCACGCCCTCATGGACACACGTCTCGCGCGCTCTCCTACACACTTCTCGATTTTGACACATGCCATTAACCTCAGCTCGGCTCACCTCAGCTGGGAAACAGGAGAGCAAAGGCATCACATAATGGTACCTGAAGCAATCTTTTCCTTGTTTTGTACCCAAAAGGAACTTGTTCAGACTTTGCATATTGCTTCCATTTGTCATTGTTAGTCAAGGGCACTGCAACATAGTCCTGTCAGCGGTGCAATTTTTACAAATTCTGTTCAACAGTGTTTGCATAAGATGTGTGTGCATGTATGTATGTATGTATGCATCCGTCAGGTAATTTTACATTTGTTCTCATGCCTAGAAATGTGTACAATGAATAACAAGGTACATTGTACATATGTACAAAGTAAAGGAAAAAAAGTCCAAGGGTGAAAAAACAAAATGTGCTCTGAGCAAAGAGTGCTCTCTTACCGTTAGATGTAGCATTATTTAAAACATACTTTTGTGCATAAAATGGCAAATAGAGGCTCTGTTACTAGAAAGTACAAGGGCAGACTTTAAAAACCAGAGTTTGGTTCTTCAAAACTGTCTTTTGCTTGGTTTTAGAATGCAGTGAACAAAAATAAAGTTTGCTGGAGGGAATCAGGTGGGACAGATGTTTGACTGAGCATATATAGAAGTTTGCATAGAGTTTAACTGAGTGTGTGTATACAAATGCAGTTGGCCAGTATAGGTTTATGGCCAAACATTATCAGCTAATGTTTGTATTTGAGTAGAAAGATGTTAACATGCAATGATAGAAAGAACTGGTTGACGGATCAAAATCATATCCAAATGACGTATTTTTACACATTTTAGTGTCCATATCTATATGCATGTACAGAACATACAGTATGCCACTGATGTAAACTTAGTAATTTCAGGCACAGAACATGTGTCCATGTAAAGTTCTTATAAACCAAACCCAGTTCCAGCTGCTATTTCTCAGGACTTTTTCCCTCCTTGTCAGTGGAAAACTATGCAATTAGAAAACACCCTGTGAGATTGACAGCAAGATCATATACAATTTGACAAGGGGGCGCCACAGAGAGGCCTGTTGGATACCTAAGTATTTTTAATTAAACAGCTCTCTGTTCTGGAGGCGTGCTTTCCTTCACCAGTTCAAAGACGTCTGCTTTGACCCATGTGTTAAAAGTTTGTATCAGTTTTCCAGCGCTATGTTTTGCTTGGCGTCTAAGACACGCAACCCTAAATTGTCTTGTTTAAAAGCTAGTTTGTTTACAGTTCACTCTATTTCTCGTGCCCCCCCCCCCCCCCCATTACACTACCACATGTGTGGAGTATGATCAGGTTCAGGGTGTAGTTTCTAGTTCTCACCAGGCGCACATTTTGTGAACGCCTCAAGATTGAGTTAATTTTACTGAAAAAAAGAAGATGTTCCCAGTCCATCACCCTTCACCCTGCTGCCATTTTGGTTTATTTAAACATTAAAACAAGTAAAGTAGAGTGCTCATCTATTACTTTGGAGCTTCATCAATAACATTTGTCCGTCTGATGTAAAATCGATATTACACACACTGACACAATGCCAGAGCAATGGCAAATGTGTCATCATTTGTCATCGACTGGCAATAAAGATATGTCAGAATTGATTTTAGCCCATTTTTTAGCCCCCCTCCCTCCCTCTCTCTCTCTATCTCTCTCTCTGTCTCTCTCTCCCTCTCCCTGCTTCCCTTCTTTGCTCTGTCTCAGTAGCAGTAATAAAAAGAAATGAATTTTAGTTTGACTGAAGTGTGGTCAGCCTTGCCAAAGCCAATTAATATTGAAGTTAGGGGCTTTAATGATTTGAGGGCTAACATGCTTGGATTTCTGTGAAATTCCACAGCAGAGATGTTACAAAGCAGAGGAGAGCAACGAAAGGTTGGGTGGGTCTATTCTCTGGTGGGATATGTTTTGTTTTGGCCTTCAATCATTATAGATGTTTTTAACAGATGTACAAACTCCTTTGTTTATTTATTTATTTTTTCTTTTACTTTTCCTCCTGATTTCATTTCTGGGTTGGCTGCCAGAGTGTTTTGTGCTCTGCCATGAAGTGAAAATTGCCTCTGTAACCTTGAATTGATGAATTGTATGGATCTTTAAATCATGTTTTAACTCAGTTGAATTGTCTCTCGTGGATGGCTGAAGTTGGCTGTTTTCTTGCAACTGTTCAGTAGTTTTTCATCCTATGAAAAATGTGTTCAGGTATACAGTACAATGAAAAATAAAACCTCGATTAAAGATAGTTATTCAATTCTGTCTGGGGCTATGTGCTCTCTTCCTGACAGAGCTGGTTTCTATTCACATATATGACTTGGATGGAGAGGGGGGAGATCAGGTGAAATGAGGAGATCTTGTCATTTTATGTTGGTGTTGATTGGTGACAGATGGGACACAAGTGTCTCAGTTTATAACCAGCTGGTGCAAGCTTGTCCTGGACAGATTTAACCCTTAACTATTTCAATACCTGCCATGTCAAAGTAACATCACCAGACTACATGTACAGATTTATTATTTTTAGGTCACCTAGAGCTGGAATTGTCATTATCACTGAAGAGTGTGTGACAATGCTCAAATATTCCATCACATCAAACTGTAAAAAATTCTGAATGCGTATCAGGCATATATCTAGAGAGGAGACTTTTTCAAGATAACTTAGAAAATCCTCACAGTCCCTTTAAGTGTACAACAAGCAACACTGGCTGTTGTTTTGTTTACAAAGGTTTGGTGGCAGCAAAAGTTAAACCGTTATTTGAAAACTCAGGAGTTTGATGTAAAGATCTTCCTCCAATACAGTCCTTCTCCATGTCATTCAAACATTATTTAAACAACCACTCTTTTTATTCTTGATTCAGCCAAATGTGTCAGGATTGGGCTGGATTTAACCTTGGGTTACATCATATCTCCTATTGACAGCAATGTAATGTTTTAGAACTGAAGATCTGTTTTATGGGGTTTGAAAGTGGAATGTTGCGGGATATAAGATTTCAGCTGTCCAACAATTTTGTGTTGTGCTTTACAAAATGTTTGAAATAGATAAGGTGAGTTGTGGCTCATTCAAAATATTGAGTTCAATAGGATAAGAATTTTTAAAACTTTTATGCAATCGAATAAAATTCAAACCTAACCTGATGTCACAGGATGCTGATTTAATTCTTCAAGCAACAACCAGGGCAAGCAGAAAAAATATTGCACATCATATGCATGTGATGTGTTAAGCAATATTTCACATAATGCTTTGAGCCATTTTACACGTAGTTACTGTGCAGTTTATTTTAGCTCTACTGTGCATGTATGTGTGTGTGCTTCACTCTGTGTCTGTTTGTGTGTCAGATTTGCCACCGCGGTTTGTTGCCACTGGGTTGTGTGTACCCAAGTTGCGCCGCTGGTAGCGAGCAACATCTGTTTCGGGGTTGTTGTTCCTCTTGGCTGCTTTTCAATTGGATTTCCTCAAGCAGGGCCAAAAGCTGTCACCTCTGCCAGGCTCTGTTAGCAATCACTGCCGGCCCCTATATTAAGTAGGTGGTTCAGGGCTAAGCTAATAACTCTCTCTCCTCTCCTGAGCCATCACACACCAGGACTGGTGTTGCTGCCGTCCACAGTGTGTGCCTGTTTGTATATCTGTGTGTGTGTGAGCTCTCAGATTTTCTGTGTAGCTATACACCCTGTAGAGGCAGGCTGGCTAGGGGGTCCCCTCCTCAATATGACAGCCTTACTCACTTGATGTGTGTGTGGGGAAATACACAAGGAGAGTCCTAATAGCTCGTCTCAGAGAATGACTGATCTTCCTCCCTATTAATGTACAACAGGATGGAAACAGGAAGGAAACTTTGACCCCAAACATACCTTCACACACAGATTATATACTGTGTTGCGTCATTGCAAAGTACTGAGTTCCAATGATACCGGACAGAGACTATGACCTCTGCATTGTTTAAAACAGTTCACTCAATCCACTCAAATTACACTGATGTGAACGAAAATATGACAAAAGTTACACTATGTTCTTGGTGTTTTTTATTACTTTGGTCTTTTTTTTACCGATAACTTGAAAGTGCCTTGTTTTGTGCTTGAGCTTGGTGTCTCAAAGTCTTTATGGGAGGGGTTTGTCTTATCAAAGTGTCAGGTTGGCTGTCTACCTGCCTGTAAGTCTGTCTGTCTGCCTCCATGTCTCACTGCCAGCTTCCCTGGCCAGCTGCAGCAGCTACACCAAGCTGAATTTCAACCAAGGACCTGCAAAGTATCAACTCCCCATTTCACAGCTTTAACAGACACTTTGATTTGACATGCCATGAGCAGTTAAAGTGAAAGTTATGTATACATGTTAATTAAACTGTTTATGCGTGGAGGGGTCAGAGACATTAGCAAGCCCCAGAGTAGAAGTGTGAATTTCTCCTCTTTTCCCCCATCACAGCGTTTTAACCTCTTCTGTCTCTCATTTCCGTAATGATTACCAGGTGCAAGGGCAGAATTTTTCCTCCCTTTTTTGCCAAGTGGAGATGCAGATAGCTCTATTTGTGAAAAGTGTCTCTGTGTGTTTGATTTTAGGCTGGGGTATTTGACGTCTGGTCCAACGTGTTCAGCTTTCATTTCTGCCATGAGTTGATACAAAAGTCTGGAATTCCACAAATGGATGTGGAGGTTTTGGTCTATGGGAAAAGTTTCAGGCTGATTGTCTCTATTTTAGTTTCTGAATTAGGATTAGAAAAGTATAAGTTTTATTTTTGAATCATACATCTCCAACACTTTTCGTGTCTGACTACACATAATCGCGCTCAGGATGTGGCCCTGTAAAACAGCCAGTGTTCATCAATCCCATTTTTTTGTCATCTTCCCAAAATCAACTGATGAGTGACCGACGTGTTCTTGACAAATTGTATCATTTTCATGCAGAAAGAGATGAACGCAACTCAAAAGATAATATGAGTGATTGCAATGCAAGCTGGCAGCAGCTTACTTGAACAATCACTCAATACAAATTTTTAACCAAGTCTCATCCCACTATTTGGGCTGAGAAAAAAATCACATTCATTAGTGGTGTTAGGATATCTAGTGAAACTCAGAAATTAAAAGATGCTGCTTGCAACCCCTCTTTTTAACCTCATAGCAAATACAGTAAGTGCACATAACCCATAAAGTAGCAATCCTCACAATTACTGGAAGAACTCTGGACTAAATTGGATTAAAATATTTTTCAAAATATCAAAATATTCCACTAAAACCATTGCATGTCTTACTTATTTATACATTTTTCTGACCACTTGCAAAAAGAGTTGTGAACTGGCACCAGTAATAAGCTACAACAAGACAACTAAAGAGGCCCTGCCTGTCCTCCCTTAGATGCTGCCTTCTCTCTCTATCACATTTTTTAAATCCTTACATTTAAAATTTGTTTTCCAAGGACACTGTCACTAAAATCTCAGTTTCTGATTTTTTTATTTTTTATTTATTTATTTATTTTTACCTGCCTGTGCTGTGTTTACAAACTTTACTCTTTTAGGAGAGTGATGGAGATGAAACATGGTACTCAAAGGTATGGGAGGCACCATTCACTGAGAATTTGTTATCATTTGTGACACAGAGAAGTTTACAGTGCTTTTTCATTAATTGGTGTAGAGTTTCAAATATAGCATGTATAAAGAAGAAAATATAAACTCCCAAAGTAGAAATAGAGTTCATGGTTTGCCTGATTGTGTATGAAGCATCACCAGCATCACCAGTTCCACCGATGCCACTTTTTTCACTTATTTTTTTTCAAGGACCACTTAGGCTTTATGTAAAGAAAACCTTCATCTGATAATTATTGATCGTGTGTTTTTTGTGGTATTATATTTTGGCAGTGTAAAAAGGTCTCTCCTCTTTTGAATTCATTTTTTAACAGTGGGCAGCATGTCATACTTCAACAAAGTGATTGTAATCCAAAGGTCACATGCTTGCTCTTAGCTGGTACAAGAACAACCATCAACATCCCTATTATCTGCGGTAAGTATCCTTTAGCTAAACAGTAACCTCCTCTGCTCATTCATTTGTCTAGATAAGTAAAAATCCGCTTCTTAGTTCTGCTTCCTGGGAACTGAACATCTGCCAATTCTAATGGACAGGGTTTAAGAACATCTTAAAGCAAAGATAACTAAGACCCGCTCGGAGTTTAATGTTTTCACACACAATGAAGCCATTCAGATGACACACTTACACAAACACTGGAGTAAAGCTTTCATGACAAGTATTTTAGTCGATGCTTTTATGGAGTATTAGTCACAAGGACAGAGGAGGTAGACAAGATACATTTCCAAACAGGGTTTTAAACATTATTCTCCAAGTTGAAACCAAAGCATCTTAGTTTAAACGAATTACCTCAAAGTTTTTCAAGTGAATAGATCCCTACATTTATTAAGTTCTTTTGGCTCTTACAGACATAGCTTGCAGGAGAAGGAGATACAAAGCACTGCTCTTGTTGATATAAACAAATGCTATTTTCTGTATCCCAGCATCTCTCTGGAGTGATAATTTTTTTGGTCAAACACACTGTTTGTTGGCTTTAACTTTTTAAACATACAATTGTTCCCTAATTAGCTGTATGCTAATTAATTTATGCTCTACTGTTTGATGTACAGTACGGCAATACTTTGAAAGCAACTGCATTTATTCCCTGCATAAATTTGTAGAATTTGCGGCTGAGTTCAAAAGAAGCAGGACTGGATTTAGAAAAGCACACGTGCATTTAAATAATGCGCCCCATTTTTGTCTCTGTTTGTTTTTTAGCGGTAATATTAATGAATTAACATTTTAAACAATCTATCATTATTCTTGCGCTGCCACTTATTTTTAACTTAATTATATTTTAATGGATCATTTTTCTTAATGTGCACAGTATCTTTCCCACTTTGTTCCCAACACAACAAAAGATTAATTACAAATAAGATGAATGATCAAAAACATGATAATCAAATTGCAACAGTAAGTAGGAAATTGCAATTCTAATGTAATACAATAGAGTGTGTGTTGCAAATTAACCACCCACTGTCCTATTGTATGTGAGCGCTTGGGTTTGTGTTTGTTTGTGTGCATCTGTGGAAACAGCCATGAATACGACATGCTTTTAAATCCATACACAAGACTCTGTGCTTTTTCGTATTCTTCCATACATACTTTCTATTTCAGAAAATATATTATATATTATTATAAAGTAAAAACATGTCTAAACAAAGGCAAAAAACATGTGGTCAAACTGTTTAGGTACATCAAGCTTGAAGATAGTATACTTCCAGTTGAAGTCCATTAATGTTCAATACAGTCACAAGAAGATGACATCATCCTCTATTCAAGCAATGTCTATCCATTTCTCCCACCTCTTTGCAAAGGATGCTCCTCTAAGTGTCAGAGAAAACGCCATCTTATACATTTCGTATAGTCCTGTTACTATTTCCATCCCTTTTTTGAGGGTTGGGGGTTCAGGTCCATACTATCTCCACGTTCCATGAGCAGTATATTACAAAGATATAAGTCTTTTTGTATAATAAAATCCTTGCTTTAAACCTAAATACAGAAACTTTACATCACTGGGTATTCCATAACTGAAAATTGTTTCCAGAGTTACATAAAAACTAACCCAAAATGTTTGATTGTATTGGACACATCCAAAATATGTGAGAGTGAATGGCGTCAGAGTGCCCACACTGTCTTCAGCATTATTGATGTAACTGAGATTGTCAACTTATAAAGTGTGGTGTTATAAAAAAAAAAAATACCGCCACTTCTTTGAATTAGTGGGGGAGTGCTGTGTGCCCCAAATTGAACACCAGTCTTAACTTGGTATCTCCAGATTAAGTTTTTTTTCCCATTTTGATTTCATTTCATCTGTGTTGTTCTCTTCCTGTGTCTGAAAATATGGCTTCAGAATAATTTTCTTGTCATTCTTTCAGTAAGCTTTTACAAGATTTACTACCAAATCGCCCTCCTCACTTACTTTTGTTTTTATCTTTGTTTCACAATAATCTCTTACTTGAGGGTATTTTTAAAATTTTTTGTATGGGAGTTTATAGTTCCTTTGCAGTTCGCGAAAACTTTTTAACTGTTTACCCAGCTAGAATCCAGAATCGTATAGATCGGGCTCAAAGTAGGAATCCAAAAAATCATTATTTCTACATGTTGTCTAGAGGGAAGTTTATTCCAAAGACAGGGGCTGCAGAGGTCATCTTTTTCAAGATTGCGTACCAGTTCAAATTTCATTGGGCCCAATTACTAAAATTATAAAACAGTGGGAAATTAGTTTGTTAATAAAGTTTGCCACTGAAATGCTTATTTGTATCTTTTATTGATTATCTCAGTCACATTTGATAAAAACGATGAAAAAAAAATACTCCGACACACATTCTAAATTATTTTTCTCTTGTTAGAATGAACCACTTTTTATAAAATGTGTATAGAGAAGTGAAATAAAAGTGCTTTTGTCACTTCTCAGCTTGACATTCCTTGTTATGCCCGTTGTCTTCAGCCTGTCAGAGTGCAACCGAATTGTCATTTTAAACATGATGGATGCCAGAAGGTGTCACCTGACAGCCAGACAGGGCAATTCAGTCCCTGGAGGACAGTAGAGCAGCTAGTAGGAGGTGAATTGGCAGCAGTGTAGGCTAGAGGTCGCCGTTGTCTGTGTGTCACTTCAAATGGGTCCCCAAATCATGTTGTCAATGGTGATGCATCGAGATCTCCCTCTGGCCAAAATTAGATGCTCCAAACTCAACTTGATTGATGTATTGGCCAGGTTGTGTCTGCCATCCACAGTATGTGTCCTCACCATCTTTAAGATGAAAAAACATAAAGACATTCTGAATGCTGAAAGGAAAGAGACACACTTTAAAAAGTTTTTGTGAGTGAGATATGTCAACAAACACACTGTTGACTTATCAAAGAATCTACTGTATTGAACAACCTTGAAAGATATAGGATTTTACCTGCCATTTAATTTTTTCTCGGTACATCTCTTTTCGTGAAGCAGTTCAATTGGTGCTCAGAGAATGTTTCTCACTGTTTCTTTTGAGGCAACAGTATTCGTTATGGTCTGAAGGCGAATGCACAGCTTGTACATTCAATGGATACACAATGGATTGGAATGAAAAATATCTGTTTTTCTGTGACCAAAAGTGCAGCCTTTATGCTTCCAAGGGCATGGCATTCTTGCGCCCTAGGTACTAGCCGTGGAGTTTTTGTGAACATGAAATATCTTCTTTTATGTGTCATTTTTTTCATTATGCTCCCTCTGTCTCTCTCTTTCTCCGCTTTCCTCGAATGGTTTTCCTTGATAGCCTCGTCTGGCCTGGGTTGCTCTCTTTATGTGCGTGTGTGTCTTTTAATGCATTTCTCTGCTCATATTGTCTTTGCTCCCGTACAATTTATGTCTATCTGTGTCTGTTGCATATTTTTTTGAATTTGTTTGTGTATGTGTGTGGGCCTCAACTTGTGTTGTGTGTTTTTGAAGTCATATATGTATGTGTGTTTTTGTGTCGAACAACACAGACTGAACACAGGCACTTCAGATTTTCTATTTCAACAAAGCTGTGTGGAACCTTGGGTCTGAGGCTTTGATGGCTTAGTGGGGGCTGGAATGAGGAGTTTGAGTATTGTAGGAGAAACAAATGCAAGCTGAGCCTCAGTGACGTGGCCCAATTTAGAGAAGTTGTGCTCTTGAAGTCCTTCTTCTTCCCAAACTTAATTCTACAGTCTTCTTTAGCTCTTTAGCTTTTTCATAGATTAAAGATCTGCCTGAACCAGACCGTTCATCATTTCAATCTGCAATTACTTTGGATCTTTTTATTTTATAACAGAGGATAAGAGAGAAAACAACTGTAACAACTTCGTCCTCCTCTTCCTCTAACCCTTTCTTTCTCTCTCTTTCTTTTTTGTCTGTGTTTGCAGGGCCTGTTCATCTTCCTGATATATGGGGTGTACAACACAGAGGTAAGTCTGCATTGTGTCTCAAGGCTGTCGGGGTGAATGAGAGAAATGACAAGTTTCTGATGGGCTCACTGCTTAAAAGCTGTGTGGGTGCACGGGTGTGTATGTGTGTGAGTGTGCATCTGCGGATGGGTGGAGGGATGAGTGCGATGGGAGGGGACATCGTTTCCATGCGAGCGTCCCACTGCCCTTCATGCTTGGACTAACTTATATGCATCCGAGTCCGACCATTAAACACTGACACGCCGCCGTTCTCAGCCACTCATTCCTCACCCACATTGGCTAATATTTCACTGCCTCTTTAAGTTTTTAAACTCACGGCCCTCCATTTAGCATCCTGACAAAGCCGCCGGCCAGGGCTTCAAGGGGCCCCGAGCGGTAACCGTAGCTGGATGTGCAAAAGAAAACAGTATGTAACCAACAATATGCAATGAAGGAGTGAGGATATCATATTGAGATGCTGCTTTATTACCATTTAGATGCGCTGTAGTTGTGTGGGGACAGAGACGGAGAGATACAATTTAATGTATGGGACTCAAGTCATGAAAATCACTCTTGGTCAAATGTGGCTCTTAGTGTATGTAAATAGGGTTAACTTCAGTTGTGAATACATAATATTGCTTCCAAGCACTTTCCATGCTTTTGTTCTGTCTTCTTTTTACTTGTTTACACCGATAACTTAAAATTAAGTTTCTTTTCCTACATTTAACAATTCAAGCTCAAATGTGTCACCCCTTACTTGGCACAATAAAATCAGAAATTTGTTATTAAGTTTGCATCGTCACTTAAACATAATTATTCTTTTCTCATGCAGTATGCAGAAAAAAAACTATCAAATGAATTTGAAAATTTAAAAAAACACATTCTATTTTGAACCAGGATTTCATCACCAGCTTTGACACAAATAAAACACGCCTTACACCTACCTTTACATTTGCCTCTGGTTGCTTAGACTCGATAATCAAGGCCATCCTCAGTCTATACAAGTCTATTCAAGCAGCTTCTGTAAAGAGCTGAGCACTGTTGTTAATTGTTGTACATCCCTCCAAAGGTAATGGTCAGTTTTTCCTGCTATTATTTCTTCAGACTCCTCCTTTCTCTCTTTTTAGCATCAACATGAGGACATCTCCTGTAGAACATTTGCATTTTCTGTCAATTTTTATTTCTGCCTCTCTCGTTTCTTTCTTCATCCACCTCTACTCCAGAGCATGAAGAGCTGTCCCTGAGTCATAGGCGAAGCACCAACAATTCAGAGCCAGAGATGGCTGACCCTTCACTCCGTATAATAAATCAACACTGCATTCTTGCTTAAGTGGCTTTTTTTAGTGCTTGGGAATTCATTTTCTTACACTCAAGATGTCCTTGACCCTGAGGTCCTCACAGTTTTTGAGCACCTCATGTACATGTTCAGGTTTTCAAAAGCCCCGCGCTTCTTTGTTAATATCTGAAAAAAATGTGTTGCCTCACTTTTATTCACATCTACACATTTCCTTTCTTCATTATAACCATATCAACCCCAAATCACCCATTTGATGGGGTTATTTCATTCTCTAACAGCCTGTTTGTCTTGAACTTTTATTATGTGTGACGGCAGCTGACATCAGGTTTCACCCTTAAAGAAACTATGTCACCACAATCAGAAAAATGCAAGTCAAAAATGAGGCAATGCTGACTTTGTTTGATTCTTCCTTGCAATCAGAGTGATATACAGAAAAACATCTGTTTTTATTCATTTAAGTTATTCAGAATCGATGGTTTGGGACAGTAACTCCTCCCTGAATACAGTTAAAGGCATAGGCAGCTGTTTCAAGGCGCAGTCCATAGAATGAAGGAAAAAAAAACTTTTCAAAGTTGCAGTAAGTTGTTAAATTGGTTAAGTAAATTAGTGTTCAACCATCTGAAGAAGTTTTTCTTTGATATGCTAAGGAAAAGGTTGAGTTATTCAGTGCCTCAAAGTTAGGCTGTTAAGGCTGTTATCTAGGCCCAGTGAAAACAGATACAGAATAGCAGACAGACTTTGTCTACAGCTATTACACTAAAACACTGCGTTTTAATTGCTAATTACCTGACAATAGCTTTCCATTATTCATTGCAATTAGCTTTTCCTTGGTGGTCACCTTGTAATCCCAGGCTTTGATGACCTTTTATTTCCATCAGTTCCAAGGATGTCGGCAGGTGTTGTCGGGTGTGCTGCTTTTATATGGTAATCGTTTAGCGCCCATTTACATGGGAAACCACGCTTTGCATCAATGTGAAACCTTGAGTGTGCGCAAAACCCCTTAAACACATAACGATCATCTAAAACAATGCCCTTCCCCTCATTGTCAAATGATTAATTAAGTTGTGTCATGTAATTGCCTCAGCACGCCGGCAGCTTTTGATATCAGTGAAATCCCTAGGACTTACTTCCCCCATTAAATTGTGTTAAGACGGTGTCTCACCAATGTCTACGCTGCGTTGAAGGCCTTGTGTGGATCTCGTCTGAAATAATACAACTGTTTTGTGAATGTAATGCTGGGGCTGTTGATTCCAGCTTGTCACAAGGCTTGGCCCCTCTTCATTATGTCGCTCTTCAATGTTGGTATGTATGCAAAACATCTTCTGTATACACACGCTGTCTCTGTGACTGTGTGTGTGTTCAGCGTGGTGTCATAATTTATAACACGCTGCGACTTAATGAAGCCATAAGCCATGATGCATATTCACTAACGTGGTGGGCTGGGCTGGGATGGGCTGTAGTGATGAGTGCCCAGCCGCTACAAATTTACAGAGCGGACTGACATTGTGTGCGTGCGCACACATGGGCACACACACAAAAACACACAGACACACAGCCTTGCCATGGAAGATTTCAGCCCACTTAACCGAGCTACAAATACACCAAGTAACCTCTGCTGCTCTGTTTGGTTTTTCAATTTGAATTTACCACCGATAATAATTGTATTCTGTCCCAACCTACACATAAAGTGGGTTCTGTCAGACATAAAATTAAAGTATTCCAACATCAAATATTTTCGATTCAATCTTCCTTTTATGAGAAATGTGACAAATTATATTCGTTACGGCTTCTGAGCCATTTTGAATAAGGAATATTTTTGGCCAACAATCAAAAACAAAAGAATTAACACGATTGTCATCATTTACATAATATCCTACAACAGCCTAGAGTTGATGGATCAGTAAAACTGTATTGATTATTTTCTAAGTCAGCAAATGTAATTCATATAAATGAATGAATAAGTGACTAAAATGCTTGGTTAACATATTTCATCATTCAATACAATTTTCTCGATTGCAACACTAGTTTGTTGTGATATTTTTTTGTCAAACTTTACTCTTAAGATTTGAGTAAAATATAAGTTTAAACTAAAAAGAAAAAAATGGTTTCAGTTGGTATTGTCGCTATCTTTTGCATCATTACAAAAGTTGTTTGTGAAACTGCAGTATTACTTCTTCCAGTAATATATCTTTAAGAGTTTCAAGAAACAAGCTGGTAAAATTGAATGTTGACGTGATACTTCTAAAATCTATGAAACCCTTGTCTGGCATCGTCTGTGTTAAATGACAGCGTGTAGTACACTGTTTCATCCGGAGTGTAAAAATGTAATCTGTTCTGCTAGGGCGGTCCCTTCTCCTCCAATAGCTCCATTTGTTGGTCCCGGCGCTCTGTGCTGACAGATGATAGCTTGAAGTGGTCTCCTCAGTTTGCCAGCTTCATGTGTCACTTTCAAGTCCCATTAGCCATTGGGACATACAGGAACAGTCTCCACCAAACACACTAACACACACACACTCACACAACTCTGTTGCACCTCCAGTGGCTGCAAACTGGTACTCAAAATGTTTATTTTCTGATGCCTTTTCTTCTTAGTTCATTAAAGACTTTTGCTGTTCATTGGAATGTACAGCTGCAAATTTTTGTCCTGTTTTCTTCTTTTTTTTTCTCTCTCTTTTTCTCGAATTGATTCATTTCAAGCTCTGTGCCGGATACACTTATCACTTTCTTCCTAATTCTCTTTCACCCTCTTTCAGGTTCGGAGCACGGTCAACAGGATCAAGGAGAGGAGAAAAGCGCTGAATTTTTCAGTATGTAATCCTCTTTTTTCTGTGACCAAGTGTCTTTTAAACACAGTGGTATGACATACTCAATTTTCCTCACAGCTTTTGCTTCTCAGAATAGAAAATAAAGAATCCACTTCAGCAATGAAAAACTGGCCACAAAGCAACATTGTACATCTGCTAGCCTCCCACTTGTCGACAGTCCATGTTAGATGCCCTTATACATCAAACATAGACCTTCCATAATAGCTCCCCCCACCATCCTCACAGTGCCCATTGCAGCACCTTCATCCCAGCAATGTCAGGCTTCGTGGAGGGTTACAAGTTTCTAATCCAGGACAAGCAGTCCCCTGACATTAAAGTGTCAGGCTAGTATTTATACCTTGTTGGATGCTGCTGTTCTGCTGAGGTGGAGGGATGCTGCATGTGTGTGCGTGTATGTGTTTGTGAGCTAGTCTACGCAAAGCACTTTAAAAGTACTTAATAGTCCCCAGCACACACAAGCACACACACACACACACACACACACACATAATTATAGACTCCAACACCTTGTCAAACAGTCAGTCTGATCATTCCACACTGCTTTGCTCCACACATTCATTCACGCACACGCAAAATGCATCTTGTCTTCCATATAAACTTCATACCTCTTTGCCCAGTAACTCTTGGTCCTGCCCCTCCCACTGAACCCTGACCCACACATAAACACCCACAGTATTCCTTACCCACTTCAGGTCACGAAGGGAGGAATGAAACCATTTGTGACAGCAGATTGATTTTTAAAATATCGGAGTGCCGCCACTTCCTTTTGACCCCCCACCAGTAAAGAGATGGACACCGTTAGGATGGAAAGAAATGAAATAAATAAATATAAAAAAATTTAATGTGTCTGTATGTTCGTCACTTGTGTTGGAGGGAGGCTCTGGGGCCCCCTGCCACCAGGTGCAGTCTGATATATTGGCTGCTCATGCTATCAGTGAGGCCCCCATCTACCGTCATTTTTACTGCTTCCTCTCCCCTCCGTTGGTGGCAATTTTCCAATCTTGCCGGGTTCCGCTACCAGAATGCGTTTTTTAGCCATCACTGCCGCCTGACGGTTTTTAGCTAATGCTATTTTGTGCCATAAATTCTGCTTGAAATACTGTATCTACCTGTCCTTTGGCTAGATAGGAGACATTTGGCTCTAGATGACCGCACATGCCCCTATATATTCCCATGTTGTAAAACATGGGATTGGGTAGCGTGCCTGGCTGGCTGAGGGATAAAGAGGCTTTGGCTGTGTTACTGCATATGGGGTCATTTGAAGACAAATGGCACTTGTCTTAGATAGAGGGGTTTATGTGTTTTATTTGCAACCATTGAAGGCTTAACCCAATTGAACAATTCCCTCGCAACTTTCATTCAAACACAACATTCAACACAATAGTGATATTAGAATTAGAATTTTTAAACTTTTATAAACTCATGATACCAACACACAGGACATCTGATTTGTAGAAAACATGAAAATAATTGAAATCATTTTCATATCATGGGATCATTTTAATTTCATATGTACTTAATACTACTGGCACAGTGACATGACACTCCCCCGACCTTGACAACCCATCGTATAAATTCCACCAAATCTAATCATACACTCTCCCCTGTTATAATCTGCTCCTCTGTCGACCTTTTAAGCCCTCTTCCTTGTACTTGCCCCCAACGCAGGTGTTGGGTGCACAGTCTGTCTCGCCTTGGGGGTGTGGTTTTGTATCCTCACTCTCACACACACACACACGCACACAAACACACACACACACACACGCACACAAACACACACACACACACACACACACACACACACACACACACACACACACAGACCCACTTTGACCAGTGTAGCCTGCCTGCTTGATACCAAGTACTGCCTGACCCACCCTGACCTCCCTCTTGTAGACACACAGCCAGATTGCTTTGTGAAATAAAGCTGTCACTTGCAGGACCCAAATAAAAAACAACCCCCCTCACTGCTCTGTGCCCCTGACACCACTGAAATATAGACATAAATTGGAAGCAGATTAGTTTTTTTGATCTTAATTCAAGTTTTGACAACAAATAAGAATAAAGAATTTCTGTTATGGAGCCAAAGAGAAAAAACAGACTTGAATTTGACTTTCTCAAGCAAACTGAATTAATTCATGTTCCATGTTTTGTTTACTATCACAAAAATCTAAGAAGTAGTGGCATTCAGGTAGTTTTTGTTCAATCAAAATCTTAAAAAGGGCATTTCACTCTGTTTAAGGGACACATGTTAAGAGCGTTTACTGAACAATGACATTCAGTACAAGATGAATTTTTCTCTCTCCATTTCTCTGTGAGTGTGTGCCATATGCACTGAACCTCGATGTCAACAATAAACACACACAGCCAAAATAGCATACCAGAGTGTTTGCCATGTGAAACTTTCCTGCCTATGAGATGTACACTAAGAAATATAAGCGGCCCTGGAGCCTGTTTAAGCCCAGTTTGTTTGAGAACTATGCAAACAATTAAGTTTTCTGTGATTGCGGTTTATTTTGGGCTGGCTGGAAGATGCATGTGCATGTTTGGAACAAGGCCTCTGAAGAGGAAATTCATGCAGCTGCTAACAAATTTTGTTTGAGACCGTTTTTTTTTTTTTTTTTTAACTTTTGACTGCTTAATGAGATTTAACAGTCAACATTTGATTAAAAATTTAGAGTGCAACAGGTTAACTTCCTATCTGCTTGGTTAACAAAAAATTATTGACCTTTGTTGGCTGTTAATATTTAGGGGGCTTTTGTTAGGCGCTCAGATTTTGTTTAAGAAATTTCCTGTCGGTTAGGAAACAAAAAAACTGAACATAAAAATGTGAAGTTTGATTACAGAAAATAATTGATATAACAATTGATATAATAATTGATAATGATGAAATAATTCATAGTGATGAATGCATAAATGCTTGAAAAATCATTTCTAACTTGCATACCACCAGCAGCCAAGTATGCAACTATTTATAGATATGAAGTCCTTCTTCTCCTTAGTAGGAAACTTCATCTGCGACTGTGTAATTTCAAATGGTGCTGGATCATACATTCCCTGAAGTTGATACACAACCTTTGTTTCTCACAGAACTGTGCCAGTTCCCGCCCATCCAGCTCAGTTACCAGTTCTCGGCCTGTCAGTTTTCCACTGGGAACCAGCCCAAGTCAGGAGGAAGAGACCACACCAACAGAAATTGTCAGCACAAACCAAGGCTCGGGGAAGGAGGAGGAGAAGACCAGAGGTGGGTTTATGACTAACACCTTTCAACCAAAAGGAAATTAAGCTCTTGATGCCACCCATAATTAACTCAGTAATCTCTGACAATAACGCAGGGTTGCATCTCAAGGTTCATCATGCTTAGATTAAAAAAAAAGTGATAACTTTAATGGGTTTCACACTTTATTTCATGGCTGTGACATTTACATTTGTTTACTGAAGGAAAAGTTATTCATAAGACCAAGAATCTACGTTTTAAAGTTGAAGTAGGGGAAAAAGCCAAACTCCCCCCCCCATAAAAATGAAAAGCTTAAACCACTGCAGAGTACCTTTCTGATTCAGTATCTTTGACATTTGACTCAGATCTGAGATAAACAGTTGATGGGAAGGTAAGCCATTTAATCCTGGGTTTCATAAATAAAATGATTGGATCAGGGTGTAACCATCATATTACAGAGCTGTTCGCCTTTTGATCTTGAGGATGCGAAAATCATCATTTGAGGTGACGTGAGCAAAAATTTTACAGCACCTGCAGCAAAGATTTGCCCTTTTAAGCCATCTTTTAACTGAGTGGCATGACCAGAAATGAGAGCAACACTATATTTATCATCATAATGCATCCATGGTTCAAAACAGCTTTGTTAAATGTGTAAACATTGTTAAAAAGAAAACCTATCAGTTGAGCCCTGAAATTACTTTTTCTACGTTTTGACGTAATTCTTTAATTATTTTCAGGTAAGTAATGATTCCTCTATTGTCTCCTGGCTTTTGCTCAATAAACAGAGAATCTGAACCAGTCCCACACAATCACGTGCATGCACACATAGAGACAAGCACACTTTGTGTTGCAGACAGAGAGTTGGGAAAATAATATCGCAACCACCATGAGGAATGCTAGAAATAATTTCTGAGTGAAAAATAACAGTGTCCAACAAGTCTATCCTCATCATTCATGAGGTGGCTCACGCTACCATGGTCACAGAGGTTACAGAGGTGCAGTTACTGAATTGTGTCATAATTTTAAATGATGGGGACAAACATGGTGTAATTATAATTTTTTTTTTTCATTTAATGGGCACAAATATTGTTTTGACAAGACCACCTACATGGTGCTCTTTTTTCAATTAAAGTTAAATGGAAAAAATTCCAATATTTAATAGTAAATAGAACATGTACCATCTTCTCATACTGCACCATCTCGTCATGAAAGATCCAAGTTATGTAGAAGTAGCTCTGTATCATTTTCCACGTGGTTATTATGTCTGTTTAAAAAAACAAAAACAAAAAACATTATTCATGCAATGATCTTGAAATTTGCTAGACTCAGATTCCATAACTTGTCTACTTGTGTTGACTTTTTTGAATTATTATTTATTTTCATCTAAGAGTATTGATATTTTTGTATGGACTGAGATGCAGTTTTTGTGGCAAACAGTTTTAGAAACGTGTTGGAGCCTGCAGTTAATTTGTGGTGCGGTGAGTTGTATTACGTTACACGAAGAGGAACTTTAAACACTTGATCTAGCTTCGCTGTTAAAGGTGGGTGGTCAAATTAATGAAATACTGAAAACTTAGAATGAAGTAAGATCAAGTTAAAGCAACATAACCCACAGCGTTTTCCCTGTTGCATATCTGCAAGGCATTACGGAAAGGCTCCCTGAAACAGAGCAATGGCTGGCTTATTGAGTGAAATCAGACATCAGAAATCTCCTGTTAAACTTCAACACTAACCAGACACCCTGGCTTCAATCTAGCTGCATGACCCATGCTGCACTCAGCAGAGTTAGGAGTCATTCAGTTGTGGAAAAGATTTGAGACACCAATTTCAAAGCAGGGAAAGAAAGATGGAGGGGTCGCTTTCAGTTTCTGTAATTCAAAACTGGTATTTGTACCACCCATTGTGTTGTCTTAGTTGATGCAACATTTCCCTTGAAAATGATCTGGTTTTGTATTCAAAACTTTTTTGTGGCTCATGAGATAAAGAACCCCTGATCTGGTCTTCATCTTTATGAGTTACATTTTACAACTCTTACTTATATGATATTCACATTTGAACAGTGCATGTGGGTTATTCTATCTTATTGCTGAACTGTAATTTACTGCATTTCCTTTGCTGGGGATTTGAATGATCTTCAACACTGTTACTGTGTGTTTTGTTCACTCAGTTAGCTCACAGTTGTTAAATCAGCTTTCACATCACATTTAATAACAACAGTTTCAATGCAACCTCTTAAATCTACTGTGATGGCAGAAATCCTTTATTTGATGTCATACAATTACCAAAGTAATTGATTGAAAAATGACATCATTCAGACCACTTGGTGAGTCTTCAGTTAGCTCCAGACCCAATACAGGTGCTCTATTTGATTGAGTGCTGGAACTTGGTTTACACATACACAATATATTACAGCTGTGCTACAATATATAGCAGCGTATCACCATGGGTTACCCAACTAATGAAACCTGACAAGGGTTGCAAAATTCTGAAGATTTGTAAAGTTTGAAATTGTCCATTGGCATTTTCAGGAATTAACAGGGATGTCAGGAGTTAACAGGAATTTTTGGAATTTATATCAACTGCATTTATTTTAATACATGTATTAAAATGTTCTTCTTGTTATTTTAGTTCACTTGTCAGGGTCAGTGAAGCCTGCAAAATTCATTACAAGTTTCACAAATTTAAGTTTGCTAGCTAGCATCACAATTAATTTAGTAACTCATGTTAGCTCACTACAATACCAACTATTTACATCTGTCAGCTGGTGATCTAATATGGCAGCGCTAACAGAAAACTGCCAAGCTAACTTGCTAGCTCACCACTAAAAATCATACACAGTTTGGTGAGTATTTGGTATTTCAACTTAGGTCTTCATAACTTAAAGCTAAACCACTGCAAGGATCAATCTTAGGGCCAATCTTTTGTAGTTTGTATATTAATGATCCGTCCCTGATCTGTCAAGAGGTACAGATCCAACAATGTATGGAAATTTCCTCTTGCAACCCTAAAACTAACACACATTTTATGTGGCTAAATATTTAAGTAATGCTGTAATTAAGAAAGTATTTTAGCAGATGATAAGGAGGAAGTCTGGTTTTATTTGATCAAATCGGTTAGTGCCTCCTCAGATAAACATTTTAGTTGTATCTCTATGTTTTTGTAGGATTTTTAAATTAATGTACATACCATTTTCGGAAACCAGACCCTAATTTGACTTCACACAACCGTTACAACATGTGTCACGATAAAGCACAAACGATTGACAAACAGATGGGCCCCTCTTTTGCGAACAATAACCGCAGCATCTCTTCAGTGATTGTGGTAGCTTGCATTCACAAGGTCACCTGTTCTTGGTTGGGCTGGGAGTGTTCTGCTTTTGATACATTTATGCCTTTTCCATCTTTCAGTTTATTCAACTTGGTTGGCACAAATGTCCAAAGCAAGCAGCGGGTTATGTTGAGAGTACACGGTGAAAAATATTAACAAAGTAGAGCGCATATTTGCTGTGAACACAAGAGAAGGACAAGTGCATAATGAAGGGATAAAAGAGGAATAGGGGTGAAGTGTGGGTGGATTTGAATTGAAAGGGGAAGGGTTGTGTGGGTGTTTGTGTATGTGCATGAGTGTTGTATTCCTGATGAGATGGCCCCACACAATGGCTGAGTTGAAGGTTGCGAGCCCTTTTAAGCAGGAATAATATGCTGGGTCACCTGTGTTACCTCGCATCATCGTCTTGCTTTGTTAAAGCTCCCTTCTCAACAAGCACAAACAGCCGAGCAGTTGTCTTTCTTTTATGCTTCATGTTTTGATTTCAAAAGGTTGCTGAGTTTTGCTTTGAGGTCTCTTTTTGCTTTAAACTGTTTTTTCAATAGACTATATGCACTTTCTTATTTCTAGTGCAATGTTTTATGTCCCATTTATACAATTTTTTCATGTCAACAGTGATGACCTTTTTTTTGGATTTGTTTTAAAGAAACAGTCTTATCAACATCTTGAAGTTCTCATAGGTTTATTACAGCAAGCCTTATTTCTGATGTCATTACCAGTTTTTATAACTCAACTTGCAGGAACCATATGCCTTCACATTGTTGACATCTGAAACTCCTTCTGCTCTTCCTCTTCTGCGAACATGTGTTTCTCAAAACCCTCACAATTAGGGGCCTTGCAGATAAAGTGGTGTGGCGGTCTATTGCATGCATCTTTTGCAGAGCACAGCCAGATCCTTTGCTGACACCAACATAGGGTTCACTCTCGTTAACTATCCACACACCATCACTTGTCATGCATGTTTAGTCCAGTTCATTGACATGCAACAGGATCCCCAGCTCTGAAGAAAGAATTCCCCTGGGTGGTGACAGCACATTTACAGCAACTTCACCTTGGGTGCTCGAAGTTGAATCTTTATTCCCAGGTCTACTTCTGCAGACATTAGGGTTTGGAATTTTAGATTATTGCAGTCACACTAAATAGAGACAAATTAAAAGTGATTGTTGTGGGGATATGACTGCACTTATGGATAATATATGCACAAGAAATGTCGTGCATTTAGCAACCAAATTGGTAGTAAAGCGGTAATAATCACATTTTAATTTCCTAGATACACATCTGTAAAATTTTGAGCACTGTCCTTTGGATTCTGCGGAAATTAAAATCACATTGATAATTGCACCAACAGAATCACAGGTTGTGTCTGTGTGACAAAGAGGTATCTGGCATCTGTGCAGCAGCTTATGTTCAGTGTCTCTCTGATCTGAAGTGATGTGTGCTAATTCTACATCTGCTCAAACCAAACAGGGCTCAAAAGTTCAGCCAAGTCCTAAAAAAAACTACTTTCCCCCATCCCATTTCCCTCGGCCCCCTAACTGTACAAAAAATGAGCTTGAGATGATTTTCCCCCTGCATCATTTTTTTTTTTTTTGCGTGTAGAAGTAATTGACAAATAAGTGGATATGACTTTGGGTGCTCTGTGTGTTTTACTGTGGATTTAGATTTGGTTGGTTGGCTTGAGTGTTTAGAGAATATCAGGGCCATGAAATAGGCTCCTGTCATGTGGGTTATAGCTTTTGAGGACTTGATTGTAGCCTCACAGTTTAAATACCCAAACAAACAGGCACTGGTCAAAATGTGCTGTCGGTTTGCCATGTATTTACATTCCTCTTTCTCTCACTCCCTCTGGCTTTTGGATCTGATTGTTATTTTGTATTTTGTTGATAGCTCTCCTTTTTTTCCTTTTGCTCCCTCTTTTCCTCTGACACGCACTCCTATTGTGCGTTTTCCCTCCTTCATTGTGATTGATTTTTGCTGCATTTATAGTTTTTGGTATAATGTCAAAACCAGGGAAAGAGTGTTTTGATGAGAATTAAGATCTAAATTGTCAGTTAAAGCACTTGTCTACTTTTCCTCTGCTTTCTGTGTGAAAAATCTTGAAAACATTCGCAGATCATTTAAAACACTTAAAACCACTGCATTGTCTGCAGTAATACAACATTCTGGCATTTCATATTTATCACACCCAATGAAACAAACTCAAAGATGAAAGATCGAGTCCATTTAGTTGTTCTTAAGTGACTGTAAGCGTAACTGTTTATGCATATTTGCCCAGCCACTGCAAAGCGTACCAAGCTCTTAAGATTTGTTTTCTGCAGCTGTTCTGCATAACAACGCTACGCTATCACGAACAGGCGAAAGACTAGTGAAGGGGATCTATTCATAATTCAGGGAAACAACAAGGCACAAGCTGTGGCATTGTCAGATATAACAAATTGAGGAGGAAGAGAGCTGAATTTGTATCTGCTTACTGAGGTTGACTGCATTATACATACTGCAGGTGCCACTGAGTGCGTGGTAATAGGATACATGATGGATCGCCAAGCAGCAAAGGTTCCCATTCTTCTGGATTATTCATCTATTTATCCACTTATTTTTTTATTCCTTCACCTAGAGAGACCCTCACAAACTCCAGATTTGGTTGAGGTGCTGTAGAAAAGTCTTGACTGGTATAGAAATGGTGCTGCTCTTCCTGTGGTCAAGAAACCCTCTGCTGAGCATGTGCAAAGTGTAATACTATCACATATGATATTCAGTAGTGATGTTGGCAAACAGGTAGCCCACAGTTTGTATGTAAGGTGTGCAGAATTTTCCTAAAGAAAGAAATGTCAACTTTTACAGAAATAATTCTGCTCAGTTGTTATCTATGGGCCTCTATGCATCCTCTGCCTGTATGTTGATGCTTTGGCTGAGAGGTTTCTGGGTGGAGAGTAGGCTTGGTGACCCCAGTCAATCACAGCGCGCCCAGTGAGCATGTGACTTAACGTGTTGATGATACCATGTAAAATTGCGATGCCGCAGGTGCTCAATGAGCTGGTAAGCGTGTACATGTAGCTTCAATCTACTTGTGTGTTGCTGCTGGCACTGACCCACAGAGGAGGAGCCCAGTGTTAATGTTGTGTTTATAAACAGTAACAGAAGTTCCTGCAGACCCTACCTTAAAAAACCCACTAAAGAAACTGAAATTTGTAGCAAGTTTTTTTGTTTGTTTTTTTAAATGTCTTTTAGATTTCATACACATGCATTGCATTCTTTTTTGCTGTCGTAGTCCTCAAACAGTGCAAAAGAATTCAGTAGTACTACTGCCATCAGAAAGCTGCCAGCAACAGCTCTAAACCAATATCAGCACTCTCACACCCCCCAGAACATTTTCCACCGTCCTCATCTCAACAACCCATGGCAACGACATAGTCGGCAGCTTACGACAAAGCAAAGTGGGGAAGAGGAAGGGGGTAAGGGGGGAGTCAGGCAGTAGATCAGGGCAGGGAGGATGGCTGCGCGACCAGGAGGTGACAGGGGAATAACATCCCTTTCTCCTCAATCGACAGGCACCATAACTCCTGCCTCTCCAGGGACAGATTGAGAAAGGCAATAGCCCAAGGGGCTGTGAAGCACGGATGCTTAGGAGAATTGAAAGTTAAAAGAAAAACGCAGTTTGCCGATCCACTGCCGCTGATCCAGGCGACAGCACCACATCTTGCCACTGGAATTCCTTTATTTTTTATTTTTAAGAGGGCAGTAGAGAGGTCCAAGTGTCAAACAATCCGTGAAATATTTCAAAGAATAAATCTCCTGCAATGGCTGATTATATTTTCCTCATTTTTTTTTGGGGGGGGGGGGTCGCTTTTCACTTAACACATGGAGTTTGTTCATGACATATATGTTTTTTTTTCGAAGGGGGCTAAAATTAGGTTAGGGCTAAAATACATTGTTTTTCTAATGACAATTTTTGAGGATGAAAATTGCTATTGAAAGAAGTTAAATATTGTCCTTTGACCTTATTGGGAATAGTTTGCTGTAAAATATTTCAATTAGTCAAAATAATCCTGGGACTACATTTGTACATGGGCAGTATGAGTTTTGTATGATGCAGGTGTTTGTTACATAGGCAGGGAAAAATATCCTGGGATCTAGTTACCCATTTTGACTTGGTTCTGCCTTTGGTATAGCCAAAATATAAGGACATGCTCATCTTCTTCCTTGTCCTCTTTATCCAAGAAAACATTGGTAAAAACCAGCTGTTCTTGTAGATGATGTTCTTGAGTATCAAGTGAGAGCAGGCTAAACTATGAACCAATTCCTATTCTTCAGATAGCACAAAAAGCAATGTAATTGTGTTTGGCAGATTGTCTTTTTTTGTAAAAAAAAAAAAAAAGCTTCTTGGTAACAATTCTTGTTCTATTGGTAAGCCTGTTTATTTTCCTCTTAATGTCACATTTGAAAGGATCATGCATTTAGGGGTTGAGCATCAGAGCTGAGTATGTGAGTTGCACTTATGAGAAACTTGCAGAATCGGTAACACTTAAGATTAGGGAACACATTTGCACCATTAACTAGGTGCTTATTAACATGCATATAAGTAGCTTACTAGCCCCTAATTAGTATTTATTAAACAGGCATTAACCCCTTATTTGCATCATGAATTCAGACTTTTCCATATTATTAACTCCTAATTATTACTTATTGACTACAAATTAGTGAATATGTGTTCCTTAATCTGAAGTGTTACCGCCAAATCTTCTCTGTCAATACTGATCAGCCTATTCTGCTGTTGCTGTTGTCTTGAGCTTCTGGTAACCCCAGATGCATACATTTGGGTGGCACCTGTGAGCATAGGCCCTGCTGCAGTGGTCAGTAGGTGTCTGTTTCAAGAATTGGCATGAGGCATTGAGGCTACAGGAAATAATCTACTAAAGACATAAAAGCGGGAATAAGATGCTTCAAACAACTCCAAACTGCCTTACACCTCAGTTAGCTCCAAACTTGAGACAGTTTCACAATTTTTGTGAAAATGAAAATAGCAATAACCAACGGTCAGATGACATACTATGGCTTGATATTGCCATATACAGTATTTTGTATAATATTAAGTTTATACAAATAGGTTAGTTTTAGGCCCTTATTCACTTTCCCCTCACATTATTGCCACACTTTTCTAATTGCATTTAAAATTTCCTTCTCTTACAACATCTGTATTTCCTTTCTCCTTTTTTTTTTTTACATTGTCTTACTTCACTTTCCTTTCAATCCCATCAATATTTTTGTCTTTATTCATGCTCTCTATCATCCCCTTCACTCCGCCACAGCCAAAGTCTCCTGTTTGGAGTGGACAGGAGGGAAAGAGAGCAGTCGGGCAGCAGCTTTTATAGCCTGATCAATTTTACAGTGGCTTATTGAATAGCTTTTAATGCCCTTCTTTATTTTCAGCTGTAACACACAGTGTGTCTGCTGCTCCAGGGCTAATGTGATGGCTCGCTAGAGAGAGAGAAAGACAATAAATTTTAATATATTGTCTCTGGAAAATTACACATGTTTAATCATTGATTTTTATTGGCTCATCATGATAACATTATCCCAGCGGGTGAGACTCATAAAAGAAAAGGGGATGAATTAGTTATGGCAATTGGAAGTAGAAGGTTGAAAAAATGAAATGATAGCATAATCAAATTCCTTTGTCTATTAAAGAGTTTATTGATTGACTCAGCAACAGTTACACACTTGGATAATTTGATAGAGTGACCATTTAAATGAGCAGAACTTTCTCTTTCTGTCTTCTCTCTCTCTTTTAAACTTTATTTTTGAACAACAGATTGGTCAGACATCTTAAGATGCCCAAGTAAAATTCTTTTTAAATCTGTTGTATGAAACCCTTTTCAGCAGTTTATCTTAACATTAATGTATGCACATTGACAAAATGTGTGTCCTCAAACATGCTTGTTTCTTCTGTTAGTGAAAACATGGATGCATGTTTCAATTTATGACGGTTTGCAAAAACAAATTACAACCAAAAATGAATACAACGAAGAAAGAAGCTACATTTAATACCCTGAAAACATGTTCATTTACGACTTACACGTGTCAGAAGTATTTGTGCATATCTGAAGTTTGGCTTACTTCACCATCACTTCAACAACCGTACGGCTAGAAAGGTGAAATTTGAATGTGCCCTGAGATTTATTGACTGCATATAAAAAAATATCAGGATCATTAAGTCCAACTCTACTGCCATCAAGCTGATGAAAGCTGGCAAACACACACCTCATAATACCCCATGTGTGTGCCTGTTTGTGTGTGTGTATAAGGGATGTGATAAGGTAGATTGACTCCTAATATAAATGGTAGAGGTGTCTACTGACATCCGCATAGCAGTGCCCTTTGTGTACCTGCCTCATCCTCTGCTCGGCTCAAGCATGGGAGAAGAGGCTTTAGTCTGTCTGTTTGTCTGCATGTAGGCCAGAATTTAAGATTTGTATATCTATGTGCTCAAAAAGCTACAAGCTATTCGGAGTGAAGTTTCTGTGATCTTGCATGTTGCATGTCTTAAGAAGCTTGTGTGTGTGTGTGTGAAGGTTTGTGAGTGTGAGGGATAGAGTTTGTGCACTTCAGGAAGCAAATCTGTAGACTCCTTTCTTTTTCACTCTTGTACACATTAAACACAAAAACATACACCAGGGCAGGTTAGCCCTCCACCAAACCCGCACCTGCTCCGCTGAAGGTGAAAGAAGTGCTCACTTGAGCTCATTGAAAAGTAGATGTGACAGTAAATTTTTCAGGCCCTTGTGAGATGGGAGATCTTGTTATAGCAGTCAGGATGGGGGTCAGGGCAGTGGCTGCTTGATGATTGAGGAAAAGAGAAGTAAATTCATTCTGCTTCGGGCACTTTGTCAAGTGCCAGTAGCTTACTGTTGAGAGCCACTCACCCATCACCGTGTTACGGCCCCAGAGGTCACCTCCACCACCATAAATCTGCCTCGCCTGCTAAACCTACTGCCTTCCCCCGACTGAGCACGAGCTGGGAGAGAGGCTGCAGCTGCTTCTGCTGGGCCTCATAGTCACTCAAATGAAACCAGGCAGAGGGGAGAATATAGATTCTCCTTTTGATGCTGCTGATGTTGTAAGAGTAGGACAGGGTGTGTAGTGCCACAGGGGGGATGTGTTTGGACTAATGGTTGTGTTGTGGGTGAGTGTGTGGAAAAGGATGGATGCATCGCATATTTCCAGGCAGGGCAAAGGGGAATTTTTTTTTTTTTTGCAAATGTTAAAACAAGGGTCAGAGGGTTTTTTTTCATGTTTACTCTGCAAATCCAAGAAGGTGTGCTGAAAGTGTTAAATGTCACTTTGTAAAGATAATATATTTAAAAACATAAAATTGATCAAAAAATCTAATGGCAGAGAGATATTCTAAGAAAGGGCTTGATAATAAATGAGGGGATAGGGAAGTCTACATTTTACAAGAAAAAAAACTTCTCATCCCTGTATTTTGAAAAGTTAAGAAAACTGACTCCAAGCTGCAAAACATTTGTTCCCTGCTGTAAGGAAACACTCAGGACAGCAGGTCACAGCGGTGAATTTATTTTCACTTTCAGTTTGAAGTTCATCATCACTGTTGAATCCATCAGTTGAAATATTTTTTTTTTTCAAAATACCAAGGTTTATAAGCTATTTTGGATTCATTGTTAATAAGTCTTTTGCCACTTTCAGCCATCTCAAAGGTTTAAAGGATATACGCAATGTTTGTAGTTTTGCAGTTTTTGTAGAACTTTAGTCTCCTAACTTGGCCTCATCATCTTTCATGGGGTCACACCAAAGCAGACACGATCCACGTATTAAGCCATATGAGATCCTGTTCTGCCTTTCTAAATTGATAATTGGTATATCATGGAATTATTGATATCATTTACCATGTGCTAACATTTTTCTAGGATGGTGGTGGAGGTTTGAAGTCAGAAGCAGGAAAAATGAGCTGGATCTGGTGTGGTCGTCTGTGTATTTAAATGTATGCGTCGTATAAATGTGATGTTTTTCTACTTGTGTGGACCCACATGTGTACAGATTGTGAGTGATACACATCTTTTTGATGTGTGTCACATTGCACCATAATTACACCTCCCCTAACTACGGTATGTGTGTGTAGATGTGTTTAAAGCGCGTGTATTTATGCACACACACCCATCATGCTCGTAGTGTACGAGTACCAGCCTGCTTTCAATATAGCCTCTTATTAGGTGGTGATTATCCTGCCTGTATCTGGCTTCTTTCAGCTTTTGACTGGAAGTTTGGGAGGCCAGGGGCACCCTTGGAAGAAAGGAGTGAAAACTTCCTGAACCTAGCTTCACCCCCAAACCCCTTAACATCGGTGTGCCTCTCCAAAACACACATACACACAAAAGGGTACAAAGTCGTTCTCAAACTGTTTGCAGGATTTCAATCAGTGTGTGTGTATGCAATTAGACAATACTAGATCATGTGAACTAGAATGTCCATGATTCTGAAATCCAGAGCAATGACTGTGTCTGCACATTCTTACTGTTGCAGTTCTATGCTCAAGTACTGACACGTTAACTTTATACGAAAGACCCAGCACTGATTCAGACCACAGGCTTAACTCACTGCCTGTCAGCCACTTTGGGTGTATTCTCTGCATTACAAAGCTGCACATGCTAAATATGAAAACAATTTGATTTAAGTTTTGCTGAGTTCTCTGTGCTCTGTGGTAAGTGGTTTAACCACTCATTAGCAGAGTGGCAGAGCCCTTCTCTCTCTTTTTCAGATTACTCACATGCAAATATTTATTTTTGCCCATCAACGTAAGTCGGTGAAGAATGTGTATTTTTTCCCCAATTCTTGTTGTGTCATATCCATCCTAAAGAATTTATTGTTCAAAACTTTTTAACTCCTGTTATAGATATTTGAACTTGAGTAGTAAAACTTTTTTGTATCATTGCATTCTAAAACAATTTGACAACTTCAAACAAATTATTAAAAACATGGCGATCACACGGCATTTGGAAGGTACATCTATAAGTCTTTTCTTAAATGCAACATGCAGAGATCTTTGATTGTACTGAAGTTTAAAGACTCCCCACAGCTTCCCTAATAAAACACATCTGAACTATTACAACATAAAGCCAAACCAATATAAAAACTCTGTTTCCCATGAGCACTCGCACACTCTTGCAAGATCTGCATATGTTTTTAAGCAAATAAAAAGAGAGCAGATCCTCCTTTTAACATTTTTTTTTCAAGATGAGTTTTTACCAGATATAAAGTGACAAGGCCATTTATATAGCACTTTGGAATATGACAACAAGTACACTTTGTACACTCAGTTTGTAGCATAGTTCTGTGGCTGGAAATATTTGTCTCTCCTTACAGCTCGGTGCTCTGAAAGTGTAACATGTAGCGATCAAGTCCTTGGTATGTTAAACCAGTGCTTATCTACCAACTAACCAACCTGAGCAAACCTTACCTCACCCCTCAAACCACTGCAGTATATGATGATAATCTTTTGAATTGTGGAATAGGCATTTATCAAGAACTGAGACTTTGCCAAGATCGCTTAGAAAGCCCTCGTAATCCCTTTAAACTTATCCATTCAATAATTTCATCAAGTGTTAGGGCTATATAAATATTCCCCCAATGGAGCAATACCATGATATAAAAAATACTCCATGAAGCAGAAAAGGGACACAGAATATAACAAGATAAAACAAGAAAAAGAATAAGGCATAGACAGAGGAGCGGGAGAAAAAAACGTGCGGCAAAATCCCAAGGGCCTGGCTAAGGACTGTAAGAGCACATACATCAGCTGTCACCCGATGTGCTTCTAAAGAGCCACAACAGAGAAACACAATAGACTAGACAGATGGTCCCAAACAAGTGCACTAGGTTTGATGCTATTAAAAGCTGTTTACCTCATGCCAGACACCAGCGAGTGTACTGGAAGCATTGTGTGATTATTTCATAATGATTTAATGTGTGTTTATGTGTGTTTGACTGCAAGCTTCTGGTGTTTCAATAAACCCTTTGGTGTGTTTTGCCAGCCAATGAAGCGTCTTCGCATTTATAAGATGTGTGTGTGTATGTGTGTGCTTGTGTAGCTGTCTCATAATTAAGATACAATCAAAGGCAATGTGATAGTGAAATACAAACAATACCATGATTGATCGGCTCTCACTATGTGCAAGCCAACCCCGTAGGCTGTGACGAACTTTTGGCTGATGACCGATAAGAAGACAAATTGAAAACAGACACCCCCTTCTGACGCTCCCTCCTGCTGATCCTCTCCCCTTCATTTGCTCTCTTTAAGAGCAGCTCTGACACCTCAGAATGATGAACTCCTTCAATGCACTGACCTTTCTCCTTCGGACTCGTCACCCACCCTCCTGCCCTCGCCTATGTAGATTAGACAGAGACAGATGAAGATATTTTGCAATGTGAGTGCATGTGCGAGTGTGAGTGGGGATGGTGGGCGGGTGTGACACAGTGAAATTAGTTTTGGTGTTGGTAGATGGTGGTCGACCCACCTTCAAATCAGCAGTCAACCAGAGAGATTAATCCAGACACAGGAGGCCTGTTTGAGAGCAGACATGACAGGCGCTGAGCAGGAGCAGAGAGACAGGCAGGTAGACAGACAGATGGGGCGGATAGGATCATGACAATGATATACATACTGAGATTGTGTCCATATATCTATGTGTGTAACTTTCTGGTTCAACATACAGATTGTTGGACTGCTGGGGACATGAATTATGTAAAGACCAAATTTTGTTGCATTCAAATGAAATCAAAGAAAGGGTTCAGAGAAGATTTTAAACTTTGTATCATTATCCAGTTAATTTTGCTTGGATGCTATTTTTGTGAAAAATCGTCATAGCTGAAGGAGAATGCAAAAATACAAAGGCCTACAAAATATGCTACAAATGAATTTCCACAAACCAGCTCAATATGTAGAACCACTGGGCTATAGTGATGCCTCACAGTTGTATCCTCAAAGCAAAACATTGCACAGTAGCTGTGTGAGGAAAATACAACAAGATGTCAATAGTAGTGTTTCAAAGGTGTGTCTCATTGATTATATGATTTCAAAGTGAAAGTTACTCCACTAGGTCATAAACTTCACAGTTTTTGGTCATCATCTTGCCTTTTTAAGTTTCTTTGCCAAGCTCTTCACAGTACCTGCTCAGTCATTTTAAAACACTCCAGATGAGAGCATCAGCAGTTCCTGAAAAGTAAAATGAGTGTCAGGAGTTGATAAATATGGCGTCATTAACTGTGCTTGTCTTGCCTCCTTCATTTTCTGCTCTGATTGGCTCCCATTTACAATCCCCCACCTTTAGGCCAATCCATTCTAATACTGGGTTGTGTCTATAATTGGTTCAGATCAGTGAATCTTACAGGTCACATGGAGGGTAGAAGTCCTTGAAACATTTTTCTTTTGTTTAACTAATGGTTTACATGGACACTGAACTATTTTTTTTTGCTGTGTATGTAATTCAATAAAAAAGATCTGCCATTTAGAGTAACCTTAACATATATATGCTGTTCATCATTGAACATGACTGAATAAATACATCTGAGCATTCTGAGAAAATGCTGTCAGTGATGGACTATATAACCAGGAAAATTAGTCTTTCTCTCAATGACTTTCAAGGATCTCGGGTCCAGTATTGAAGTGAAAAGTGTGGTCAATTTCTGGATGGTGATTCTGAAAGTAGACGAACAAATTAGTACTTTATGCATGCTGTTGATGTACTTACCAAAGAAGAGACATTGAATCTATGAGTAAGCATCTGATGATTCCTGCCCTCTGATGCCACTTTTAATCACTAAAATAAGTTAATGTTTGTCAAATATTCAGGTGATTTTGTCAGGTCACCTTAACTCTAAATAGGTCATTGACTGTTTTCTATTTTCTCCTCTCATTGCACCATGATTTCGAGGATGATTCTTTTCATTAACTTGCTATATGCATGTGTCCTTGTGTATATGTATGTGCATGTGTGTATTCAGTCACTTTAAAGTGGAGCTGAACACAATTGGCAGAGCTAACCATGTGCGTGTCTCTGTGTGTCTGTCCACAGGTCAGCTGTCCATTCCTTCAGTTCCAGAGAGGAATGAAAATCCTTTGAGCCAGACCTCTGAGGGCACTCATCTGCATAGAAAGGTGACAGGCTACGCACGCCCTGAGACACACACACACACACACACACACACACACACACACACACATACACACATACACACAGCGGGTTTTATTAATCACTACAGTTGGGTTTTCAGCATTGGGTAACAGCTCAGTTCAGGAGGGTCAACAGTGGCATTTGACCTTTGACCTCAGGACAAAAACAGACAGACTGAAGTTAGGAGCTGAGGGGCTCCTGTGTCGAGTGAAAATACATTTAGCAGCAGACCAGCCTGTTAGTCATGTTCAGTTTGATGAACTCTATTTTATGAGTCTTAAATTCTTGAGCTTAAACCAGATTCGTGTCACTCTCCTATGCAAGGAAGTATGATATTCAACTAGATTAACCTTTGAAGTATTAAAAATAACATTTTCAGATGAATTCATTCATAAGAAAACAGAGCAAAATAAAAAATAGGAATACGACTTCCATGATAAACACATTGCCACAGTTCTTGGCACAAGGTCAACTTATAATCATTGGTGATTTGCCTCAGGCAAGTAAAAATTTGCTGCAAAAATGATGATACTTATGTGACATCCTTTTTTTAACACCATGACTTTATTTTTATCGTTGTTTATTTAAATAAAGACAAAAAGTTTTCTGGTGTTTAAAGTTTAATTTTGAAGTATAGTCCTGTACTTTTCTTTGCTTTTTTCCCCCAAAGTATTCCTCACACACTTGAAACATTTCCTTCAGGGCAAAAAGAAATGCCTTTCACTCTTAAACTCTCCTATTAACACAGACATTAACAAATTCTCACCAATGCTGCACTGTCTGCCCTGCCCTGGACATAAAAAGAGGCTCTACAGACTCTGCATATCACTGGCCCCCTGGTGGCCAACTTTAAAACAGCATACACATCAACACTTCTATTCAATGACAAATTTTTTTTCTATTTCATCGAGAAAATGTGTTAATTATAAAATTCATAGTCCACAAAACTAGTAATGAGGAATTTCCCGAAATAACTGGTAGGGGAGTGTAAGCACAAATATATAATATTTAATGCTAAGTGCTCAGAATTTCAACATAAATGTAGTGTCTTAACCTTTGTTTATCTTGGCGAAGGTGTTACAGGACGGCTGTTGTCAAATCTGATATGCTGATAAATCTAGTGATAATAAAAGGCACATGAATAGTTGTTTTTCAAGTTTCTTTCCAACTATGTAGTTTAACTGTGATGTGTAAATTCTTTTAAAAAAGGCATTTTTTCAGAGCTTAATGTAAAAAATATACGCCACTCATGAATCGCTACTCTTTTGATAACACAGGAAATCTTGAAATACCAGACAGCCTCTCGATCTTCTGAAGAAAAAAATTTAACATTACTCATGAAAGAGCAAATGCAAGCCCATAACCAAAAAAGCGGTGAGCTATATGTTTGAGACAAATGATGTCTGATCAAATGACTTTATCGGCATTCCACCCCTCTTTAACTTGTCACCCTTGCTAAACTGCTACCATACAACAGTCTTCAACTGTCCTACCTTGATGTGATTGAAGCTGGCTTAGCTCTCCTCCCAGCTTTGTTTTTCTTTGCAGCCGTTGGGTGGTCCTTGTCTCTTTCTCCCTCTCTTTTTCTGTCTCTCTCTCTCTCCCTCTGTCTTTGTCAAGTTCACAGTGTCTGTTTCTCTTTGAGTGCTGCAGGACCCAGGCATGGTCTGAAATTCAATACCAGAGTATACACAATTAAGTTCACACCAGGGGTTATTGGGTGGAAGTGTGGTCCCATTCCAAAAAATGTGTGAGACGGTCAAAGGATAGGAGGGTGTGAGTGTTTATGTGTAGCTGGTTAGTTGGTCAAGGTTAACTAAATTATGTGAGGGGTGGAGGTGGTGTGTGTGTTCTCAGAACAGTGCTCTGGTTTTTAACACAGATGAGAGTTGGAAGACTCTGCACTTGTTTGCTGTGCTATGGGGAATTTTACCAAAACAGGAAAAAACAAAAATTAATTTTAAGTTGGTGTGGCAATAGTTTCACTTGACGCATGACTGATTTAATGAGAGTAGATTTCTGTTGCTGTTTTTTGTGATGTTTTAGCACTTTTGCTTTCACCTGCACCTGCTGCAATGCAGGACAAAGTCTTTGAAAAGTCTTCTTATAAGAGAAACTGATCAACACTTGTTTGGTTAGACCATCTACAAATAATGCAACAGAACCAAAATACTCTCTTTCTTTATGAATGATGTATTTTCCTAGCTTAGTTTTGTGCAAAGAATCCACCTTTTTTGTTATTTCATAAAATTTGTAGTGATATCACTGCGGAATAATTTCAGTGTGCTTTAGATGCAGATTGAAACTATGAAGTGAAAGGTATAGAATTAATTTATATTTCAAATAATCTCTGTTTTAACCCCGGGGAAACTTTTTTCGGTAGTTATTAAAGTACAGTACAGTTATTAAAATGCCAGTGTCATGTTTAACCAAATCATATAAACATATTTAAGATTAAACTTTATTATATTGAAGAAAGAGTCAGTCTGTAATGTGGTTTTGCCCTTCTGAACTCACCCCAGCTGACCCTCTTTGCCTGTTGAGTGTTTCAGTGTTGGATCAGTTAGCCATAGCTCCCTGTGTGCAGCATTCACACGCAATTGGGAGCCTCATGACAGGCCAGCTGGATCCTTCAGTCTACCCCCTCCCCAAACACGCACACAGAGACAGAAATCCTCTATGGAGCCCCTACTGGCGAGCCAGGCTGTCATTCATACTATGGGAGGGCTATGAACATGTGTCCGTGTCTGATTGTGTGTCCGTTGTTGGGCTTCCTGTTTTGGCTGTGTGCTCAGTCCTTCCTGGCAAGAGGGTCTGCTTGTGTCATTTCTGTCAGCCATGAGACTAGAAAGAAAAGATATTTATATCAAACTGGCCTATATTGCCGCTGGTATCTAATATCCTCTGATCATTTTTCCTGTCAATACCTGTTAGCTTGTGCTTTTCATCCAGTTTGAAAATTTAATCACAGTTTAGGCTATTTCAGGGACTTAGTAGCTGTCCTGAAAGTTAATCAGAATAGAGAGCAGCTCCTAAAAAAATCAAAACAAAACAAACAAACAGAAAATGCATAACTTACATACAGAAAAACTTCAAGCATTTTTTTAATTATTATTATTTAATGGACCTTTGATTGAAGTTACCCTATCCCAAACTAAAGCTGGGCCATCAATTGCAAATTAGATTAAATCGCAATATGGCCTGCTGCAATATTCAAATCACAGACAGTGCAATATTTCTTTAACCTTAAATATGTCATAATACCATTTACAATTCTTTGCAGTAGATGATTACTGTTCTAAACCAGTGTTACTCAACTCTACTCAACTAAAGAACCAAACTGTTGAAAACTACTTTGTTGCAAGAGCAACAATCCCTGTGTTGAAAAGTGGCAAAACCAGCAAGAAGTAGCAAAAAAAGTAAGTGAAAGGAGGCAAAAATGGTCAAAAAGCAGCGAAAGTAAAATGAAAAGGAGTGAAAATTGGAAGAATACTTGGAAAAAGTTTGGAAAATCATGAAACTTTCAGTCACCTTTTGAGATGTTTTTGTTTATGCATGTGATTGTTTTTTCTTGTTCTTCCCCTTCATGTATGTGTGTTTTTTATACAAAAGGAATAATAATAGTCAGAATGTATAATTCTCTTCAGCATCGCAATTAATATTAACAACACCTATGATGGAGAACCTAAAAATGATCTCACAATAAATCATAGTCGTGCTATGGGGAAAATAATTGCAATTAGAATATTTAAAAAAAAAATTGTTCAGTCCCAAACCACACTGGGTGATCCATTGCCAGAAAGGAGTCATGGCACAAAAGGCTGTTTGA
This sequence comes from Thalassoma bifasciatum, assembly GCA_008086565.1. Taxonomy (NCBI): domain Eukaryota; kingdom Metazoa; phylum Chordata; class Actinopteri; order Labriformes; family Labridae; genus Thalassoma; species Thalassoma bifasciatum. Next base: position 82,211 of record RPOG01000019.1, read on the forward strand.
CACTGGCAGAGAAGATTTGGCATTCTTTTGTTGGTAGTCTCAGTCTTTGCAAATTGATTGCAGGCGGTGGGTTTACCTAACCAGATAAATACCACAAAAGCTACTCATATAAAAAATGCATATTAACATATGTTCATTGTTAATATTCTAAACCTCCTCCTTATTCTTGCAAGCACACTAACAAATCGCACACACGTCATCACTCAGAAGTTAATGTGTCTTGGTGTCTAGTGGGAAGCACCAGTCATGTTCCATTAATCCAAAGCAACCAGTGGTGATTGATCAATTAGCCCTTCTTAAAGCTGAGGCTCAGGCTGATCAATAGCACTGATCACCAGCCAAAGGATTTTCATTAAGACCTGCTGCTCTGCATGAGTAGACTCCATTAGCATAGACCGAATGGGCTGTGAGGAATGCAAATGCTGGAGTGAAAATACACACACACACACACACACACACGCACACACACACACACACACACACACACACACACTCACACACACACAATTTTGCCCTCTGTCTAGTGCTTGTTGTTTGTTTCATTTTGAGATCTTTAGATCACACAAATTTCTCCTCTGCTTTTTAGACATAACCATTTAATGAATTTGTTTTATTACATACAGGATTAGTGCTTTCCTAGTGCTTGGCAATAATGGAAAAATATCGCAACACAAATTTTCATACCAGTAGATTTCAATAGTGACCACAAAGAATACTAAATCTTTACAGCCCATGCACATGGTCACTTTTCTATTTCAAGCATACAATCTGACAACATTTTGTAACTCTTGTCAAAAGTAAAAGGTCAATATGGAAGTCTCACAAGACTCAAGATCCTGAGTGCTCATGCTGGAATAACTAGATGAAACCTGAAGTTGATCTTAGCTTTGAAAGAGGGTCATGGTTTCGAGTAAAAGATTCTGGAACAACTTCACCTTCCTCCAAGGTGCAGAAAGAATGTGCTCTCTTTACTCCAAGTGTTGTTGGATTTGATTTTTCATGAACTGGTTCTATAACATTTTACTGATACAGGGTACAATCTTTCCCTGACACTTGCATGTTCATTAAAAGGTAATCTTAAAAAATGTCAGGAAACAGTGTCCCAAAATATCAACATTGGAGCGTGTTCTTTTTTTAAAAATGCATCTCCCTCTCAGTGCACTCATTGTCAGCTTTTTCATCAATACCTGAACAACAACGGATGTTGCAGCAGCAGTGATTTTTCTGATTCACGACCCCATCAAATCCTTGAGATCATCCCTAGGTTAAAATACGAAAACAACAGGCCATCCACCACTGACAGACTCACCTTTCTCACCCTTTACTAATCCTCATTGGGACCAAAAACCATTGTTTGAGTGAAACAATCCTCATTGAATTAAAAACGGGCTGCATGCTTTGTTCAGTGAGTCCGATGCGTACTGCTGTCAAGGGTCCTGTCGTTAATGTGCCATCACTGCACCTCACATCCTCCACAGACACAGGCTGCACTGAGCTTATTTCCTCCATCTGTAGATGAATGTGTGTAGAAATATGCCTCCATGTTTGCGTGACAGAGCCTCATGTTGTTCATGTGTGTTTTTAGGATAGATGAATGGGTAAAAGTTGAAGTTGGAGAGTGGGTCATTTTGAGGGTGTGTGTGTGTGTGTGTGTGTGTGTGTGTGTGTGTGTGTGTGTGTGTGTGTGTGTGTGTGTCTGTGTGTGTGTGTGGTAGTGTGTGTGTTGCTGTGTCAAATGTGCACTTGGTGTGAGTACATTTCAAATCACTCAACATAGCAGACTCATAGTGACATCCGCATACTCTCCCAGTTAGTTGTTCTTTATACAAAAACAGGCTGGTGATATAAAATAATGATTTTGTTTGTTTTGTTTGGTTAGACATACAGGAAGTAAAACAATTTTGATGTGATATAAACACTGTAGCTAATACAATGAAAATAAAAAAATAGAATGCAACATACATTTTAGAATCTGGATAAATTAAAATCTTACTTTTAAATGCATATTCATTTTTTAAATTTTTTTTATTCAAACTGAGACAACAACTCAGTATAGTTGTTGACCAAGTTTTGCCCAGCAAAAGAATTATACATCTGATAGAGATAGATGAGACTTCCCACAATGTGCTTTAAAAGGATTAAAATGCTTACGATCATTTGTCAGTGATTCTTAACCAATAATATAGAGGAAACAGACAATTTAAAAAGTATTAGAAGTTATCAAGTATGAAAGAAAATCTAGCCATACTATCTTTTTAGTGCCGCCAATATTAATTTTTTGTTTGTTCTAAAGTGGGTTAATGCACTGTATATGCTCTGATAATTACTGCCATTTTATGCTCATTTATCCAAACCTTGGAAAGAGCAACACTAAAGATTTGGTGAAGGTTCAGGTTACAGAGACCGTCTACCAGAAGTCGATGCCCAGGATGAAACAAATGAGCGCGTGTGATTGAGTGTGTTTAGCAGAAAGGAAGGGAGTTGGTTGCAGAGATACTGAGGCAGACAGGAAAAGATCATCCCTGTGTAACTGTGGCTGAGGTTGAACCCTTTGCCTCCAAACCCCAAACATAGTACACATTGTGGCCCAGACTCTTTCTCCGTCTGTCCTCCCTGGTATACATAAGTACAATTTTGGATGAATGGGGATGCCAGTTCAGAAAGTTACAAACACAAATGTCACATCTGTCCTTCAACCTCTTAACTTTTTAGCTTTTCTGTATTGGTTGTTGTCATTTCTGCTGTTGGAAACTAATGACCCATTTGACGGCTGTACTAAAGAACCACTTTTTATTCATTCATACTTTTATTTTTGAAACTTACTACAAATCTTTGCTTCACTTGTTCACTTAGATACATCCAAACATATTCCCACACACACTTTGATTTAATATTTGCAGACATGATGGTTGCTTTGCATTGATTGCTTGATAGTAGAGCGACTCCATCAACCAAATTTGGGTGTGTTGGTTTGGGAGATGGATGGATGAATGGACAGATGACACCTGTATCCAACCCCACTGGGGAAAGGAAGTCCCTATCAGAACACAACAGGAAAGAGACAGAGCAAAAACAAGAGCTTGTCTTTTTGGACATTAAATCACTTCCTGTAGGGCTCTGGGCTGCTTCCTCCACCGTCCTCAGCCACAAACCATCCGCCCAGTTCAACCACCCTTTCAGCAGGAAAAGAAATTGATCAAGTCCCTTAACCCGTGTGCATTTAAAGTGCACTGGTTCCTATAGGTCTGTCTTGTAGATATTGTACTTAAAAGCCCAATAACTCAAAGAAGAGACTTGACACTCTGTCTGAAGCAGCCGCCTTTTACTCTGCAACAATACTAAACATTTTTTTCTTCTCTTGTAGAATCTGTTATCTCATACTCAGACCATTTAATGCCATTGAGCTCACAAATTTGATTTATTGCTGGGACTTGCAGATGTGATGAGTACTGTGCGATGTGAGTGCCATATAAATCCCAACCCACCCACACGTCACTTGCCCGGAGTCTGGACCTGGTGCTTTGATCCTCCTCCAAGAAAACAAACAGGGAAGAAAAGGTTGATCTGAGGCTGGTGCAGGAAAGAGATTAATTCATTGGTGACAAGAAAATACAATGTTCACTATTTTGATTGTAAAACACACCCTTGTCTGTTAGGCTTGTCATATTTTAGGTTGTGTGTGATGTTGAATGGCTGACGGCAGAAACCAGACAAATTGGGTAAATCTCATACTGAAAATGCAGTTCTTGCACAATTTTGTCCCCATCCGGGGCACAGCTGTTAAAAAATATGACTTCCTTCCTGTAGACTTTCTTGTTTGTGTCTGAAGTCAGGTCACTAGAGGGAGACTATTGTCACCACCTCATCTACAGTCATCCTCCCAAACAAACTCAGTGTTATCACATTGAAATAAATCTTTCTATTCCTTTCTAACGTTTTTCTTTCAATCCATATAAGACTGACTTTTAGACTGAATCTTCCTCATTTCAATTTAACATATAGAAAGAGACGTATTTGAGAAAGTTGCTATATTTCTTTTTCTTTCAACATAAAACAGCTTCTTTTATCTGTAAAACACAACAGGGGGAGAAGTGACATTATTCACGTTTTTCTGCTACCACAAACCCTAAAACAACCCCCAAGTCTCTCCCCAGTACATGTCTCAATTGCACGCACATGGATGTTCCTGCCCTGTTTGTTTCATTTTCTGCTGATTTGCCCAAAATTGGCAGCGGCCGCTGCACTGAATGTTTAATTTAAGAGCTCATGTTCCCCTCTGTATGATCTGTGGTGGTGGTGTGAGCATGGGCTGGCTTTATGGGAGGGGGGGGTCTGGTGCTAGGGCTGGAAGAAATGGGTGTAGGGGGGGGCTGATGGAGACCCCCAGGTCTCCAGGCGCAGTCATTAAGATGGCTCTTTGGCTTGGAGATGAGAAAGCATGCTCTGCACTACGGGCTCATTGAAGATGCTCCCCTGCCTGCTTGGAGCATCCATTATTTATGAGTTTTTACAAAATTCAACTGACATTTTTATCTGTTATGAATGTCTGTTTCTGATGTGGCAACACTGGGTGTGTCTGTCCTACAACAAGATGAAAATGAGGGTCAGAAATGCTCAGCTCGGAAGGAAGAAGTCTTGTATAGGGGCAGATTTTTTGTTACACTGTCAACTTGTTTTTGCTTTTCGTTGGTAAAGAATAGACAAAACAGTTGTTTTGAATGGGGTATGTTTAAACTGAAATTTTTTAAACCCTGAAAAAAAGTTTCTGTGTTAAACAGTAACTCCAGACATCAAATCAATGCAGAATGACTCCACCCCAACATCTTTGGTTGTAGGACAAGAAAAAAAAGTGCAGATTCAGGCGGAAAACAACAATAACTGCCATCATAACTGCAGAAAAGTGTGTGTGTGTGTGTGTGTGTGTGTGTGTGTGTGTGTGTGTGTGTGTCTGAATGACTGGCTCATGTCTATCACGACACCCACCTCCTCTATAACACTCTGACCTCGTTTGTCTGTAGCTCAGCCAGTATTGATCCAAGCACTGCCCTGTGCTTCGGTGTTCAGCCTCAGGCCTCACACCACCCCGCCTCACCTTACATCACTCACCTCACATTAGTCTCGGAGCTTGATATACACTATTGGGCTCTGGTAAGGTCCCTGTGTGAGAGAGAAAGAAAGCTTGTCAAATGTCAGTTAACTTGAGCTCTGCAGGAACCAATAAGATCACTTTGAAAAAGAGAATAGAAATTACATTAATTCATAAGAAAATTGTCAAATTTTGCTGGTGGATGTAAAAAAATTGCTGTTTTGACCATCTAACGGTGCGTTAATCTTGTTCTGATTGTCAGCCACCTGCTTCCAGTTCTTCGATCCAATAATACTTTGTCGCTTAATGATCTTGCTTTTTTGGGGGGGTTGTTCTTTGACAGTCTTGTTCTCCTGGTCTGACATTTATAACCATAGATATGTTTTTTAAGCTTTTGTATTGTTTTAGATTCTTTAAAAGTTCTGTCAGGTCAAGCTTGAAAAACCATACTCAAGTGAATAAGATACAGCCTTTTTACTGCTATACTTAACTCCTGGCCTCTGTACAGCATAGCCACAACTCCAAACACATTGAGGGCTGTTCCCCAAAGACCTTCTTTTGGACCCATACTCTGCATTTTCACAACACTGTCTGAGTCTGATGTTCGTTTACAAATGCCTCTATCATAATGTTACTGCCGCTTCTGGCGAATGCCTCTTAAGTGTCCTCAGTAGCTGGCAGTAACTGTTGCCGTCCCAGAGGAGGGGGCAGTAGACTAAATAATAAGATTCCCATCACAGTGACAGTCTGTGAGCAGCTGTTTGTATCTGAAGGCCTGCCAGCGATTGTCTGTGGCAGAGAAAGAAAGACAGAATGAAAAGCATGAGGGAGAGATGAAAGGAAAGTTTCTGTTTGCCTGTTTCTGTCCTCTGAAGGGTTTTGATATTGATCTCACCAACAGACCTGCAGATGTGTTTGAAGACCCACGTGTATAAATGCTTACATCCACCTGTGGACACGGACATGTAAACATTTTAACACATGAAAAACAGAAACTGAATCTTTGTTTTCCTTAAAGGAATGGATGCAGTAAAGTGAAAGGTACAACATATTTGATATTTAATTCATTTGCACATATTTCTTTCCTGTATTTGTGAGGCACTTTGCACACAGAAACAAAAATAGCCTTTTTCCTGTAAACAAACACTGCTGTTAAGAGGAGTAAATACATTCTTATGATAGCTCTTACATTAGAGCCTGTTCTTGAAAAGTATGTTTTCAAATACCTTCCTTCACCTCCTGAGGCATCTGGTTAACATTGTACAGGGCTTTGAATGGAAAGCATTTTGTTTTCAATAAAAGCAGTGCTGGCCTAAACATTTGCAGCCTTTGTGTGACACTGAGCATGTCTCTAACAAAAGACATCATAAAGTGTCTGTAATTGTGGCTTACTTGAAATGATTCTTGTAGAGAAGCAGACACATATTTCTCTGTATAAGGGTGCAGAATGTTTTCTCTTGTGAAATTATGTCTTTTGTTCAGTGAAGGTCCATTTCTTGTTTGGTTCTTCAACTCTCAAGTTGGTCTCAGTTGGTCACAGCTAGAGGCCTGTAAATGGTCCTATCAGATGTTTTTATCAGAAGAAAAAAAAAAGACAGAAAGGGTGGATTTATGTGATGGGGTCTGGAGCAAAGATTCTGCCTCAGTTCATGCTGTGAGGAATGTATTGTGTGTCTGATAGTGATAAATAGATATTTATATCATATGATTATAGATAATAAAAGCAAACTGGTGTCAGTCAGTGAATAATGAATTTATAAGTGGATTGGATTAAATGATGACTCCTTTGTATTCAAAATACCTATTTTTGATTAAAAAAAGGTGTTGTGCTGAATGTATAACCGAAACACATGACATTTGATTTTATTTAGGTACAGATTGAAAGAGCGGCCCATTTCCACCAGTTAACAAAGTAAAAATGAAAAACTAGCAAGACTTTTTATCTAAAAATTTTAACTTATCTCATGATTCCAACTTTTCATGTCATTATTACGATTATCTAAAAATTTTGACTTTTAATCCCAAAAGTTCGACTCTCTGTTCTGACTTAATTTTAACTTAATATGGGCCGGAAAAATTTTCAACAAAGCCAAGTATTTATTTATTAATTTTTTTTAACTGGCAGAAAGCTTAGTGTCTTGTTGTAACAAGTATGTTTTGTGGTTTCAATAATGGTCACTTTTATGGGGTTTCAGTGGAACAAATCATTTGAGGAGGAAACTTGACAGAAATGTACATATAGAGGAAAAAATCCCAACCAAAACTGAAGCATTTCACAGATTTTATGTATTTTCTTATGATAAGTTATCCAGATAAGGATGTTTTGGATGAGGTAAGCCTGTTCTCTTTAAATAAGGTTTTTTTTTTTAAAAAAAAAGCTTGATGAAAAATGAAACATCTTGCTTTCAACTAAAGGGTATCAACATATTTCCCAAATTCACTACTCTCTGTGACAGACATTACCTTGCTAGAGAGTACATCAGTTTTAATAAAAAAATGACAACAGTCAAGAAAACTAAAGTTTGCATAAATTAAGGTTTCAAGCTTTTTTTCCATTTTAAAAGTTAATATTCAATGAATCCAATAGTGAGCAATTAACTGGTGAACAGACGGCTCTGACTCAGCTTTGACTCTTGATTTGAGTCTGCAACTGAAACTTTTCAAGAAGGAAATAAATAACTTAGTGTGTGGGTGTTGGTTTCTTCTATACCTTGTTTTTCTCTTCTGATGAAACACTTATCACAAAGGTTTTCTGTTGAGTGCAAGACAGTCTGGTGCTGACAATTGTGTTAGTATGAAGTTTTCTTCAGGAATGTGTTGGATAATTCTGTTTTTTTCTTCTCTTGTTGTTTCTTGTTGGGATACATGAAGAGATATATTACCTGAGCTAGCTTGATTGGAATGAAAATCACAGGTATACTGATAAACATTTTCAAAACTGTCTAACACAACTGCTTCTCAGGGACTATTAAACTTGTCTTTAAATTATGAACTTAGACTTTTGCTCATTGTAATGACCATAAGAGACCAATACACTCACCACAATAATTATCATCAACAAGCAAAACATTGTTTGGCTACAGGGTTCAAAATTCACCTCTGCCTCTTTTTGTGAAAACTTGAATGCTTCCAACATGTTTTCATTTCTGTTTTTTTTTCTTTCTTTTTTTTCAAAATTATATTTTGAGGTTAATCCAAAAATCTAACTATTCATTTGGAAAGCATTCCTCTATTCCCATCTGCAGCCAATGAAAAGCGTTGTGACACTTAGATTGTAATGTTTATACAGATGCCACAAACCTCTTTCTTTCTTTATTTGACACTGTTGAAGTAAAGGTCAAGATTCCACATGCAGTCAAGCGTTCACCTTTCCCTTTTGGCTGAGGTCTGGCAAGATTAAGCCTTTGTGTCTTGCCATCTCTCAATGTGCCAGGTTCAGCTTTCTTACAATGGAGCCAGGCAAAAACAGGAAAAAAAGTGTCTCTGAGTGTGTTTGTGTGTATGTGTGTGTTTTTAAAAGACATTGGTGCAACCGTTTTAACAGGGCGACTCTGTTTGAATTAGATGTTCTAACCCCCCGCTTCCTAAATGGATTTCTGAAGTGGCTGTAGTTGGAGGCTTTCAATCGGATGCAACCTTGAGTCCTTTTTTATGTGAGCTCTGTAGGATTTAAGTGCCGGTATAACATGAGCACGACTGAATGCATGCTCCTCATTTTTTGAAATTGAAAAATCTCCAAAGGCTCTCCCCATTGTGCAGGCAATTAATGGAATGCTGGCAGCGAGGTTCAGGTGCTTAAAAGTTGTATTTTTTCTCTCTCTCTCGCTCTCTTTTTAATGACTAATAAAAGATAATCATCATGGAAAAAAACATCATAATGCTGTAGGCTTCCTCCTTATGCACAATGATGTATAATGCATGCTTTGAAATGAAACGGCTGCGGCCTTCGAACCATTCCATCTCCAAACCTTAGTGTATTTGTTTTGCATGCCACAGTGAGGCTTTTGCATAACAATAGTGAGTGTTCCCATTAACAATGCCGGCCTATTAATTTGATCTTTACATTTTTAAAGTTTGTCCATCAGACTGCCAAACAATGTGTCCCCCAGTTGTGGTTTGGTATAAGTGATTAGAAAGTTGGCTAATTGCCTCTCTGAAGAGTTCAGCTGTTTCTGTTTTGCCTCCTTGTTCTTCACCTGTGAGCCTCTGTCAGTCCTGACTCTCAAAAAAGGATGATTAAACCATTTTACTCATGAATAAATACAATTTGGCAATTTTTTCCTTCTTTTTGGAGGGCAGGTTGGGGGTACAGGTTCCTTTTCATTTTGGGGGAAGTTGTACAAATGTTTGATGGACAACGTTATAGACATGATCCACATTGTTGATCTCTTCCAACTCTCCCATATCAGCTATAACTGACAAAGACCAGTTCTGTCTTTCCTCTTTCTTTTTCCCATAGTATTTTATGCTACAGTTTTCTTTATTTTTTCATCATCTCACTTTTGCATCTCGCTGTGAACAGTGTATAAGCCAATTGGTAAGCTGATAATTATACTATAACCCGTAAAAATTGTGAAACAACAGAAAAGTCGCATTATGCAAACAAATGAACATTTTCTACTCTTCCAGTTTCAGTGGCGGGATATTGTTCTATCCAGTGTTTTTTAATAAAGTGAACATCTTTTTTTAGCAGCGTAAATACTCAGTTCTCTAAGTTGTGCCACCATGTGGCGCTGGACAGGTGCTCTTTAATTTCGACTGTAGCTGTACTCTTCTGAGGCCTCTTGGACCTCCAGTCCTACTTGAAACTGGTGTGAATACCAAACTGGCCTATTCTAGTGTTCAGTTGCACCTTTTCTTGCAATCTTGGAACACTTCCAAAAGCGTTTGTTTTTTCTTGTGCCCTCAATCTCTTTCTCTTTGACTGCGCTTTGACGATGCAGGGAAACATACAAGCACATCTCAGTAAACACGAGTGATGTGGTTCCAGAGTTTAAAAGCTTCACATAACACTGGCAGACACAACTTGGGGCTGTTTGTGTGATAGAAAGGAAAACTTGTTTAGAAACTGACAGCACTGTATCTCTGTGTGTTTGAGAATGAGAGAAAAACTCTGTGTGTGAGTGTGAGAGAGAAAAACTGTGTGTGTTTATGTTGCTTTTGGCAAGTTATTCATTTGTGCTTTTTTTCCTCTTTTTTTTCTTGCCCTCTGTGTGGTTATCTTTTGAGTTGGTCGGTTTGGAGCTGATGTCCACCTTCGGGGATGCGCATAGCATGCATTTCTGAGTATTTTCACCTGAGGCTGCACTTGTTAGAGTCTGTGGATAAATGTATATACATTATTTATACAAATTCAGGCAGAGTGAAAGCAGGTTTAACACATTTACAGACAGGAGACCAGGCACTGCAAGCAAAGCTCCAAGTGAGGATTGCAACACTGTGCGCCGGGGACTGAGCTAGCCTCTCACACGGCTGTGACCAGCATCCTTAATGCTGCGAGAGAACACCCCTAACATTATCATCAGCACCTCAGCAATCAAAGAGCATCATTTTCTTTATGATGAAGAAATATGAACCGATGGATTATCAGAACTCAAGTTTCTTATTGCATCTAAGGATCCAGATTGCGTTAACACTCAAAATGTGTAAAGGTTAAAAGCCTGCTGCAGATATTGAGTTATTGAACAAAGTCAGCAGTTTTTCGCTGGCTGCTGCTCTTTGATTGAGTTTGCATTTATTAACCTAACAACTTAGGCAACTTTACAGCAACCAGCTTATAGGTCAAGTGGATAAAATGTACTTCTAACCGTCAGTATGTGTGTTAAAAAACTGTTAAAGCAGAATGGATGGTGAAGGCTGGGAGCTGTGGGTTGAGACTAGAACTCTAATTGGTGTCCGACTTTCTTGTTGACTTGAAATCAGTGCCAATTATTATATGATTTTACGACAAAGTTATCCGTTCCAACTTCTTAGATGTAAGTATGAAGTCCTCACCATCATTTTTTTTTAAATCTGTTTTTGATCTCTGAGTCAGACAAAAGAAAGCAGTTAAAAAGGCCATTGTAGGGGCGCAGATGGCCTAGTGGATATGGCCGCGCACCATGAGGCTTGCCCTTGAGCGGGTGGCCCGGGTTCGATTCCCGCCTGTGGCCTGTTTCCCGCATGTCATTCCCCACTCTCTACCCCCCTTTCCAACTCTATCCACTGTCCTCCTCACCTATCTGATTAAAGGCAGAAAAAGCCCAAAAAAATATCTTAAAAAAAAAAAGAAAGGCCATTGTACAAAAAAGACACTTAAAGCTTTAGTTTGATATCTAAGTTGCCAGTTCAAACAGTTATATGTTGGGATAGAAAGAAAAACAAGAAATTGGATCAAAACGATTTTATCTTTGTTACCTACTGTTTCTGTGGATCTCTCTCTAAACTCTGTTAGAAAAGTGAAGGTCAATAACTCATTAGCACATCGCCAAAATCACTTTGTAAAAGCATTAGTAGTTTTCAATAGAAAATGGATATTTATTATGTATCAACACCAGTATTCATCTGTTGAAGGTTTTTGGATGAAGGGGATCAAAAGTTGACACAGAGTAAACAGATTTGCTCTTTAAATTTTTAATTGCTTTCATAGATAACAGCTTTCAATAATAGGCTTAAAGACCTCAATTGAGGATATTAAATGGGGTTAATTCACTCTATGATAGTTGAGGGTTTATTTGTAACATGTATAAATATTTTGGGATTTTTTAAAATTAAATTAATTGATAATTCATTAAGACCTAACACAAAACTTTTGTAGTTTGATAGAGGGGCTGAAACAAAAGAAAGACTCTTACATAAAAGCCGAACAGAGATACCAGAGTGTGAAGTCAAGAGGTCATTGTCATGTAAGCTGAAGCAGATTTCTGAAACACTTGGATGATGGGATATTAATGATTCATGAGGAAATTTAAACAAGTAGAGATATAAAATAGCAGCCTGCGTTTCAGAGCACTTAGATATAATTTGGTCGGTAATGTTTGCAAAGTGAGGCATGTTTGGGCTGTTGAACACATACCCCAGTTCAAGAAAACACACTTTCCCGACATGGTTTCTGATTTGCCACTTACCCCATCCTCTTCTATTCCTCAGGAGCCTCCCCCCGCAGAGGTGGATGCATTGCCAGTCGGTTGTAGTCTTCATGTTCCCATGGAGTTGGAGTTTGCACCTTCTTGTTTCCCTCGCAGTCCCTCACCCAAGAAAAGCTACGGCCTCGTCTACGTTGACTGACCTGGCTGCTGACGGTGACTTTAGTTTGGATTCCATTTTTCTATCGGTGGAGGTGGTGAAACGGCTTCTTTGTCTGATGGCATCTTTTTCCTGAACTCTAAATTTTCTGTCACCTTTCATCATTGAAGAAGCAGGGGTATAGTTGGTGTTGGAGATCTTTGAAGTGTTTTTAATGACCATGAACTCATTCTTCTTTTCACACCAATCAATCAAAGTTATGTTGATTTTTTTAACCTAAAGTCTGTTTTTTAACTGAAATAATGTTTTTCAATTTGAAATATTTGTATGTTTTCACTTTTTATTCCTTGCCCACAGCTTCACTTGTGACAATGTTATTGTGTATTGTCCGGTTAAATGTGCATTGACCCTCAAGATATCACATGAGCTGAGTATAGGGGCTTACATGTGGATGATAAGAGTGACACACATACCATGTGGCTGTGGTGCATATTGTTTTGATTCAGTTAAACGCTTGTGTTTTGTACCATTACCCTCTATATCTCCAGCTGTTTCTGTTACACCATCAAATAAAGGCCAGAACAGCATTAGGGAGAATGAAGCTCAATTACATGGACAAAAGAAGAAAAAATATTGGATAATGGCCTAAACAATGGTAAATAGATGGACCCTGATTCTCATTGTATACTTTAAATACAAGGGAAATACCTGATAACATATTAGAATACAAAACAATAAACCTTTTTTCTCACCCATCCACCCTGATGGTTATTTTACATAGCTGTGCTTTTTGCTTCAGGTGTAACCTAAATTTATGTCTCTAGACTGATTTTTCAAAGTATCAGCAAAACTCTTTGCATTTGCTCTCTGATTCCTTTATAAATTATTTTTTAATACTTAAGCCATAAAAAGAAGCACATATAGTTAGATTGGACGGTACTAGTGTGTGTGTGAAGTAAGATTCTCATGTTATAAGCATGATATTCATTTATTGAAATACGAAGAAAAAAAGTCATTTAGCCTTAGAGAGACACGCCGCAGGACAAGGACGGTGACAATGGCAGTGTAGGTATCAGCAGGAGGGCAAAAGTCATTTACAAGCGGCAGAGAAATGGCATTTTGATGCTTTGTGGAGCCACATGTGCAGGAGCATACTGGTGAAAAAAGCTGGTCATTGTGTAAGTCCTCTAAAAACATTAATCCAGAATACAAATTTGTTTTGGAGGGGAACGCTGGAAATTGCAGATCATATCTTGATCTTGAAAACAGTTTTTCAACTTGGTAAATTTTGTCCCCAGAGAGCTCAAAGAAGAAACATCAACAAACATGAAGTTAAAAGATTTGAACTATCAGAACTATGTTAATATTCATGTGGCGCAGAGTTCACCTTTGTGTTTCTGGAAATTCAACGCAGCTTCAGAACGTTGACAAAGACTTTCATGGAGTGGCTTATGGAGGACTGTTAGGAGGATTTTCTGTTTACACTGTAAGAAGATGTAGGAATCTGAAGCACCGCTGGAGGTTGTGGGATATCAGTGAATTTTTAGTATATCAAGCCCACATTGAGAGGATTTTTGAAAGCTCTTTGACTCAGTCAACATCATATATACAAATAATAAAACAGCCTGTGGAAGGCAAGAGTTTGGGCATATCTAAAGAAGCAGTAACAACTACAGTGCATGTGAAAATCTCCACATGAAAATAAGTTAGGGTGTTGTGTTTTCAGGTTGGACAAATCCAGAAGTCATAGCTCAGGGGGGGAAATGCAGTCTTTGGTAAAAGAGCAAACTGGAAAGAAAAATATGCAGATTAAAATTCATATAGAGAACTGATAGGGTACAAAGATCTCTCACACCTACTCACTTAAATACAATTCAATATACAAACTTGCATTAACATTTAAAAGACAAAAAAAATGCTGTATTCTTTTTCCTGAAAGCCCATCTTTTTTGCTCCAGACTGGCATCTATAAACCAAAACAAAACAAGAACATGCTACAGTAGACAAATTTATTCTGGCATGGACACCTCACGTCATGTAACACATAGATGGAAACCCAGAGACGCAATAAATTATCTTCATTATTAAGCGTAACCAGTGACACACTGTACATCAAAAGGTAAAAGCACTTTAAAATAAAAAGTAAAAAGACTACAAAATGTTTGAAAATGAAACGGAATTTCTTTACAGAAAAGCTTAAGAAACAAATGTTTGAATGCCAGTAGACACAGATAGAAATTAATATTTTAAGTGTGATTCCTTTTTGATTTTAGTGTCTCACGACATAATTTAAGTACTGCTCAAAACAAATAGAAAATAAAACACTGTACACACACCAAAAAAGCAAACCAGAGGGATTTTTTTTCTTTGTTTGGTTGATTTCATATTTTAGGAAATCATTGCTTTGCAATTTTTGCTTCATCACAGTTCTCTCCCATGACCACATGAATGTAAACACCTGTTGAATTACTCTTTTTTAATTTTACAACATTAATACTTTATATATATATTTGTACATATTTCCATTCACATCTGCACGGTTAGCTAGCATGGTAATGAAATAAGGCAAGACTCACATAACTGTGACATCACAAATCTTTTTTTTTCTCTTTTAATACTGATTATTTAGATTTTTGTAATTTCCTTCTTCTGTTCTGCAGCAGGCTTTGGTCTTTCCGGACAAAGGCAAAGTCGATCCTTCACCATCTCCAGAATCACGCTTTGTTTTGTTCCAGTTGTGATGAAATCATAAAACAGAGGGTGCCTTTTTGTTTTGCAGGAAAAAAGGGTTATAAATGCAACTGTTTTTGCAGACATTATTAATTGAATTTATTTAACACTGGTCTTTCTGAGGTACATAGTTTAAGATGATTCAGGGAGCTGGAATAAGAAAGGGAAACCACAAGGTGACCGTGAGGAGCTAATGACTTCCATTACAAGAGAAAAAAACTTCTTCTTCTTCTTCTTGTTGTTGGCCTGTTAATTATTTTTGTTCATTAAAGTATGTCTCTTTTTTAGAACGTTTTTTAATCTTCAGTTCTTCCTTTTTCAGTCAGGTTAAGTTGCCGAGGCAGGCATCTTAAGTGAGTTCAAAAAGCAGACTGGATGTTCGGTAAAAGTCTCTGTCCTGGTTGAATGCTTGTCCTTTTGTCTTTACAGTACCAATAACAACAAAGAGCTGGTTTCAGTGAGAGAGCACAGCAGAGAGCGTCGACCAAAACAAGCCGAGGCTGTAATCACAAAGCTGTTTGAAAGATGTGCGCTGTGTCTCACCTTCCTTTCTCAGCACAAAAAGCTTCCCACAGTGTCACAAGCATTAAAACACTCAAGGGCTGTTAATTCTTTAAGTTGCAGCCTGCCAAGCTTGATAGTCTGTGCAAGTGCCGACAATTACTTCCCGTCTCGTAGTGTCAAATGCAGTTTATTTCAAGTGTTTTTTTCTTTTCAGTTTTGTCTGTGCTTTAGGGGAAGCTGCTCTTCTTTCGACCTTTCTTTCTTTTTAGAATAAAGGGATCAATATGTTGAATGTGTGTGCACATTAGACAGCCAAGTCTCAACTGGAGGTTCAGTTTGGTAGGAGTTTGTGTACTGCAGCAAAACTCTAAAGAATGTCTGCACAGCTGCATTATGGGTAGTAAAGTCTACCTCTAAGCTCTCTTGGCATGTAGCATTTCGATGAGCAGGTTGTTGCAGGGCACATCCCCGTTCAGATGTTTGTAGTAAAGGTATTCTTCGGCCTGCAGGCTGATGGCCCGGATCTCAGGCAGCCGGAGGAGCAGCTGGCCAAACTTGTCCGTTTGCTGTGGGTAGTTGCACATGACATAGTCCAGCAGCGCTGCGTTGACCTGCTCCTGGACACTCTCTACTAGGTGGAAGTTTTCCAGGTTCTTCACATCTACAGGTGGAAGCACAAAGACAGGTCAGACTTTGACACACACTGTTAAGAAGTATAGAGCCCATATGCAGCAATACAACAGGGAACAGCAAATTCCCAGGTGTCATACAAACATCTGAGATGTTTCGAAAAGCTGTATCATAAGTAGGGCAGAACAATTTGCAAAAATGCTCTAGTTGTGATTATTTTTCTCTGTGTTGCAACTGCACTTTATTTGTGATATAGAGAAATTCTAAGGTTCACCACCCTATGTTGTTTGACAAACACACACAATAAATTACCCTCCATTAAAAAGAGCATATTATTTGCTGACTCCAACTAGGAATAAATATCTTTTAAAACTATTTTGATTCAAATGGCAAATTCGATATCACTTGCTATAGTTAATGGGATGATCTTTTTTTTCATTCAGGTTTTGAATAAAATTATTTTATTTCTTGAATTATTGATTATTAATGCAAACAGATAAAAAGGGCAGGTGTTCAGAAAATTTTGACATAATAAAAGATGAATATAAAGGATATTTCCAACTGAAATGTCAGGCGTCTGAAAAGTATGCCTATGTCTTTACACACAGTACCTCAATACATCAAAACTTGTGACTGCTCATTCTTGTCTCTTTTCACTCATATTTTTTGCTGCTTTGGGCCATATTTCGCTGCTTTCTGGCTATTTTCCAAGTTTTCTCCCAATTTTTGCTGCTTTTTGACCATATTTGCCACCTGAAACTTATTTATTTGGCTACTTCTTGCTGTTTTACCACTTTTCACCACTTTTATTTTTTCTCTTGCAAAGACAGTTTTCAACAGTACGGCTCTATAGTTGAGCAGGGTTGAGTAACACTGGTGTAGAGCACAAAACAACTGCAAAAATGCAAACAGATTATATCTGGAATTCTGAGACCTCAGGTTAAAGAAATATTGCACTGTCTCAGATTATAATATTGCAGCAGCAGCAGGTCATATTGGGATTTGATCTGATTTGCAATTAATTGCCCAGCCCTAGTCTGAAGACAACTCATGAATATTGGTTAAATCATTTTCCAGTTCAAGTGCTGATTTCTGCTGTTGTCAAGTGAGTTTGTATTTACCCCCTCCTACACTGAGGTCAAAAGCAGTTTTCATTTTTGTCCTACAAGCAGCTTATATTTAATAATCGGCTGCTTTAGATTAATTAGAGAGGACACAGACACCTTCAGTGACAGGTTTTACAGATGAACTGCACAAGCAATTTGCATCCCTCTATAAGAGATAGTCCCGCAACATGAGATCTGTGTTTGTAACACACTTTTTTAACTTTAAAGAGGACTTCAAAATAGACTGCATGACGAAACACCCCCATCATCCTTTTTCCTCTACGTCTCCCGAGACTGCAATGTTGGGGGAATCAGGTAAAGGCAGAAAAAGGTTCTCCTCTTGAGAGATTCATTCCCCAAGAGTCTATGAATTATGTAGGGCAGAGTCACAGTCATATTAGCGCCAATGCTTCTTCTCAACCTGATGCCTTTACAGTGATTTAAGACAACAAAGAAAAGTTTGTTCTTTTTGTGAGAATAACTTGCAAAAATCAGTAATCACTTTCACAGCAGGTAGAAAAGGCAGGAAGTCAACTTCATAGGGAGTCTTTCTTTTTCCTCCGTTAATTCCTGTGCAAAAAATATTCTGCATCTTTCAAAAAGCCTACCTCCACACCCAGCTATAAGCACTTTTCCTTGACAATAATAAGCCCACTGGGGAGTTGAGGAGATTATTGCAAGACAAGACAAAAATGTGCTAAATGGATAATGGTGGACAGGAGCGTTGTGTGTACTTGTCATGATTATGAAGCGCAGGGCTGCGGAATATTTGATCAGATAGCAGCTCTGTGTGTGTTTGTGTGTGTGTGTGTATGTGTGTGTGTGAGAGAGAGAGAGAGTGTGTGTGTGATCTTTTATTAATCTGTTTGACCCCGGGTCGAGTGTGCTCGCAGCAGGCTAATGTGGAATGACAGAGTCCCTGTGTCTAGTTGACACCTCCGGACCAACACACACTCACACACTAAAATACACTGTCTTTCACACCAAATCTGCCTTTCTCACAGAAACACACACACACACCGACACTAATCCATGAAAATACACATGATATTTCTTTCTCTCTCACTGTATTCCCTTCCCACATACACACACCCCATCCTCCCACCCAGAGCATTAGGGGGGAGGGTGGGGGAGATAAATCAGCAGCTAATGAGGTCTAGAGAATGAGAAGCAGGTCCTTCAAGGCACTTCCATCTATGATGCACTCTACCATGCTATTACAATCTGTATGTGTGTGTGTGTGTGTGTTAATGTGTTGTCTGTGTATGTATGAGCTGGTGTGTAGCGTGTGCGTGCTCACCCTGACCTCTCTGTGACACGACGGAGGGCTAAATAAGGCCAAGAGAAGGGCAGGAAGAGGTTGGGGAGGGGTGGCCTGTGACAAAAGAGGCTCCAAACAAACATGACATGTGCTTTTTCCTGCTGCCACTCAGCTGTCTGACCCCCATCAGCCTCCTGAACTGCATTTCACACCACCACCACCAACACAGACGTTAATGTAGCCTTACATAAGTTAACAGAGCAGAGTGTGAGCTTTAGGCTTTAACACACAGACATCCTACGCAGGTCAACAAGGAACATAGCGAGCTTGGTTTTTATCTGCACATAAAACAAACGGCTTGAAAACAAAAGTTTCTCTGCATGGAAAGTCTTCGCCTTCTTCTTGAAGAGGGAATTTTATAGGAGATTCATTCAGTATGTAAAACATCTAACTATATTCTGGCTCATAGCTCTCCACACTATGACAAAAAAAGTTATGGTGGGAATACTTCTAATCTTGGGCATTAAATACTATAACAATCATAACAGTTAATGAAAGGAGTTCATCTATATGTATCTGAATGTGTCAGTCATCGGCACAAATCTGATTCACATCAACCTTTTTTTACATCATGCTTGACCTTTTATTTATTCCTAAGCTACAACATTAATATAAATACTGATAAGAACTACCGTAGTCACTATGTGTGATGTATAAATAGTACTTAGGTCTGCATTTCCCTTTTGTAAAATTACTTGTGCAGATGAGACAAAGATTATAACAAAACCCCCACCTCTGCTCAATAATTCACAGATGTCAGACCCTCTTCTGAGTTTGATTTGTTTAATTTTGCAGAAACACGACAAGGTGATCCCACATCACAGCAAACACATGTGAGATGTTGCCATGGTTTCCCAGAAATATTATCTAGTGTTTGTACATCTGCATGAGGGTGTATGCATGTGCAGGCTGGGGGATGTTGAGTGGGGGGGCTAGAGAATTAGTACCCAATGTCTATGTCAAGCTAATTAGGGGAAAGTGAGGCAAAAAGACAGCATTTTAATTGCTAATTATTATCAGAGCCCCTTCTGAAAAAAAATAATAAATGAGGGTCTCCAAAACAGAAAAAAAGGAGCTCATATGACAATAGTTGGATTTATACTCCCGTTTACAAAATCAGTGGGCAAGCAGAAGCGGACAAAAACTGATTTGGTTGATGGGAAATTTCCCTTTATTCTGCTGTTAATCATATCAGAGCAGCAAATTGATTCTAATTTACGGATCATCCAAACACAAAAGAGGGAACATGAAGGGGTGAAAAAGGTCGGGAGGAAACACAAAAACAGAAATCAACAATTGATCAATGACTCTGAGCCCAGACAGTGTCAGGTCCGAGCATTAAGTGTGCTAAGCGCTCTCTCCTCTTCCTCCAATCTCCCCCCTCCTCTCTTTTTCTCTCTCCATCTCATTGTTCAGTCACTGTGGGACTAATTATCAACTTTTTTTTCACATAAAACAGCCACAGTTTGTTGCAGCGCCGCGTCTGAATACTCAAATGGAAACCCTGAGGTCCCACCGAATACATTGTTTCATTTGACGGGCGATCATGCTGAAGCCAGTGAGCTAATGCAAAAGCACACAGAAATACACACTCATTCTCAATTCCACAGAGCCCCTGAAATCACCGCTGTGCTTTTTAATTAGACTAGATCTGCTCTGTGCTTTGAGTATGTGTTGCAAGTGTGTGCATGCTTGTGTGTGCATGTGTGTAAGCATGTGCTTTTCACACACACACACACACACACATACACACACACAGCATTTGAACACACTACACATTCACTCTTACAAACACTTGCATTACAACTTCAATCTGCTCTCAACAATGCCTCATGGTGTGGGCACCGCAAAACCTCTGATAAGGTGAATACCAAAGGAAAAAAAAAAGTATCAAAGTTCACCATTTTCACTATGAGCAAACATCCATTGCTTTGCTCATGGCTGTACGAGACTGTGAGGTCAAATTATCAAGCCCCACACACGAAAACAGTGTGGTCACAGACACCAGTTTGATATCACCCTAAGAATAACCATTCAAACTTTTTTTCATTGCGGAATCTTTCATTATTCATTATGACTTACTTCAAAGAAATTTAGTTGGTTTGTTTTCTCGGAAGGTAAAGGATGTTGTCTCATTAACTTAAAAAATAAATCTGAAGATTCACCCCAACTCCTAACCAACACACACCTTTACATCTAATCATTCTGTCCCCCATAATGCCACCACCTATTTCCAATTTTCTCCTTCTCTTATTGGACAAAAGCCACATAGTTATCGTATGAAAGCCTCAATGAAACATGGCAAAGTAACTCCATGTTCGCTCCTATTACACTGTTATTGCTCCAATCAATAAAATCACTCTCTGTCACATGCTGCCTGCTCATTCTGCCTCGCAGACAACATGTGTTTCCTGCCAGGTCCAAAAACAACACATAAAACTCCTGAGTCATAAACGGTTACTGAGTCAAGTGCTGTCAGTAAACTTAGCCAATTAAACGTGAGTGGAAGACAAACCGGTCACTTCCTGCATAGGCGGGAATTGAGCACTTTGGTTCTCCAATGGGAACTTTCACAGGCTTTTATACGAGCCTATCAAAGCTGAGACACCGTTTTACTGCGGTAGCGGTGCATCAAAGAGCGAGTAGTTGAACCCATGTTCAGGCCAATCCTCTTTATGGCACCCTACTGGATTGTTATCAGTTAAACACTATCCGCTGCTACTTTATTCTTTATAAATCCACAAGGCAGCGTGGCTCCTATCAGTGGTGAAAGAAGAGAACCCAATAACCTTTGACTTTGGGTTGGTTTAAGAGACTGTGTTAGGTCTAAAGACCGCACAGTATAAGCAACATGTAGAGCTACGTGTCCACTGGGAAAATGTGTGTTTGTGTATGAGTGTCAAAAAACAGGGCAATCAAAGCAAATAAGGTTCACAGGGCGAGGGGCAATGGCCACATGGTCAACAGTATTACTTAAGTAGGAAACAACTGAGATATGGTGCATCGGCCTTGTATATAGCCTGAGCTTTGTGATCGAGGAAGAAGCAACCTCCTCTACCTCTTATTGTACCCTAAATACACAGACACACACACACACACGCATACGCACAGACGAACACAAACACAAACACAAACTATAGCAGACCACACTCCTGACCTCAGCTCCCGTCAATACTCTGCTGTCAAAATTTCACATGGAAGTGTGTATATATTTTTTCTCTGCAGGAGCCTCTGCTTCCCCACCAGAGTATTTCAGTCCTCATCTATCTGAGCTTGCCTGCAAACAAGTTTTCCTTCTCCCTGGAGTTTGAAGCTTCCTTGTTTTCCTCCAAGTCCCATTTGGGGAATTATTATTTTTTGGATACTGTGCCCCCTTGTAGGAACAAGTTAGGAAAAAAAATGGGAGGGGTAAAACTAGAGATGTATGTTCCTTAACATTTAATGGGGCTTCTTTGGGACTTGATACACCAAGGCTAACAGGATAACTAGCATCATTATCACTCCATTACAGGATACAATATAAGCACAGTTTTTCCATTAATAGTTTCTCAGCTTTGTTTTGATCTAACATACTGTAGCAACATCTTAATATCAAGAAGTCTCCAAGATAACCTGAAAAATGTTCACAAAAAGGTGGAAGTCTGACTCAGACCCATTTTTTCTGACAGAGAAAAGATGTGGAGGTTAGAGGTTTCAGATGCTGTAGCCCATGCTCCAAGCTCTTTGTTGGAGAAGGCTGATGCCCTAAGGCTACACAGGAAGGTTAGATAAGGGTTAACATTGAAAGACTAAATCCAGTCTTAAAGGCTGTTTTGTGATTCTGACAATTGTGAGAATTTATTTAGAATTAATTGGACAAACGTACCCTCTCCATACATTGCTTGCTTGTTAGTACCTCTCCAAAAAAAATCGTCATCTTTATTTCAGTAATAACAGCAACCACTTTGTCTGAGCCTAACACGCTGAACAATGACCTTTCATGATAAAAAGTGACCCTGTCTTTGCCCAACATACTGTGATATACTTCTGCATGCCCTCAAGCTAACTTACAGCTTAGTGTTCAGGGGGCCAAATATCAGCCACGCTAACAATGCATCACATCAACTATCTTGAGCTCTACAAACAGGCCACCAAGTGGGATTGGCATTTGTCAGTGTGTCAGAAAAAAAGTATGAGGGCTCAATTTCTTCAAAGCCACTCAAGGGACCAAACACGATGCAGCTATGAAAGAAATTTAAGCAGGTACAGAGCATTTTGGGATATATCAAGTCAAATTTAAACCTCTGCTGACAACATTGCTATTGTTGTTAAGCTAAACAGGTAGCACCAGTTCCGTTCTGTCGCCCAAGGATGGGTTGAAGGGCTCAGCGGGCAGTGGAGAGAGGTCGAGAGACACGGAGAGGAAGCGAAAAGCGCCTTAGGTTCCATAAAATAAACAAGAGAAAAGGCGCTTTGAGCAGGAGAAGGAAAAGCCCTGCTCATTGCTTATGCTGCCTGGAAGGTAAGGGAGATTTATCCTTAGGTGTAAGGGAAACACATTTACATCCTGGTCAGCTGGTCCCAACTGGCAGTGTTATTGCAGACTTTGATGGATTTCACAGATGGAAAGATGCTTTTTTTCCTTATATATGATCATAACTTCCACTTATTTTGAAAAAGATAATTGCAATGATCAAATATTTGATTATTTTAAGTGACACAAAATTCATTAAGGTTTGTTTTTGTACTTTTGGACAGATTGAATATCTCAGGATTTGAGCTTGGGCCCTCGTGACTTTGGATATTCAGACAGACTGAATGATCTGCTGTAACAGTTACTGATAACTAGGCAAGTTGACTGAGTTTGCTGCAAAAATGAACAGTCAAAAGTGAAGCCAAAATGTTTTTAAATCTAAAAACAAACAAAAATTATTTTTTAAAGAGTGTAATTATTTTTATTTATTGATGCGATATGGCTCAAAATATGTTCATCAACTGCCCCCATTTGCCACCGTTCACTCATGACAAGCTGCAGAGAAAAAAGAAAAAAAACGCATTGTCTCAGCATTATGAAAATCTATTTGCCAGAGGGATACTGAGAGACTTGAATCAGCAATGAACCTGGTGCTTAGCCCTATGTGGTCCCTCAAGTCCCCCCCCTCCCTGCGTCTTATTGCCCCCTTTCTGAATACTCCTGGAGGCAAAACCAAATGCCTTTCAATGAGTTGACCTCGGACGGTGCAATGCACCCGTAGGTCCCTGCTCTCTCACCTTCCTTGTGCTGTCTGGGTTGTATGGACAGTTAACTATCATCCATGTGGTCCAACCACCCACACAGCTTCTGCTCATGTTGCTGTCCACAGCTTCAACAGTTTCACTTGATTGACAGGCTCAGATTGAATAAGAATCCAGAAAAAGACAAAATTCCTGATGGTGTCATCTGATGAATTTATAGGGTAATGAATGAATTAAAACTCAGTATTGTTTTATTTGCAAGGTGAAGCTCAAAACTTTACCTCTCACTTTATTTGTACCTGCAGCAACAGTAGAAAGCAGACACAGCATTTAATGTGTGTGTGCGTGCATGTGTGTGTGAGGTTGCCGTATCAATGCATGCGTGTGAACCTTGTTTATATTCAGTGCACTTTTGCACCCCGTGGCTAATTACACACAGGGTTTGTTTGGTGGTGGAGAGAGGCTGTTAGTAGTGGAGGGGCATGTCAACCTTTCTTGTTTATGATAAAATGACAGAAAATCATTGGGGGGTCAAGTACCCCCCTCCAACCCTCCGCTGCCCCAAAAACTCCTGCAGCAGTACAGAAGGTGCCTAGTGTGGGAAGCCTCCCCTTTAATGAGACCATTAAAGGGCCCGTCTCCCCGTCAATAGATTTCTCTCATTCTTTCTCTGACAAATTTGAATTAATAATTCAGTGCCAAGCGCCTGGGGATGTATATTTTCAGTGTGAAGGACGGTTAATCCATAGTGTCATTTCCCCCCCACTCCACTCTCCCTTTTGCACTCCTTCTCTCTTCTCCACTCTCTCGTTTTACATCCACCCCACTCTCCTGCCTTCTTTTCTCTGTACATATTTGATGATGGAAGTCAGCAGGTAGAGTGTTGACTAAAGAAATACTGCACAGCATGTTTTCCACTTCTCCTCTAACTTCTTTGTTCTCTATGTAATTTTCATCCCCTGTCATGTGACAAGTGGAGTCAACTTAAGTGCAAATTGGGCTTTAATTTATTCAAAAGTATTGGTTGGCAGCGGCCGTTCTCTCCACCCCCTCAGGGCTGATGTAAGATGACATGTTTGCACACTGCCTCTAAA
This sequence comes from Thalassoma bifasciatum, assembly GCA_008086565.1. NCBI lineage: Eukaryota > Metazoa > Chordata > Actinopteri > Labriformes > Labridae > Thalassoma > Thalassoma bifasciatum. The sequence goes on from RPOG01000019.1 coordinate 107,120, forward strand.
AGCTGGACTTGGTTTACTGAAGTGGAGTTTAACTGGGAGCATCTACTGTGCAAATTTTTTTGACTTAAAATGGTGCAATTTACAGAAATTAGAAGAAAGAGGTAATTTTGAGGAGAAACAACAATCACATTAATTACAAACTTCACTGAAAGCTATTGTGTTGTAGTGTGGACAGTGGTTCTGGATGTCTGTCTGTATTTACTGATAACTCTGGATAGAGAGTTTTACTGGAAGAATCTGTGGGACACGATTTCATTATTTGCATTACTGGAGTCAAATACACATTTGGCACAAAAGCTGAATTTGTAACTTGAAAATGTATAGTGTACTTCTGCAATCAACTTTAAACTAGAAATACATGCATAAGTACATGTTGTGTTCCCAACACTTATATCTAATATATATACAAAGTTATACTGATATTTTGGGATTTAATCACTATCTACAGACTTTTTTCCAAGTTAAAAATCTGCATTTCTATATTTCTTTTATCTTTGCTAACACTTCAAATGTTTGAAGTTTTTGACTCTTGTGTAAGACAAAGACTTGTCATCACTGAGCACTTTATGAGTTTCTTAGCTTGTATTGTAATGTATACAGTAGCGAGAGCATTGATAACAGTGCCAGGCGGCACTCATGTATAGCTTAATGCTCCAAAGGTAGCTTTTACAGGCTGAGACATGCCATGACAAATGTCTGGAACTTCTCTGGGATAAAGCATAATATTTGTTTTTCCTACGATTGGTTAATGCTCCCCTGTGTTGGTTATCTGACCCCAAATGATTTATTTTATTACATTTACTCAGATAAATAACCCACTGAGATCAGGATCTCTCTTGCACGGGTGACCTGGCCAAAAGGGCAGCAGCACACATCATAAAAAGAAATGCATGATAACGAGACAATTTACAACAATAAGTAAATAGAAAACAATACTTTACGATATGTAAATTAATTTACAGGCAAAGTTTAGGATCTTGCTCACAGATGACAAATCAGAAACTCTGGCATTGTTCAATTGTCTCACATATTTCATCTCTTAACACTGAGCTGAAGGCATCAGGTGAAACAAGATCCACCCTTCTCAAGTCATTTTGGAGGAGGCTCCATGTGCCCCAAACTTCAATATAAGGAATAGTTATTTTCAACAAGTGTAAGACAATGGACTTACAAGGCTCTGTTTCTTAAAATATCCTCCAGGGCAAAAATAAAAGAAAAAAAGAGGAGACAAAAAGGAGCTGTAGAGGTTGTGGGGTTGGGTCACAGTGAAGGTGGGGGCTAAACGTAGAGCAAAAGAGGGGGAGAGGGGAGAACAAGAAAGAGACAGCCAGAGCACCTGTTGGATCATCTGTGCTTTAAAACGTTTAATCACTGTCTCTGGTTACACACACACGCCATAGTTTACACACACACACACACACACACACACACACACACACACACACACACACACACACCACCTTAAAGCTCTACTGTTCTCTGCCCTGCCAGAAGTATCTTGTAACCACATTGTCCACAGACACGCACACACTTACACAGAAGCTCAAAGAGCAAAGGGACGAGGGTGTATAATCTTATAGCAGCCACCTGACTACCATATAGATTACCACCACCATAGTTTAAGCACATGCCTCTGCACTGTACACATTCACACAGGAACACAATGGCTGACAATCCGCATGCCACACAGTCCTCTGATGCCAGTGGGCTCCATTTGTGATATTTGGGCGGCAGGCAAATGTAGAGGATTATTTTTACTTCTATTCTAACTGTCACTGTTTTTCCATGTGAAGCTGCAAATGAGAAGGGTAATAAGTGTTTCATCATAAGAACAAAACATGTTTTAACCTTTTGAAGACAAAGAAATTTAGCTGCAGAGGTATTCTTCTAAAAATGCGGAGTGCGGCATTCTTTATCTTTCTGAGTTCATCTATTTAAATTTTGTTTAAAGTAATGATTGTCCAGTGAATAACGCTAATGACACATCATGAGCTTTAGCTACCATAAACACCTTGTCATAAAGATTTGTCTGTGGACTAACAGTGTAGCTACTGAGGCATTGATTGAAAGAGTGAAGGGCTGTCATTTACGTTTACAACTTCACAAATGATTGACGAGGCGGGTGTGTAGAACTGGGGGTCCATTAGATTGTATGTCTTAACGTTTGACCGCTGATACACTTTAAGAGCAAGGGGCCTTATCTCTACATCCTCTGTTTAATATGTTTGCATAAGCTAGTATGAGTTGTGAGTACTTTTGAGAATGCAGTGGACCATAAAATAAAAAAAACAAAAAAACATGCGTCCACATGGGTGAGAGGTCCCTGTGGGGAGGGTTGTGTAACTCTTAGCTGCTGTGTGTATTTAATGTGTAAGTATGGTCGAAGCGGGTGATCTGATCAATACACTCCATGACTGGGTCAGTTGTTCCTTCCCTGCTGTCATCAACATGACACTCATTCGGTCGTCACCGAGCAGCTCTGCTGTAAATTTGTGTCTTCCCAAATTACTGTAGTTTGAGCCACTGAGATAGTATTTAGATTGCATTGGGTGTGTCAAAAAACACATCCTCCAGAACAAACTATTAAGCAATATTGAGCCCCAGCCAGGGTATGGATAGTCTCCAGTCTCCATCAAATAATTCAAATGAAGAGAGGGATTTTCTGCAGCGCTTCAATGTATGCACAATTTGTTCTCTGAGTCTGTTTACCTCAACTAATGTGAGCCTGTTCTCCGCAGGGCCCCAGGTAGCCCAGGCCTGTCCTCTCTACCCCAAACACACATCCCTCAGCCTCTAATTGGAAAGGAGTAGCAACCTAGCTCGCACAGCGCTGGGACCTGAGCTGCGGCCACTGAGAATGCATTAGCATTAGCATTGCAGTGGACCGACCTGTACATAATGATAACCTCAAGCTCTGGCCACTGGGAACAGCCCTTGTTCACACACACACAGAAATGCGCACCAATACACCCTCTCTGCCCCAGTCTTCCCCTGCACGCACAGTCACGTAAACAAGCAAGTGTAATGCAGCCCCAGCAGTGCGCTGCTCGAAGATTGGGGGAGGAGGGGGAGAAAAAAATCAGCTGCCGCCGTCCGGGTGAAAAGTGTGTGTAATGAACTTCAGTTCCATTGATCGGGACTGAGTGTACAGGACCGGGGGCTGTTTGTCCCAGAAGTGCTGCCGTACCGCTGCTCAGTAGCCCCTCATAAATGTTTGAGAAGCCTGTGCTGCTCTGGATCAACGCTACCTGGGTTGCAACAAATACACATCCAGGTTGAAGTTGATGATGGATGGATGGATGGCTGTTGGGTGGTGATACTTGCAGGTATCGATTCTTCTTCAAACTTGATGACATTCAGTTGTTGTACTATGGGTGGAAGAACTGTGAGTGTTCAAAAAAAAGTTTAAAAAAGCATGCAGATATTTGATTTTGTGGAAAAAGTATACAAGACATATCATTCTAGTTTGAGTCTCTGTCAACAAACAGAGCAAATATTTGTAAGCATATGCTAATTTGTTTGGCAAGCTCTACCCTCCATTGTTGTACCCTTAAGCTCTTAGGCCCTCCACTGGCCCCTGGAAGCCCCTATATGCTGCACACATGATTGATATCACTGCAGATATCACTTAGAAAACACCTGATGTTCCAGGCGGACCATCGGCGCCTCCTTTTGACTGCTAAGTACCAGCTGGCGGGAGGTCCTTTGCGTTATGCAGTCGGTAATAAAAGTTGAACATTGATTTTCTGTAGCAGCTTGTAACTGTTAATGTTGAGACATCAATAGCCAAAGCAAAGCGCTGGTGCCTTAATAGGAGACCGAGAATGTGGAGGGCACGAGCAGAGGCTGACTCTAAATCACAGAATCTATCCCTGCCGATCGATAAGACAGTAACTGCAAGTGTCCCTCTGCTTTCCTAATGTTTTATAATAAACTGACAGCCTGTAATAAGGCCAAAGGAGAGGGAGAATGAGAGGGGGGAGGGGAGAGATGGAGGGCAACAGTTTCTCCATAGCTTGACTGTCTTAAATCACCCCACATGGGAGTGCAGGAGAGGAGCAAAGGAGGAGGTAGAGGGGAAGAAAAGGTTATTTCTTAAGTAGAAAAAACTTTTACTGGGGCATTTGTCTGGTTGTACTCACTGCTACTATAGTTAGTAAGTATATTGATAGGGGAGGGCAGAAGTTTAGAGGATTTGTCCTGTATTGCTTTAGCAAGGCAGTGAGTTAAAGTGTATATTAAATCCTACAACCACCCTGCAGATGTCAACACATTCAGGCAGGAGTTCAAGACTGTTTCTGGGCATGGATGGGTCCAAAATTCATAAGGAGACTACTTACTTGTAACCTTTCTAACATTGCGTAAAATGTGTTACTGCATTGATACAGTTTACATTGATTGATACATTGGTAAAAATTTCTCTTTGTGTTTTATTTACTGTCAATCTGAGTTGTGATTTTTTCCATTGTTTTTTGTATGTTTTCATGTATGTATATGAACCTACAGGTCTGGAGTAAAATATAACATTTTGATGAAGTTGTATGCTTGAGATTTCTGTTTCATGTCCAACATGAGGTTGTACTAAAAAGATCTGTTAATTCCTTTTTTTTTGAAATTTGCATCAAGAAATTAAAGAAAACATGAAAAACAAGATGTTACCTGAGCTCTAGATCCCAAATGCTTGTCTAGTTGTAGGATTGATTGTTTACTGTATCCGGATGTTTCTTAATTATTTGGAGGCATAACAATTTGATATATCTCTTTGTTTGTGTATCAGTCTTCCTTTCCTGTTGTTACTTTCTATTTAATTCTTTTACTAACTCTTTTATCTATGGTCTTGAAATGATGTGGCTTCTTTGTCTTATCTCTGATTTATCAAGTGTTAAATATCAGGGGTCTTTAAGCTTTCTAATCCCCATTTAAACAAACTCCCCCTATGATGTTGCTTTACACTCTGATAACCATCCTTGTTTGGAAGCAGATAAAGACCAGTGTCAACATCATTACCACATAAATCCTTGTAAGAATGTGATAAGATCTTAAAAAGAGAAGAAAGACGGCAAGCTTGAGCTGTAAATTGTTGAGATACTTTGTCGATTATCAGGGAAATGTTGAAATCTGTAACAAAACTTTAACACATCTCAGACAAGATGTGGGGCTGAGGCTAAATGGGGGATTGCCAGGTCAAGGGTGAGGGCCAGTAATCCTCAATAATTCCACCACCATCACAGCTCACCACAACTGCTGCTTAATGACAACAGCCTGCAGTACTGCCAGGTAATAGTGTTGGGCTGGAGACCTGGGGCTTTTATTGCTTGATAAAGTCTGAAAGCCTTTTAGGCAGCCTCATTACATGGAATTCCCTACAAAGTGGCGGCCGGCGTCAGGAGTCGACTGCACGCCATGTTAGATTTCTTAGGCTAAAATTGACAGAAAATAGGGGAAAGTATTAGGTTCATTGCTTTAGGGCACACTCCCACCTACTCCTGATAAGATGAAAGAAAAAAAAAGAAAAGTCAGGACACTCAAACATGCCTGGCAAAGATTGAGGACTGAAGTTTGAGCAAATGTTTTGTTTGTTCCCTGCGTCTCAAAGCTGATGAAAGCTGATGGTGGTAAAAAGATTTGTTTGAAATATGAGAGTCAATCAACACATGTTTGTCGAGCACTCCGACAAGTTGATGGAAAAGCAGTGGACGCTGTTGCTCTGTGCATGGATTGCACTTTATGAACCTTATACACACATTTATGGGCTGAGCTTCGCTGCAATCACCACTACTGTATTTTCAATTATGGCTGCCATTGCACCAATCCAGGCACTGAGAGAGTCATTTGTGTGACACTAAATAAAAGTCAAGAACACGGGCTGCATGTCGAAACACACCCAAACACATCAAAAGCTGCATCTGTTCTGTGCTGATCTGAATTCTTATGAAACCAATTTTCAAAGAATCTAAAGTATCTTTCATGTTAAACATTCTGTTAAATGTCAACTTCTCGTCCTCTGAGTTCACCAGACTTTATTTCTAAAGTTTGAACCTTTCCCTGACATGGAGCTTCTTTCATTTTCTTTCATTTTACAAGTCAAGTACTTTCATATTGAAGTACAGTATGTCAGTAGTTTTTAGTGTTCTCTTTCTTTGGCGGCCAGTCTAAATTCTGGTAAACACATTTACTGGCTGATTCTGATCTTTCCTCATCTCCAATGAGAGCATGAGTAGATGTTTAGCCCTTTGCAGTTCAGAGCATAACAACCAACTGACCGTACCTTTATACACATATTGATCAGGTCAAAGGTATAGATGATGTCTTCATTCTGTTGACTTTCACCACAACAGATAGCCAGCAGCACAAAAAGAAAAGAGAAAGTCTTTTATGTTCCCTTTAATTAAGCTGTAAACAGTTGTTCCAGTTTTATGCATCCCCATTTGGTGCCTACATTGGTCTCTATGGGTGTAAATATTGAACCGTCGCTGCCTCTTGATGTTAATCAATCCCTGACCGACTTCTAAATGATCTGGTTCGTTTCAGGAAATGAATATTTGCCGGGCTTTATGGGGTATGAGGGGAGTTGGTGTGCATGAATTAGCCAGCTCCCTTGCTCGCTAGCCGGGGATCAGGGCATTGATTCAGAGCAGCCTCGGCTGTTGCTTAATTAGGACATACCTGTCTGGGAATAATGTGTTGTGTGTGTTTTTTCTCTTATTGTGCGGAAACAAATGTGAAAGAGAAACAGAGAGATGGAAAAAAAGAATGCTTTTTTGATATCAAGGTTAATCACGTTTCTGGTGTTTGTGTTGTCAGCAGATTGGTGTCTGACCTCGTGGTGTACAAAACAAAGAAAGTCTGCCTTCCTCTTGTAACCCACTTAACATGTTCATGAGGAACACAGAATTGCAGATGTAGTGTCGAGAGTCTTGTGTAGTCCTTTTGCTAGTTTAATAGTTTTAAGTTTAAAAGAAGGCTCAACACAAATTTAAATGACTGTAGTTAAGACATTTAAAGGACGGAAAAGGATAGAGGAAAAGTTTGAAGACAGCGAGAAAGAGGAAAAATGGGGGCACTGATGTGAACAAAGACAAATGAGGAACAATGGGTGTAGTTGTGAGGATGGAGCTGTGATAGATCGAGGCAAAGAAAGATAGATTTGGAGAAAAGAGAGAGAGAAAATGGGCAGAGCATTGAAAGGAGAGACAATGCAGAGGGGCCGAACAGACGGTGAGAAATGGAGGGCAGGTGAGGATGGATGGGTGGGTGTCTCTAAACTCCAGCTTCAGAGTCTGACTAATCACTTGACAGACAGCTAAAGTGGTGCTGAGGCAGCTCTTGAATCACTTGCTGTCTTGGTTTCTTATGAATGGATGGCGCTACTGATTTCTAATTACTGACCTGGAACAAATATGAGCGGGCATCAAACATCATTTCATCATGTTGGAATATTTATTTCATGGCTTAAATTGGTCTTTTTACGGGATAGACAGTGTTTTTCCTTTCAAACAGGAGGCAAATGAGGCAAGTTAGTAATTTAGGAACATCAATGTAGACTTTTTTAACTTTTTACTTTGTATTTTTCAATCAATTAATTAACCATTAAGAAAAAATCTCATGGTCACATATTGAAAGTCATCATCCCATGTAGAATTACCTACTTCGGAAAAATTTGGTTTCGATAAACTGCATTCATACGGATGAAATGACAGATGACAGGCAACACGCAATAATCTGTAAAGTTAATGCATTAAGAGCTACATTTTGACATTAAGGAATTGGAACGACAGTACTCGTGAGTTCTTCAAACCTTGACAATCAAAGAGTCATCACAAGCTTAAATCCTTCACTTTTTTATCATCTCTTCACTAGCTTTGTTGCCTCTAAAGGCTTCAGTATGAGAGTATTATTTAGGTCTATGTCCACAAATCTGCTCTCTCCGCTGGGAGCATTTACCACCCCACGCTGCTCTGGCAGCCTCTCTGGTTTTCTTCTAGGCTGACGAGGGCTGGCAGCGCCTGTCTCACCCAATTACACTAGAGGGGGTCTGACCGGCATAGCTGGGTTAACTGGTTGTTGGCTGAACACTCTCTGACCTCTGTCACTGCATCTGCTTTGCCTTTGGAAGCCCTGTGCAAATGCTGTGGCATGCATCAGCTATATGTCTGTTTAATTTGTTGGAGAGAGTTTTTCAATATTGCATTTTTTTTCTTCTTCTAATACCGAACAAAGGAATATATGTAGGTTTTATTACAGTATTTTTTCTTATTTCACACCAGCAGGTTAAAAATTTCTACAGAGCACACAAGATGCAGTGTGGGGTTAATTGCCCTAAAGTGAAAAAATAAATCATGTCCTCAGCCTGAATTTGAACTTGTGACCTATTTCTCACCACTAGGCTTCCATGACATCTGGTCATATATTTAACAACCTGCCTGTCTTTCTATTTGGCTTTTAGGCCTTTTAAAGGAAATCAAAGACCCATTAACAGTGTCCTGACACCATACAACAACTAGTAGTAATCCTTTACTGAACTCTGACCCAAACAGCACTTTTTCTCTCTCTGCCTCTCTTTCATTTCATGTGTCTTTTGCTCAAAACCCAACACACACAATCATTGCTACCAAGTCTTCCACACACTTAAGAGATCAATTCTCTCAGGGTGATAATCTCCTTCTTAATAGAGGGCTAAAAGCCTCTACTCAAGGCGAGCAAAGAGTGACAGGGGACAAGGAGAGGAGTGAATGACAGACAGAGAGAAATGATAAAAATCAAATAATTAAGATGAAAAAAGTAGGATGTCTAACCCTGAGAACAAATGCACTCACAGATCAGGACAAGTGTCTCCCCTAAGCTGGAGTGACATCTATATCCCTGTCTATATCGACAACTGGCTTAACTAAGAGCCCTTCTGGCAGCATGGAGGTGAGTGATTGTCCATCCTCAGATAGAGAGGGGGATGGAAAGAGTGGGGATTGTAGATTGAGGGAGGTAAACTAAGAAATATGGACAACACAAACAGAACATTGGGGAAGGGGGGGAGTTACAAACCGAGCGATAATGGTCGTTGTCTTCACTTGGGAACCAGCAAAATCATCCTTACATCAAATAAAACTTCAAAAGATCATTATTGAAGTAAAAAATAGACATAATCATGCTAAAAGTGTCACAATTAGCTGCTTATTCATTGGCCCAGATCACTCAAGATGTCATCTTTTGCAAATGTCCATCAGAGCCTCTTTTAGATGCAGGATAGAGATAAGGTCATGTATGATATGGACTACTCTTAGCTACTAATTAGCAAGGACGCTAAAGGGCTTTTTCAACTACACCTCAGCATTATGTTGGGTGATCTGTAAATAAAGTTGCATTAGTATTCTCAATGCAGCAACTGCCTTTAATAGGCTTCAAAACAACACTTTATAGACCAATAGGTGAGGTGCATCCAAGTAATTTGGAGTCCATACCGATATTAGTAGTATTTTCTTTCTTTCCAAAATTTTTTTAAAAAGTGACACCTTTTTCAACAAGTCAGATTTATAAAAAGACATAAACTAGCACTTTAGAACTGGGTGTCTGCAAACTCTCACCAACTTTTAATAACCCACAAACACACACATGCCAGAATGGTACCAGGACAGACATACTTCAAACATAAGGGACACAAATTAAGCTGTATTTGGCTGGTTGAGAGTGAGACACTATTAAAAATATGAGACCAAAGTTTATTTTATCAACAGACTAGCAATGTCAAGATTGAAATATATAGCTAACAGATTTTGAAACTTACACGACAATAATTACCATTTATTCTGTTGCTGAGTATCAGCACTTCAATATATTGATATTCAACTTTATTTTATCTGATATTGAGAGCTAAGTGAAATGTATGACTGATAATAAAAGCCAATAAAATGGGTAAGTGTAATCTTTCGGTTGAGCTGTTGGTGCAGAGCTTCTTTCATGCCTCATTTCACTACAATCCTTGTTAATTAAAAGCAGCTGTGTGAGCACACACACATGAACACAAAGTCCTCATTTCCACACATTATGCTCTTTCCCTCAGGTAAATGTATGTATAACACACATACACACACATCTGTGTTCAGCTGTGTGTCATATTAATCAGATCAATCTTAACTCTCCTGGCTTTACATTACTCAACCTCCCCTCCTCTTCCCTCATCCTCAGCCCCCCACCACTCCCCGTTAGACTGATCCCCTCGTACAGCTCTACGGCGTCTGTGTCAGGCTTCTTTTGCGGGAGGCCCGGGCACGCCGGAGAACAGGCACTGCCGGGGGCGATACACATCCCTCAGGTGAGCCTTTCATTATGGATGATGTTTCTGCCAAATTATTTAGACCCTGAGCCCCAGCATCACCCAGACACATAAAAAGCTGCACAAACAAACACATACACACATACACACACCAATATACACACCCTAAAACCCTTTTGCTCCCTTCTCTTTCTCTCCCTCTTTTATAGCTGAACAGTAATCCTGCCTGATCACCTCTCTGTGTGTTTGTGCACACTTTGACCATGCTATTCATTAGTCCCTCCTTTGTTTACAATACACAAACAAATATGAGTTGACCTTCTGGTTTTCTGATGGATGGAGGGATTAGGGGTAAATATTTGCCTTACTATGCATCGCCATAATTGCTCTTAGTGCCATATAGCAGCCAGGCTGAGCTGAGCTGAGCTTGGCTTGAGTTTCGTAGGGCACTATAGCTGATTTGGTCAAGTGTGTTTCTGTAGTATATCCCTCAGAAGCTATTTGTTGCAGACTTGTTGAGAAAGAGGCAGAGATGACAACCTCCTGGCAATGTCTGACCTTGCCTTGGAGAGCAGCTTCGGGATTACACACACACACACACACACACACACACACACACACACACACACACACACACACACACACACACACACACACACACACATTTCTGCTCACCAGCTTCCCTCCTCTTTTTGGCCCATTTGGCTACATATCCCCTCCAATTCCCTTCCTTTCCAAATCTCAGGCTCACCTCCTGACTCCCCCCCACTTTGTCTATCCCAAATACCTGCTTCCAATCTCTCTCTACCTATCTACTTCTTTAATCCATTCTTTCCTCTTTTCCACCCTCCACTATAGCTCCATCCTTTCCTTTCCACTCGGCTGAAGCTCAGTTGAATACAGCAAATCCTAATTCCACCATATTCTTCACCTCCAACTTGTATTTAACGTATTATGAATAAAGCCAACGATATTTTTGATGCATGAGTTAATACTTATTCTCCTTCTCCCATTAACAGTCTCAAGATAGTAGGAAACTGTAAAATGTGCTGTTGCCAACATAAGTAAATACATTTTGGCTATATTAAAAGTCTGAAACAAAAAATAAAAATACGATTATAAGAAAATGAAAATAAACTCTGAAATGCATTTCATAATTAAGTACAAAAACATACCCTCTGCCCTTTTCCTGTCAGAAAAGGGATCCCCCCCCTTTCCTCTGTCACTTTCTCTTCCTTCCTCCACTCCCACCTCCTGTTCAATTCCTTCCTTTTCTCCTTTCCTTTCCCTCCCTCCTTCCTCTATAGATCTTTTACCACATCCAGGGACCCGTTTTGCCCTGATGTCCATTTCCTTCCTATGGTGTCCTTCCTGCTTCTCTCAATCATATTTTATCACTGTGAGTCCTATCCTCAACATCTGCCTTCTTTATAGATTTTAATTATAGGGAAGGGACTGATTTTGTTGTCAAATTTGTTCCTCTGTGTAGGGAAAGGTTTGAAGATTTTTTTAACAAACTGGTTTGCACTCTTTAACGGAAGCGCCATATTTGATTCTTCCAGCTGATAAAAAAATCATTCCTCTCGTTCTAAGTATGCAACCCCAAAAACCTTTGACCTCTTAACTGTGCACTCTCTCAAATCCTTCTCTATCACTATTTGGTACCATTTGAGACTCACCCAGGCTGAACAAGACCAGGAACTTGAGACAGACAAACTCCCGTTGGTCCAGCTGCAAGGACCGTAGCTTGACCACCAGCTCTTGGGCGTGGCTCAACAGGTTGTTGAGGGTGGCTCCTGCTTGTGAAGCGATCACTGCATAGTCCACCTGGAAAAGCAGGGAGAGAGATGCAAAGAGGTTTTAAGCACGAGTGATTCAGAACAAAAACAAAAAGAGCTAAAGTTTTGTCAGTTACTAAAGCCTGTATTTGAAGTAGCAAGACCTTCTTCCATTACACGGTATAGCATAGGAAATCAAGGATAGCCAAGCAGAGCACACAGTTTGGTATGTTTAGATGTAGGTCACTTCATAGCTTCTGTTTTTTTGCTTTTTTTGGGGTATTTGTTATTTTCCACAGCTTCTCGTCTCCCATTCAAGTGTTGTTTCATTCAACAAAAGAATCTAAAAATCCCCATCTGGGAAGAATATGATTGACACCTATACCGCACATGACCAACACCGTTTCATGTGGTTTTTTTATTCTAGTACCTGCTCCACTGCCCTCAACACCAAGTCAAAAGCTTTGGTCTGTCTGTCAGAGTGTGAGACACTGGTGGATGTGTAAAAAGAGCTCCAGGCTGCAGGTTTTTGCAGTTTAACATGTTTTTATATGACAGCACGCCATAGGCATATGGACAGAGCATGGGAGCTCACCTCTGTCTGACTGGACCTGCCAGATTTGACTTCTTGCTCTGTTCTCTGTTATACAGCAAAACAAAAACATGCTGAGACAGGCATTAACAAGATAGATTGATAGACTGATGGATAGATTTTCTATAAAACCATCTTTCTTGGGTGCAACTTATTCTTCCAAACACACACACACACACACACACACAAACACACACACACACACACACACCACACACACACACACACACACACACACACACACACACACACACACACACACACACACACACACACACTCTCCTTTTTCAGGTGCAGTTCATATCTGCAGCCGCAGCACATTTGTCTGGGAGGCAAGTCCTTACCTGCCACTCAAAGTAAGCAGGACCGTATTAAATTTTTATATTTATTGACAATTCATTACCATAATTGACTGTGCTAGGGTTTCCAGGGGAAGGTAGATGTTGGCGCGCACAGTTCCTAAAGCTCAGAGAGGAAGAGGGTCCCTGTGAGCCCCCATTTGCAATTGAAAACACCTCTGGATTTGAAATTTATTTATCCTGTAAACAGAATGACTGGAGCTTGTTTTTCATCTGCCTGAAGATGGTAAAGAGTTAAAATACAATACATCATATTTTTCTTTCTCTTTTAATGTCTCCTTCCCTCCTTTTCATCCTGTCCTCCTTTCATACACTACACCACTCTCCCTCTTAACTTCTTTGTCCCTCTATCTTTTCTTCTTCCCTCCTTCGAGACAGTAAAGAGTTATGACTCAGTGAGCGGCAGACACTGCCCCCTTCCAAGGTGTCAATCAATTTACATAAAATCAACTGTGCATGAAATAACTTCATTGAAGGATTGGACTGTTGATGGTGATGCCTAGGGTTATTGCCTTCCAGCCTTAAGTAAAAGAGAGAAGAAAAAGACGCTATAATGTCACTATAGCAGACTTAGCACTAACCCTGGTGACCTGCGGATCAGTCAATCAATCAATACTACTTTATTATCCCTCCTGGAGAGACACGGGGAGTAAATATATGAATAAGTCTTCAAATCTTAACCCATCATGAATAGGATGAACAATCTTTGCAGAACATTAAAGATGAGTATAGAAGGTGAGATCGGTTTGATGCGTATAGACTTTGATGTGTGCAAAGGATGGGGAAGGAAATTGTACATGTTTGAAATTAAAGCACTCTGAAACTGGCCAAGGAATGCCTGTTTTTGTATTTCTCTGTGATTTGAATTTCATGTTCACCAGAAGCGCTGTGCTATCAAAATATCAGGATTTGATACCCAAGACAGGCTGCCAAGCTGTGAGACCTTGCTTAATCATTCAACAGTTCAGTCCAATTCTTGTCATTTTGTTTGCACGCATTTGTTAAAGCAACACTGGGTTTGATCCTATGACAGGATCGAGAACAAGCTTCTTTTACTAGATCAAAACCAAAGAAAATATGTGTTCATGGACATTTCTCACAGATGTTGGTGACATAACAGCACAGAATTTCAGAAAGAGACAATAAGAGAAATACAGAAATTAGTGAGCAAAGGATGTGGAACAAGAAGAGCCAAAAAGTAACGGACTGGGTGCTATAGTAAAGCTGGAGGTATATGTTTTTACTTTCTAAAGGAGCAGAGTTTGATTGAGGTGATTGTGTAGATGCAGTCCCAAGAGTTTGGTAAAGGCAGTTAAGCAAATTCTGACTGTCAAGAAAAGAGTCAAATGTGGACAGCCACAACAGCAGATGAGGACCAGGTACATAACATATGTTGACAAAACGACGATGCAAGATGATATGTATCGTATGATAGGGGACAACATGACAAAAAATGGCATGAGACAACCCAATACAAAAGGATATGACACAATATGACAGGATATGGTATGATTTGATTCGAGAAAAAACAATACAACACAGCACGATACTATACAGTAAACTATGACCCAACATAAATCAAACAGCACAGCAGGATGCTACATGATACAACAAAACGATACAACACGTATCAATATGACCCATGATACATATGATATAATACCACATGATGCAGTGGAGTGCGATACGATGCAATACAATGTGATACAACACAATTTAAGCTGAACACTTTGATTATCTCAGGCTAGTTTAAAACATAAGCAGTACGGCTGCATGATAAAGAGAAAAATGATTTTGCCATGTTTGTGATCCCTTTGATTTATACTGAAATAGTTTTTTAAGTTTACTGCTTCTCTCGGTTAAGTTGAATTTACCGGGACTCTCCCTGAAATGATGATAATGGATTCTCGGACAAAGCTGAACGCACAGATTGGGAAGCTGCTGCCTTTAACCCAGAAAATGTTAAATATAACACATTAAGGTATATTAAGGTTCAGCAATCTGTCAAATTATCCAAATCCCTGCCAAACTCTGTTTACATTCACCACTCACTCTCACTGCTCGTCATTCTGCCCGACCCTGATCACAGCAGGTGAGATGACAGAGCACTGAGAGGGCGCTCTAAGTGTGTGAGTTGTTGCATGTAACGTGCTAAAATATAAACTCTCATTTAAATCAATTAGTACATGAGTAGGCATAGACAGGCTATGTAAATGTGACTGAAAGGCTCATATATTTTCCAGAATATTACATACCTTATGATGTGAGTATCACACATGCGAATGTTGCAATAATAAAATTAAAATGATTTATTATGCAGGTCTAATAAGCCGCTATAATACAACAGGGTGTGAACGAATATGTAATGATCTACTATGATAAAATATGATACAAAACCATTCTTTTTATCATCACCTGAGGGGATTTTTTTTTTCCACTCAAGCTCTGTCTACATTTGGTTTCATCCATAGCAGCATCAAAGAATAAAATGTTTGAAAACTTTTTTTTAAATATTTTTTTTCTCTTTGCCACGACTGGCCTCACTAAAAAAACACACCTACAATAATTAATAAGTCAATGAGACAAATAATGAATTACCAACCAATAAGGCCAATGCTGTGTGAAGTGTGTTTGCCGTAGCAGTGATTATGTGATTGGTGGTGGGAGCGTGTGTAGCTTATGCTTTAGGTGATGCTGCGGCTGTGTTTTGAATATCCCCGGTGTTATTCCCGTGCTGTCACCCCTGGCCAGGCAGAGAATAATAGGGAATAATGAACTGTTTCAGAGCTTTGCACACACAGATACACACACTCCAGCACACATTTCCCCATTGCCCCTCGCCCCAACACCAGCTGTTCATTAACCAAAGTATGCAAACGAAACTGCCGTCCTGTGCCTCCCCTGATTATCAGCTCCGCCTCTTCCCCCTTCTTCTCTTCCCAGTCCCGTCAAACTGCCTCATCATCTCTTTTTTTTCCTTACTGCTTTTCTCTCTCTTACCTCCTCATTCATTCTCCTTTTCTTGCCTGTTGTTTTCATTCAGTCATCCATCTCTCCCCCTCAGTTACTTCTCTTCTCTCTTGTCCTTTTCACTTCTTCTCACCCACAGACCCCCTTACACTGCCTACGTACGTCCTTGCTATCCCTAACCCCTTTCCACAAATTTTATCCTTTTCACTATGCAACGATTAAAAGAAAAATTCGTAAAAGAAGATGTTGCTGGGTTTTTTTTTTTCACCTCTGGGCTTTGTGCATCTTTACCTTAGCCCCAGAAATTCTACTACCACCAAATATTGCACATTGTTGCATGTCTTAACTGACTTTATGTAACCAAGTGCTCCGTTCACTTCCTGGCTAATGAAGTAGGTAAAAAAATGCAAAATTGATGATCCTGGTGACGTTACTTTCTATCTATAAGTATAATCTATTTTTAATGAAGCTGCGACTCCTGTGTGGCTGAATGATCAATACAGCTCTAAGGCAAATGTTGAGGAGGTGCTGCAGACTCCCTTGAGGGACGATGCATGGACGGCAGGAAGGAGAAAAAAAAAGATTTAGATTTAACTATCTCACCTGCTGACCAGTAACCAATAAGATGGAGCCCTCTTTGGCGTGCACAACCTGCCGAAAAACGTGGTCTAGGATGAGGAGTTCACTCCAGCAGTTCTGCAGCAGCTTCATTTGATCATCAACCTGGCAAGAAAGAAGCACATTACATCAACCACAAAATTTTTAACATTGTTCATAAACATTTCTTTCACTTTTTTTAAATTATGCATCAGATTCTGTTGTGCCCAAATACTAAAACTTTGTCAGGACAAGAACAGAAAAACTAGACATACAGTAACTAAAATGTATTTAAAAAGCTCTCAAGAGATTCAGCCTCACCCACTACATTTTGATATAAAATAATAAAAGACGTAGATGTTTGTTTTACATCAGTTGTCATAAAAAAGTAACAGAAAAAAACTCAACTACGATAACAGTAAAATTTAATCCCCTAAAGCTGAGACACTGTTTCAGTTTTGTCTGCTTGCATATCTCAGACAGTTGTTTTGAAGATAAGCTCACACACAGGTCATTCAGTTGTTTCTTACACAAAGTTCAAACATGTTTCTCATGTGAACCTTTCCGCTCTCAGTTAAGTACTTTGCTACATGCCTGATTTTACAAAGTTGCCCGGTTTATCTGTTTGCCTATTGCCAGCACACTCTGAGTGATTCCACAGATGATATTGATTTAATGGGGGGTTTTTTCCCTCGCCCACAGAATGCCAGCCACTGACTCCCAGGGACCCGCCAGGTGAGCATGGGAAGCCGGCGCAGGTCTTGTGAGTTCTTTACACCAAAACAGCCCCATCCATTGTAACTATTCGCCTCTTCCCAGGCCTGACTGTGTTAATCATTACTCCACATAGACAGACTCAGACAAAAAAGGCCACATTGAGCAGGGAGGAATGAGGAAAATGTATGAGAGTTTCTTTCTTTCTTTCTCCTCCCGTTTCCCCCCTTTTTCTATAAACAAACATTGTGCTCTTTGTGGTATCATTGGGAATAAAGTGTCTCTCTGAGCACACTGTGGTCTTGCAGTGATGTGAATTGTTTTGCTGCTGTGAATCTGTGAGAACTGTCTGTGCTGTTCATTAGTTGTGTCACCTGTAGGGTGAAAAATGTGGATTGATGCCAAAACTTTGCCAGACAGACAGGTGCATTTTGCTGTTAGTACTGATGGTGTTTCTTGCTGTGCTATCTGGAAAGGTGCACAGATCCACTTTTTTAAATGCACAACAACCTTTAATTTGATTTGATTCACTGTAACTGTTCTTACAAGAACCTTTCTCCTTATATGTGGCACCTACTGGTCCATCTGAAATCTGAAATCTCTTGCTTGTCGATCTGGATTGTTTTGTCTAATGATTAGAGCCTGGTGTAAAACACTCTGCTCAAGATTAGGGCAGACACAACAAAAGCTGCACCATAACACTGGCCGGGAAAAGTTTAATCTCACACACAGTTCCACAGCACTGGTTGCTGGAATGGCTCTAATAAAAGTAATCCCTAAGTATTACATTAGAAAAATGCACTCTGTAAGAAGCAGCAACACAAGCCATTTACTCATGTTAAGATCAGCTCCATGGGGCAGTGATGTGGCCTACAGGTTGAGTCAAGCAGGAATATGTTTTCCGCACGAACATGATGCATGTAAAAAAAGACAAATGAGATCCACATGAGAGAAGGTATATGTCTTTTAAATTTTTTAACATGACGTGCAGTGTCCTTTCTTAAACTGCAGGAGGTGGTGAATCACAAACATTGTCTACCAGAGCATTTCAGAAGAAGAGGAGAAGAAGTTTGTATTTTTTTGCATCATTTTACAATCTTCTATTACACCCATTCCTTTTTTTTGCCGAGTGTGGCTCCACGAAATTGTTCATCACACAGCTATCAAGGTAATCCCTGTATAATGAATCACAGAAATGCCTGTGTTTTTGCACTTTACAGCAAAAGCGTTGATGCCCAAATGTTGGGCCTTAAAAAGGGATAAGACTTCCTTTCTTACTTGTCAAAAGAGCATCCCTCTTTAAGACGATGATGACAGATTAACATTACTAAAAGTCTGGATTTTATTTGTATTTCCATGTTGTTTCTCCAGGCATTACACTGGGAGGTTTGAGCCTATACTGTACTTTCATAAGTACAGTATAGGCTCTTGCAAAAAAAAAAAGAAAAACAACATAAAATCAGTTCAGAATAAGAACCCTAAGCAAGTGTTATGAACTAGGCTATTTAATCATATAAATAAATTTACAAGCAAGCACAAAGTTCCCTCAGGTTGATTGCAAGCATCAAGACAATAACAGGATAATAAACAGATTACCAATGTAGCCAAAGTTCACAGGTTTACTGACCAGCTTTAATCATGGTTACACTTAATAAACTTGTCACAACAGGTAGCAGGCCATATATTTTGCTTATTTGTGATAATCTGAAGTTCAAAAAGACCCCCGAAACTTATCCATTGTAGGCACTACTCATGTCATGCATTACTCCTTTATCAAAGTCAAATGAGAATACACAACAAAGCTTCTCTGACTTCTCCTAACATTTCTGACAGTCTCGTAGACACTTCTGTCAGCTTCCTCCTGCTTCCTCTACATCTGTCCCCACACTGAAGGCGTCTCACGCAAAAAAATTCAAATGCCTTCATTAAAACCATCAGAGAGAAAGCTCTCTACACTCATCCCCAATCCCTTTTTCTGTGTTTCACCATCCACCCTGGAAGCACGTGTGCATAAGTATGTGTGGGGACGGATGAATGGGTACATGTAAGACCCAGGCTCTTCAAAGGACCCCCCCTGCATGTCAGTGGTGCTGGCAAGTGTCGGGGTCCTCATCAAAGGGCTGTCCTTTCTCTGCCTGCCTTGAAGCTCTTCTCTGACAAGAGGCCTGGGTCATCAAAGGGGGGCAGCACAGAGGGGGCGACTGTGGGTGATAGCTACTGAGACGGGGGAGAGGCCTGGTGACAGACAGACAGGCGTGAGGGCGGGCCAGGGGTTGGGGTTCAGTCCACTGACCTTTTTAAGTGCCCCCGACAAGAGCTGTTTCCCTGACAAGCTCTTCCTTTGCTCTGTCTAATGAGCAATGCTCATGGCGCATGATCTTACACTATCTGCTGCATGCTCGCTCAGATAGTATGAACTTTCTGACATGGAGTCAACAACAGCTTCTTCTCGTGTCTTCAACATGCTAGTCTTGGATGCTAAAGTGAAACTGCAGCCATGACAGTCAGTAAAACATTGGCTGATTGCCAGCATCTGTCAATCTGATTTATTCAAAGTGTGACAGCACAAAGTTCAGATGATTTAGCTTTTGAAGTCACCAGGAGCCACATAACGGGAAGTGTATTTGATCTTCAGTACTTATCTTTAAAACACGGTCATGGAAAATGAAGATAACAGGCCTAGTTTCTAATTTACAATTTCCAGCAACGTTGAGTCACAGGGAAACAATTAAGTTGTTATTCCGTCATTTTCTCACTTCCTTTAATGATAATGCATATCCCCATACTTGATGACTTTAATTAGCTGAAGTTTAAGTATGAAAAGCTAAAATATTTAGTGACTTAATTTATTTGCTGATACGTTATGCACATAGGATGAGCTGAGTTATATTTGCATGGCTACATAAATTTAAGCAAAAAAAAAAAGTATAGTCTTTCTTTTTGGAAAAAATACAGCATAATTTACTGCCAATTTGATATGCATTACTGTACGGCCAAGAGATGATAAAACGAAGAAGCTTTGCACACACAGCTTGATGAAGTACAAACTTCTTATTTTTTTAATTGGGCTTGTCAAAAGGTTTTTAGAGAAAACTTGAAAAAAAAATAACCTAAGTGAACTACCTTGAAGGTAAAGTAGAAATGTTTCCTCATTTTTAAGGTAAAATTGGACTTTTACTCTGATTTTAATCTGCCAGAGCAGAAGGCTCAAGGTCGTGGAAGTCCGTGGATGGCATTTTCCAGTGCTGGAGACCAACGAAATAACCTTTTAATGTTAGCCTTTGTATGCTTACTGTAGTTTTGCAAAACTGCTGAAAACAACTTTTATTACCCTTTTCTGAGAATTTAAATCTCCATTTAAAATCTTTACATTTAACAAATTATTCACAATTAAACAGATAGTTATGTAAAGGTTGGCAGGCTGTGACCCTGTGACCCATTATTTTTTTGTACTAGAATACAATTCTATCTGTGGAGTCAAAATGTACCATTTAAATAAAATAGTGTAAATTCACAAAGGAATTTCTAGCAACAAAATTGAGTTTTCCACATCTTCAAGCTGTATGTGGACATTCCCGTAGTCTGTCTGTCCTTGGATGGAGTGAAACTCATAATAAGGATTTAGCTTCTGAGGTTAACTCTGATGAGAAACCCCCCTCTTTCCAGAAATCACTTCAAACTGGCCTAAAAACACACATTTAAGGCCACTTTTCAAGGTGTGATCTCTCTAATATTCAATATCATCACCAATGTTAGGCTCAAAATAAAGGGGAAAAAAAATCTACAAGCAAGAACTTCTACAGCAGCAGCCAGCAATGAAAAATACATATCCTCCAAGAAACCAATTTAACACCTTTATGATCGTTCAGGCGAGTGGGATCAATGCCAGGATCAATCGCTTAGCCCATAGCTTTTGTTCAAAACCACCGCCTAAGATTAATGGGATTTTCCAGAGAGAGAGGTAGAAAAAGAAAGCAAGCGTGGGTTAGAGGGGGAATGAAAGTGCCAGACAGGGAATGAATGAATGAGAAAAGACTAGGGGGAAATTGAGAAAATAAAACATAGTGATTAAGAGCAGATATTCATTCCTCCATTTCTTGGCAAATGTAAATTAATTGGAAAACGAGCATTCAGACGCTCACTGACAAAAGTAATGTTTATTCATAGCCCCCTGCTAAGAGTAGAGCAATTATCATGGTGTGTTGAGTCAAAACAGGCCAACGTAGTCCAATCCTTCCCCCCCTTTTCTTGTGGCCGGGTTTTTGGTCGAGTGCCACGAGCATTGTTAAGCTTCGTATGTACGGCAGGCTTTAACGAGAGTACACAGCTGGATCTGATTTTAATAAGTAGTTCCATTTTTGATGTGGCCTAATGAACAGATTAATGGAATCTCCTTCTGTGGAGCCTTAATGAATGGAGAGAATCACACTATTTTTTTAACACAAGGGGGGAGAACACACATGCAAACACACACACTCAGACGCCGGCCGTGAGTTTATCCGCCTCAAACGACTCGTACATAAACAATAGCTGTGCTTCCATCTTTCCGTCTCTCCATGCTGGACAAGAATCAATGCTGTCTCAGAGTACTACAGGTGAGGATTGAAGCCGACATCAATGCTTGTGCGTCTCTAGCAGCCGTCCTTTGGTGCAGTCCTGTCTTGGCATCTGTTCGCCTTGAGCCAAACAGGCTCTGTATTCACCTGGGAACAGGCATTAATTCACCTACAACAGCGCCTGTTGTTCTCGGAGTGTCGCGAACACTTAATTATGCTGTGCTGTTCCAGTTTAGTTTGGTGATTTAATTGAAAAGAGTCTCAGTGTGGGGTTTCATCACCAACAATAGAATTTGGTTCAGTTAATTGGTCATCGATGTATCTGAAATAATGGAGCGGCTGGAGTGGTCCTGTGTAACAACATGCAACCCTGCTGACCTGAGACCAGATCTTACTACCAAACTGTTTATTTTCCTTCATATTTTCTTAACAAAGACTAAAGAGAGACAAAAAGAGTCACTGCTGACTCTAGATCTTGTTTTAAATCAAGCAGCAAATGCTTCTTGAATCCCACTGCAAATCCTTTTTGGCAGCAACAACTTTTAAAAGCCACAAATAGAGTTGCGCGCATTGGAAAAAAAACAACAGAGTGAGTGACAAAATCCCTGTGATGCACTAGCAATGTGACCTGATGGGTGGGGGAAAGGGTGACTATGTTCCAGACTATGTCCTGCTTGTCTCCTCACGCCAGAGGGCTGGGTGAGAGCAAAGTTTTATCCCACACCTTACTCTCCACAAACTAGCTCCTGTTTATCACGGCATGAAGTTCATTCAGGCCTCAATTTGACGGCTGGGGGGGTGATAAGAATGCTGGGAAAATGAACAGGTGGCAGGTGGAGGTGAAGGAGGAGGGGGGCTGAAGGGAGGAATGATAATACTACAGGACAGGATATACTCTAACTCGCCTCAGTAAAGTAGATGCACTTTGAACACTCCCTTCTATTGTTTTCAAAGCGGCTGATCTATTTAATTTTTCCCAAAGTCAGAGTGGAGAGTTTAATCTCTCAAAAGTATCCTCCTGGACCATGAGCCAACATGCATCAAGCAAAACAAAAACTGAAAATCAAACAGAAGTACAGAGATATCAACAGTAAGTCAGCAGACTTAGCATCAGCTTTATACTAACAATGATTTGCACTGTGAATGCATGCCATGTATCCATACATGTGACACTACACAGTGAATATATCATTGTGCGCGTGCCCATCAACATTTCATGTCACTGGCACCTGTTTGTTGGTTGCATGTATCTCTAATCCGACATATCAGGTAGTGCAGAATGCCAGTCGGTTTAACTCTGACTGTGCACACAGAAACCTTAGACTGTTATTATGTCCCTAACCAGCCACAGAGATGCCACATGCCAGCTGTGAGTTCAGAAAATATCACCATTGTCAAAAGATGGCCTGGTGTCTCCAGAAAAGAGAAATAAACTATTGGGCACAGTGTGAGCTGTATATAGAAGCTGACTCTTAGTCACATGACTTCTAAAGTGTCAGATCAGTATCATCTATGAGATACTTTTTGGGCTGGATTTGACAGTGTTGAGCATGACCTTTAAATAGCCTAAAATCCTCTGACTTATGATCTGTGTTGCGTTAAAGAATGACTTAAACAACTATCAAAACTGCACAGCAGACAACTTCACAGGTTTTCTGTCCCCTCTCTCAACTTCAGTATCTAGAAAGGAAGTCCTAAATGCTTTCTGTGATGCTGGATTTTGCTCTGGGGCTATGTGTGCCAACATGTGATCGATTCTGCTGCCGCACTGAAATTGATTGGTTCCCATGTTGACTGCATTAACAGACTCTGGAGGTTGACCTTTGACCCTGAGAAGCCTTTGCTTTCGATTGGCCGTGCTTCTCTCCACCTCTACGATTCCCCGTCCTCTCATATGGCCACACATCCTGACATTCTTCCTGGCAAGGACTTAGATTTGAAAAGGGGAACTAAAACCTGAGCGTCTTTTTCTCTTCTTGGCTTCCTTTTCATCTTTTTATCCTGAACAGCAGCCCTTTGTAATGAACCTCGTCCAGACAGAGGAAACAAGATGTCAGTTTAATGCAGTCTTCCTGCGTCTGACTCAAAAAACACAGAGATAATAAGGCCGTTGCAGAGACAGGAAATGCAGCAGCTGTATGTTGTTGTAAACTAGTGGAACAACATGTTCTTAACAAATGTTTGAACAAAATCTGAGTTAATCAGAAAGATGCATAAGACTCTTGGAGGGATCACAGCAGCTTAAGTCATTTGAGCACACACATCTGTGAGAATCAACAAAAAGCGTGGCACTGCATTCATGAGGCAGGAAAAACAAAGTATCTCTGTGGGTCTGTGTGTTGCAGCAGGAAGAACGTCTTGTTTTTCCAAGGTCGCTGACGATGGCAACAAACCCTCCTCTTCTCTTTCTGATAGCGCGGGGATTTGAGGATGAACCAAGTACGCTCAAACTTCTCTATTCTGTTTTTACTTGATGCATAAGCATATGAAAGATAAGAAAATCAATACGGGGTGAGAGAACTAGTGAGAGGCCAGACATGAATTTCAATGGATATCTTTTCATGCACGCAATGTTTATTGTTGTTTTGGTGTATTCACTGGATTCACACAAAATGAAAGATTTCCAGGTAGAGGCTGCAACTTTATACTTTAATCTTATTAAAATTTCAACAAGATTTCAAACATTTTTCCTCACCTTTTTTATTTTTTAAGACTTTCAGTGAGAGATAGAAATTAAATGAGGTTATGGGAAAAAAATACCAGTAAGGTTGCCTCATTTCTGCAGTAAGTTAATCCATGAGTACATGGCTTAGAGGAAAGAGTTTTTTTAAAGAGAGAGAGAGAAAGCTTTTGTCTTTAGGATAGCTTTAAAAGTGGACCACCTACCCCTCACCACACTCGCACACATTTACCAACTATCTCTCTCTCTCACACACACACAATTGCACACACATACATGAAATCTCAGGGCTTAGAGCTAAGAAGCTATCAACTAATTATCAAAAACACAGAGAGGTCCTAATCAATTATTCACATGAACATTAGACCGCTAATACAGATGCAGCCCAGGGAACAACAGCTCCCAAAAGTAACCCTTCCTCCTCCTTCACTCCATCCTACTCACTCACCCACACACACACACACACACACACAGTGCTACACAGCAAGACCTGCACACTAACACGTTTACACACGTGCAGCCTCCAACCTGCTTCTTTCCCGCCACTCCACTCTGTTTTGCAGACAGAGAAAATGCATGCCATCCAAATGTAAAGCGAGTTGTGCAAGTAGACTGTCTGTGAGGTTCTTTGCTGGGAGGTACTGATCACAGAACTTCTATTGATCCATCCACACCCCCACCTCACAGACTCCCCAAGCACACACAACTACACACCCCAAGCTTAATCTACCCGGCGATTGCTGGGCATTAAGCCTCAGCCATTGAATTTTCATGCTGTGCAATCATTATTTGAGTTAATGCCGCAATTTATGACTGTGTGTTTGTGTGAAGAGTAGGTGGAGAGGGTGCAGTATAAGGACATGAGGAGGTGAAAGTGTGTGCATGCAGGTTTTGATAGTAGTGGTACAGATTTCTGCATAGGGACAGGTACCTTTCACATTGGAACTGATACAGTACCAATGCCTGGTACCTGGGAATTGGTATTAGTACTCAATACTAGTACAATTTTCAGTACTTTTGTGTGTGCCTATGAGGTAATAATTGTTAATTTTATTTACTCGTAGAATCTCAAAATATTCCAATTTAACCTATCTATTCTCAATATCTGAACTTAAGCAAATATGTGAAACCAACATGAAACTGTACTGCAACATTGCAGTTGTTTCACAGATTTCTTCAACTTGGAAACCCTTGACTAAAATTTACTACAACTGAATAATAACAACACAGAGTTTTTTTGTTAATAATGCAAATTAAAACCCAGCTCTACCTATTCCATGCCCATATATGGCATGAAAAACACCTACTCTTCCACTCTCTCACAGTCACAAAGATGTGTTTAGGAACCAAAACACACTACCGTTTGATTTTACTTGAATCAATACTCAGTACTACTAACGGCATTTAGATGGTACCAACAAAAGTACCGAACTTGGTTCACATCTCTATTTCTGCATGTAAGTAGAAGTTAGATGTTACATTATATTTACAACAAAGTGAGTCTCTATCTCTGGTACTGTAGTTCTTACGCTGAACATATATTTGAGTGTGCTTAGTGTAATCGGGTGTGTTTCTGTGTGATTTTCATTAGCAGACTGTCTGGCTGTGCTTTAAGAGGAAGAGATGACAAAAAAGATAGGAAACAAAGATGACAACAGGCTAAAGGCTTCCCTCTTTTGTATTATTTAGAACAGCAGACATTCCTCATTAGCTGTCTTACACACACACACTTAAACACATACCCACAGACACACACATACACACAGTATACCTTAACGTAGCTTTGACGACTGGAGCTGCTTTAAAATGCGGAGACGGATGCAGCAATGCTTTCTGTCTGAGAGAGCGAGACGAAGATTCCCATTAGCGCCTGGGATGGGTGTTTTTTTTGATGGGGGGGCCGTGTGGGGGGTTTTCATGTTGAATTTTTGAGCAGACAGCTGTGAATCCAAACATGGCATAGCTCCAGAGATCACAGGGATCACAGCCCTCAATGCACAAATTAAATATCTGAATTAACTAATTGAGTATTTCCGGAACTCGTGTGATATGTAAACAGTCAAAGAACAAGGAAGATGCTGCATCAAAACCACTGCGCCACAGAACAGATGGAGCCCTGCGTCTCCCTGAAGTGCATCTCCAGGCCTCGTCTGACAGAGTCTGCTCTGAATGCATCTGTATTAAAAGAAAGAGATCCTTCTGTGGCACTGTGGAGCTGCTGGTGCTGATGGGAAGTGCAGTTTAACATGTGGCCTATAAAGTTTTGGCCTAAGGGAAGGTAAGACTATGGATTGCCACCTGAAAACTTTGTCCATTTTGGATTTCATTCAGCATCCCTGGTTCGTTTCTAGAAGTTTAACGATGTTGTCAACACCTTTCCGAGCGACTCTCCTTTCAGCATATTTGGTTTATGGCTCGTCATTGTTTCAGCCTGCTTGAAAAGCCTTTTTTTATCCCCTCTGAAAGGGCGCGATCCATAAAGAACGCAGTCTGTAATGCCTATTATTAGTGTCATGCCTTTATTTCACATGTGCAGAATCATTTATCCGTGGCTCGTGCCAGGTCTGCATTTATGACGTTTTGGCAGAAACCTGGACAGAGATTGACAGAATGAGAGGAGAGGAAGAGGGAATGGTGTGAGGCTAATAAATATGGTTTGATTTTTAAAGAAAGAAGTGGACTGAGAGAAAAATCAAAACCATAAGGGACGCAACCAGGACAAGGAACAGGTGTCTTTGTCCTACTTTGCTGGTTGGGCTGACGCCATTTTCTCGGCTGGGTCGTTGTTTGGCCTGCGGCCCCATTGAAATTTCTCGCTCGTTGTCACAACATGACCACAATGTCTAATGTTACCACTGTGAACTACACGCATCAGTCATCACTGTGCAAATTCAATCACTCGCCTTTCCAGATGAATATAAATACCCTTTTACTCTTAAAGTGTAAAACTAACCGCCAAGCTGTCGACTCAGCTTCTCCACTGTCTTATCTATTGTCTCCTGGACCTGCCCCGCCCCCGTGCTTCCCCTCCTCATCCAAAATAGACAAGCCGTAAATAAGCATCAGAAATAGACATTGGGGGACAACTGTTGACAAGCAGGTGACGAAAGTGGCAGACGCGGGCACAACCTCCAGGCAGGCTGGATTACATGCAGATAATTGAGGCCACGCAACATTGGAACATAAGACGCCGAGGGCACTGTTTCTTTTCTTTTTTTTGCCTACTAAAAAGCCAGATGCAGGATTGTGTTTCAGTGTACAAGGAACCAAAACCTTTCTGAAGAAGTTTTCCACGAAGAGCCACTGAATGAAGACAAGACGGAGCCTTTAAATGTTTTTAGGAGTTACTCTTCATGAAACAATGTTGTTCAGTGACACCTCTGTGACAGTCAGACTTATGGAGCAAGAATGCTAAATTTCTAAATTCAATTAAATTTACCTTTAAAAATCAAAACTACCCTTTACTTTTGTTTTTCTGAGTTTAGAAATATGTAAGCTATTGTTTTAGTTGGGAGTTTTATACACTGTGCTACAGCCGGCAAGTGTAAAAAGAGGAAGACAAATTAGCTGACAGGTTTACATATTTTTGTGTGGTGAGTTTAGTTTAGAGGTTGAGGGTCAGCGTAAGGCTGCAGCAGCCACACCTCGTCCCCTCCGACCTCCAGGAAACCTTATAGCCAGGAGCTATTTAGGAGCAAATGCCAGCACTTCTGTCCGTACACTCACCACCAGCACCCGTCAGCTACCAACACTAAGCCCCTGCATATGATAGGGAGATCATTCTTTACTTGTCCTTTGTTGCAGCAATCTGTGAGCAGCGCTTTTTTGGCTTGCAGACTTCCTGATGGGAGGCACTTTGGAAAGGTTCCTGCATAAACTGTAGATTTAACACGGGTCATACTGTGGTTCAGCACAGAGGAGAAGAGGGGAGGGAGAAAGTTTCTTTGTACTTTGCCAGAGTGTGTAAAGTGTTTGCACGCTGTTGAGTTGATTTGTTAGTGGCCCGGTCAGCTAAATCAAGTCCCCATATCCACTTTGTTTTCTTTATTTTCTCTGTCTCTCATTCCCACTTTCTCTCTCCCTCTCTGCTGATTTGACTGACTCTTGGCAACTTGTGAAAACAACAACCGTGTCATTTCGGGGCCACCGAGGCTAACAGCACAGCCTAGTCACCTGCGTCAGCGTCTTAACAAGCAGCATGACCTGCCAATAAAAAAGGCTTTTACCCTGATCATCCTCAAACAAGACTTAAACAAAACCTGCTCCTTCTCCTGCCGAATGCCCAAAGTGCTCACAAATGCGAATCAGGCCGTGTTAACTTACCTGAAAATGAAAAACTACAGCAAAGGTGGGGACAATTTTTTTGTTTATTGTTTTTTCCCCCTGCTATTTCATCAGAAGTGGTTTGAAGAGGCAGAAATAGCAGATGAAAAAATGTCTCTTCTACGGGAGTGTATAAGCTGGGTTAAAGCAACCAAGTCCCTCTGTCAACAGGTCCATGTCTGATCTGTGTCCAGAAGCAAGAGTTTAGCCCTTCTTTTTGTGAATAAAATGTTTAAGTGTTCAAGGGTCGATGACGTGACGTTTACTTATTCTGTCCAACTGAAAGTTTGGCATAGGTTCTAACATGTTAAGCATTCACTGAAAAAATTATGATGCATTTGCACTTATATTTCCATTACAACATACAAACGAATGTTGTCCTGATATGTTCTTTATATGAAATATCATCTAGGGTGACCATCAAGAAAACACAATTTTGAGACCTCAATTTTGAAACTACCTCAAGGACAGAATAATTCATCAAACCATACACATCTGAGGAACCCAGTGAAACACCTGCAAGGTTATTAAGTCTTTCTTATTTCTGCATATAAACCTATTTTTTAACCACTGTAATGCACTAGCCACTTATGGGTGTCATGTGAGGCAACCACCCCAAAGCTGTGAATAATACATTTGATCTGCAAATCTCTAAGCCTGTTCTTCTTAAACTGTTTATGTAATTACAGATACTTGTTGAAATATTAGTAATGTTAAAGACTTACATTAATTTTGAGGAACATTACAGTTAACCCAAATGACTTTTTTCAAGGTTGTCCTTTTAATGCAACTTTAACAACATATCAATCTCTTAACTGCTTTTTTTTCAGAAAAGCATATGTACACTACATTATAACAATAGCAAAATATATATATCCTTCTTTTAGTATTTAAAAAATGGCCAATTCAAAAGGTTTTTCTGTCAATGGCCCCCAAATCAGTCAGGAGAAAGTTCTTCCAACCAATGTTTGAGGAAGCACAAGAAAGAGGAAACATTTTTGGGGACAGTTGAGTCCATCACTGCCGGTAGCTCTGTAAACTTGTACCTCCTGACAGCCTTTCATCCCTCATCAAAGCAACAAGTAGATGAGCAGACTTCTGTGCATGTTAAAACCACTTAACCAGCGTTGTCTCCTTATGGCTGCCGCTCCTCTGAGACAAGCGACCTTAAATCTTCTCTTTTAACAAGTTTCCCGTTCTTCCTTCCGGCCTCTTGAGGTCCCTTGGGGTTTGACCTGTGGGACCAATCCAGTATTTGGAAAAACTGTGTCTTGAAGATCAGACTACGACCATCAGGGAATGTGAAGAGGATGCTGGGAGATGGGATTTTTAACATATCAGTGGTTTTCAGCAGCCAAATAGCAAAAGCACTGCAGGATTTTAAAGCATTGTCAAAGCCAGGAAATAAATGTATGCAGATTTTATTTACATTCTTGTTGTGTCAAAATCAGTGATGTAGGGACTCATCCAAGTAGTGGTGCCCTTCAGTGACACATATGGTATATATTTATTCAGGGGACAAAGCTTACTTTGCTGAGATACACTTCATACTTGTAGCTTTCCACATATAGAACAGTTAAATCTGATTTATGTTCTTTTTGTGACCAACCACATGCTGCTTCTTTAAAGCTGATCCAAATAAATCGACTCTTTCCATTTTGTATTGGTTGAATTGACAGACAAAAAAAAAAAATCTGGAGGGCACTTTTACAGTATTTATGAAAAAAAGTGAGTGATTTCTTTCGAAATGGTCAATAATTTATGAATGAAAAGAGGCCTTTGTGAGCCCCCACCTCACTCCTTCCCTCCCCCAGTAACTCCCCTCCCTCCCAAAACTCTTGCTTCTGCCCTGTGCTACTGATCAAACAGATATTGTTACCACTAAAATAGCAACTTAAAAAAACACACAGGCGGCCATAAGACCTGCCTGCAGCCTGGGTGAAAGACCGACAGCAGGAGGGAGGGGAAGGGGAAGAAGAAAGAGAGGATAAAGGAAAGAAGAAGAAGCCGAATGGAGGAAAAAAAATTTAGACAAGTCTCTTGACTAAACACACAAAGCTCTGTTCAGGAGTATCAGGACTCACACGTGTTAGGGAAACAATACTGTATATGAATTTGTGTGAAGGGGGGTATCATCTATCACTGGACAAATGCCGGGCTGTTGGAGGAAGCGGGGGGCAGGGTGGGTGGAGTTGTCGGCCAGAATGGTGCTGCTCCTCAAATGAAATAATATATCTTTGAAAGCCTACGCCCTGCGCCGGGCCCTGCGCCCATATATCAAGCCCAAGAGCGTCTGGTGGATCCGCTCCAGGCCCATTAACCTTCCACCTGTTCCCCCCTTACACTCACCCCCTCCTCCCCAACCTAGCGGTCCTCTTTTCACCCCCTCCACACCCTCCACTGTTGTCCTTCACTTTGCCCCTTCTTTTCTTTCTCCTCCTCCTCTTGCCCTTGGTGGGTGCCCCCCTCAGCCCCTGTTCATCCCCTTATTTAACATCCTTCCTAATGTCTTCTTATATTTTCTTTCTGTCTCTTTCTATCTTTTTATTTATCTCTTACTTCCTGCTACAGTATCTTTCTTGCTGGTTCCCATTCTGTCTCTTACTTTGTCTCCTCTTTCCTCCATCCAGGGGTCATCCCGCTCTCTAACCATTCACTCCTTTCTTTCCATGACTGTACCTGAAAGTTTCCATCTTATTTCTCTGTCCTCACCTTCTGTAACTCATTTCAAATCCACGTCTTCTTTCCGACATCCTTCTTTTTACTCCATTCCAGCGCTACACCTTTCTTAGTCCCTGCCAAAGTAAAGCAAGTATACTGAGAAGTGTGTGTGTGTGTGTGTGTGTGTGTGTTGTTGGAGGGGGGGGGGGCATCTCAGCCTGCCGAATAATTCAAATGCAATGGACCAGGGACACGGTTACAAATCTCTGCCAACCGCATGCGGCCGCCAACCCCATCACGCTTGCAGTTTGTCAGGATTGGGGTGTTGGGAGGGAGGTTGTTGTGGAGATGGAGGGTGGGGGGGACCCATTGACCTCTATGACAAGACATTGAAGCCTGAGGCTCTGAATCTGTGTGTGTGTGTGTGTGTGTTTAACGGGTAAGCTGGTATAGATATACCACCTCCCAGGGTTCACAGATCACGCCTAAAACGGCTTATTAATTTCCCCTCAGTTATGGGGTGAGAAGGAAAAAAAAGAAAAGGTGCCTCAGCGGTCAAAGCAGGGCAGAGGCAGTACACCTCCTCCTTCTCACACATTTACACACACAGATTTGTACAAACACACACACACAAGCATGCACCTTGAAATGAAACCGCTCATAGGTCATGGAAAAAACAAGGTGTGTGTTTACGTGAGTGTGTGTTTGTCAAACTAAGAATGTCTAACAAAAAAGAAGAGGAAGAAAAAGAAGAAGAAGAAGAAGAAGAAGAAAAGGCCCTCAAGTTTGATGATCAGGGGCACACAGGAGGTGTAAATATAATTTCACCAAACTAAATTCATGTAATATTTATGGATGTAGATGGAGAGGAGGTGAGATTATGCAGCAGGGCAGAGAGGGGGCATCAGAGGACCTTACATTATTCACTCAGGTAAATCTATAAGAGGAGAATATTCAGGTATGAGATGCCCCCCTTCCCTTCCCCCTGCATCACCTGAGGGATCTGTCATACAGACTGATTGACTGACAGCAAGATGCTTAAAGGAGAGAGACATGAGCTGGTGGGTGAGAAATTCCTTTAATTACTGTTCACAAATTTAGTGTTGTGATGGTATTTTTAAATTTAAGAGTTTAAAGGAACAAGTCATTAAAAAGGGGGGATTTTAATTTTTTAATTAAGCTAAGCGAAAAAAACAAAAAAACAAGACAAGATACACAACAGAGCTAATATGATAGACACTTCTGAAATTGTCATTCATTTTACAAAAAAGTCTACAAGTATTAATTAAAACACATGATCCAAAATGTTCTCTAAAATGGAGATAATTTAAAAATTGTGTTAAAGCAAGAACTCAAAAGTGTAGCTGTATGAAATTCTTTGATGACTTAGATGCCTGTATGATTTTGGGAAAACTACATGAGGCGCATTCTCTGTCATGTACAGTTAGTGCGAGTATGTGATTGTGATAAATTTCAGATCAATTATGGTGATCAGCAGTGAGCATACTTAATCGATCAACCATGGTGGAAATGTGTGTGATAACAGCCAATCAGGGATGACCTTTTCCTGCTCCACTTCTGTTCGTAAAATGCCAGAGAAGTAAACAGAGTGACCAAATGTAGAGCTAAACATGGGCAACATCTATTTCAAAATGTCTTTTTGATCATGACAATGTTTACATTTTGAGGAGTCTTTTTTCTCAGGGGGGCAATTTGTTTATTTTTGGTCTTTGCATTATTTGCTTTTTATGTTAATAAAATATCGAACAAATCTCTGGTTTCTTTAATTTTCAGTACAGATGCTTAAAACTGGCAGTTCAAAACTAAAACAAATAATCATGATCATAATCAAGACTAGATAATATGGAAAAAATGAATACATTTTTGCTAAACTGTCCAGCCCTATGTACAGTATACTAGTACATCCATTAACTCATTTTTTATTCATCAGGATGTGAAGGACAGCTGAAAGAAATGCAAAGCTATCATTCAAAGCATCTATAAACAGAGGGTGTTTTAATTTTGTTCCAGAATCCAGATATTATCAAACTAAAAGAAATGTGAACCCAACGTTCTAGCAGGTGCATCTATGTTGAATTTGTGTACTATTGTTTTGATCCTGACATGATTTAGTGTAAACACCAGCTAAAATACTCAGTTTTTTTCTGCCTTGGTTTAAGTGGGACATCTCACCCTGCTCTGGCCTTTTACCCTTCCTGTCTTTGCTTTAATCTGTTCCTCCTCTCCTCAATCACATCACCTCTTACATTTTCTTTCCCTTCCTTGTTTTCCTTTTTTCATTTCTGTCCCTCTTCTCTCTCTCTCTCCCTCTCTCTCCCTCTCTCTCTCTCTCTCTCTCCCAACATTCCTAATCTACCCGTCTCATCTCCCCTCTTTGTTTCACCTCTGTTTCTCCTCGCCTGTCCTTTCCTCTCCCCAGCCATCTGTTTATCCAATATGGCTGCCCCGTCTCAGCTGGGAGCTTTCCCAGGGAACGAGACTTCTAATACAGTTCCTCCTCAACTTAATGGCCCTCAGTTCTGCTTTTGCCATTCCCGCTACATGCAGAGAGACAAAACCAGAAAAAAGAAGACAAAATGAAAGAGACAGAGAAGCACAGAAACTTGTCTGAACCCCCCTAAAAAACTGTCCCAGGACGACTTCAATAAACAGAGAAGCCACATTTCAAAACGTCAGGGCTATTTTCCTCTGTGCTACGCTTTTATCAGGTGGACAGACTAAATATATGGATAAAGTTACACTCAGTTTTACTTGAAACACATTCCAGACTTCATGCCATCCTCAGCATAAAACTGAAATAATAATTTTCTAGTCCTTATTGCTATGGTGACTTGTATAAACTGCACTGATGGCCTAAAATTCCCTTGATGGAAAAACAGCCTTGTGTCTTCTTGTATTGTCTTTCTGCTGTAAAAGTTAGCCTCACAAAAACAGTTTTGAATCTTGAGTTGAGTAACAAAGCCAGTCAAGATGTTTGAAAGTTTTGTATAGCTGTAATGCTCAAAAATTATCTGCTCTCTTGAGAAATTTTTTCAATGTTTTATCAATTATACAGCAATATTTGAGCTCATTTATTTACACATTTTCAAATATTCAAATTACTGTAATCTTTATTTAACGTTAGCTTAAACTTGACAAAGATTTCAAAGGTTTAAGATGTTTCCAGAAAAGGAGTCAGGCTGTAAATAAAGAGGATACAGAAAACAAATGGTAGTGTGACTGAATGTGAGCATTTTGTTCTCTATTGTCAAACCTGGCAGCCTGGACCCACTGGATCACTTAAAACTCTTTCCAAACGTGGTAATTTCCGTTGCTTCATCAACCTCTGTTTGTTGTGTGTCGGCATAGCTCACAAAAGCTCACACTGTCCCAACACCAGACACACATCCTTTTTATTAAAGGGTGAACAGAGGAAAGGGGGGGACAGTGGGGTGAAAAGGGAGTACAGTTAGGAAGGTGAGGAATAAACACATGAATCATCAATAGTCCCGATTGCCCCGCTAAATTCTCCCTCTCATTGTGTTTGCAGAGGCAGGAACAATGGAGGAGAGGGCAGCACTGGGCAGGCTACAGTGTGAGTCACCCCCACACACACGCACACACACAGGTACACACACGTAAGCACTGGCAGACTAAGAGTTGTCCAATCTCATATTCAGCATAAACAGGATAATAAGAGGAGGTGCTTTGAAGAAGTCAATTTTCTAGTTTTCATGAAGAAAATAGTTTAACTAGTGATCTTAACCCCCATTTGATGATCTAGCCATGGTAAACACGTCACATTTTAAACAAACAAACGTCCTTTCTAAGTGACTCACTTAATGCAGATTATTGCCTTAAGCAACTTTGAAGAGCAGTATCTCTCATCCTGTCCCGACTCTTTCTACATCAGTCATAGAATTCATATTGTTCAACATTTTACAAGCATGTCCAAATGGATTTTGATGTTTCCTGGTTTGTGGTTGGCACTGGGCGTGTAAAGGGGTTCAATGCAGGACAGACAGACATGGGGAGGGGAGTAGTGGGAGCCCAGCCCTGTGCCAGCAAATGACACTGAGACAAACACATGTGTCTCCCCACTTTAGATGTTACTTAGATACCGCCATATGCTCCAAAATAGACATTATTATGTGAGATTAGAGACTGGCTAATAGAACTTGAAAAATAGTCTGTGCAAATTAAATTCTAGAAATGATAACAACCTTTAATCGGCTTCTGAAACAGCATTAAAACATTGCTCAGGTGAATAAGAAAGTCAAACATGTAGATATTAACCCATCATAAACCTACACCAATGCTTCATGCACCTGTCTTCAGCCTTCCCAGAATCATATACCACAAATACAAATACTGTGACCTCAGCATGGCAGATTTTTCTGATTCTGAAATCACTTCACTAGACCTGGCTCTTCTATTTGTCAATGTGTAAAACCAATCAAAAAGTGTGACGGCCAAAGGGGTGAAAGCCCACCCCAACTTCTCGGATCCAAGGTGTAAGAAATAAACTCACGTCATACCTCATTCCCAGAAAGAAGAGGGGGGAAACTTAGAGAGGAGAAGAATGGGGGGAGCTCTTCAGAAGGTTCTCCTAATGGCTAAATATTTATGAGTCCCGTGACCGAGGCCAACTTATGGAAACTAAATCTTTAAACACTTTTTTTGGCAGACGCCTCACTCACACCCTCCCAGCTTGGCTCTATTACCAGAGAAATTCTTTTGTTCTTACGGAGCTAATAATAGTGAGAGGGGCTGTGCGTTGTGTGAGCACAGGCTGTGTCTTAATGTGGGAATGTCTGTGCGTGTGTGTCTGTGTGTGTGTGGAATGAAAGTGTATTTATAGCTTCCTAAAGCACCACACCACTCCTGTGACTAACTTTTTATTCAATCTTGCTTCCTGTCTCTGAATCCCAGGCTTGACCTCACATCTTGAGGTCAAGATGGTCAAGAAGATATCTTATATAAATGTAAGGGGGCAAAGGTCAAGTTGGTTCAAACAAATACAGTGTATTTGAAGCTGAATAAGGTTAAATCAATGGGACCATTACTGTGAAACATTTTCAACATCTGGGAACATATACGACCTGACATTGGTTAAGAGTGACAAAAAAATGGGGATGACATAGGTAGAGCAAGACAGTTATAGATATTTGATAATTGGGCCAAAACAGCACATTTACTGCACAATTCACCAATTTTGATATATGAACAAACAAAGCAATAGCTCTAATTGTTTTTCTTTCCAGCTGTAGAGATGGTTTTCTCCTAATGATACATAAAACACTTTCAGTCATACCCATGTTACTTTCATTTGGCAATTATACCAGATGTTGGATAGTCCTTGTACCAATCTATGTTTTTTTTTCTGTCTGTATGTTTCCCTGTCCCTTTTCTTGACTCTCTTTCTTCCCATCCAATTTCAGCAAATGGCCCAAGCTGCATCCTCTGGTGAAAAATAAAGTCCATGTAGAAGTACACAAAACTGCAGTTCCCAAGTGTCATCTACAGGAAGTGCTTGCCTGGTTTCAGGTCTTCTTTACCTGTTTCTTGATAAGCACCATTTCAATGATTGATGCCTGTGTCAACCGGTTGTTTATGAAACTAACAAGTGATGTCACTGAGACTACGTCAATTTTTCAGACAGGCTTTGTGATGTCTATCCGCTTAGAGCCTGGCAATATTCAAATGCTGAAAGGAAGCTTTGTCTTACTCCTGTTTTCAAATGCTTACTCACTATGGGTTGATGTATAGTCTCTGTAAGTAATACACCAGTGTATTAAGTCTATATCTGCTGGTTATGTTATGTTAAGTCATGAAACATGAAACGCTGGTATTTAACACTTAATACATTGAAACTAAGAAATTTATCTTTGAGTTATTCTTCTGTTTATCCTCGAAGCTAAAAGTCTTGCTCAGCAGTCTTTCTGATGATTAGCAACAAGCAGAAACAGGGGACTGTAGACTGTGTGGGAAAAACTACCAGAGCCACAGCGAGCACATTATTTCTCAATCCCTCTTGTGCTTTGGATGGCTCTTTAAAAAAAGGCAAAGGAGGGGTCTAGTTCAATTATCTCCCTCACTTAGTGAAATACACCCCTGCCACTCCTAAACCAATGAGCCGTGTGTAACAGGAGCAGCCATATGCAGGAAGAGCTTTCTTTTACATCGAGCTCAGGTCATTTTCTACCTTTGTAACACGCGTGCTGTACAATTACTATTAAGCTGCAATACTATGGGTAGTCATTAGGCAAACATAATGGCATTTCATTCAGCGGCAAATCATTGAGTAACGAACACAAGTGGGCGAGATAATTGAATTAGTACAAGGGTGTGAGAAATAAAGAGGCTTCACTGTGGTGCAAAAATGATCATTCAAAGTTAATGGGCAAACCATACACAGTTATTAGCAGTGGCCACACCCAGCGGCGAGACTAAGTGTGTGTATGTGAGTTAACAACTATGCACCCCAGCTGAATGCAAATACAAATCTGGAAAATGTCAATAGTGGGGACACAGCGCGTGCTAAATGTCAACATGCGTTTTTCAAGGACTCTTGTCTGTGCTGTAATTGGCTCTGTTTTTAATATTTCATTTATTTTGTGTGTTATTTTCCCCTTTGAAAACACAATCATATTAAATATTAGTAGGGAATTTTTAAGCAACAAGGCAGCGCCCATGAATATGCAGCTGAGCCTTTGGCGATGAGGTGTTGAAACAAACAGACAAAAGGAGTCAGACACCAGGAGGAAAAACAGGTGAACACAGACTAATCAAACACCTTTCATGTTGCTCTGAACATTAACCTTCATTCAGAGCAAATAAAGCCGCGAGCATGCACACACATCTTGAAAGTTTCCCTTGGGCTTGGTGATGAATGGGTGGGAATTAACAAATTTTAACACTGAGGCGTTTGTGGAGAGTTTCTGGGGAATGGTCAGTTGGGAGTGAGTGTGCTAAACTATCACAGAAGAAAGAGTGTGTACCAGGGAAAATTTGTTGTTTTATAGACTTGGCATAATTTGAATACCTAGTTTGAATTCTCATAGTTAACAGCCATGTCAGACAACTAAAAGTTCAAAGCAATCTTCACCACAATTAAAAGGGAAAATCAGTACACAAGTGGTTCTTCTACGTGTGATACGGTCCTCTCTCTGAATTTTGTTTGACCAGTATGCTAATGGCAAATGTCTCACATCATCACACAGTGTGTTCCCACTTAGATCAGAAGAATACTTCAAGGGGAGATGGGCGGTATTCAGTTCACATAAAACCCTCACACTAAGACCCTGTAACAGTATGAAAAGTGCCTGAAGCTCATCGTCAAAGTTTTCACAACTCATAGCCAGAATGTGTCACACACGGGGTAAATACGGCCTGCTGCTGCATTTTGATCAGGCGGTGGGACAGACAGCGGTGGCAGCTAAGAGCAGACAGCCCTGTGTACTCTGTATTAATGTTGAGCCAGTGCATAAAAAGAGGAAGATTAAAGGCCTGTTGAAGATAAAGGATTGAGCAGATGATGTTCATGAACTGTGTAAAGTACTGTCAATTATGGATGACAGCCTGGTGAAAGACTTGGCATTGAAACAAAATGCAGGATAATTTATTAAAGGCTCACAGAGTAACTGCAAATAGAATTAAGCTCATAAAGTACTACACTGTGATTACTGATAGGGCTGATTGGAAAACAAATGAATGTGAGGTTGTAGAGGGCAATATTTTTCTTCACTTTAAACCCCCCAAATTATTTCAGATTAACAAATACCAGCACTTTGTCACAGCCTTTGGGGGTCTCGTCAAGTGGTAGAAGTTTGACTCACTTTATGTCATGTTGGTGCACACGGCAGTGTCAAGTGGTTTCCAATCTACAAGTTAACACTACCTCATAGTCTGTTTTGGTAAAGGTCAAGGTTGTATCAGAAATACAATGTTTACCCTTAGAGCCAGAAATAGTGGTGAATGGATTTTTATGTGACACCAAGGGCTGAGACAGGTTTTTGGTATTTGATATCTCTGGAATGACATTGAACTGATCATGCAAACCTACCTTGAGCTCACGGAAAAAGATGCTACTGCGTGCCCACTCCACGATGGAGAAAAGCGTCTGGTCCGCCATCTTACACATGAGGCCAAAAGTGTTGAGCTTCTCGTGTTTTCCCCGGCTGGCCTGCTCCTGCTGCAAGTAAGCCAGAATCTTGGCCTGAACCTGGGGCTCGTCTGGCTCACACTTTAGCAGCTCTACGATCAGGTGAGGGAAGCTGGGCGGTGAGCCTGACTGGTAGGCGTCAACATAGGCGTAGCCCATGATGGACTCCGGCGAGCTGGTATATGGGTCTGGGTACTCTGACTTGATGGTGCGCGTACCCTGAAAGTGTCCATAGGCTGCTTGGTAGCCCTGCAGGCTGCCAGCATGTGGAGGCATTGCCATGCTGACTGGGGAGGTGACAAAAGGGCTGCGGTCATAGTCTGTGGGGGGCAGGGCAGTGGCATGGTGATGGTGATGATGGTGGTGGTGGTGGTGACCAGTGTGGTGGCCGGTGTGGTGGCTCAGTGGGAGGCCTTTGGATGCGGCTGAGTGGATGTTCTGGATGGCTGAGGAGATGGTAAGGTCGGTGGGGACAGCTTGCATCACCTGAGTCATGGCCTCGATCTTGAGGCCGTTTGCTCGGATCAGGGCCTTCTTCTGCTGCTTCAGTGCTCGGTCACGTTTGTACATTGGCCCGAACTTGTTGCGACCGCCACGCATGCGGTCTGCCCGCACAGCTGACAAGAAAACAGAGAGATGAAAAAGGTTAGCTTTATAGATCTCCTATGTGTTGATTTAACTTGACATCACCAAAAAAAAGAACTCTGATTTACTTTCAACTCTGGACATCTTGAAAAACCTTCTCCTGCATGTTTTTGGCATCTTTCTGCCATACCAAACTTTGCAGAATACAATGCAAAAACAATTCTGTGGAATCTGATCTGGTTGCAGCATTGCAACAGAAACAGTTAATTGTTTTGCTGACGGTATTGACGGCTTTTGTAGTTCATGTTAAGGCTTCCATAATAAATTATGTAACCATCTTTAAATTCTTCAGGTTTTGTTTGGATGCAGTTGAGGTTTTGTTATCTAAAGTGTAAACAAACATGCTGTTGTATAACCACAAAATACTCACAGATGACTGGCTGGTTGAAAAAAAGAAAAGCTACAATTTTTAGGGCATGACTCTTTATATTGTAGGGATACTTTTAAATAGGTCCTGTTTGAATATGAAATAAGTGGTGTGTTTTGAAACTTGTATGTAGGGCAAAGGTATTCCCTTTGGTGATTACACTCGACATTTACCCAATGACTCTTAAACCACACAGGTCTAAAAGATAGTGTTGTTACTCATTGACCAGTGCCACAAACTTCTATGAACTTCTCCGCTAAATGATCATTGTACAGCTGGTTATCTCCATCTACCACTCAGGAAACATACAACTCAAACACTAGATATTGTTGGGAACTGTGAAAACTCAGATCTCTTTTTGGGTTGATTGATTCATCTTAATTAACCCTATATGACAATGCAGTATGTGAAAGCTTCAAATTGTCACTGACCATTAGTAGAAACAGTTTCGGCTGAAATAAGCTGACAATAAGCTTTTTTTTTTCCCTTTTTTTTCAGATGGACCAAACATACCCTGTGCCCCCCCTTCTCTGCACAGGATCCTGTGGTGAGGATCACAACGAGTCTGTACCGAGGGTATTTCTAATGAATAGGCCAGGCACAAAGTGGAGGGCTACGAGGACTGTGTGTGATCTGGCCGGCTGCTGCCATGGGGAAGCTGCTCTGCTGTCTCCCAGTCGGGGGTAACTGGTGTTAATTATTCATACTTAATTACCTCTTACTCTGACTGCACTCACAGAACCCAGCATGCTATGTGCTAGCGGACGTCTGGGAGACTTCGTCATACAAACTCGTTCACTATACCAATATGAAATACCATTGACTTTTTATTTTTACTTAACTCAGTACAGTCTTCCCTCTCTTTTTCTCTATAAGCAACCATATTCGGCTGTGTATGCAAATAAATGCACATTCCCTGATCATACGCTGAGACAGATAATCTAGTGAGCCAGTCTGGGTCCACTCCAGCTCATGATGCCCTGACAGATGAGTGAAAGAACAGAGGAAGAAAATTGTAGAGGGGGTATGGAGGGGCTTGAGGTGAAGGGGGGGCGAACACCCATAGAAAAACACACAATCTCTCTCTCTCTCTCACATACACACACACACACAGACACACACCCAGTGCTGCCTTGGGAGTGATTTTAATGACCTCCATCACAAAAAAATGTCTGTCACTGATCTGGCAAGGAGGACTAAGAGGAAGACCTATGTGCACATGCAGAAATACACCTGCACTGTCTGACCCATTTACAGTTTAAAAATAATACAAACATCACACACGTCCTGACCACAAAATCAAGGAAACAGGCCATATGTACCACTACTTTGGAGATTTCAACTGAGAGTCATACTAACATTCAATTTCCAGCTTGCTTTGAATCAACCCCAGTATCCACTTAAACCAGATCAGGAATTATCGTGACCGTTAAAAAATTGATCACACATCAAAGAATAAAAAAAGAAGAAATCAGGAGCTGACATCTATATCCATTAAACATTATTATAGAGCGACTTTAAGTATTAATAATTTCTGCACAACAGAGTAATTAATGAGCTGAGAAAACTAAGGGTTAACCCTCCTGGGGAAACAAAATTAGCCTTCTTGCCTGTCTCCTCAGACCCAGGGACCAAAATCTCATCAGGAAAACCAGGATAAGTTGGTGGTTCAACCCACACACACACACACACACACACACACACACACACACACACCATACTCAGATTTTAATTAAACAAGGTGATTTGCATGCATGTAAAATACATTAATATGAAGGAGGAGGGGTGAATAGGGCCACGTGTGTGTGTGTGTGTGTATGTGTGTGTGTGTGTGTGTGTGTGTGTGTGTGTTTGTTTCACTGAGGTGGAGCAATGTTTAAGGGCAAGTGGATGGAGTGTTTGGCCCTGTAAGACCCAGTGTTGTAATGTAACAACACCAACAACATCATTAAGTTATTCGAAAAATTAAAACCCGATTGCTTTTCATAAAAGACCATG
The DNA here is from genome assembly GCA_008086565.1 of Thalassoma bifasciatum. Taxonomy (NCBI): domain Eukaryota; kingdom Metazoa; phylum Chordata; class Actinopteri; order Labriformes; family Labridae; genus Thalassoma; species Thalassoma bifasciatum. Next base: position 149,791 of record RPOG01000019.1, read on the forward strand.
CTTCAACACCTTCTTTACTTATAGCCTAAGCCAATAACATAAGGTTTTTTAGGAAGCAGAAGAAACTGAACCAAATAGAATACAAAGGTGGGGAGCATCCTCAAAAGCTGACTAAGGCAAAAATATCATTTTTCCTTAAAAAGTGACTTCGGCTATTAGTTTAAGAGAGCAGCAATTTGCATGGTTTGGGTCCTCTTATTTAAGCTTGCAGTGCTGTTGGATAGCGCATGTGGTAATAGATCCAGCCATCAAGTCACAAACTCACACGACCTTCTCTCTTGTATTCGGGTCTCACAGGGTTAGGGGTAAACTTTCAAAGTTGTCATGTGATCCTGCAGCTTTACAGAAAAAATTAAAGATCTGAAATATTTTGGTGAAAAATTCAAGCACAGTTAGTCTTACTTCTTGCAAGGCTGTAGTATGTATATATTTCCCTGCAAAAGTATTTTATGTGCTGTAAAAACACAGCAGTAAGAGAATATTCTGTCATAAAAGCAAGTAGAGTGTTGGTTACCAACTGAAACTCACTGGTAGGTCTGCTTGTAGTGCCAAGAGAGTGATATGTTTAGTGTTTGTGGTTCATGGCATCAGAGGCATAAACTACATCGTAGGCTATAACAGCTATTCAGGGTAATAGGACAGGCGGCCAAATAATGAAAACAATAGAACTTCTTTGATGAGAAATTGTGAAAAGAATTGCACACATGCAGAGCGATTGGAAGGAGTTGTGTGCAGCTATGTACAAATAAAAAATGTGGCAAAAATGGTCGACTACTAAAAAATAAGATTATACAAGAAAAATATTAAGATACAAAACTAGACAAACCACAAGGGAGAAAAACTGTAACTTTTGTTGGTGCAAAAAAGATCCTAGCAGGGGGATATTGTGGGTTAGTGGGCAGGCTTTGGGGCTAAAGCCAGGCTGAAAGGCTAAAAGGCTGACACTGTCTTCCACTCTGAATTCCCCTGACTTTCTGTCTACGAGCAAATCTGCAGAAAAACACACACACGAGCACACACACAATCCACAAACTGACCCAACCTAAACCCCATTCTTCTTTCCTAAAAGTATCCGATACCCAGAGTACACAGCCCCTTAAACATGACAACACACACACACACAAAGACAGACAAGCATCCAAAATACACACAATTTCTTTACACATATAACACACTCCCTCACACACACACACACAGCCCTCAGCGCTTATACTCTCTGATTTATGGTTGTTTAATATACAGGAATATTAAGCGTGCGTAGGTGAGGATCCCTGTCGCCCGCCGGCATATTAATGGGTCCCGCGGAGGCTTGCTGACACCCTGTTTGTCATGTCGGGGCCCCGGCCCTTGCTCCGGATGCGCCCTATCCCATGCACACACATGAATACCTATGATACCTATGCATAAGTAATGGGACAGCTCTCCGGCTTCTACTGCAGGTAGTGGGAGGCTGATGGAAGACAAATCAGGGGGAGAAAGATGGAGACAGGGAGGAAATAAAAAGTGGAGGGAGAGGGAGAGGGAGAGAAAGCTACAGAGAGGAATATAAAAACAGTCAGGGGGTGTCGCTAATTTGTGCTAAATGACTCAATGGAAGTTTGGTGTTTGGATTTAGAAATAAAGATGCAGAATAAATCGACTTAATGTCATGTCTGTTTTAAAAAGGAAAAGTATGTTTAGTCAAGCTTTTTCTCTGTGGGACAAAAGTAGTGACTTATGCCATTTTTTAAACATTGTTTAAATGTGTGTTATAGTTTGTGTTTGTTGTGACAGTCATAGAAGCTTAATTTTCACAAATCAATTTAACAATGATGTAATTCTTGCTGTATTAAACAGCACACAGTAGAAACTGTGTAGTAAAATCCTAGTATCAGAGGCCCCACTGTTACGCTCCGTCTTTAACATGATGCATAAGTGAAGGAAATATTAAGCAGCTCAGTGAAGCATATGATGCAGGGTAACTCTTAGCAAGCGTAAAAAGAAAACCATACCAGAGGGAGCTGTTGGGATACGGCACGCTTCATCAGTTTTAGTGAATGACATGCTAATGGCTCCAACCTGAATGGGACGTGATCTATTTTTTTCTCAATGAGTCAATCGAGCTAAGATGCTACTGAGCAAACCAAGATGTACATGATTTTTAAGACAATCTTTTTTATTGTGGCTGCCTGGCTGCTGTTTCTTAATTTCCTCTACAATTTCATCTGGCAGAAAAATTCATGTGCAACTGGCAACAACTTCACAAAATGTGACAGAATTATTAAACAGAAGCAATGCATCAAAGAAACAGTATTGTACTTCTTATTACTACTGGAAAAAGAAATTTGCGGAAATGGTTTAATTAAGCAACAATTTCTCCAGAATATATTGTCCCTCTGTATTGTTTAATTTACGGTGACAAACACACTCAAGCTTTAACTCTTTTTGTTTCCTTGTCACTACAGGATAACATGACTGACCTCTCTGAGCTGTTTATGTAACTCTGCCGTTTCATCCCATTCCACTGACTCGCCTCCACTTCAAATTTTACCAACACCCACAAACAAACTTCTTTACCACTGTCACCAGCACAGCAAACTTCAAACTGTACATGTCAGCATCCCATTGGCTGGCAGACTCATCAACAAACAGGAAGGCCACTGATCAACATCAGACAGGCAAAAGTAAACAAAACAAATTGAATCAACTTTAAAATTCGCCTCACATTTTGTTGTCCACATTTGGTTTCCACTTGATTTCCTGAATTCACATGTTGCTGCAAGCTGCTGTGCAATGGAATGAAAAGATTGCAATAACAAGGCACATGCCCCTAAACCTCTTTTCCTCTTTTATGCTATTGTGCACACGTTTTTTTTTAGATCAAACAGCAGCTTCTTCCTCTCGCCTGTGGCCTTCTGACCACCTTTTTGGGATCCTCATGAATAATATATGTGTTTACCAGGAAGAGAAGTGTGTGTGTTGAGGGGTGTCAGCTTCTTCTGTACGGGACGTCTTTACCGGTTGTGGCAGGAGTCGCCCACCACAGCGTCTGGCCCCTGACAGAGTGCTGCAGGGCCCATCGTGCCCCCGAGCTGAAAGCTCCCGCCAGCAAAACAAATCAAACACATCCCCCCTGCCCACCCATGTCAGCTGGAAAATGACAGGCCGGGACATTGTGCCCAGCGGCCATTCACAATTAACAGCAATTAATTACAGCACACATGGCAGGTAGAGGGATAAGAAGCCTCCGGAAAGATTTTAGTTAGGCTGTGTTTGCTCTACTATTACCCTCAAAGGGTTTCTTTTCTTTTTGCTATGAACTTTTCTCAGTGGTGAGTGTGTGTTTCAGGAGCCCGGGGATTCGTAATTTAGATGAAATTACACAAATTTTTAATAATTCTGTTATAATACTAAGCCTAAACTGTTTGAATAACAACTTTTCTAGTGAAAATGACAGCATAAAGTACAAATTGAAGTTTTATCTTCAAGAAATTGTCACAAAATAATGATTACCGTTTTAGCTTTCAAATCCTTTATTTTTACGCAACCTGTTAAATGACATCTAGATGGCTTTATTCCAAAAGTAGAGAATTTTGAATATAAGTCTCAATCTGTGCGGGGAGAAATAATTGATTTCAAATGTTATTTTTGAACATTGGAAGAAGTTTTCTCGCTCTGCCATGCTGTCACTTCTGGACAACCGTGTTTGAACAAGCTCCTGAGCCACGTTCAAATCAAACAAAGAGGCCTCGAATCAGCCGGCCAAAAGTATCAGCATTACTGTTCCCGCCCCACCGCCAAGTTTAATATTTTATCTATTACTCTGTCTGGCAAGTTTAAGTGCAGTGCTGCTACCAGATACCCCTCGACTCCCCCTGACCTCTTCTCAAATACTAATAATCAATGTTGGACCTCAGCGTTGGGGAAGAAATTAAAGGTTTTACTTCACAAAGCCCTGGGTATACATTTTCATGAATGGATATTACTGAGATCTTCATTGTTAAATGTTAAAATAAATATAATCTGTTCTTTTCATACAGGCAATCATTATGTCAGACCAGGTATTAGGCGTTTTTAAAGTTGGACATGTCAATTTAGAAGGAAACTATTCAGGGGAAAAATGACCCCAAAAGTACATTTTCACTACACTTCTCCAAAACCTTAAAATCTTACACTTAACCATCATCACATTTAAATAAAACAGAAAAAGACTGGCTTTGTCTTATGACTCCAACTTTGGGGAAAGTTTCAAAACCCCTCAAGGAGGAGTCTGCTGCACCGTGATGTAACTTTTTTTTCTCCCTTGCTTTTAGACACAGTAACAGCACGCAGGGATGGTAATGTTGAAAAATAAATGGTGCAGCACACAGAATGCAATAACACTGTTTGCTTCTCTGCAACTGCAGATGTACACAGCAAGTTCTAGATCAAATTTTAGCAAGCAGTGTTAAATATTAAACCCCCAGAATAGACTAAATCTGTGTTAAACTATTCATAGAGCAGAAAAAAGGTACTGCTCGTACAGTGTAAAAAGATAAACATTCTCTTACAATACCAAGTAAAAATCATCATTTCTAACAAGGTGTGATAAAAGTGATACAGAAGGCAAAGATAAATCTACAACTGGGAGTAGTGAAATTGAACCCTAAGTTGTTACTGAAGCACATGTTTATATGCAAACACATATGTGAGTATATTCATCTTATTTACTTGCAGTTTAACTGTTCAAATGATCACAAAACACATTTGTGCCACCATTTCTTGGGCCACTTTGATTACAACAGGATGTACGTAACAGATTATGATTGCTGATACGTACAGACATAAAAATCAACAACTCAGACTGCAATAGACAACCTGTCTACAAAATATCTGAAATCACCTTTATTGATCATCTAATCAAATTGAATGTGATCATTTTCCTTAAATGCCAAAATTGCATCTCCCACTGAGGTAAAAAAAAAAAAAAAAAAAGGCTGTATATTTCATTCACTACTGGTTAGCAGCTATCTGCTCTAAGATCCTTCATGCAAGACATTAAACTTAGAATAACTGGTCTGCAAAAAGTAGACCATGTTTGAGCATTAAGATACTTTTTCCTTTTTTATAGATCTTCTTTTCTTGCAGGACTAATTTAAAGATTCACAAACTTTTTTTTATGTCACACTCACATACCTTCTACCAGCCTAGATATTACACCCAGTATGAAAACACACTGATGCAATAAAAGGTAAACAGAAGAACTTTCATAATACGTGACAGTGCCATGAACCAAACACCAGCAAATATGAACTGAACTGGATCTCTTACCTTCTAGCTTCATGCCGACGGTGAGGCACTTCTGGAAGCGGCAGTACGGGCAGCGCTTCCTCTGGGTCTTGTCAATCTGGCAGCTCTGGTTCTCTATACATGTATAGCGCTTGTTGTTCTGGACGGTGCGCTTGAAGAAGCCCTACGGAGAGAAGCAATTAAGACGTCAACCTGCTTGACCCCTGCAATGCCATAGTAATTGGTCCATTCACACTCCAAGACAGATGGAGGGGGACAGGCTTAATGGATACACACGCACACTCAGATACACACACAAAGAGCACGATACACTGTTCCTCCAAAAAAAAAGAAAAAAAAGTTTTTTTCAATAACCTGTGAATTTTGTACAACTTTGATTTAATTAAACAATTTATTCAGAACTACTGCTTTTCATCATATCTTTATTTTTATATTCAATAGTTTAAACTAAAGACAAGCACATACTCTGCTTTGTAATCTTCTCTGTAAAGATTAAAGAAATCAAATTTTTGCCCTGTAGAAACTACATTATTATTTTCCATATTTACTGTTCCCGTAAAGACTCAGGAATTTACGAGGAAAGCATCTTTTCAGCGCCTTACTTAATTATTGAAAAATATGAGCACAGAAGCCCAAAAGATCCAATAAATTATATCCATAATTCACAGTTCCGGGATTACAGAGATTCATACCTGCAATGTGGAATTAATGATAAGCAGCAGCAGGGAAAATCAAACCAGAGGAAGATGGTATTAACGTATTCTAGATCTATAACCTGGGAGGAGAATCCTTAAACCTGCTCTTTAAAAAAATAAAAATGAAAAAAAAGCACTGCTGTCAATATCTCACCAAACACAAATTTAATTGACAATCTGCATTGCCTGATATGTCTAACAGAAAAAAATCCACCACACTCTGTTTTGGATTATCGACTTTTCTGCACTAAAAAATCCATGCTTGAGAAGGAATCTTCTCCCCAATTTTCCATTTAGTGCTCCGTGTGTGCTAAAAATATCTAAAACAAACTGGTTACCAACATGCTTGGACGACCACAAGGTATTACATCTGGAGATTAAGTGGACAACATCTCACAGATTAGCTTTAATTTGAGCCGCAGAGCAAACTGAGAATTTTTCACCTGTCAAAGGCGGCTCAATTTCCACGAGTAGATTTCTGCACGTAAATCTAACATTTTCAGTCAAAACTCAAAAAGCTCAACATTTATCTCAAAAAGTGTCATGCATTAAAATTGATTCCAAAATCAGCAACACTCTTGAATTATATGCTGCAAAGAAATGTCCAATTTTTCTACATTATTAATACAAAAAATGCACCAAAAAGAGCAACAAGACACTCGTTTCAAGTCTTTCAAGGTCAGTGGTTTAATAGTCATACCTGGCTTTGCTAATTAGTTCATATTTTCTCTGTCTGTACAATACCAGTGACCTCTGACCTTTTTTCTTCATATCAGCATCACAGCATGAGAAAGTTATCAGCCAACATTGTTGCTCTGTCCCTTTGAATGAGTGTGTGTGCACTGAGTATCACAAAGCCCCTTACAGCTTGCTGTTGATATCCAACAGGTTTGATGTGGTTCTGTGTTTACTTTATGTTGCCTGACATACTGAATTAACGAACCATGTGAGTGAAGAGATATGCATACATGTAAACACAGAGTGGGTGTGTGAGGATGCAGAGGAGGGATTATTGGGAGTTTAAAAAGTTTCCATTTTAGATTTTCTCTATCACCTGAGTGTGCATGTGTGTTCCCAACAACTTGAGCATGCTAGACTAATTTAAGAATCAATTACCTCAAATTAAGGAGATGTGTTTTTTTTCTGGTATGCCAAAGAAAAATTAGTCAAGATTTTTAATTCCATGAAATTAAAAGAAAAACATGAGAGTGCTATTTTTTCTGCCTTTACACAGTCATGGCCATTATGCTGGAGATAAATTGTCCAGCCTGTCTGATAACGGATATTTAATGCTAATATCAGTCTGTAACGTCAACAAACTAATATATCAGTTCCGCCCTGACAATCCCACTTTCACTGAAGAGATTGCATGCATTTTAGAGATAATCAATGATGAGCTCCAGGTGATCAATCAATATTATTCATGTTTCAACAATAATATGCAGCGCCTCATAAAAGAGCTCTTCATCTACATCCTGCATGCACACACACATACACACACACACACACACACACACACACACACACACACACACACCGTACACATACACAAGCACATCTGAGCGTCTCCAGCTAAACCTGGGAGTGTGTTTGTGGTTTGGGCTCTGCGCTGGGGCTGAAAACAGCAGACACTGCCACTGACGTCTCCCATCAAGCAAGTGCTTTGCATCTCAAGGTCAATAATATGGGATCAAATCTATAACATCTGCTTTGAATAATGACCACATACGCAAGAAATGTGCGCTGCTGCATCAATACTGCAAGCTGCAATTTTACACTGAATAGTGTTAACAGAGAGACATTTGTCTTAGCTTCGTTTTGTGCTGACAGCTTTACTGGGTGAACAAAAAACTATGGTCGCGCCTGTTAGCTCGGTGTTGAGATCAGTGGAAAGACACACAAAGTGACAAACAGTTGATGATGGAGCTCAAATTAAAAGCAGCAACTGTTTGCTTTGCAATGGCCTCATTATTAATGTGTGTGAAGTATCCTGCAACCACAATGAGCTACTGCTCTCTTAATAAATATGTGGTGAGTTTGAAACAGTCAGGTGCAGGCTTTAACAAACAAAGGTGGGATTAGTGTGTACTCTGCTTCTACACCTTCTGTGTTTGATGCTTATGAAAATAACAAAAGCACTTTACATGCTGTCAAAGCTGCTTGCCACTTTAGATCCTTCTGACACCCGCAGGAAAAGTTTGTAAGATCGACTGTCACAACAGTATTTGACCCTTGGCCTCTTTACTTTAGACAGATTTAGATTACTTTAGTTTTTTCCTGAAACTTGGATAACTGGGTACTAAATCTGTACATTGTGCATCAGTGTGGACAAGAAATGCATGGACGACAAGAAAACAACCCTTCTCAGTGAGCACAGGTTACTTTTTAAAAAAATACAGTTGTTGAGAGAAGCTTGAGCCATATAAGTGTAGATAGATAGTCTCATCGTTGACTTAACCTCTTTCATTTCTCTTTGCCATTTGGGATATAAAAGAGTGCAAATGCATAAAAACTAAACTTGGTCTTTGTACAGGAAGTTATGTTTGCAGTGGTATTTGTGAGCTATTATTTTTCCAGAATAAATGTTTTTTTTTCATAATTGCACAGATTTTTTCCCTTTTACTGAAATGGTTGTGAAGTTGTATAGCACCAAAAGATGACATGAGAAGTGTCTCTAAATGTGGCAAATAGATCAAAGTTTAAAAAAAGAAGTATCATGGGTTTGAGAGGCAGAAATTTCATGTCCATATACATGGACACTGGGTCTTGAGAGGATATGGCTATTTGTATAATGTTCAAAGAAAACAGTGATACTAATATAAGTAACAAGTATCACTGAAGGTTCATCCAGTGTGATAATTGAAAGCTTTAAATGCACAGTTGATGCGAAAACAATACATCCATCCGTAGTCGCTCTGAATTTTAATCTGACTGCCTAAAATGACCTCAAGGACCTTCAAAATAAAAGCACTAATTTGACCTCATCAGCGGGAAAAGCACCTTCAAATGTATTCAACAGTTTTAGAACATATGGGGATATACCAAACACAAAAAGCGACACACTTGTACTTTTCAGCAGAATGAGGCCACTAACCTTGCAGCTCTCGCAGGTCAGCAGTCCGTAGTGATAACCTGAAACCTTGTCTCCGCACACGGGACACATCTCGTCCAAGTCTTCGTCATATGAGTAGTCCATCATTTTAAACTGGTGTGCTGTGGAGGAAACAGAGAGGAGTCTATTTCAGTGCTGAGAAATCTCTTTTCCAAAAGCGCGCTTTCATCCATCAATATGAACCACGGGGAAGCACGCACGCACGCAACGTAACTGAACGAGATTTTCTGAAGCACTGCTAGACTTGTCGAAGTTAAATTTGTAGTTGATTTTGGACTGAGTTCAAAGGAAGCGACAATTTATTTCTCTCCTTGTTGCCGTCTTCTCTTCTACACTCGCTGCAGACAGAAGCCAAAAAAGATTTAGAGGAAAAAATGAAAAAGAGGAAGAAAGTGCATGAAAGTGAGCCTCATAAATATGCATGTATCTAAGTCGTGAATTCGCTGGGGGAAATGGAGAGATATTAGAGTTAAGGATTGGAGGACAAAATGTTACCGCCCACAGACAAATGAAGACACACAGAGAAGCCCTTATCTCTGCAGGCGAGCAGAAAAAAAAAACATGCAAGAGCTTCTTGAACCAACATTATTTTTCCCTCACGAAGAAAAGCTGCAGACCAGTTCTTTTATGCGTGTTTAGTTATGCAAACACGTTTTGATTTTTCTGCATTCGCTGAAAAAAATAGTCCATTTGATAAGTCATGTAAATATGACACGTTTGTTTGTTTCAATGGCAGCTCCCGTCATAAAGACATGGAGATAAAGCAAAGATAATCAGAAAATAGAACAACACTGTATGTAATTTGAAAATGAATTAAAGCAGAAAGTGATATTTCCACAGTTTCATATTCAAGACTCAGAGCGACTCACACATTAATGCGCTGACTTCGTTGCACTCTTTTTACCTTGCGTTTTGACATACTTGCATTGATAAGAGAGTGTGTGACATCGCAAAGCAAACAGCCAACCTGACATTTACAACACGTACAAAAGCATTTATGGTTACAATCATAAAAAACGCTGCCAGGATCAAACAGGAAAATCTCAGTGGATGTGGCTGTAAAAGTGGAAATATTTTGTCAACTAGACGCCTTCGCAGGGCCCTCACACAAACTGCTCTACTTCAGAAGCCACTCATGTGCTCACAGACCTTTTAATTAGACATGATTTCTGGTTTGTTAACGCGTCGCCCTGCTGGGAGCTGCGCTGCATATTCCAACTGAAGCAACAAGTTCCACTGAGCAGTCGTTTTTTCCACAGTGCTCAATTTCCGATTTCTTTTTTCTGGAGGGTTTCTGTATTGAAGTGCCCAAAAAAAAAGTCTGCAGGGCCTGTTTTTACTGACACACGACAGTCTCAGATTTTGACACATTTTATCAAAAGGGCTCAACATAATCGCTGCGTAATGGTTGCAATTACGCCGAGAACGACCCTCCTGTAAACCATACAAATATTTGCACCTGTATTAAAAAACACATAGAAAAAATGAGAAATTCAGAAATATTTTCCAGTTTTCATTTTTCTCAAACTCTGCAATATTGACATATCGTTGGTGATGTTATTAGTATAGTTTTAGAATTATAGGTCTGTATTTAGAGGAATAGTTGCGTCAGCAGAATCTGTAATAGTTCACTACTTGGACATAATATTTTGGTATTAAGGATAGAGGTTACATTTAATTAAGCCCTCTTGCATTGAGTCATCATAATAAACAGATGGATTGCGCACGTTGCGTTGCATTCAGAGGTGGCAACAAACAGTGTCACTCACCCGCTTGCTCATTGAGTCTCTAAATACAAATTTTTAAAAGGAGAAACAGCAACAAAATGGGCCAGGACCTCTGATGATACCGAGAGAAATCGTCTTTCAGGCCGAGCTACCTTGTTTTTATTCCGGCGTAAAAGTAGATAAGAGGATCTGTGCGCTGCCACTCCTTGTCCTGTGAGTATAGTATGTTATCAACGGCTCATAAAGCACAAGCGGGCTAATTGATTGTCCGTGTAGCCTATATCGTTGTGCTGTGCCAGGAGGGGAATAAGGGCAGACGTGTCTGTCCCTCTTTGATGTGACGGTGTTTCAGGAATGCTTTGAAGGAAAAGATGGAGAAAAATAATTAAATGTGTGCCGAATGAAAATGTAATAAATATGCCCAATCTATTTTTTTCTGAATCAAAATCCACGTTTTTAAGCCATAAATAATTCAATAAAAGATCTGAATCAATCTTTTCTCTACATGCTTCATATCCTCCGAGACATAAAAAAAGAAATGTATACGAATATGCACTCAAAAAAATAAAATGTATAAAGAAGGAAAAGGTTGCTCCACTTGCATCATAAAAGCAATTTTTGATGTTTCTCAAATTGATGTAACTTAAGTTTGAAAAAGCATTCATTATGGGCCAGATTTTTTTAAAGTTTACAGCAGCATTTTCCTTTTTCCCTCTTACACAACTTGAAAAATTTCTCAATGAAAATTAAGTACAAAAGGACCGCAGTGAAAACTTCTCAGACTGACTCGAGGTCAGTGCAATAAAATCTCTAGAATTAAACTAGACATGCATTTCCTTTTGATAAAAAAGTCAAACACGTTAACTCGACTGCTGTGTGTATGAGAACAAATTAACTGATCAACCTTGCGTAAAAGTTATTGCACTGATCCCCTTGGCCCTTTACGCACAACGCGTCCGCACGCTTCCAGCATGAGTGACAGCTGGGTAAAATCATTGCGTCTGATCATCTGCCAAACCTAAGATGTTGTTTGATCATCATCTTTTCTACTCCGGTTGATTTCGTGAAAAGGAGAAAAAAAGTGACACAAATCTCCTGTAACTTTGAATCCATAGATTCTGGAAACGACCTTCACCTGTTTTAAGATTGAACGAGGGGATCACATAACAAAAGTGAAAAACAGAAAAAAAGGAATTTAGTAGTCTGCAGTCATTGGCCTGCACTTTTCGCAAAATGTACGTCTGATACTGGCGTGTTTAGAAGTTTGAAGTTTGTGACATTAGCGTGCGCACTGACAGGACTTCATGTTCGAAATCGGTCCGCGAATCTACCAAACAACTGTTCGTTAATCTGTAATTTACTCTACGATGATGAAAATGAACTGCAGCCCTTACCTTGCATACTCCTTGGCATGTGCCCTTGTTCTCCATACGATCGAGAGAGTCCCAGGGATTCAGTCTCGGCTTTGGGCAGCATGTCAGCGCTGCCGGACTGAGCTGGAGACTTTGCACCGCTCGGCGGGACACCTGGACGGGAGAGGCAGACGTTCCCAAAAACACGCCTCAAAATGCCCCGAAAGTGTATTTTGACTCTGTATTTCTTAATTTCTGTCCTCTGCTAGATCTGTTTTTCAATTGTCAGACCATGCTATGAATGTGCAGCCTGATTCAGGCTGTCTGCAAACGATCGGGCAGCATAGCTGGTGCGTGTCTGCTCTGAGTAAACTTCACTAAAATACCAAAAATTGCAATAGCACACGGAACTTGAATAATCACACTAAACACGCAGGAGTGGCTCCTTTGATACTTTTTCGAACAGTTACACGCGGAGTTAAAGAATCAGTCTCGTACTCTAACAAGAAAACTGCGCCTTATCCGGATTTAATGACGATGGTAATTTTCCCTTTGGCCTTTCCAAAAGTCTTTTAAGCGCATCACCCGTTAAAGTAGAACTGTCAGTGTTACTTTCAGCCTTCAGCAGACAAGTACGCGCCGCCGGGGCCGCCCTCTCCTGTGCGTAAAGTCGGAATCGGTGTGTCGGTCGGACTGTCTGGAGATGTGGAGACCTCTCCTCCTCCTCCTCCTCGCGGCTTTGTTTACTCCACTCTCTCCAATCCGGGGCGCATGCGGTCGTCTGACATCATCTCTCCCCGGTCCAATCAGGCAGGGAGACCGGCAAACATCGCCTCAAACTCTACAGTTCCATCTCTTCAAAATCTCAGCTGTTTAATCTCGTTAATGATGGACTTTAAAAGCGGAGCGAGAACAAGGAAATCAAGCGAGGTGATGCAACAGCGTATGAGAGCAGACTCCCCACGAGCGCACGGGGCACAGAGGCAGCGCGTGAGGTATGTAGATTGGAGCGCGTTATATCAGGAGCAGGTTACAACACACGCGCAAACGCACACACCTGTGACTTATTTTAAGAATAAATAAAAGAAAAAACATTCTTCATCTGCCCGAATATTGCCTGCATAATTCTGATGACCCAATATTAAAATTTTACTCTTCTACTGCTCTCATCCAGTTCTGATCTTTAAAAGGACGAGATCAAATAAATGTAAAAACCTTTCTTTCTCTCTTTTTCTTTCTTCTTTCGCGCAGCCTGCTCATTTCACAAAACACAGGTGAGGGGGGTAGTTGGCTAATTTCTGCCAAAGAGCCATATAAATGAAAGAAAGTAAAAATAATAAAGCCTCCATTAGTGGCTTCTGTTTTCGTTTTTTTTTACACGAGCAGCTCCGGCCTCGGGCTTCAAACGGCCTTTATTTTCGGATCAAATCAGCCCCTTTACGCAATAAATTATACCTTGGCTTCTGAATTATTATCAGTAATTGGCTGAGCAGGGATCAATTAGTGACCTGACGTCAGACTCAGGCTATTTAGCACACAAAGAAAAAACGTAATTATGCGTCAAAGTCCCCGTAAAGAGCGCCCCTCCACGCGCACACACGCGCTTTTTAAGCTCCCATTAAAATATATGGTGTTCCCCTAATATTGCTTTGGGCTGGTCAAACTAAGCAGCGGGGGGACACCGAAAAGTCACAGGGCAGGAACGCCAGACACACTCATAAGGTCACAGGGCGCGCGCGCCACACGCACAAACGTGTGCGTCAGGGAGTTTAATAATGACCCCTCATTCTAACAGGGAATATTTTTAATTGACACCTCATTCAGTCTGTAAAAAGGGGTGACTATCACACACGGTTATGATCGCAAAACCCAAAAAGTCTCATTCCCGAAACTTACAAATATCAGAGTTATTAGAAAATTCCCATCTCACTGACTGTGACGTTTAATTCCTATATTTGCGGGAGACATTTTAAAACTCATTGTCGATTTAATCCGTTCATTTTGGTACTTTGTAAAAAGAAAACATGCTGCAGAGTTTCACCTGACATGACCCACAAAATCCTCTGTTGAAGCAGGACAAACGCACACTCCAGATGAAAAGAGTAACACAGCTGCTTTTATCCAAACAGAGAAACAGACTGACCTGTTGAATTTCACTAAAAGGACATTCAGCACATGTGCATGCTCAATGAGTGGATTAAAAATAAACAAAGAAGATTTGGAAACGCACGAAAATGTAGCCTTTACATTCAATACAAGGAAGTAAAAGGCTACATCAACACTTCACCAGGGATATTCCTGATGCAACTAATTTTTCAGTTAAATTATTCGTAAAACGTGATGTCTTGAAGTTTGTTGGTGAGGTAACAATAGCTCAGACATTGTAACTGATGTTAAATTGGCATTAATCTGACAGCTAGTAACTTCTCTGTGATAATCAGCAACCAGTTCACACGAAAGGCAGTACAGTCAGCACACTAATGCCAAAAACCTCCCGTCAAAAAAAATAATTAATAAAAAAATATAAATAATAATTAATCCCCCAATGCTCACAAATGTTCCTAAATGTCCCTTTTACACCAAAAACACAATATTTTTCTACATGCATCGATCTCTTTAGTTTAATTGTATTCATTATACAGGGCAAACATGTGAGATATGTTTAATCACAGCAACTTAAAGGAAAAAACCAACAACTCAAATCATCTTGATTTATTTCATTTATTTTATTTCTTCTCCCCCAGACTCCGAGACCCGCACAAAAACAGACTCATGTTATCATCATTCAGAGAACAGAACCTCAAACTCAGTGTTGACAGGGTGCAGGAGTTTCCACCAATCAGCAACTGTCCCTTATGCGGATCCGTGATTGGTTTAAGTTTGGTTTCTTGTAGGCAGGAGGTGGAGTCTGAGGACATGAGGACTAGGTTAGGGGGGTGGGGTGCAGGTTAGGTTATAAAATGACACAGAGACTGATAACAGCTTTTCTGGCAAGATAACACTGCTGGAATGATTAACCTGTATGAGAAAGGGGAGGGGGAAGGGGGGAGGGCGTGAACTGGGGGACACAATTTGAGAATATGAAAGGTCAGTAAGTTTAAACACTGTTACAAAATATTCAAACCAGGTTGAAACAGAAATAGAAATACAGGGAGGGGGAGAGAGAGAGAGAGAGAGAGAGAGAGGAGGGGCACCAAAGAGAAACTTAATAACCATCAACAGTTTCAAGTGCCAAACTCACATCAAAAGACAGGAAGTCCTACCAACAGTGTGACTCAAACTTTGGACTAATACTTGGTCACGTTTCACTTCTCAGTTTGGATTTATCTTATTGGCACACATGTAAACAAACACACAAAAACCCACACTCTGACTTCTTTTGGCAACTTCATGTTTACATACTTGGAATGGTAAAAGAACCAAAAACATTTGAGTTTAATGAGGAACTTCTGTGCAACACTTCTGTTTGTGTGTGTGTGTGTGTGGGTGTGTGCACGCGTGTGTGTTAACTTTGTTCGTCACCACTTAGGAAGCTGCAGGAAACATGTAACACTTACCTGCTGGTTTGTTTACATGGAAACTTGAGTGAATGTGTATGTGTGTTGAAACAGAATGTGTATGTGTGTGAGAGTGAGTGAGTGCACATGTGCGCGCATTTACGCTCATAAAAGAAGTGTATGTCTGCATGTATGACTGATCTGTTCAGATCAAATAAAAATAGCCTTGAATAGTAAAACACAAAACATCATTAAAGTATAATCAAGACACACTTGCTATTCATAACCAGGAAATAACCTCTCCACCTCCAACCACACAAAAACACACACACACACACGTACATGTACACACACACACACACACACACACACACACACACACACACCTCTGTTTTCAATATTGAAGATATAACATAAACAGCTCTGTGCTCTATAAATAGTACAGGACCCAGCGTACAGAGCAATGAAACAAAAGAAGAAGGTGGAGGTGTGGCACAAACAATGAAACTTGTGTTAACAAACACACACCAAGAGTGGAGTGTAAGATCTGTTTCACGCAAGCTGCTGCTTTTTGGTTTCATATGAAGGAAGCAGATTCACATGAATACAATGGAGCAAAATGAACGTCTCTCTACAGTGATTAAAACATGGCCATTATCGAGACACAATCGATTACATAATTGATCTTATCTTATTTTTTAAATATTCTGATAGCATTAAAAGAGTTAACACTTGCAGGCGAGTTTAATCAGGTTCACTCACGGACTAGAGTAGAATAAGTGAGTGAAAGTTGTGCTGTAATCTGCTGGGTAAATTGGATCTACAACTGTGCCAAAATAGAGTTGGTCAAAGCCAGCGCAAGGCTTCAGAACCGTTAAAGATGCATCAGGTGCATCCTCTATGGCCTACATATCCAAAGATCCATCACATGCCCATTGAAACAAGATCACAGACTCTCAAGCAGCCATGTATAATGTAAATTATTGGTCTCAACTTGTCTCTAATTTATAGTAGCTGCGAGGAGAATCTGTATCAAGTGGTTTGCAACGACCCCTTCGGCTGGAGGACTAGAATACACTGTTGTGATGGCACAACTCTTGTATTTGTTTGAAGACTTACTTCAGGACTCACAGTCCTCTCAGTTAGAGGTTATGTTATGTAAATAGTGTGTGTGGCCCAGTTCTGGTGGGAGTCTTGAGGTTTGTAGGTGACAGTCCTCCATGGCCAAATTATCTCATTTCAGTCTGGTTTTTAAATGGTCCATGCTGCAAAGGCTTGATTCAGAAATGATAATAACATCAAAAAGTAATCATTAACCAAGCAATCAAGTTTAATTTTAGTTTTTAATTCATACTTTATTGCTAAAGATGTTTTGATTTATTTCCATAACTTTCTATTGTGCCCCCAGTCATCTGTTGTGCTTTCACCTGCCGTTCTCCTGCTTTCAGGATGTGAGCAGTCACCAGATTATTGGAGGAAACCGGGTCTGTCAACAGCAGTGTTGACATTTGGGCTTAGGAGATAAAACCTCACAAGGGATCAAACAAAAAGTGACCCCTTTGACTGGAGAAAACAGGGTGCATGTGTGTGTGTCAGTGTGTGAGTGCTTGATGTTTAAGTGATGCTAGTTTGCTGCGGACAGAGAAAACGCTCCGATACTGTCTGCGGGTTTGTTTGTCTCCAGGTGGAGAAACCATGAAAGTGAAGTAAGTTTGACAACACACCCTCTCGTTGTAGTTGTTTATGCCCTTACAAAAGTAAAATCATATATACATTCAATATATGAATTATAGAAATGCACCAAGAATATATTCTGGCTATGCTATAGCAGCTTGTAATACTCATAAATGGAGTTGAGTTTTCATAGGCAGAAGATGAGAGGTTAATAAAAATACTACAGCCAGTATGTGACATAGCACAGGTCAAGGCCCAGCACTTCCACACGTCTGATGAAATGTCAATCAAACTGGAGTGAGGGATGGTAAAAGGGATGAGGAAAGAAGTGTGTAAAGAGAATGAAGAGCATCAGAGGATGAGAGGGTTGCCATGTTAATGTCTCTGACAGAAGAAGAAGAAGAGAGGGGCAGAGGATGAAAGATGAAGATCTACACAGAACTAAATGCCCTGCTAACATCTCTGACAGAAGGATGGGAAAAGGTGGGGGTAGGGTCCAATGCAAAGGAAGAGAAGAGAGGAAGCAGACATGGGTTAAAAGAAGACTGACTCATCCAACATGGGGAGGGAGAGGATGTAGATCCAGACACAAAGTCACTTCATTACTCCTTTGAAGAAGGTCCTGCTTCCAGTGCTGTTTGTCTGATGAGGATTATGAAACTCAGTGGAAGATTGAACTCATGAAAAACACATCAAATTTAAGGATGGATCTGAATCAGACCCTTGTCGAAGCATTTTCAGACACTATCCAGTTTGGTGTTAACATGATTTTACCGGATCATTCCTGTATGGCTCTATTCTAGTTTTATGACCATTTAAAGCACTCAATACTTTAAGTTACATTCACCTTTCATCCAGCACACAATCATATACTAATGGCAGGCCAAGATCATGATTAAAACATAAAAAAAAGAACAGTGATATAATTTGGCCAACATTCAACACATGATTTCTGATCTTAGTTATTGACCTCTTGACCTCTTATCACTGAGACCTCATCAGCGCATCATTTTTGCCCAAGGGGGAGTTCATGCCAAATTGAAAAATATCAACTCCTGGTATTCTTTATACATCACTTTTCAAAGACTAAGGAGTGAATTATAATTCTGAGCCAAAAGCTACTTTACCCAAGATGTTATAATGTCACTGTGCAGCTGACCTCCGACCTATTGGGTGAATAATATCCTTTTGTTCGGGTACGCTTTTTCTGAAAGTGTGTCACAGTTTCAGTTTGAATTCTTAGGGCTATTGACAAACACATCTTTCAGAAGAATAATGATAACCCTGACCCCTGACCAGAAAACTATAAATTCATATTTGAGCCAAAGTGCAGAATTTGTGACAACTGAAAAATTTCCCAAAATGTTTCAGAGAATCCCCTGAGAATGGGGTAGACAGTATGGCTTATTTCATCCAAACTGTTGGAAAACAAATATGACAACAATATGGACTGATGGACAATATGGGTTGATGCTAATACCATTTAGACATAGATTAGTATTGCACTTCCCAATGTTCTAGTAGTTTCTTCATGAACAAAGATATATTTGATAAACCTACTATCAAATTACAAAACCTTTGACCTGTGACTTTCCTTTACTGGTTTCTTCAGGAAGCAAACTGGGTGGGATAATTTGAAAGAGCAGTTGGCCATAATGTCAAATATGAAGATGAGCACTTGAACTATAGCACATGAACCTGCTATGATATCACCAACACCACTGTATATAGCCGTATGCTTTCTGTCTTGCTTGTTGCTTTTTTGTCCCCCCGAACCAACCACATACACACATCGTACACTGTGACTGCTAGATCCATTAACAGGTCAAGTAACAGTCATTGTTCATTGCATTTAAGCCTTTACTTTCAAGAAATAGCATGAGGAACAATGGTGCGTGCTTGCTTATATTGTCAAGTGTTTAGGCCACAACACAAAAACAAATATAGGTTGTGATCCTAATTGAAATATATTATGAGTGTGTGCGTGTGTGTGTGTGAGTGATAAGAGTCTGTGTTTATGCTCCCAGGCATACATGTATTTCTTCTCACACTTGATCGTTCCTTGCATTCTCCCATGGATGAACGCTTGTTTACAGCAGCCTGCATTGGCATCGTCAGGTGGAATTCCAGGGATAGCTGTACTAAGGTGGAGGTTCCTATAAAAAACATCTGTAAGACGAATTTCAGTGCAAGCCATTGTTCTCTTCTGTCATGCATGCAGTGTTTAACATGTGTAGGGATATGTTTTTGTAACATAGAGTGACCATATTCTGAAACCCCAAATAGAGGACATCCTACCCAGCTTCTTGGACACACTGCAAAAGTACTCGAAGACCACCAAAAACAATAAATTTATCAAAAAAAAATTTGTTTGAAGTGAAAAATTTCTTTTACATAACACACAGCATGCTTGAATAAAAAGGAAAAGAAAGGTATCCTATTGCTCAAAAATACATTTCTCTTGTGCAAAAATATAATCAATGTAATAAAATTTTCCTGCCTGATTATGACCACAGGGTGTGTGACAAGCTTTTCCTTTCCACATTAAAAACAAATCTAGAGCCCGCTAATAAGTTACTAAATCACCAATTGCTGAATAGACATCAGTGATTCCAAAGCAGTATTTTGGCATGAAACACCCATCCTACTGTAAAATTGTAAAACTTCTGTACCTAGGGTGCAAATTTAACTCAGTTGGTGGAGTTGTTCCTTATGTAAGGGGTCCTAGTTACAAGTTTATCTCCAAGGCCTTTCACTGATGCATGTTGTCTGTCACTTTTTCTTCCCACAAACCATTCATAAAATTTGAGTGTACAGCAGATGCATGGGAGTACACAACATCTTTTTTTTCTCCAGTTTTATAATGAGGTACTCTTAAACTAGCACCAAAAAGTTAGATTTTATTAGAATAAAACCCATGATTGAAATACGCTACAGACACTGTGATTTGGAGGACAAAGTCCAGTGTCAGCCTTCAGGTGAGTGTGTGGTCATCCATGACAAAAGTGCACTAACACCCAAACAACAACACACACCTGACTCTACACAATCTCTTGTCTTTTCATGTCAGTTATTATGTGTGAGTCCTAGGTGACAACACTGGTTGTTAACTACTCTTTAGTCTGAGAGGCACAAACGCATGTATGGCGACCCCTGGGGTCAGTGTGCGGTTGGCTGTAACGGTCTGGAGAGGAAAAAAGATTGTGCTGGGATAGACTGCTCCTAACACACACCCACACACCCACACACACACACACACAATGAGAGAAAGTAGTGGCTGTTTGACTCTCGTCTGTGGTCGCAGAGCGGTCACTTGTGACAGACACATTGTATCCCCTCTGGTTGACCCTTCGCATCTAACGCACACATCTGCATAAACACATACACACAGAGCTATGCCCAATGGACCGCTCCTTTCTCCCTTTATCCAACCTCTGTCCCTTTCCACAAACCTGCCACACCATTCACCGCGGTGCTAATGACACAGAACAGCTTAAGAGCCATCTCAGACATACACACACATCATCACCTCTACCAGAATGCAAAACAGGGTACAACCAGTGCATTTACATTTACACTGACTATTGCGGTCCCTCAGATAGACAAGACACTGTACGACGAATCGAGTTCTTGGACGTGTTTTATGTAGCGTTCAAAGGATAATTCATGGTAAATTAGGCTGTATTTGAAGTTAAAAATGTACACAAACTGATACACTTTTAAACCAATTTGGCAGCACTTTACTTGGGTATTTATACTCCAGACCTGCTTTTCATTATAATACTTACACTAGTAGCCATTAAACCATGTGTAGCACAGCAACCATCATCCACATCCATTCAAGCTGACTTTTTTTCTGACAGCAACAAAGTGTCAGTGCAAAGTTGAGCAGAGCAAATGTGCTAACCCAAGTAATCATCTGGAATATTCATGGCAGGCGAGTTGGTCAAGGTTTTGTGTTTTATTTCAAGCAAGTTCTGGTGTGTTACTGTTCTTGCCAACTGAAAGCACGTTTTACTATTTCATGATTACACAACTTAATGGATTGTATCCAAAACCTATCCAGTGTTGATGTTTAAAAGTGTCTCAGACCAACTGCTCGTGTGCTGTGAGTATTTGTGACCTCAGTCTAACTGCTGACCAGTTTGAAAAGCTAACACCTCCAATCAATGTGTTAGTATTCAATTTGAGCAGCTATTGTGCTGTGTCATTCAGAGAATGGCTAATAAAGCCTAATTGCAGTGCAGAGATCCATAAAGTCAGGCAGGTGAAGCAGCAGAGCGGGCTGCTTTACGCGTTTAAAGGAGGGGGGAGGGATGAGCATTGTTCTTTCATGATAAAGACCCACTCCAGCCTGCGGTGTATGTTTACTTACCTTTCTGTGGAGGCTTGCAGGTATAATTTTTGGAGATGTGAGTGTGTCTGTGTGTGTTTGCTTACCTTTAAGTGACAGGCTGAAGACGTAGGTGATATTCAGGTCACTATTCATTATGACTGCTTGTGAGTGTCTCTGTTGCTGTGAGTGCTTAGACTTAATGGAGGGTAAATACGAAGATCCTAACCATTAACTGTGCCATAATGTTTGGTCATGGGGACACTAGGAAACATTATCTACAGCCAGTTCCTCTCTTTGACTGGAGGAATTTACTCCTGAAAATTTATGCTTTTCCCTCTAGACTTCCACAACCAAAGCAGAGGTCACATGAGGTCATGCTGGTGAAAACTGGAAAATAACACAGAAATGATCAAGTTGATCTCTTTAATGGTTGACTTTTAATTTGGCCACATATTTTTGAGTTAGAGCTTCATGGATTTTATCATACTTTTTGGCCTTTGTGCCTTTATTGATAGAGTGTCGGAAAGGGGAGAGAGAGTGGGGAGTGACATGCGGGAAACTGGCCACAGGCCGGACCCAAACCCGGGCCGCCCGCCCGAGGGCAAGCCCCATGGTGCGCAGCCATATCCACCAGGCCATCCGCGCCCCGTACTCATCAAATTCTACGGTATTTAATTTAACACCAAATTGGTATAAGAGTAGTTTGGGTCGGTGATGTCTATGAAGGACACCATATTTCTCTAAAAGTTTGGTCTCGTAAACTACTTTTCTCAGCCATTCTTCAGCAAACATCTTTGCAAAGATAATTAGTAATTTTATAAAAGTTTGGCGTCCATCTATCCCCTTTAAATCCCCATTAAAGTAATCAAACTTTGTGTATGCACATCAGGTGTCACTCCTTGGAAGGGTTGAAGGAGGGTTTGGGGTGGGTATCATTGTTTTGCTGTACTCTGGTAAAGACAAGTTTGCCTTGTGATCACGAGTAAGTACTCAAACCCTTATTTTAAAGTTGTGAATTCAGAACTTTGAATATTACTGTTGTGATATGAGAAATAAAAACATTCTTCTCATGGATGCGCTGCGACAATTTTGTTTTTCTCAATAAAAAATTGAAATAAACAAAAGCAACAAAAAAGAGCAGTAGTGTAAGATGTAATGTGATTGATGTAAGCCTAGAGTGTCATTGCTCACTGTTGACTCACCATTATATGCTACAGCACTTCATTTGCCTTTCTTTGACCATTGCACACTTACCATTGTTGACTGAATGTCTTTTTAAAGTCATAATAATGAACGTGGGTGACAGTTGCAGTTGGTTTTGGTTTGGTTACACTAAAGCTGTAAAGATACTTTATTAGGTTTGAGAAAAGATAAAGTTTCAGTGAGTTGCTTTGTTAACTTCTCCAATGTTTCAAGTGCAATATCTGTCTGACATAATTCATCTTGTCAAATGTAAATAGTCTTGATTTTGATCTTTTACTTTATTTCATCCTTATTTTTGATCTTTATTCATCTTGATCTTTTTTGGGACTTATGCTTTATTGCTGATTTTATCAGCGCCTATTGAATGCTGATTATAGTACCATATCTTAGTTAATAACTAATTTTATGACCCTATTTTCTGATATGCAAGTGCTGTGCTTGTGTGATGAGCAATGGTAACACAAAATTTTTCTTCTGGACTAATACAGTATTTCTGATTCTGTTTCTGATTCATGAAAGATTTTTACTCAAGATAAGTAATTTGCATTTGTGATTTGATGTGTGTTGTGTATACTTTTAATTGAAATAAGCTTTTGTCATATGACTATACATGCCACCCACTGTACTCATGACACAGACTTGTTACTCATAATTAAACCTGACATTTTTCTACAGGAAATTGAACACACTACACCACCCTTGCAGTCTGCAAAGATGCATATGGAAGAGTTTTATTTTACTGGGAGTTATGGTGTTTCACTTTAGATTTCACCATGTGTCTAAAAAATAATAATACTGTTCCATCAAGCTGAACTTGGCAACAACAATGACTGATTTTGGGTGGTTTCTTGTGGTCCTGAAAAAGTTTAAACTTTTTGTGTCAAGGATTTTTAAAAATATCTATTATACTTCATATCAGAGACATGCTATATATACAGCATAAATTGTGTTACACCAGCACTTAGGAAGTTCAAAATATTCAGAAACACTCCATCAAGGGCTCACACCATCAAATGTTTCCTCTGTTTTTGTTGGAGTGAGCTTCTTGGCGATAAATCACTTCAGTCTTCATTTCCTTGGCAGCCACTACACTCAGCACCTTATGACCACACAAGAGGTATTCAATAGACGTGACAACTTTATGTATTCAAGATGAATAAAATGAAGAAAAACTATTCAAGTATTTCCGAAGCACAAAGTTGAAACCATCAACACATGCTAATGCTCAGTAGCTGATCGTAGGAAAAGAAGCCCCTAAAGATTAGGATCAACAACAACAACTACAGCCGTACTGTACAGTTAAATTCTCTCTGGCTCACTCTGGATTGGATTGTCAGCTAAATGCCTGAGATGAGAAATGGTACAATTCCCAACTTAAATCAATGTAATTATTTTACAGTCTTGGCTGACATGAGGAATGGGGAAAGGAGATTTGAGGAAGGAGGTTGGCCAGAAAGTTCTCTGACAGAAGTTTGGATAGAAGGAGAGCTGAGCTGAGAGTTCATTTCATCTGGATGGAGTCCCTTCTGCTTTAAATCAGTTATTCAGCCAGACAGTGAACCAGTGAGAAGCTTGCCATGAAATTCAGATTTTCAGTTGATATCAAGTCCATAACTCAAGATTTCAAGCTCATCAGACAGTGATAATAACCAGGTGGCAAGACAGCCAGTAAGTGCTGCTCATCTTCCCATTAGCTGTTATGTTTTTGCAGTAACCATGATTTGACTGTCTGCAAAAGCTTGTTAGCTGAACATCTCATTTTAATCTGCATACCAATAACAAAATGTTTTGTGTTGAAAGCAGTCTGGTTTTAATTTATGTTAGAAGTGCTGTGTAAAAGAGGCAAAACATATCTGTTTTAACGCAGAACCTGAATAAATCTATAGTTCTCTGGCTAATATTGAACCTTTTTTTTGATATTGTTCTTTAAAAAGATGTGTAAAAGTGTAGCAAACATCACCATTGTTATTGTTTTTCTGCTCCAACAACACTATCATTTTTGAGCTGTTAATCAGAAGAACCATCAAAAGGAAAGGGAAAAATCAAGTCTGGGCTCAGATTCATTGCATAAATATTGACCTTAGAAGAAGACATATTCTCTCCATGTGATCAGACAACAATGTCAATTCTGAGAATAGTCAAAGGGCTAAAGATGTCACCTGTTTTTCACTGTTTGGTGAGAAACTGCTGATATGCAGCCATTCTGCAAGTCAATCTGCCAAGAATTCAGTTAGTGGGAGAGATAGTCAGTTAGCCAACAATTATACAACCATTCTGTCATTCAAAGGGTCAGCCAATCAGTCTGCTGGTTAATGAGTTGGTGAGGCAGTCACCAGTCAGTCAGCCATACAGCTGGCCTGTTAGTCCATCTGCTTTGTTTCAGTGAAGCCAAGAAGGCCTTTTTTGTATATTTTCAGAGCTGTACAGGCAGATGTGAGTAGCCCAAGAGTGAAACACAAAGAAGAAAGCATAAAGTATATTTAGTTAAACTTAATGCATATATGGCATGGCACGGCGTGCACATTTGTGTATCTGTGTAAACTTCTGTGTAGACCACCCACAGGCCTAAAATATCTCTGGGGGGAGGCCTGGATCTGGATTAATTATGGCCCATGTCTTAGGTGGTTTTGTGGCAGGTTGGGGTAGGGTGGTGGGGATGGGGTTGTTACACCTGTGAGGCATGTATTAAGCCAGCTCCCTGACATGGGGTGATAGGTATGTTGGCCAGGGTGAAACACTTCCTGCTTTCTTCCTCTTCAGGCCTGTGGGAGAAATCCAACACATGTGGTTCAAATACTTATTTAAACAGAAGTGAAGAAAATGTCATGAAAGAACCCAGATATGTTATAAGGAAATACAAACCAAGCTCTCCAGCTCTAAATGGTAGCAAAAGCAATATTCTGAGAAATGCAGGCAGTCCCTTTTTGTGTAGATATATAGGAGCTGCCCTTTAGTGAGACCCTGGTAGACATAAATGCCGCTTCAATCTCCTCTCATAGCAGTGGGCCTTTTTGCGTTACCGAGGGTTTTAAGGCGTTTTACCTCGTGCCGATGTCCATAAATCTGTCACCTGATGGAATCCGTCTCCCGGTCCTGAGTCGGAGGCAACAAATCGTAGCTTTGGGTTGGGGGAGGAGAGGGGTTGAAGAATCAGGAGGCAGAGGACAGCATGAAGGAAAAGGGAAAAAGAGTGAAAGAGAGCGAAGAAGAGAGAAGTGACCTGTCAGCCCAGCCCATTTATCATTGGGACAAAATGGTCGCCTTCGTCCTTTTCCGCTGACCAGCCAAAACACCCTGTGGTAAGCAACTTTTAAGGTGACTTGTAAGTGTGTGTCGTAGGATTCCTTCTTCTCTTTTACTACTTTTGTCTGACCTCATCAACACTGCCCAGATTCACCCTTTTCTTCTGCTTCCCACATTATTCAATGATAAAAGTGTCATGCTCCTTTAATAGTCCTCTCAAACAGCATGGAAAAATTGGCTGTAGCATCTTCTCCCAGGACATCAGTATTTAAGACCACATGGCAGATTGGAAATATGGTGAAGTCATGGGAGATTGGCCCTAATATAGAGTCAGAAAAGTCGTGTGTGGTATTTATAGAATGTGGCTAGACGGCCGTTCTTAATTATTATATTTTAATATTCAGCACCAGGCCCCATCATTTGACGTCCAGTTGTGTGCAGTTATATAAGTGGGCAGGCTGCGGACCACATTAATGAGGACCTCCAGTTGGAGTGGTCAGGTAGAGTCGGGCCTGCGGTGGCCAGGAAGCTGACAGATCTATCCTCTTGAGAAAATGGTGAGCCCGTTTTGGTTTGGCAAGAATGTAAGTGTGTGTGTGCATGTGTATGTGTGTGTGTGCATGTGTATGTGTGTGTGTGTGTGTATGTACATGGGAACTGTTCATATTGCATGTACTAATGCAGAGACTGAGTGAACAAACAAACAAATGAAAACACATTAATACAAACTATCTACAAGGATTCATTGTCTGTAAGCTCTCACAAATAAGGAAAAGTAAAAATATGAGAATAATGAGAAAAACGGACGCATGCAAAATGAAAAAAAAAAGTGAAACGAAAGTGTGAAGAGCACAGCCTGACCCAACAGGTGAGAGCTTTGGCCCTAACAGGCTTCTGGCTCTAACTTTCCTGTGTCCTCTCTAACATCTCGCTACACTCCTCTCTTGGATGGAAACATGGCAATGTTTTCCATGTGGGGTCAATTGGGGGGCATGTGATTTGGTAGATCGTGTCTGTATTTCACTCCTGGAGTTTGCATGTAGAGAGCCTGGGTCTGTTGAATGTGAATGTGAATGGGACAAGCCGTTCCAAATAATAAGAGCTAGCAGAGAGACGCGGGGCTCTGGGACATGAGACGTGTTGTGCCTCCCTGATGTGATATGCTGGCTCTCACTGCCCATCTTCCCCTGCCTTTCAAACAACTTGTCTGTTAGAAGTTAATGCGACATAATTTACACGTTACAACTAACTCGGATGTAGGGCACGTTCTATGCAGCTGCCTGCAAAGAGCCCTCCTCTCTGGTCCTTGTCACCCATGGGCTTGAAAACTATATCAGACACAAATGTGTGATGGGCACTACACCCATATATCATACAGTCAGTGATACCAACGTATGGTTTCACTCAGTTAATGGTAATACATTGACATTTTTATGTTTGTTGTTAGGATGGCAAACCGTCGTATATGGTAAATGGACTCAGCTATGGAGTCCTTTCCCAGTCTTAATACCAATCAAAGTGCTTCCATGCTTTATGTCACATCCATTTACTCACTCATTCATACAAAGTATACACAGTGTACGGCAGAGGCTGCTATACAAAGTGCCCATCAATACTGAATGATCCCATTTGCACAAACTCACAGATCCCTGACTGAGACACCTGCAGAAATTGGGGATTCAGTGTATCAAGCAATGACTGGGATTCAACTGCGAACTGAGAATTACTGTGCATTTTCTTACTTCTTCAAATTCTGTCTACCTTTTTTATCCGCTACCAGCCAGAGCAATTCAACAGCAGTGACACAGCTCACTTGCTGTAATATCACTGGTCTATTAGTGGAGTGCATAAATGATTATGATGCCGTCATCTTAAATAAGAACATCTTTTAAAGCAACATTTGGGTTGGATAAACACTTTTGGTGAGATACACTTTTTATTTTTCTTTGCACATGGTGTATAATGGACAGTAAGATGTCTGAACTACAGAAGCTTTGAAGTGCAGGATCTGTATTAGCCTGAAGCAAACCATCTGAATTGCATACACTTCCCAACAATATGCCATATATCTCCATTCATATACAGTGTGTGATGACTGATGGGCTCCAGTGATGGCCTGTCAATAAGCAGCTTGGGCAGGAAATAAAGAGACCCCCTCCCTACCTTCCCCCAATGGGCAGCAACATAAAGAGAGGTGGGGTGGCGTTGAGGGAGGGGTTAGCTTATAGATCATAGTAACAGCCAATAATAAATGGATCATGCTTCTATGTTTTTAAAGCCAGTGGCAGCTGTATTGAATGGGAAACCTTGTGTGGGGGAGAAAATAGAGGTTTATTGATCAGAGACAGCATGTTGGATGGAGTGGTCAGGAGGGGTGGGGGGGGTTTGGGGCCCGTCGACCTCCAGGAAAATGATGTTCTCTTTGAGTTTTCTATTTCATAGACAGCTAAACCCCCACTCCTCCACACACACACACACACACACACACACACACACACACACACACACACACACACACATGCATACACTGCAGATCGTCCACACTCCTTCGGCCCTTTGCTCCTGACACACACAAACACAAACACACACACAAACGTTTTGCTTTTTGAATAGATGGGTGGATAATGAGGAGGCCTTTAAAAGCTGCGGCAGCATATAACCACTGCAACACTGGATTCAGATGTTTGTGTTAAAGGTGAGGTCGAACAAGGATATTTTTGAACTCGTTTTTGTTATTTTTCTTGTGGTCAAACAGTGCCACAGAGCTCTGCAGTAAGTAAAAACTTCCACTGTGAAAAATGGGAATATTGTCTTTTTGCAGAATGGGTCACCGTTCTTTTTTTGTTCATTGTTCGATATTTGTTTTGGAGGAAAACACCATGATACTGAACATTTAACACAGTTCACTAAAAATACTCATCGTGTGATCTGTGAACTAGCATCAGTATGAACTTGACTGGCTATGCTGGGGCCAATCAAATCTCTGTTGTCCTCTCTGCAAACTTCATGTTCTAAGTTTTACTCGTCAAATACATCACAAACACTGCTGCAAATAGGCAGAAAAACTACATCTGAGAATTGCTCTCCCTCCAACTTGCTTTTATTGAAGAAATGGAAGGCGCCACTCTCCCTTCATAAAACATTTGACACACTGATGGTGTGGTGACGATTTGATTTGCAAAAATGTATGTATTTGTTTTCTCAGTTGCCCGCTCCAAGCTCAAATTCCGAAAAGGATTTTCTCTCATTTGTATGTCCTGTCTTTCCCTCGTATTATTTTTCAATCCTTTTCTTTCTCTTGCCCGCTCCAAAACCCCAGTCGCATGCAGACTGGGTTGTCGACCAATTTAAACAGCGAGGTTTTCGGCAGCTAAACGCCGGCTAGCAGGAGTGCTGTGGTCTCTGCAGTACTTTGTCTGTGGCCACACAATTAAGGATTTAGGTGTGGCGATAGGAAGAATGTGGAAATCGGATCCTGGCTGCCCACACCCTACTGACTCCCTGTTTCTTACTTGCCATTTTTCTTTTTCTTAGCTCCATCATGTTCCTCCTGCTCTTTCTTGAGTGTTAAAGGCTTCATCTCTCTCCAGCTTTTCTCTCCCTCTTTATCTCCTCATCATCTTTCTGCCTGACTTCCTCTCTCATGTCTCTCTCTTATTTCCCCTCTTTCCTCCCATTCTTCCCAAGTCCTCTGCTTCCTTTCCTCATCTGCCTTCATTCGTCTCTTGTTTCAGCATCTGTGCTCCTTAATTTGCCCCTCACATCTCCTCTGCCCTGCTTCTACCTGTTAAACACTGAACATGACTCTTGACATATATGTGGAAGCAGCATTAGTTTTTCCCCCTCCCCTGTCTAATGTCCCCCATAAAATGAGAAAGGGAAGGTAGAGTGGGAAATCAAGATAGGATTTTTTGTTTTTGAGTTAGAAATACACAGATGTAGAAAAATAAAGAGAGCTGCACTATTTTGACTGACTGAAGAATATTTCCAAGAATCAATTGAAAGAATTGAAGCATTAAATCTGTATTATTTTTCAGTTCTTTTATCCTGAAGTAGGACTGCCAAGTTTTGGAGTAGTACTGCATTTTAAAATCACTTGCCAAACTTGTCATTTTTTTCTTCATGATTTTCTCGATGATTTTCTGCACCATATCTCACCAAACACACACTCTCTGTCTCTCTCCCTTTCACACACACACACACACACACACACACACACACACACACACACGCACACACACACATACACACTTTAACAAGCCATCTGTAGCCTACAACACCAATGGGAACCTATCAATCAAACAAGACCTCATTGGGGCCTTCCTGTTATGTTTTTATAACGGGCATGCTGAGTTTGAACGGATGTAGGTTGCTTGCTTAAACTTATGAGAGTTTTAAAATGCAAAAAATACTGTACTAAAATTTAAGGAGTAACGTTTTATGATAGAACACCTGGTGTGCTTTCAAAGTTATATTTTTAAAGTAAAATGATATTTCTGTTGGGACGGTGACTGCGGTCTTACATTAAACAAGTTCATCTATGCACCATGCAGTAAGTCTGTTTATTGGTCAAAATCGCCCAAAATGTACTTACTCTTTTATTTTCCTTTCCCGAGGAGTTAGTTCCTATAGGCGCCTGTTAAATTTAGTCTTTCTTCTTTTTTCCATCCAGAGACCTTTTCCCACTCAAAAAACACCCTGGAGTTCCCTGAATACCAAATTGTTTGTCTCCATACCTTTTTGCCAGTTCTTTTATTATCTGCATCTTTTATTTTTCTAGATTTTTTTTTGCAAGTGATTCTGTTTCTTCTGTTCCTTTGCCATGTAGTTTTTTTTTATCCTGTCCATGTTCAGTTTATTTCCTGCAGCCTGCACTCACAATGTTAAAATAATAAACTGCTACATGAAAAGACCCAACTTGTCTTGGGGTTGTGAACCTGCTATCTCTCTACATGAATATGACTACCTGCTGTATTTTAGAGGGTTTTTTTCTGTCTGTGTTTGGGTCCATAAGAGCTGTTGACATCCCCAAACTTCAAACTTGACAGACCTTTAATAGGAACATCCAGTGTGTCTTTTAAATGTGAGTTCTCTTGGCCCTTCTACAGGCTCTATGAAAAGTAGATGTGGTTATCAAGTCTCTCATTTTCATCAACTATATCTGCCACCAGCTTTCAAGGAACCCAATTGACCTGTATCACCAGCCTGCCATCAGACCATTCTAGTCCACAGCCAGTGCCAAGGGAACACCTTTACCTGGTTCCCAGGTGGCCCAAAGTCTTTGAAGATCTCAACAGGTCGCTTGATCAAGGAAAGATGTTGGATCTTATGAACAGTTTGCGGAAGAC
Source organism: Thalassoma bifasciatum (assembly GCA_008086565.1). Taxonomy (NCBI): domain Eukaryota; kingdom Metazoa; phylum Chordata; class Actinopteri; order Labriformes; family Labridae; genus Thalassoma; species Thalassoma bifasciatum. Next base: position 181,246 of record RPOG01000019.1, read on the forward strand.
TTATTTTTGATTCCTGATTTCTGGCCGAGGTTTGGCTCACACCCATTCCTGATTAAGACACCACCCTCTGACTCCAATAGTCCATCCGTTGCCTGGTTCTGTTTCCAGTTTCAACAGAGGCTATGCAGTCTTGTCACTTATTCTCCTGTGTCTGTGTGCAGCCTGTCCTCTTGTCCATTTGTCATCCCACAACTTTTATTCACTATATTTGTACAATGAGTATTGTGATGGTGGGAAGGATTTCTACCAACAATAAATTGGTTATCTTGTAGGAAAAATGCCATCAGAATCATCCAGTGATCCCTAGCGCTAACTTTACTTGCATGAATAAGTAGAAATAAACTGTATTTGTTGTCAGTGTTAACTTTTTGTTGTTTTTTTTCATTCAATCCTTCAAACTCACAAACACACACACACTCAGGCACACACATTTTTACAAACACTAAGGCACACAATTTGATGGCTCTGATGGACTCAACCTGAACTGTTCAATTTCATCCCTTTCTGACAAATGTTACCTGGAGGAAGCATTTCAAAAGAAAAATTCAGCATGGACAAGCAGCTATGACTTATCAAACCCACAACAAGACCATTCTGCCTTTTGACCCATAAACTTTCCCTATTATCCCCTAGACTGTCACCAACTTATGATCCATGCTCCATAAAACCCCTTCATTCGTCACCTCCAATTAAATCAATTATCATTCCTGGGATTGGACCCCGACAAATCACAGCGGTCGATGGGCAGGTAGACTCGGGCCACTGGGGGCATTCGGACAGGTAAAATGAGACAGCAGACAGATAGAGTCATCCTTCATGCTAAGTGGGATTGTCCTGACGCCTGCTGAGATAGACCTGAAGGTGTAATGGACCTCTTTGCCTTGACTTCCTCTGGCCTCAGCCACAGTGTGTAGTGGAAAGCAGACCTGGGTCAAACATGAGTCTGAACAGTTTTGAACCTAAGTGAAACAGCTGCCATTATGAAATTACAAAATGATTGATGGCATAAATCACAAAAACACACATTTAGTCATTGGGCTGTTGCGTAAACTCTTCAAATTTGAGCTCAAGGAGGTCCATATGAGATATTATCATGACAATCTTCATCTGAAAATGCCCCCGCTAATTCAGAAAAAAAGGAGTTAGAAGTGTTCCCTCTTACCCTTAACTTAAACAGATCAATCTCAGGCCACAAAAGTTAGAACTATTTGAAATTATACAAACTTAACCTCTTGTCATAGAGTCTGAAAAACATTAAAAACACAAGGATTCTAAGTCCAACCTCCAACAAATAATGTACAACTCCTCAAATACGGGCCTTGCAACACTGTATTAAACATGGTCTGCTTCACCACTTTCTGAACAGCTGAGCCATGACTCATTTCTCTGAGTTGGTATCGACCTATTTACAAAATTTCAGTACTGTCAGCTGTCTTAAAAAGATATTGCAGATGAACTGGACAAGTTAAAATTGTATCATATCTGAAAAAATTCTTATTTAGCTGGTGAGATGGCTATACTCTGCTTATTTAAGAAGTTAGACTCAACCTTGGGTGACTGTCAATTTAAATCCTCTAGTAATACTGACACTATCCAATGCAGCTACCATATTTTTCTTTAACCAAAATTGCCTTTGGAGTACCCCATGTGTCAGTTCCAGGCCCACTGTTTCATTAGTTGGTCATTGGAAAAAAAGAGTACATTTGTCATCTTATGCTGATTATATACAATTATTCCTGTTGATAGTAAAGGCATGTTCTGCCTCTGTGGGAAGAACTTGGATTATCTCTTTGTTTTTCATTCTTAAACTCAGGAAAGGAATTTTTCAATTCAGCTGAGGGCTTTACTAATTAACTAACATGTTAAAAATGTCCAATAAAAAGGTGAGATTCAAATTCTGAGTATGAAAAAAAATAGATAGATAGACTGACTGTAAAACGGGGGGTAAAATGTCAAGACCAGAAATATAGTATTTTCTCCTGCACTCATATTTGCATTTTGAATATGTCGTCTCCTGCTAAACTTTATTTCAAAATCCAAATAATGGTGAAATCAATTTTTATGATTTTTAATTATTTTTTCATATTTTAACTGTTTGGTCAAACTTTCCAGTACATCTGAGAAAAGAAGAAGTTTAATTTATGTAAGTTTTTATTTTCTAAAAAAGTTTTAGTGGAAAAAAAATGTAGTTAAAATTAAAGGCTTGTTTAAGCTGTGCATTTCATTACAATTATTAGAAAAGTAGTTTCAGATTTTGTTATGTACAACATGACCTCTTTGAGGAGTACTACCAGGTAACAGTTGAAGAACAAAGAAAACAGACCTTGGTCTTCCAATGCTTTCATGGGAAATACTGAAAACTGAAAGAGTCCGAGACAGGGAGATGAGCACACATGGGGTAAAAGGGATTTCCTGAGGCAATGGTATCAATACGTTTAACATGTCCTCCCTGTTTTACTATTGCGCCACTGGGTTCCCACCGTCACCCCCCACATAAAACACATCATCACATCCTTCCTTTCCTCAGCAGCTTGCAAAGATGTTGACGGATGTTGGTTGGGGCTCAAGGATGGGAATGACTGCTAAATGGTGAGTCTTATATTCTCTTTACCTGCATCATGTATGAGGGAAAAGAGAAAAAGAGGCACTATAACTTCAGGGCTCCAACAGGCAGGGCCTTTTCATGTAGAGGAACATCAATCCGAGAGAGATTCAAAAAGTTTCACCGTCTTAAAAAAGTTTATACAGTGAAGATATTTTCCGAGAATAAAAGCTGCTTTTGCTTGCTCACAACTGTACAAGTGAGGCCACAAGTGAAAGCAAGCACAGAAGACCTGGATGCTTAAAAGATTGCATCATTTTGTAACAAAGCATTTCTATATTCTTACAATGCACTTTTAAAACATCTTGAACAGTAATGGAGCTTCCACGAGTTTCTGTCACAAATGTCTGTTTCAGGTTGCAGACATGTTAACACCCTGAAAATGATACGTCTGTCCTTGTTTGTTCAAATAATTTGTGTTTGTTTTTTGATTATTTCCTTGCATTGGTCGCAAACCTCCCACTGTTCTGGACAGTAGGAGGAGGACAGGAGCAGGGAAAGAGAGAAGAAAAACTAGAAGATCAAGTGTTAAAGAAAGAAGAGAGAGATTATGAGAAAGAGAGAGAGTGAGAGAAGGGAGGGAGATTGAGGTTGAAGCCTGTGGTGGATTGTGGGCTGGGGCTGCTGCTGTCTCAGCATAGTCAGCTGGCCGGTCTAGCCTGAGGTGATATGTTTTCCTCAGGAAATATCTGTGGAGGCTAGTAGGTCTAGTACTGGGAGCGCTGCCGGCAGTGAGCAGCCAGGACGGGTGGGGGCTGGGGTTCGCGTGGCTGAAGGTTGGGAGCAGCCCCAGAAAAGACTCTCTTCTGGGGGTAAAGACAGGAAGGAGGCAGGCTGAAACTGAGAGCTCCAACATGACACATTTTTGACAATATTCTGTGCAGGTGCTGAGTGATGTAAAAGGAACCTCTGATGTTTGAGTCTCTGAATATTTTGATCAACAGGATTTATTTTAGATAATTTGCTAATATTTACTGCAAGACCAGAATCTCAGATGTGGAATAGCATGCATTTTTATCCCAAAGCAAAGTGTCATTTTCGGAAAAAGTTGGAAAAAGATGTGATGCCCATAAAAGCTGACATTGGGCATCTGTATTCAATCATGCACAGAGGTCATGAAACTCACTTCTCACATCACTAGTCAAGTAAACTTTCAAAAAGTAATGCAAGAATGTTTCATTGAATCCATGTACATGTTTTAAACACACCATGAAATACTTCATACTCTAGTTCTCTGTCTCAATCTTGAGCGATGTGGAACATTTTGAGCTCAGAAAAGAACAGCGCTTGCAATGGTTGGCCAATTCCCAATCAAAAGAAATAAGCTTTAAAACATTCAGGATTGAGGTTATGAAGGTTACCATGTTCATGTCATATTAAATGAAGTATTTACAATGTTGCAATGACCAGAGTTCTGCAGTCCGTATGAAGGTTATGTTTTTCTCTTTCACTGAAAATTGCTCTCACAGAATTAATGATGACAAAATTAAAAAGGAGTTAACTGAAACTCTTGATTTATAAAATAAGAATCCAATTACATGGTTAATTAGGCTTAAGAGACACCGAACAGTAAATGTCTGATGATCGTTTGTTTTCATTTGAAATGATGTGAAGCGCTCTGCTCCAGGGTTAATTTGAAAGATTCATCTCATCTGATGAGCCAAAGGTCCAACACGATTCAGATGATCTGTTACAGTTCTCTGCCTGGGTATGTGATGTTGTCCAGGAAGTATTTGAATGGTTTATTAACAGTTTCCTCCTTAGCACTCACACCCAACGATCATCATGGGAAGAACAGAGTATCAAAATACCAAAGACTGTAAAAGAAAATCCACATGGAGTCTGAAAAAAGCCCCCTGTGCAGCAATATCATCTGTGAAATGTGTATGTTTATGTAAGTACAGGTGTGTAAAACGAGCATGTTTGTGTAAGTGCGGCTCCTTTAATCTCTTTCCTGTGCAGGATTCCCGTTTGTTGACCACAGAGGGATAGGATGAGAGATTAAGCATGGATTTCCATGTTTCAAACTTCATCAAACAGACAGTGCAGAGGAATGAAACTGAACTCACGTGAAAACCAGGTCAGGCATAGACAAAAATATACAGTCACAACTACACACAGGCATACATGTGTGTAGAAATATCCTCAAATGGGGCGTATTGTACACATTGTCAAGGAAGCATTCTGTGATTGCATTCTGAGAAATAATCATAATTTTCTCAGGGTATAAGAACCATATGTCAGAGTTGTATGTCTTTCTGGGATTGCTCTTGAAGGAAAGCAGGTGATAGATTCTTTGTTTGAGGAGGATTTGATATAAGAGCTGATCTGCTTGTTTAATGGAGTCAATGAGGATTTCAGAAATGTATATGTGGTGCTAAGAGTATTTACTGAACTCTGAATTATTTTGAATGAAGAGACTGTTTTTGGGACAAATACTGAAATTTACATGCCAAGAAGGTTGTGTAAAAGTTCCCCATAAAGAGATTGTGAGTGTTGCCTTTTTTCCCTTACTATACCAAAATTTAATTTAATTTTGTACAAAACCATACCAAATAAAACAGTATTTTTTATTTTTTTTCCATTAATTCCTTAGTTTTTGTGTGACGAAATCATCATTCTTACACAAATTACGAGTCTATTCTTTTTTGTTTGCAAGTACTCTAATAAATGCTTCTGTTTTCTTGTTTTTGTTGTTTTTCTTTTTTCTTAATCCAGGTGTGCATCACAGGTATGAAGCAAAGGCTACTTGTTTCTGTCTGCTCTGATGTGCTGCTGGTCCAGTTCCCTCTACTTATCACAGGAAGAGATAGAAGTGAAGGTCCGGTCTTGATCGATGAGCGTCTGTGTTCAGAGGAAGCAACAAATGTGTGATTGTGTGTGCGTGCGTAAGAGTATGGTGTGTGGAGGGAAAGGGGGACAGTTATTTTGGAACCTTTCAGAGGGAAATGGGACCGAACCCAGAGAGGATGCAGATACGGTTGTCAAACCTCACACAGACACACACACAAACGTAACTCTCTCACCCACACACACACACACATGAACACACACTCAGGAAAGCATTTGAAATGAAATTATTGGGCTGCAGGCCAGTATTGATGTGATAAAGCAAAATAAAGGAAATGTTTTCGGTAACTACTTTGCGCATACCTTCTTCCTGAAAACCACACACAGGGACAAAGTTATGGGTTTTCTTTCATAAAGTTTGCTGCATATACTGTATTTAACTTTTGTCATAAATTATTGTTCTTAAGTGCAGGAGTGTCTCAGACCAGCAGTCTGCTTTTCTTTTATTGATAATGACATGTTTCAATCATTGCAAAGTTGTCTGGCATGGTGAAAGTTTGGAGTTTGGGTTTAGGGTAAGGCCATTCCCTCTCACTCTTATGCTTCCAATTATTTTACTATTTTAATTTTTGGCCCATTCACTTTTTCTTTGGTTAAACTTCAGGTTCAGGACTAAACACTGCTTTCCCCAAATCATTAATGATCTCAATGGTTAAAGCCATTTGCAGTTTAGTATACAATCCCAATTCCAGTGAGGTTGGGGCGTTGTGTAGAATGTAAAATTCCAAGCCACCTTTTGCATGTGTTACAACAGCGTGGCTTCGTAGTAAAAGAGTGCGGGTACTAGACTGGCCTACCTGCAGTCCAGACCTGTTGCCCATTGAAAATGTGTGGTGCATTATAAAGTGAAAAAATACAACAACGGAGACCTCACACTGTTTATCAACTGTAGTCATACATCAAGCAAGAATGGGAAAGAATTCCAGCTACAAAGCTGCAACAATTAGTGATCTCAGTTTATAAATGTTTATTGAGTGTTGTTAGAAGGAAAGATTTCATGATGCACGTCATCATATTTGTGCGAAGAAATGAACTGAAGATCAACATAACCCCCCTCCACCTCCACACACACACATAGACACAGACTATGCATTCTCTGCCTAATCGCACTGTATTTCCTCACTATGTGAAAAACCCAATCCTACATTCCTGAAATGAAACAGAGAGTACGTTTTCAAATCTGTTAATCTGAGGCTTTTAGCAAGTAAGAATTATATGATAAGAAGCTGAAAAGCAAGAACGCCCTGGTTTAAGGTACGACGCCCCACATAACAGGAAAGTTACAAATATCTCCCAGTATCATTTTCTATGTAGGTGGCTGGTATTCTTAGTTCATTTGTGAGCACTATTTCATTTGCCTCAAGAGAGGGGGCCATAAATCTCTCAAAGAAAAGTCCAACCAGAGGAGTTTTTCCTCTAAAAATACTCTTGGTTTCCTTTTACAGGGGTGAGAGGGCTTCACGTGTGGTCTCACCTTAAAGAAAAGAGTTAATATCACAGCTGGAAGATGGCAAACTTTGTGGTAAAGGCCAAAACAGAAACAAAATCTCACTTACCTTTCACCTTCTAAAAGTAAAGAAATATTCTAGCTAACAGCTTTTGAGGGGTGACATAACTTTTAAAACTGATCTTGTGTCTTTAGAAAGTCAGTCACTGAGAGTCTTTGCTTCAGTCAAACCTCCTTCACTTTAAAGAATCCCCCCCACCAGCGTTTCCCCAAATCCCGTCCAGCGTCATAAGTGGTGGTCGAACCACAATGTTTTCTCAGAGTGGTTGGTTACACTGTTCTCCTCCCGTGGTTGCTAGACCATGGCAGGGGAAGAGGCTTGTTCAACATGTTTCCCGTTTGAAGGAAAAAAAGCTTGCTCCCTCCCTTCTTCCCTAATGCCACCCAAGTACTGGGGATCCTCCTACGTTAAGTGGAGCTAGGCAAAACGAATCTTGTGACATCACATAATTTAGACTGCTTCGAATACTGGCTGCCAATGTGCGCTGAGTGCCCCAAAAAGCAGTTCACTTCAAGCAGTGGTGGTCCACAATCTGGGATGAATTAAAGATATCCAACCCAAGAACTACAACTTTGTTCCACAAGACTTCGGCGAGGTATGAGGATTTATATAGACCCCCAAAAAAAGGGATCTTAAGAGGATATGGTCTCAAACTCATTACTGCTGCTTTTGTTGGCTTATTTTTCCAAGACTTCATGCGTGTCTGACTAAATCTGTATTTTTAATCTAATTAATGTCCTCACCTTAGAAAGTCTTAAGCCAGAAATCCGACAGGATTTTGGACCTGGTACAGCCTTTCAACTACAATACAGGATATTACATATCCTCTGTTCTTCTGCATAGTGTTTCACTACCGTTTCAACCAACTCTAGAATTTATGGTTGTCTCCTGCCCCTTAACAACAGTGTACTCAATACTCAATCCACACACTTTGCTAAAAATTCCTATGGGGCAATATTTGTAGGATTTCAGGGATTTTTTTTTATTATTTTTTTTTAGCACAAGTCAAGCCACATTAACTAAGCCTAAAGATAAGTTGGCCTTGCAATCTGCACTTTTCTGCCTCATCCTCCCAGCTCACATCACCAGCTGATTTCACAAAAGCTGTGCCAATTTTCAGGTCTTTACAGCCCTCGGTTTATGATGTTGATCTGGGGCCAGAAAGCACAGTTTTTCTTCCACTTTCTATGGTGTTCTTATGGATCAGCATGGACTCGCCATGATACATCAAAGGTACATGTCTAATTGTTGGTTTCTTTTGGTAATCTAAAGTACAATCAGATGCGTCATTTTTGACACGTCCTCAATAATTGCATGCACTGCTCAGTGCGGCTGTATGTGAAGCCTCTGAAGCCTTGAACACAGCACTGGGGTTACACTGTGGGATCTCAGTTCTCTTCCACACCTCAGTGATATGGGCTCTGAAGCGATGCACACATTAAAGATACACCCCTCCTCCTCAATCCAATCCGTCACTGTGGTTATTACAGTCTTGGCCACAATGGGACTGACCTTCACCAAAACTCAATGGATCTGCGTGACACACACATACCAATCCATCTACAAAATCACCAGGCTATACCATTAGCAAGCTCACGGAGCGGATCACCTCTCCATTTCATGCAAAAAAACACTCCCCATAGAAAACAAATGCCACCAATACTAAATGTGTAGATCTCTGTATATTTACAATTATATCAGGAAAAGTTTTAAGGACAATAAACAGTGTGGAAATGTTTATACCTAATGCACTTGCAAGAAGGGATCCCTGAAAACTTTGAAACAAGATTCAATTTAAAGCCAATAATTATCATAAAGTTCAAAGATTATTTAAATGGGGGCTACTCTGGTGGTCATTTTTATGATGATTCATTACTTTTCATGCTTTCAAATTATACAATTTCTGGGTTTTATGTTTGGTCTTGCAGAAAACTGCTGACGACATTGAAAAAAAAAAGTAAAATCTTTTTTTTTCCCAGAAAGCTGCCAGCTACTTTGTTAGTCAAATCAGAGAAAAAGTAAAAATGCATTCTAATGGACAGAGTCTAGTTAAACAGATAAGACGTTTCTTTGTAACATGTGCACATTGATTGCAATATGAAATGGGACTTGCAATGGGACAATGCAAAGAGTTTGTAGTTACTATTTTGCATATCTTGAAGATGCACGTTATGTGTATTTCTGATGCATATTGTCAGGGGAGCAGAAGAGCAAAATAGCAATGGCACCTGAGCCCTGAGTTGTCTTGTTTGTCCTGATGTGGGAATTTTTGACATTTTTTTTATACAACTGCACAATGACTGATGATAGAAAGAGTCAAAAAGAAGCACAAGTGAAAATACTGTGAGACACATTGGAAAAACTGAACCCTAAGAAAATGTTTTATTTTAGAATTTCTTTCTTATATTTCATATAAGCCAAATTCACCTGGAAAATGACTTATTTCAAGACATGCCAAAACGTAGCGAAAAACTTTGGTTTCTTGTGTTAAGACATTATTGTAACCCATTAGCAGATTTCTTTATTCTCTACAAACAGTTCAGACATCACTTTGCCATGAATATCTTTACATTTTCATGTCTTACACATTTGATTTCCTTATTTTGCAGTGCAGTACAATATCCACAGACACACACATCCCTGCACATCATTGGGACGAGTAATTCAAGAAGAACAGTTACATTTTTGGTCTAAAGACTAAATGCTTGTCTTTAAACAGTCTGTCAAATGTTTGATACATTCTTGGCCAGGAATGTGATAAACCCAAACGCAACTGAGGCAATCAAAATATCTTCACAGAATTTTTTGGAAGACCTGCAACAATTCCTGCCTACATTTCCTCAAATAGTTAATGAATACAACAATGAGTCCCTCAAATGCATGTCTTTTGCCACTCATACTAAAGAGTCCACATTCTCTGACAGCCTGCGTCCACTAATCTTTTTATTTGTCACGTCATCAACATTCAAGCTACAGTAACCACTATCAACTCCCCTGTCATCATAAAAAAGCCCCTGTCTATTTATTACCCAGAATGCCTGTGACCTCCAAACAACAGCTCAGGAGACGACAGTGGGTTCCTCTTGTTTGGACGAAGGAAGTCAATTAATTCATAAATACTTTAGCACATTTACAGTAAGGCAAAGGGAAGATGGTTATTGATTGATCCCACTAACACAACAGCCCTCCCCCCTCCCTGGATGTGGAGTACTTTAATGAACCAGGAGCTTTTCTTAACCAGGAATAATTCAATCAGAAAAGGAGAAGAAAAGATAATGATTTTTACCTGCTGTTAAGTGGGGAACACTTGGAATATGAATTAGCTTGGTGCTGGTAGTTGGTGTGTAATGTGCATTAGTGATGGCAGTATCTGATTTTTTAGTGTAAGAAAAGAAGATACGCTCTTAAGAGATTAGAAAGAGTACAAACTTTATTTTTCTATCTTGGGGATTGCAATTTCGAAGCAGGCTGCCAAGATTTTATTTATCTATTCATTTGATTTTTGCATGGGTCGGCATTTTGAGATTCCAAGATGGAAGCTGTTTTATGAAACAGGAATCCAGTATGGCTTGGGATCCTCTGCTCTGACTTTTGAGGAAATCTGGTGAAACAGCAGAAAAAAGTGACCTCATTTTAACAGCACTGAGACGGTCAAACCTACTGTGACCCAAACAGACCTGAGCATTACAGAACTCAGCACTTCATGGAAGTAATTTTCACTTGCAAGGTACAAACAAGAAAGAAGTGATAACGCAGAATTTAAAAGAATATCTTGGAAAGCAAAGAAAAAGCTTCTCTTCATTTTACTTCTGTCTGTAGGAAAACAACCACCATATTTCATAGCTGCTTGACAGGGAAACTTATAACTGAAAGGATTAATCTTTTAGCTCAGCAGTGGAGGAGAAACCCTTTCCACTGGAAACAGCTTTCCCTATCAGGAAAGTCCATGCTCATCTGGCTTTTACTCCTACTTAGGGTTATGAATTACCAGCAGCCCATCAGCCAAGCAATATCTCAATAGAATAAAATATGAATGCACTTTGAAGCCAATTTTATTCCCCTTAAAAAGCCATGTAGATAAACTGATGTGTGAAACACTGCTAAGGCTGACTAATGTGGGAAATATTGAGCTAAGTAATTGCAGCTGTTTCATCAATAAGCTGGCTAAAGTAGATCATTACAGGCAAATGTGATTAACACACAAGTTGTATGGAAGTAAGAGGTGGAGGTGCATGTTGGAAAACTGAATAAAACAAGTGCAATTAATAATTCACATCATGGATTAGTGTTGATTGAAAATGGTAAGAAGATACTCTATAAATGTGTTACACTGACAATGACTTTTTCTTTCCTCTACAGACAAACAATACAACACATGCTGTTTTTGCTACTGATTCATTTTCACTTCATAAAAACAATTATCAAGTTATTTTTCTGGTATCCTAAGGCAGGTAGCTTCACAATAATATATTGGGCAAAATATATTTCTAATCCAAACACTAGAGTTTTGCCAGTAAAACTTCAACATAGGTACAGATAATTTACAAATAAAAGTGAACAGAATGGACACCCAAATATCTTCCAATATAGAGCACACAATTTTCCCATCATTAACATTGTTAAGTTGTGCAAAAAACTGATGCCGTACACAAAACCTGCTCAATTTTTTCCCTGTGTAAATTGTAAAGTACCTCATGGCAATCACAGTTGAGCAATTCCATACGGATTGAAGTAGTATATCTATGTACCCTGTGATGCAAAGAGAAAGTCCATAATACAATTTAAATCAGAAGCATTATTTACATTTTGCCGGAGATTCTGCTTATATTATTGTTAGTATTGTCATTACTGTATTGTGGAATAGATTCTTACTTTATTCTGTTACAGTATGCTACAATACAGCCAAAACATACAGCCTCTAAATCCATTTTTGTAGAACAGAGGGTGAGCCATATGCTGTAATCCAGAGAACCAGAACAGCATCTAAGAGTCTGTAAACTATAAAGTTTTAATATATTGAGGAAGAAGCACTAAAATCAGAATCAGAATACCAGAGTGTTTAGCATGAATTTGATGCATTGAATGAACAGCACTAAAAAAAGTGGCTTTGTGACAGCAAAGAAATTGTCTTAATGGAGTATACACTTATGTCGGATTCAATGTTTGGGTCAAATCTGCAGCTGTTGTTCTGCTTGTTTCTGTGCTGGTTCCCCAAGATGATATGGCCAAATAAGAACTGTTTGTGAGATGAAAAGCTAAACTGAAACATCAACTACTCTTCTGCTGACACTAGAATATCTCGAAAAACAAGTTCATTATTTCTTACATCTAAATAGTTTGTCCAGTATATGAGTAATAAAGAAGTTTTTTTTGGTATCTGCAAGGTGATAGTTGTAACTGAACTATGGGAGTACCTGAATAAGTAAATGCACAGCATGACATCACCTGCTAAATTAGGAGGAAAAGAAAAGAAAGAGGACTACTGAATTCCACGATATTGCTTAAAAACAGAAAAAAGAAAAAAAAAGTTAAAAAAAAAAAAGAAAAGAAAAAAGAAAAAAAACCTCATGAATGAACTTTTTTTTTTTTTTTTTTTTTTTAAATATGTAGACAAAGTGTGATTACACATAAGTGTTTTGAGTGTTGGGGGATTTTTGTTTGTGTGTGTGGTATGGACAGGCTGTAGCTATATTTTCTCCTCAGGGCCCCTGGAGCAATCAGTCCATCAACAGAGGTGGAGCCAGGCTAATTTCCCACCCCCTCCACCCCTTCTGTCTGCTCACTCATTCCCAAGACTGATGCTTTGGGTAATAAGACTAATCAATACACTTCCTCAGAGTCCTCCCCACCCGCCCAGTCCCAAGACGTTATCAGCTATTTGTCATCAGAAAAGTCACTTGTTCTTATCAGGCATCACAATTTTGTTTAAATGGTTGCATGCCACACACACACACACACACACACACACACACACACACACACACACACACAGCTAAAGATCAAAGTTGGACCCATGCAAAGATACAAATTTTATTTAAATAGCAAGCCCTTATAAATTCTTTTACACAAAAAATTGCAACCACATGACACTCAAATGTTATCCAACACGCTGTGACACCTGCTACCAACAGTGCATCCAGTCTTACACAAAACCAAGTACACATACACACACACACACACACACACACACACACACACACACACACACACCACCACCCAGGCAGTGATGAATAGACACATGGGGGCTCTGTGACAGGTTACACATGCACCGTGGTGTCAGGATCTATACGGAGAAATTAATCAACAATGACACCGGTGTCAGTGGCTCCCCTCTCACAGCTCACAGCTCAACATGCTGTAATTTGCCCTGTATGATTACCCCAGGGTGCTGGGGGGAGAATGGCACCCCCATCTTAATTAATTAAGCATTGTGCCGGCAGGAAGGCGTCTCAGGAGCATGATACAGAGATGCAGTCAAAATGTCTTTACCTAGAGTCACCTTTTTCTGGAGAGCTCTGAAACTTCTGGCAGAAAAAAACAAACAAACAAACAGTAACAACAAAAAAACAAACAAAAACATAAAAACTAGATGCTGTGTCATTTTTCATAGGTAAATAATATTGTCTACAAATGAATAAAACATGATTCAGCAAAAAAAGTATTGATGATGATACCCTCAGCATAACGCATTTATTAATCTTGAGATACATTTTTTAAACTGTTGTGCTCAAAAATATTCTCAGAAAATCTTCTGCATATAAAACTGTATTACTCAAAATCTACAGTGAGAAATTTTCAGCTGGTGATAAATTGACAGAAATTATCACCGGTGCCCAACAGTGAAAAATATCATTGCCAAAATCATTTGTAATATTTCATTCATAATTTTAATGGACAAAATGGTTGTGAATGAGTATGTGTCTGATAAGGCAATAACTCTACTTCTTTCACTAATTCCCCAGAAAAATGTTCAAAGTGAATTTCATTTACTAAAGGTAGAATAATGTTTTTAAACAGAGTTCTTCCCAAAAAATGTTTTGCAAAGAAACAGGAGGTGTCACTTTGTCAACAGGTGGTGCCAAAATAGACACAAACAAAGTTTGGTGCAAGAGCTTTAAAGAAACTATTCATTAGTGTTTTTACATTTGGCGGTATCAGATGAAAAGTATTGACAAATTCAAATTTTAAAAATTGTAAAGCTGTGTTGAATCATATCAAAATTCAGCTTACAGTGTGCTGTGGGTATTATCTTGATGAAACTACTATCTCACAATTGCTTTATCAATTAAAAGGTGACTTTGCGACAAAAAATATATATATAAAGGGTATGTCTTGAATTGCAAATATGGAAAGTTTGGTAGGCTTCAATGGTGACGAAATAACTCTGATCTAACAATTGATATTACATGTAAATTTTTGTCTTGCTTTTTTGTCCTGTAATTCAAGAAGCCTGAGCTATCTTTAAACTGCACTTGTTTCACTGTATTAGTCACACTCTGCATCACAGCCAGCTAAACCCTGTCCAGGAGACAGATATAAGGAAGGGTGATGTCTGAACTTTATTTGGAGTTGGCTGAGTTTCAGACAGGAGCTGGTTAGATTTCCCTCTTGGCAGGTTAAGGTGAAAATTGGCCCTAGCTTTGATTTTTTTTAATCCCACAAGGCATGTGTGCTGATTAGCTGTGGGGGTGGTCCATTCCCAGGAGGAGACAGAGATGGGAGCAGGTTGACAGGACACCATATGACACCATTGTTTGCCTTCAAAAATGACCAGGGGACTCCAGATGATATGGGAGCCTTTGATGGATGACTAATTTATCAGTAGCTGTCGAGGCCTAACGATGGTTAATGATGCCACTGGTGGCTTGTCCGGGGTTAACCATCAAAGGGGAGGTGAAGTGTTTACTGGTTGAAGATTATGGCTCTTTTTTGTTTTGGAATTTTTTTTTTGACTCCCTGGTTTTAGTGGAAAACTAGTAGTTGGAGCTAATACAATCTGCAATCCATTTATCTTGTTAAATGATCTGCTAAATAAAAGTGATTAATTTCACTGAATGACTAAATCCAGTTTGCCACATTATGAGAACTTTTCTTTTGGGATGCATTGAAAGTTGAAGAATCCCCCTTGTATGCCAAAGAATTTATCCACTTCATTGTATATCTGTTGGCAACATAATTTTAATACAAAACAACAATACAGTCATTACTATCTTTGTTTGTTAGTATCTCAAGCGAGAGAACCCATGCTGTTTTAGGAAGAAAACAAAGGCTACTTGATGTCTCTGTAGTGTAGAGACCATACCTTTCATCATACAGTTGTTCCAAGGCCTCTGTGTCATTGTTCTTTTGGCAATTGCTCCCTGCTTGTGGTCCCCACTGGAAAACAGGTGAGGTAAGACAATCACGCAACCTCCCATCACTCTCTCCACATTTAACAATAACACTCTGACTGTATCTTTCAGTAGTAAACACAAAGCCCACATGCAGACCCCGGCTGAACGTCGCTCCGGAAACAAATACATTGTTGGGGACAGAGTGGGGAAATAAAAGACAGAGGCCAAAACCTATTGGAAATCGGAAAACAGCCCTCTTGTCCCTTTGAAAGAGTCCCGGCGATGAAAATATGTAATATAAATAAAGCTGTGGATGCTTTGAAAGCCAAAGCCTTCCTTCCTGGCCTGGTCCTCTGCGGAGGGAAACGCCTACTTCTGGGCCCTTGCTCTTAAATTCCCAAAGACCACTCTGTCATCAGAGTCCCAACTGCTGCTTTCAAACACGCGATGGCCAGACTCACTTCCCAGTCATGCTCTCTCTATCTGCCCAGATCTGAGTCACTTTCACCCCCTCAGCCCTTTTAAGTCTAACCCCCTCCTTGGACAGGATCTCCCCTTGTAGATCTGTTGGCTTAAATGCCGCAACACAAGCTCCAATTATTTCACCCCTGAAGCGTTTGTGGCGAGTGATTGTCACGACTACAGTCTCTCCATTGCTGCTTCTGAACCTGACAGGCGGATGCAAGGAAGGACATAGTGACAGATGACTGGCTAATGGTTGACAACTATCAAACAGCTAATTAGAGATAAAATCAGTATGTAGGTCTGTTTTGAACTCTTGCACACTGCTGTATAGCATAACTATAATCAGAGGGCCCTTTGGTGTTTTGCAGGAAACACCTGCTATGTCAGATGTCCTTTATTAGGATGTACTTTATGTAACGTGGATGAATGAATAAATAGACTCAAGTGTGTCATATAAAAACAACAAAGTTCAGTAACAGAAAAATGGACTTCCACTGAAGTTCACACTGGATAACAGATATATTATCTTTGGAGAGCAGAGGGAATGCACATTTGCACAGAAAGAAAAAGAAGAACTAAAAAACTAGAGGCTCTTCAATGAATGTCACTGGGTTACTCTTAATAAACTATCCTTAAGAGTGGTAAATTCCAAAATACTTATCCCTGAAAGCACTGATGCAATTGTTTGCTTGACAATAAGCTGAAAGTGTTATGACTCTTTTGCTCTCTACCAACTGAAACATTTGTGAGTGGTATTATTCAAACAGAAACAAAATTTTTTTTACAAAATGTTATAGCCATGTTACAGTGGATTTTAGTCATTTTGCAATCTTTTTGTTTTAAGTCTTGGTGAATAGTACAAGATAAAAGCTTGTTTTGTTGACAAGAAAAAAAAAGTTCTCTGTAAGTATCATTATGAAGATAATGACAGAGTAATTCCTGAGAAGAAGTGGAGCACCTGTTCCCCCTTCCACACAGCACAGCAACCAGAAAACCAGAGGGTTTATGTGTTCATGTGCAACATTGCCCAAAAAACTCCTGGGTCGTACATCAAATTCAGCTCAGGACACCTACTGGGCCCTGCAGTGACCCTCGGTGGAAGGGTCCCTAATGACTCCCACCATCTTGGCTCAAACAGGGCAGCGGTTTCCTCTGCAGACAGGATTTTTTGCTCTAACTGCTGAGCTGGTGGAGGCACAGGTCAGGGTGAGAGATCTGCTGGTCGTCCAATCGCTCAGCCCTGTGATGAACTCTGGTTAATTACAACTGACTCCATGTTCTATCTTTTCAGTTTCTTTCTGCTCATTTCATGAAAGTTTTTTTTTTTCCCTTTCCTCTTTTATTTTTTTGCTGTGTCTAGCTCAAAGGTGGTCTGGAAGCAGAGGTTTGAAACCTCAGACCACAAACTTGGACGATGTAGGGTCAAGTAATAATTTTTGTCCACACAGTATTTAAGGAAGGGCAGCTTGCTGTATGTTTCACAGTATGCATTACATACACAAAATTTTCACTACCAGTACAGAAATTACTTTTCTAAAACACATTTTTCTCTTTAGGGTTTATTATTATTATTATTATTATTATTATTATTATTATTATTATTATTATTATTTTCTATAATGCTATTGTAGCAGTTGAATACAGATATTACCTTTGGTTTGAAAATTTCCCGAGGAGTTAGCTTTAAAAGTTTAAAAGTTGGAAACCCCTAAATCAGATGTATATTTTTTAGAGATATACCACCAATCAAAATCCAGGAGATTTGTAAGACTGGACTGAACTGAGCTCTGTTTGACCAGGTTTTTAAAAGTGTGTTTTGATTGGAAAAGTAGCTCAAAAATAGTATTGATTCCCGTAGTACTCATGAAATATGCAATTGATTCAGTTGTTAATGAATGAACTTTAAGCATCTTCTTTGGGCTGGTTTGTCAAACAGACCAGCAAAAGCATAAAAAAGACAATAACTCGAAAGTCCTTTATAGCTTCCTGCAAGAAGAAACCATTAAGGTAGAGCACATTGTCCGGGAGTCTGACTGAAAATCTGTGAGGAAGCGCATAGTAATCAAGTGAAAGAGGGAAAAAAAGCTTCGTGAGAAACAGACGTAAATAATGGACCAGGAAACGGGAGATCAAAGCTTCTGAGTCGGGCCTCCGTTTGTTTTCATACTCACCCAGGCCTTGCAATAAAACACGCAAGAGCCGCACTTCAGAGGGAGGGGGGCGACACAAGGAAGTGCTGAAAACAGTCACATCCCATCCTGAGGATCCCGTGCCACTATCCCCATGTTAGGGAAAGGCGTCAGGTACAGCAGTGTTTACCAGGAAAAGGGACAAGTCGTGTAAAAACTTTCACATCAGAAGGGGACTCTGTGGCTAGATGCCATCTTATTGAACACAGACTGTGTGTTTATAAAAGGACCTTTTCCTTATCTCTTAATGTGACTGAAGGTACAAAGGCACAATGTGTGCTTCAGAGAGATCAAACTTAAAACTCATGGCGACAGCATATGTGTCTATTTGCGTGCTCTATGGGCGAGCTGGCGTCACTGGGTTTCTAAGAATTAGCACAGGATGAGTTTACAGCCAAGACAACACAATACAATACACAACAAGACACATTGTTCAAAGACTTTAACTGCTGTCCCTTTTTTGGTTTTGTTTGCAGGGAAAGTAACATAAATGCAGCTAAAAAGATGTTGAATGATTTGAACTATCATTCTTCAAAAGAAAACTATTGCCATTCATAAAAATAAAAAATGTTTTTTGATGGTCAACATTCTAAGTAAAAAAAGATTCATCCCTTCTATTAGGGATGGCTGTGTGTGTGTCAGTGGAGGTTTTATGTAAAGCAAAATTAAACTAACTTTGAACATTTCATAATGCTCTACTGAGTGTAATGAGCAGTTCATCTTTTTGGAGGTCAAATGCTAAACATGGGCCTCCTAGGTGGTCGGTCAGCAGATTAATATTGTTGCAAAATAAAATAGGGGATGCAGAAGATGTATCAGGGGAGAAGTGGAGGCGACAGATGATGGAAATCCAACCACTAATTCTTGCAACAAGAGCTCTATCAGTTAGTACCTGTGACCACTAACAGACTTTTTTTCATTTTTATTTTTATTTTCATGCGTCCTGAGGCTCTAAGTTGCAATATAAACTGATGCAGTTCAGCATTTTCAAGACTCAAAGGCTGAAATACATTGCATCCATTTGCATCCATTCTGGCTCCGCTCCTACCCAGATTAGACATGTTTCCATACAAGTCAATGTGTCAACTCAGGATTAATGTGTTCTGTTGGGTGCTATGCAGCAATCCTATTTCTACCAGAATACAGATCTGTGATGTGTCAATTTAGTGTAGGGAGAATCAAGCGGTACAGGAAGTAGTGCCCTGTAACCACCAAAAAGAGTCTGTGACTTTCAAAATAAAACTAAACTGTGTCAAAATTAGATCATATTTCACTTAACTATCACAACAAATGGACATAATGAGCAGAAACACATCGGAAGTCAGCAGGTTTGAGGATTTACAGCACAACATAAGTTAAGAGAGACTTGATAGACAGATGCTGTGTATTTCAGGTGCTAACAACTTAGAAGGAAAAAAGACTCCATCACTGACCAATAAAAACTGAAGACGGGTGGCACTTCTGATATCAACTTTGTCTTGAAAATGCAATAAACTGAACAGAAAAAATATATATTAGCATGTTCTTTTTCTTTTTTGATGATATAATTTCCAGTTTCAGGACTGGTGCTTAAGCTAAAATATTTCTATAAAATATTTTTTACGTGCTTTATTTATCTATTTGTTGAAATTCTAAAGGATAAAAACAACTATGAATCATTCATAGTAAGTTAAAACAGATTTTAAGGGCACAACTGAGACAAGTGTAGGTGCCACTGCACAACATCTCGCCAGCAACAGAAAGTCCTCATGACAAGTGCTCTAAAATAAAGGTCACAAGCACTCTCAAAAACTACAGTCTGTGGAGACAGGCCTTTACTTATCATAAATGACCATACATCAAGAAGTTCATGTTGACTTTCAGTCAACCAATAGGTTTTGAACTTGAGTCTTCATGGTTTAAGTCTAGTCTTTTAGTGACCAATCAAACGTCAACACCCAAGAAGACATAAGCGCTCTGACTGTTATCACCCTTTGTGGAGGAATTACAGCCACAATTAAAAAAGACCTGTTTTGACTTTTTAGCTTTCTGAGGTACCAGTATATAAAAAAATAACAAACAACCACCACTATGCATAGCAGTTTTTAAAAGTTATAGTTATTCGGTGTACTTCTGTAAACTTCACTTATTTCTACATACAGGTGACTTCATGTATTCATCTTTGCCTTACTGATCCAGAATCCCAGTAAGGTAATATAACAATGTCCAGTAAATGTCCTTGCATGGAAATCTGTTTGTCTAACCTCCAGAATCAATAGCATTTTGGCCCCTACTTGACTCTGACCTCAGTCTTTTAATAGTGTTTTGATATGCAAGCAAATTAATTCACCTTAATGGTGCATGGGGGGGGGTCAATGGACTTTGATCCCATTTGGACTAAAGGCTGGGAGACTTCCATTTAGTTTGCTCCGGTCCTGAAGGGTTGTGTTTATGAGTGTTTGCAGGTGTCAATTGTGCCAGGCAAGCTCACTTAACTTCCCAGGTCCTCTGAATGATCCCCCTGGGTTCAATCCACAGAAACTAATCGCCATATTATGCACAACTTCAAGATTGCAGCTGTAACGCAGATTAATTATTTTGCCATTACCATGACATCCAGTTATACAAATGTGTAAATATCCATCTTAAGCAGCTGAATACCTTAACTGCTTCTATCCCTTGCTGCAAATAAGCAATACAGGCTGAGCAGTTGAGCTGGATGGATTTCGTAACCCATTGACAGCCAAATAAATTCAAGTTTGGAGAAGCTTTTCAGACTGTGCAGTGAATCTAGCTCACTGCGCCCTCCAGTCCATTTGTATTGATTTCAATCTCTCAGCCTTTTCCAATAAAGCTGGGTTCATGAGTTCATTATTACTAGAATGGAGGTGTAATTGGCTTTCAGGCATACAAGAGGCTATTTGCACTAATCTATCTAGTAGGGAGATGTTAATGGCCATTTTGAATGGCACAGTATGAGCAAACTTTGCTCCATGATCCTGTAGTTTTGGTTCTATCATGTCAGTCAATAATGACATAAAACAGACAAAGTGAAAAACCAAGGGTTTACTTACATGTGAGGGAGGAGGAGTGGCATTTTAAATAGGAATAAGTGGCACTACTGAAACTATATTGAACAAATAATTCTCTTATAAAATCTATTTCCAATGTACCAGTGTATTAGAACATGTATAAAAGATTAAGAGATGAAAGAAAGATATGTTTTGTGAACAGCCAGGTTTCCAAGGCCTTAGATCAGCATTAACTCATAAAGAGCAAAAATGTGCTCATATCACCTACGAGCACAAGTCCTCCTGAAATGTTAACCTTGCTGGGATCTCGACACATTAGAGACAAAGCAAATAACATACATTAATAAAACATGGAGAATAAAACTCTACAAAGCATCCACTGCACAAGAGGGAGATTTTGTTGTTGAAGCCCTGGATGATGAACTCAAAGTTTAGCGCTTCTCAATGTGGAGAAAAAGATCTGGCCATAAAAGAATTGGGTGCAGAAACTAAAGTTATAGAACTGTGGATAAGTCATTTGTTCGAACTCTTTTCATGGCAATGTGATTGGTTATTATTTGTTTTGTGTTTCGCACTAAATTGAAGTTCAAAGAAGATTATCCAAAACAGCCTAAAACCAAGGCATAGCTTGAGATAAGAAAAAGGCATTTACAAACAAGACTATCTTCTGCATAAAAGCGAAGACAAAATTTATGGTTAATCTGCTCAGTTTTCAACAATTTCATCTGAATTGGAAGGTAAAATCAAGGGAAAGAGTGGTGTGTTTTGCTTTGAACATCAAAACACTAACAAGAACAATGTGTCGTTACATGTGTCATAGATCATGACAATTAGAGGAATTAAGTGTTGCCTATCCCAGCTGTCAGTCTGCAGGAGGCCGGGTACACTCTGTACAAGCCTCCAGTCTATCACAAGGGTAACAAAAGCTGCTTAACAAAAGACAATGTCATACGCTCACTGGAGTTAAATGTTGCTCAGCACATTGAAGTAATCATGCATTAAGTTTTACAGTGGTTGCAGGTGTAAGATGATGAGGTCTTTACTGAATGCCCTTTAGTCATACTAGTCATACGTCTGTTTTCTGGCTCTGACAGTCAGACTCTGAGTCTACACATTTGTAAAATACACTGATGAATTTATGGTACAGTAAAAAACAGACCAGCAGACAGCAGGTGTTAGTTTTAAAAAGAAAATTCCCAACAACTGCTGCCTGTTAAATTCTTCTACCAATGTGGGCACATTGTGGGCTCATGCAAAACAGATGCAGGCCAGTGATTGCAGCCAGCACTACTTTACTTTCTGCTAACTGGCAAGATGGAGTCATCAAGAAAGTTTCCTGGCTTTTCAGCAGATGGGTAATTCTTTGGCTGCAGGAGGGCTGGTGGGTTAGATGTTGAAGGCGGTGGGGTGGGGGGTGGAGCAAAGGATAGATGGATGAGAGCTGGTTGAGGGAGGCCCAGGCGGTTGTGGAGACTTCCTATGATGAAAAGGTCAGTGGCACCTGTAAATCTGAGCAGCTGGAAGAAGTACTGAAGCGAGGGGAAGAGGAAAGAGTTTAGCCACTAAATGTGTGCTACATTATCCTCAAGGCTTGGTAGACACACACACACACACACACACACACACTCTCACACACAACACAAATGGTTACGTCATGAAACTGCTCATTAAATCTGAGACTATACCTAAAAATCCTTACCTAACCCTGGAAGTGTGAAAATTTCCAAAAATGATTTCACTTTACAAAAATATAGGCTATGTTAATATTAACTAACAAGACTGCCTTTTACACGTGGAAAAGGGTTGACAGAAATCCAGTTTGGCATGTGACAACAACATTAAACATATTTCAAAGTTAAGTTTGTATTGCCAACAGTTCTTAGTTTCTAATGGTATCAAACTAAAAGTCAACTAAAAGTTAAAGTCATGTGTGTAACTATTTTGTTATGTTTTGTTTGGTTAAAACCATTTCCCTTCTGTAAAGCCCAGAGCATGCATCAAATATGTTGACATCGTGAGGCCACTGGCTGGATAAAATTGTTGATATATTTCAATCAGCGCCTTACAAGCAGACCAGCAAAACACTTCATGTGAATTCAGGTGTGGACACATGTTGTAATCCAGCCACATGTGTGCGTGTATGTTTGCTGCCTGGGTGGATTTACTGCCCACATCTCCGGGGTAACCGGGTGGCCGAGCAGGGCAAAAAGGCCTGGTCAAGGCTACTTCCTCCTCCTGTAACCTAAAAGGATACAGCCTGCTGACAGATACCTGCTCTGAGCTGACAGAACACTTCCTCCTACTAAATACATTTACGTTTCATTTAGCTGACACGTCATATCCACAGACAGTAAAAAAAAATTGCTGCACTGAACCTGTGAAACTTCTGACATTCAACAGCTACAATTAGAAAAGTCACTCTGGAATAACAGGAAAAGTGCACTTGAGTTTACCATTAGAACTGTATCTAAAAAACAAATGAACAATCCCCTCTCCTGTATTTGACCACAGGTTTACAGACAGAATATAGTTTTATTATGAATACATGAATCCAGTGTTCAGAGATTTTAGAAAATGACCATGATGCTCCATGCTCTGCTGACTAAGTGCCTTCTCCTGTCTTTGTTTGAACTTGTTCTTTGCATTGTTTCACTTTAGCATTTAGGGTAATTATAGTGATTTCATTCACATTTCATCCTTGTAACACTTTTACTTGTGTAACACTGAGGTTCAGGTAATTTAGAGCAATTCACATTATTTTAGGCATGTTATCAGTATTGGCAAATAAAAGCTGAAAAAGTTAGAAATTAGCATCAGCACATTTGAGTGATGAATTGATTATGCAACAGCTTAAACAAGTCAAAAACATTCAATTTGTCGAGAAGTCTTGAAAAAAGACATCAAAATGAATACTTGCAATGTTTAAAGTACACAAACGACCCAATCAAAATCCAGCCAACACTAAAATTTTAATTGTGACTCACAAGAACTATCACCCTGACGAGAATCAAGAGTTTCTGACAAGTAAGAAAGAAGCAGCGCAAAGTTAAGCATGCAAAAAGTGTTGTGAGCACTTTGTAACTTTATGAAAAAAGTTTGCAACAAAATCCTGTGAACAGCCTCTACCTTAAAGGCTCAGGGAATCAGGTAAGATTCTCACCTTATGAGACAGAGCCCACTATCTATCATACAATTGTCTCTTCTGATTATCTTTATTGTCTGAAGGCCCCTCCTGCTCCTCATGTGTTTAATTCTTTGGTGGTTCAAACTACAAGCGCTTGGAAATGCAATCCCCCCTCTGCGCCATTCAGTGTCATGATGTTTTAGTCTGTCAAGAGAACTCTGGCCGCTGTCACAAGAGAACATTGTTATTTTGGAAGTAGCATGTGTTTGTCTAACTGGAGCTCGGGTTTCTTTGTAAGACTTGGACTCTGCTTGCTTTGGTTTGTAAAGAAGCCATGACGGATGGCAACCCCGGCAGCCGCCACATAAGGCCCCCACACATTCCTGATTTTATTTATTAGGGACATGAGGAACAAAAGGGTTGGTGGCCGCAGGAAAATGGTTGGGTTTCAGATGCTTAAATGAGACTTGTTTAAGTTGGAGAGGTGTTCAAAATTAAACTCTGTTGGCGTGAATTTCTGATCTAACACAAAGTGAAAAGTTGTTCCCTGGAAAACATCCTGAAAATTATACTCTTTCATCCAATTTTACGTCCAAATAATTTTTTTTACAAATTTTCACTGCAAAATACTTGGTACTGGTAAACCTTTATGTTAAGAAATATAGATCTGATTTTGTAGTTGTTGTTTTCCATCATGAACTTTTTCCCCTTGAGAAGTAAATTGTTTCAGATCAGTCAAGATAGAATCATAACAGTGTAAATGAACGTGAATCTGCTGTGTTATGCTTCATTTGATAATTGATAGAGCGGGTTAATTGCCTTGATCAAAGGTCAGATGCTTTAATATTCTGAGGATAGGCTGTCAGATTTGAATTGGACACGTTGAATGTTTATAAGATGAAAACCTAATGCAGTCGTGGGACTCCGGCCAATTAAGAACATTAAGAATGTTTTATTCTAATCGACAGTGATACCGGCTGCAGACATCCACATTAAGCCTGATGAATATTCATGAAATCTCCTCTCTGAGCCTATCGAGTGCATATTAATTTTAGAAACGCGTGTCTGGAGTCCAGAGACGTGATCACATTTCCCACCAGCATCAATCCTAATATGTAGATGAACGCTCTTTTCAACCCAGCGCAGGCCACTGAGGTACATTTGATATTTCATTCATGTGAACAACTGAGGAAAAAAAGGAAGGAAAAGGAAATGGCTAAAACAAACAAAAATACCCACAATGCCCCAGTGTGAACTCTCTAGAGGTTGTGCATAATTACCCTACGGAGCACCTTACCTGCACACCTCTTGCAGCCTGTCAGCGCTGCATACAGACTCACTGGACCACACGCACACAAACACAAACACACACACACACACACACACACTAATCCCCCTCACATACACAGTCACATAACCCTGCCTGTGCTTTCTTCTCTCTCTCACACACACACATACACACCAACACGCAGACCATGGCATCAGCAAAGAGCATTGCAGCTCTGCGGCCGACCGCGGTGTTCACAGGGGAGAAATCTTCAGCTCATTTCTGACCTGGGCTGCCGAGGTGTTAATTGCCCTCCTGAGTTGGCAGAATTTTCAGGGTAAAAGGTGCTATCCTTGATGGATCAGCACTGTTGCCACCAGTGACTGATTCTTTCAACTTGGACGTGTACCGTGCATATCCTATATCTCATTAAAAGACCGCACTGGACAGGGGAGGGGTTTGAGAGGGGCACATTTGTGTAGACGGACAAATTGGTCTGTAAATGAAAATATGGATGGAGCACGTTATGAGACAGCTTTAAATTGTAAATATGAGTTGAAGCAGGTTTAGAGCAGTAACGGCTCCATTGAGCCTAAATGATATCTCATCGGAAACCATCACAGTAATCAAATTTTTTCAATCCTGGTAAACTAACCTTATTTTGCACTGCTCCCTAATCCAGATTTTCTTTTCTGTTTTTGGTTCCAATTACTTTTGTCTTCATTAGTTTGTATAATAACCACATGGATGTGCATATGGTAAAACCAAAATCAATAACATGCTGTGGTTAAATTTCCTAAACTGATTAACTAGTCTTTATAGATATGTGGACTTATAATTTATGGACAAAAAATTACTATTTACTATCTGTTGCTGATGGGATGTGATGACAATAAACTGATCATGTGAACACAAAAACATGCTTTCAGTTGTAATGAGTTAGAAAACACAACAAAGTAAGATATTTTGGAGCACCAAATTCTTCAGTAATGCATGAGCACCACACACACAGAGGCATGCACACAAGCTCCTTCCTTCCTTCCAGCACAGCTCAAAGCCAGATTTTAGTTTTATTCAGGTTAATCAATGCAAAATGTAAATGGAAACTTCTGTTCAAATAATGAGTACGAGCTTCATTCCCCGATCCTCTATTATGGATTGAGACATAAGTGCCTATTTATGAAGGTGTTTCCAAAGGAAATCCACATTCTGGGCTAATTAAACTCAGAGTAATTCCCGCCTCCAGTTTATAGACATATCAGTAATGCAGTGAGCTATATTGTTGAGTGTGGCCTTGTAGTGGTGCAGCGGAGCAGACTGACAGGCTGAAGCTTCGGTAAAAATGTTAATTCACTGAAAAGGAAGGATGTGTACCTTATGAGGATGTGTTTCTGTTTAACACCTGAATCTGGACCCATAGTATTGAAGAATGATGGAGGAAGTCTGTGAAATGTGTCAATTTGTCGACTAAAGCCAAATGTATTTATGATGCAAAAGTATTCATATTGAAAACTTTGCTTAGAAAACGTCTGTATTAGTGGAGGACAAAAAAAAAAGATGGTTGCCTCCATGGTGGGTATGATTGTGCTCGTGTGTGTGTGTGTGTGTGTGTGTGTGTGCGTGTGTGTGTGTGGCTGTGGCTGGGATGAACTTATTCACACCATGTGTTCATGTCCGCACAACTAAAGAGGAAATCACTGAGCGTATGAACAACTGTAACCCCCCCCCCCCCACACACACACACACACACACACACACACACACACACAGACACACACACACACACACAAGTGTTCCCCAAGCCTCACTGGAAACTACTCTAATAATAGAGAGCACGTTACACAATCTGCCTGCCTTTGTCTGTTCATTGCACAACACTGACTGTTTTACAGCCAAACAAACTTTTTTTCTTTGCTTTATTTTGGCTGAAAAATGTGTCTAACTTATTGGAAACATATTCTAATGATTATTAACCTTAATAGCTTTTATTAAATACCTCATGAAGAGAGTGTTTGCCATAGCTGTAGACTTTGATAATGTTTTAATTGCTAAGTCAGCCACAAATACCATACAGGTGCCCATTTGTATAAAACAAAATTATAAAAACTAAAATATTTGAGTACACGCAAATAGAGACAGACAAACGCAAAGAAAACTGGACAAAACAACACATGCAAAAAGAAATTAAAGAAAGGCTTGGACATAATGATAAGTGGGCTGTATTATGTCATACTTCTTCCTAAACTATCACATTTTCTAAAGGAAAAGGCAACACCCTCAAAACCATACCAGCTCACAGCAACTTTGTTATTGTTATGATAAAATCACATCTTCTACATTCTAAGATTCAGATTCACATTCTTTAAATCACACCAAAACCAATGAGCAAATACCTGTAATTTAGCTGCAAATGGGACACAAATCCAGCTGTAAAACTTCCCAAATGTTTGCAGAAATTCTTTCCCAAGACCAATGTCAAATATTAACCTTCCCCTTTTTTTCCCCTTTCCTTTTCTTTTTCTTTTCCGCTTCTGCCTCTTTTCCTAGTTTGACAGGAATCCCACCTTGATTCTTGTATTTCTGAACATGAAGCACTATTTGGGAATGGATTTAGAGTTAAACTTGTGGCTACATGATTTTAAGCAACTATCATTTGAAACAACTAATTTCAAAGATAATTAATATTTCTCCTTTCTTGACATATACAGCCGAGTGCAACATAAATTTATGAAAATGAAAGCTCACTCTCTATGTTATACAACAAACTATCTTAATGAAGAAGATTTAATAATCAAGAAAAACTCAATGCAGATTGAGAAATATGATAACATGATATATTTGTTTCAGCTTTGAGGAAAAATTTTGTCTTATATGAATGAATGAAACTATTTGGACACCCAAAGTTATAAAATTATGAAAACTCAAAATTAAAATGAGCTGTCTGGAGAAAATTAAGTGGCTGTAATTTTTCTCTCATAATTGTTTAATCAAACAAACAGACTCAGTTCATTTTCCATGCAGGGTTCTATGCTATAAAACTTATTGTTTAAAAACAAAGTGTGCAAGTAACAGATATGTTTCAGAGCATAACTGTTTATTTCTTACAAATGTTGTTCTAATTTTGAAAGATGGAACTGTTTGTGCAAGGCATTATTTTTGCAAATTGCAATTCCTAAATTATTATAGATCATTACTGATGACAAAGTAGGCATTTAATATTGCAGAAACAGTAAAAGCTTTATAGTATGTCTTACATGTGTCATTAATATACGCAAGAGACAAACTGAAGCACACAAAGTCACATATGCCTCCTACAAAACTCAAATACAAGCGTGAGAAAAAGACAGAGACAGACAATGTGCACACAGGTTGACAGCAGCCTCTCCTACAAAGACCCACAGACTCACGTACATACACACACACACACACGCACACAAACATACACACACATACTCGTGCACACTCACTAGGGGGCTTGTGTGAACCAGGATAGATATATGGCTCCGGGTCCACTCCCAGGCTCTGTGGGCTTTGGGGACTTCACTTACTGGTTTCCAGGCCGTGTGTCTCCCCTGTCACCAGTAAAAAAAAAAAAGAAGACTCCAGTAAAACACCTGTTCTACACATCTAGAGAGCAGCAGCTCTGCACGGGTCACAGATTACAATGATGTTCGCAGAGAAGTCTACCTGGGAATATGGACAAAGCTGTTTTTTTTCTCCTCGAAGTGGAGTAGATCTTAACTTGAAAAGTAGTTCTTGGCTTAAGCCCAAATTACTCTGGTTTAAAATGGAAAATGAAACAAGCAGTTGACAAAAGTGCTGCACTGCTTAATATATTTGTTTGCTTCATGCACATGACTGAGTTAGTCTCTCTCTTGCTCTTCAACTGTTTTCAGGTAAGCAGATGGTTTATCGCTTTTTTTTCCATGAGTACAGTTGGATTGAAAGCATTTAAGACTTGCACATTGGAACAAGAGCAGAAAGTAATTAGCATCAAAGGAAAACTTAAGGAAAGATGTTTTAGCCCTGGCAAGGTAGGACTCACAGTTGATTTGTGTTTTTTTTTTCAGGACAAATACTGAAGTACTTTAATTTGAATGAAGCACTTAAATGTGAAGACAAATAAAGACAGAAGTTGTGAAACAGATCAAGCCTTTTTATCTTCTTCAAAAGTGGCGACAGTAAAAGCGATGGATCAGCACAAGTCAGCTGTGATACAACGAGAACAAACACATAACCTGTCAAATTTACTTTTGAGGTGCTCAAAAGGAGTCCATGCTACCCAATAAACATCTCAGCACGGTGAAGTATGTGTTAACAGACTCATTATAAGCTGAGCGTTGAACTGGTCTAAGTATAGTAACAATGGTGTTCTTGCTCTTTAGACTGCTCTAAATACACCCGAGTATGACACTCGCTCAGGGATCAAAATAGATATGGACAGATAGGGGAATGATTAATGTGTTGTGAATGATGACAAAAGATGAGAAACACTGCGGTCCTTAACTTTTGAAGACAGTTTGTCAAAACAAAATTGAAAATACATTGGAGGACTGTTCATACAGTTTGCTGCTGTTGCTGCTGGCTGCTGTCTAATTTTTGAAGACTAATCTTAATTATCCAACTGTAGCCAATGTCCTACCATTGAAACACAGTTGAAGCTATTAATTAATTTCATGACATTAAGAAAAGAAAAATAAGGACAGATGGAAAAATTAAAGACTATTATAAGGTCAGTTTATAGGTTTAGAGAACTATTACCGCTAAACACTAGGTCCACTTCAATGAAGTGTATGTTTTGTTTTTTGTTTTTTTTAATAATAAGGACACTGTAAATAAGAAGTGACAAAATCACAGAACATACAAACAGTGATTTCAGGGGGACCGATGCATGCCTGTATTTAGCAACACAATACTGCCATCTAATGACAACCACACCACACAGCCCTGTGCAAGGGGTTTAATTTTCAATGTCTTTGGAATACTTTCCATTACTAGCTGAGAGATGTTTTTTATTTTATTTTATTAAGGTTATTATTATTATTATTATTATTATTAATGGTAGTAGTAGTAGTAGTATTAAAATGCTTTTATGACAAAAATCCTATTTTAATGATTAAGTATGTTTCTTGCAATTCAGGCTATTTTATTAACTGTATTCTTGGTATTTAGCGTTTTTATAATTATCATTATTATTATACTTAAAGACATATTTCAATGATGTGCACTCATACATGAAAAAGGTGTAATTATATACTTTATATTCATGGCAACTGTAATTATTTCAAGTTATAGTATTTTCTTCAGATGCATATATCAACGAATATAATTGAAAAGATGACCATTTGAATAAAGTTAGTGTTTATTTTTTCCTTTGAATGCTTTCCTTTTCTCACAGTTTACTAATACACAGAAACTTGCTTTAAATCTTACTTTGAATTTTCATTTGAAGTTGGAGTGCTGAACAAAATGGCTACTAGTTGTTAACCCTTGTCACAAAATCTGATGAGTCACAGGAGGTGACAAGAAAACAACTCCAGTCTGAATTCAGTGAAGCATTCATCTACAGAAAGGTTAGTGGAAGCAGAGTGACCCCACACAGTAGAGCAAATATTGGGCTCTGACATGGCACCATGGTTCTTGGAAACTAGCCAACCACTAACCTTAAACAGACTAAACAGAGATACAGTTTGATGACAGAAATGTGGGATTTTGTGCTAGCATACTAGGAAATAGGAAGGATAAAAAGAGTAAAGGTAGATCTGAAGCTGAGGATGCAAAGCAGGCTCTGGAAGACACTGATCAATGTTGAAGTTACATGATTAACAGAAATAAACCAAATCTTCTTGCACTGTTTGTCACGTAAAAGTTGTACGAGTCTCACTCTGTAGGACTAGATGTGTGGGGTTTGGTTGATATACTGTGGACTGAACAATTTGCAGCCTATGCTTTAAGTTTTTTTTTCGAGCCACAAAATTTGTTTTTGCGTTATTTTGCAGTAAAACCTAAGAAATATGGTTCAGATTAAAAACAAAAAAACAATTGTAGCATATAGTTCACATCACAAGGTTTTTTTTTAAATGAGAAATGCAAGTTGATTGATTACATTTCCATAGATCAATTTTGGAAAAACTTTAGAGTTCTAGAATTATAGAACTCTAAAGTTTTTCCACAGAATATTTGGCTTTGACAGAGTTGTTTAAGGGACTATGAGGACTTTCTAAGTGATCTCAACTTCCCAATCAAGTCAGATTGGACCAGGCTGAGAGTGCTGGGCTTAAGGCTAAAACATGGGCTAAGCTGTTTGCGAATATGTTCATTCCAACCAACATGCAGCAGTTACACTGCAGTGATCTGTTCAAACCTGAGAGTCGATCAATGAAGAGTCAGGTTATGTTTGCTGTGTTTTGCAGATGAGCTCTGGCAGGACATAACCAGGATTCACTAACTTTGCATGTTACGTATATGTCTCAGAGCACCGGGCTGTGAGGAGAATCACCTTGCTGCGGTATATCCAGAAAAAAGTTGTCTCTAGGCAGGTCCTCTGACCAGAGGAGTCACTTCAATCCACTTGAAATGATTAGTCCTCACAGTCCCTTTAGATTATGCAAATTAGGCAAAAGTTTAAATGTGGTGGGTAACATGTCTTGATGCACTGTTGCACATTACAGAAATTGAAGTAGAGCCCAAATATTGAATGTTTTTTGTTCTGTACTTCTCTTCCTTTGTATTCTGTAATAAGTTTTGCATTGGTTTTCAGGTAGACGTGTTGGATAACACTTAAAATTTTGAAAAGACTAAAGCCTTTCCTCTCAGCTGTCACAGGTCAAGGCCCTCTTTTTTTTAATTCCAAAAATCTGCAAAAAAAAAGAAAAAGAAAAAAAAGGTAGGAAAGGAAAAAGAGGTCATGCATGGGTAGATTCAAGTGGAACATGCTAATACGACCTCAAATGGCAATTTTCTGCAGACACTCTCAACCTTAAGCTGTAAATACAAATTATTATTCAGTCAAGTAGACACATTTACAGCAGGGACACTTTCAGCCCAACAGACATGAGGAACAAATGAGAAAAAATGATACACTGACCCCGAGCTGTGGGTCTCTGGCAGGTCAGCCACTCACTGGACCATCCTCTTCAAACTCATCCCCTCATCCCCTCACCCCACTTTTATTTGCTCTGTGATTAAATGTAGATTTGGAGTAATAAAAAAAGACAGGTCATAAGGTGATAAAAACATAAATGAAGGTGTGATCTGAAAAAATGTCAAGGGGCTCATAAAAGCATCAGCGTCAGCAGTGGCTCATCCCCATCCATATGTATTACGGGAGTTATTAGCATGGCATTTTCCAAACCAAAATATAAGTTATATTTCTAAATAAATCACTTTTGCAGTTTAAAATAGATCTCTAAAGAATCAGTCAGCATTTTTATAAATCCTTGCCTTTGTGCTGAGAATCCCCAGACTGTATTTTTGGCTCTTTGGTGCTGATAGCTGTATGTTTCTCTGAATCCAATCCCCTGGCCTCCTCTCCAATCCTCTCAGCTACATCCCTCTTTTCTCCAAAGAGACTGTCCCTCTCTGCCAGGTCCTAAGGGAGCTTGGCCACCCATTGGGGACCCATTACAGAGCGGGGGGAGAGGGAGACAGTGGCAGGTCAAATCGCTTTGTGGCCATGGAGGGCTATCATTTACTGTAATTCAGGTCCTGTCAGGCTGAAGGAGAGGGAAGGTGAAGTGGCGTGGCGTGCCCTGGCTCTCATCCGTCTCCTCCCCAACCCCCACCTATCAGAGACAATGGCTGGTTGGCTGCAAGCTGATGAGTGGGAACATATTACAGTGCTACACTGAGGTATATTTATTTGTCGTAGCTGAGCACTGTTCTATGACATTTTATCTCCGAAGCACTTCATTGACTGACTTATTCTTTACAAAGAGTGAGCAGGTTGGGGTTCAGTGCTTCGCTCAAGGATGCTTTGACATGACATGTGACGACTATGGGTTGCAAACCACGATTTTACATCTCTACATTATGCAGCTTGTGACCAAAGGTGACCGGGCCTGTGTGGTTAGACCGAGTGGCGATCTGCCATTTTCAGTCCAACAGGGTTGATCCTAAGCTTCTTTTAAATCCTCTCTCCAAACCTCAATAGAAAGGTGTAAATGAAACCGTTAACATCTGCTGATTTTTTATTTTCATCTATCGTTCTTGTTTACTTCTCTTATTATGACCCTGGGTCATGTTATTTGTGAATTGTTCTTATTGTGTTGTTTAGCTCTGTCTCCTCCCCTGCAGCATGTGGGTGTTCCTGTGTGAGTGTGTCTATGTCTGTGGATGAATCAGGTGCTGATACAGTTGCTGCCTCTGGCTGGTTCACTCAAGCAGGGTTGATGTTCAAGCTGAGCAAAAATATTACAACACGACTTTTATGAAATACATCATGATTTTGATTTTTACCTACTTGACTGGTGCATTTTTGTGTCGTCATTACAGTGGATTGATGCCACTGACCCACTGTTGGCACATGTTGGCTGGTCAGCAGAGCTCAAGCTATTAGCGATGAAATTTAAAACACTTGGGGCAGCTCCAGGCTTGACATGTAAAGTAAAGTTGTAAGGTACGGCGGTGTAGGTAAGTGGTTAAAGACACTTTGGGCAGCTCTAGGTTTCAGTCTGTCTACTCTTCCTCTTCAATCCAGCAGCCAGCCAGGGCAGCAGTACTGTTCCCCATTTCAACAGAAGTTTGTGAAAATGGGCTGTTGTCCTTGGCTTGAACTTTGTCAAACTTATTTTACAGGCAGTACAGTAGTGGCCTCTCTTCAGTCTGATCTTCTCCTTTGGCTCACCAGCCTCCATCTTTCACTCTGTTTAACTTGCTAATATCTCTCACTGTAATGCACTTTGCAAAGCCAACCAACCCCATGACCTCACAGCAGTGCACTGTCACACAACTGCAAAATGGCAGCGCTCTTACCACAAATGATAAAGCAATGCTCAGTTTTTCTTTATATGTCATGGTTGTCATGTTTGTCATGTTGTTTTAAATAATCATTGATAAGATTATGACTAAATCTGGTAAATAATTTAATTTGGTTGACTGTTTCATTTCCATTCTATGATCTATCATTCCCTCTGGATTAACTACCCTGAACAAACACATAGACATATGCTGCTGGCACCTCACCTCAAAGATCACCTCTTTAGTCTACATGGTTCACATCTGACAAAAGTAAACATTTAAACACAATCTGAACTACATTCAAAATGATGTAGGCTTGAATTTGCTTCACATTGTAAACATGTAAAAGTTTGTAGGCATTTCCGTGTTTACTTTTTATATGGAGATTCTGTATTTGTTTTTACTCTTTGCAGAGCACTGTATATGCGTGTGTAATCCAACAGTCAAAGCCCTTGCATTATAAATATCAATATGCATTCACTCAGGCCTGGTTTTCAGATAATGTTATTTTGTTTGACACATCTTAGCTTGTAAATATTTTGTAAATTAAAAGCCCTTTAAAGTGAAGCACCTTTAGGTATAAGCCTAACAATCATCCCTCAGGCTTATTAAACAGCCATGTCTTTCATTCGTTCACCAGTGATGGTTTGATTGATTTAAGAGTCAAAAGGGGGAGATTATGTTGCAACCAGGTAAGATACAAAATACTGGAAACCACAAGTGCTGCTCATGGAGGAAGAACAAGGTTTAGTTTCCAGCATGTGTTGAAACTATTACTCTTGCTCTGAAACTACAGGAATGTATGTTGTTTTGTACCTGATCACAACAATTCACCTGGTGCTCTCTTTGGCTAACACATACAGTTATTGAATCTCCCTTCTCCTGTTATCAGAAGATTTGAGGAGTGCTCACCTGTTACAAAGTTTATTTGATAAATTATTCTTACTGCCAGAGGAGGGAGACAAAAGTTCTTAACTTCAGGTATATCAATGCACATCAGTACAAAGAGAGTGATTTGGCATAGGGAGATCAAACTTGCAACCTATGGGACAGTTTCTCAGATCTCTGAATCTTCTGTTTCGTCTCACCTTTCGTCACTTACATCTGTTCATGCATCTATCTCTGCCTTCCTCACTTTAAATCTACACAGGATATCTGTAAGAATGTATAAATTTAAGCAGGGAATAAACTGTCAAAATTCTAACCATGAAAATTATCTTATTATAGAGTCTCCAGTTGAAGTTCACTGTTTTATAGTTAACAAATGGAGAAGTTCACCAATGAAGGAGAATAATTTTGCTCTCCATAGAATAGAGGACGCTCAAAAAGTGGGTCTGCGGGGGAATGGATATATCTATATATTATTCTATGACTGTTCAAATATTCATAATTAATCCTCTCTTTATCCTCCTTTCCTCCGTCTCTTAAAATAACTGACTCCCTGGCTACACAAATCCCTTCAAGGAATCTTTAAAATATAGATTTGTCTCTTGGTTTTTAAATCTGAAAACTATCATGGGCTTGTGGATGGTGGATTTTATGGTAGGTAATAAGACTTAATTAAAATTTAACACAATGATAACTCCTCTGATAACTCACTTCTAAGGAAGGGACATTACATATCGCTATCAGTTATGAGTCATCCTAAGACTTTCTCCTGGAAAAACAAGTTGACAAGTTGGCTGATTCATCCCATGTTTTCTAAAATTAGATTTTTCCACATTGATCAAAGACCTTTGACTCTGAAGTAGACTGCTATGTCAGAATCGGTCACTAGAGGACAGCATCTTCCTCCTCAGTATCATGGAGCGGAGCAAAGGAAACGCCCTGACAGTCAGAGGCCAATAGACTGCTGTGTGGATATTTCCATTGAGAAAAGGAGAAAAACAGGTTCAGTTAGTGGATCCAAAAATGCAACACCCCATCTGTTTTTGAAACATGTGGATTTGCACTGTATTTCGCTGTGCTGGGATGAGTCAGCTGAGGTTTATTTCCTTGCTCATGGATACTTCAAAAGGCTTACAGCTGGTGTAAAACAATTAAAACTGCAATTGAGATTGTGAAAGAGGTTTCAGATCACTGTACTGCAATATATTCTGGTCATTTTCTGTAATTGCAGGTAATCAGGGTAAGTGTCAGAGAATAAATGATGGGTTGTTGTAGTAACACCCACACCCTTATTTGTCGAATAAAAAGGATGGATGGAGCTATCAACCTGCAGGTTTTCCTTCATGTGTGCGCCCACGTCTGATGTAATTATCCCTTTGTGTTGCCAAACTCGGATCATCACCAACATGAAAAACTAGCTTTGATGTAAGAAAGGAAGGACATTAATGCAGTGTTAGTGCTGTAAAAATGTTAGAATCAAAAAGATGTACATTGATGCTCATCATGGATGAGCAATTACACTGAAGCATCAAAACACAGACACACAACCCCCCTCCAATACAAAAATTTGAAGCCTGCATCAAATTACTGTTCAAATCTCATCTCAGCTGACCTGATTCTGAAACAGGCCTAATTTCCAAATGCACTGTGTCAGTAATGAGCTGTCCATACAACACTCTTTTCTACCACAGGGGGGTGATGTTGGTCCCAGTTTGGAATTTGTGATTTTTTTTTTTCCTGTGTAAATCATCCCATCATTAAATAAAGCCTCACACCAGCGTCACACTGATCAGTTCGCGTCAGCATTTAAGGAGTCAGGCGAGAGTGTAGCCTTTGTCCGAATACTACTACACAATGACATTATTGCTTACAAATCCCTCTCGTTGCATCCTCTTCAACCTGGTTTGTCTGTCGTCGAGCGAGTCAGGTTTTGTGGAGAAAACCAACACGTTCCCGGCCCAAAAATAAGCCCTCTATGTCTCTGTCTTTGAAACGGGATCTTAAAAACAAGAGCTTGGCCCAGCCACACTCTCTAATTAGAGGCCCACAGATGCCTGCATGCACCCACACACGTACACACACATGGAAACCACACATGCATGCACACACAAATTACAGAAAGAACAGAGAGATCAAAGAAAAGAGCAGAGACAGGAGTTTGTGTATTTACAACACCCCTCCTTAAAAAATGACAAGTAGCAAGTGTTGTTCTTTTTTTATATGGTGAACTGATGCTGCTTTCTCACTGAATGCCATGAATGCCACCTCTCCCAGATATTATTGGCACACCCATCAGTTCCTGTGTGTGTGAGTGAGCTAGCTGTCATTTTCTATCTATGCGCTTTTTCAGTAATGTGTCACATGATCAGCGAGGCAGCCCTAGCCAGCCTTTATCATGCTAATGTTTTTCAATTTCCCCCCACAAAGAGCATACATAGGCTTATACAAAAGATGGCTTCAGACGGGCCCGTAACTCTCTGTCTCTGTCCCTCTCCCCAAACACACTCACACACACTCTGACAGAGTCCCATTTCAGTGGCCAGATACAGTCATTTCTTGTCTGATGCTCACACTGACGCATTGAGGTTTCGAACACACAAGCACGACCCCACATTCGCTCGCATACTTGTAGAGAAAAAACACACTGGTGCACAAATGCGCACGCTTGTACTCGTCCTCACAGCTGGGAGCTCCTCTGAATGCGAGCAAGTGGATCTTATCACCGGCACTTATGTGGGAGCACACACACAAATGCACACACATACAAAAGTGGAGCACAAAAAGACCTCTCCATATCCAATTTGGTCAATACCAACCTTTCTCTTTTCTTTCTCTCTCTCTCTTTTTTCCTCTCTCAGCTGGCTGTCCTTGTTCACTCCTCAAATAAGCACATCTTCTCAGCACATTAACAAAGAAGCCCAATCAAGACATAAATGTCTTTTTTGTGATTTTATTATGCCCCTTTCTCTCTTTCCCTATCCTCCTCTAAGGAACAAACAACAGTAGCTCATCTTTTCTAGCCTGGATTTGTTCTTTCCATGCAGCCAATATATTAAAAACATTATCCCAGCAATTAACACTGTGTGCAGCTTACTTGCAAAAGCACTGAACCAAGTAAGTGATGATTGGGAGTCTGTTAGTATAGGGAATAGAGTGCCATCATATGCGTGTTCTGGATGAGTGAAGCAGTGATATGTTTACATTTCATGTTGGTTTTAGCAGCATTTAATGTCTTGATTAGTGTTCAGTGGGTTGTATTACAAACTGAGTTATCCACTGTTAATGAACATTAAGACTACAATAAACAGGAGGGCAAAATTCAGCACTCACTTATTCAGTTGATGATGAGGTAATGCCTTTGTTCTACAACATACAAACAATGTTTTTTTTCACCCCACCTATTGAGCAATGTGCAAATAAAAAAGATGAAAGTTAGTCATCCAGTGCTCAAAGAGCCTTGTGACAGTCAACCTAGCTAAAGGCTATTGTTGAAATAGCAAACACAGATGCACACATACATATGCAGACCCCCCTCCTCTTTTGAATAAATCAACACATGAAGCATATAATTCTCCATGTAGGGGCCATTTAAGGGGGCATTATGGCCCATTTTAAAATCTCATTAGTAGGGCAGCTGCACTTTGCACCCCAAGCTGGTGATTGGGGCTCTCTCTTTGTTTTGGTTTTTGTACTTGAGGCCTGAGCTGATACCTCATACCCCCTCCTATCCATCTCCTTCCGTCCCCAAGAATGAAATGGTGGTAGAATCAATGGCAGACAGCCCGGCAGGAATGGGAGGGTTCTCAGAGTGTTTTCTTAAGGCCTTTTCTTTGGGGACACCTCAAATATGACATGTTATAATCACTAAAAAGCAAAATACATTCACATTGCTTTTGAATGGCTGAGTTAAAATGTGTGAGCAGTAATGTAACTTTTATCATGTTGGCTTTGCACAGAATAAATGTTAACACTAAACAACAGTCACAGACATGGAGATCTGTACATCAACACTATTCTATTCTTCCTCTAAATCCACAAAATGCTATTATGTTACTGAAAATGGAACAAACAAACCCGATTAATGTTGAGCTATTATGGTGTAGATACCATGTGCAGCTTAAACCCAGATAATTAAATTCATGTTGCTTTATTTTAGGCTTCATTCGTTGTTCCATCTGTGAGGATTCCCATAGTGCAGCACTGTAGCCACAGATCCGTCATGCCAACTGTTTGTGATCTATTATTTGGGCTATTTCATTCAATAAGGTATCAGAGTATTAAATTCAAGCAACACTCACAATGTTTGGGAAAGCAACCCCCCGGTACAATAATAATAAACATGTGCAGATTTCACACACAGCTTGCAATAAGTCAGGCGAAAGGAGGACACTTTGGAGGGGAAAAGAGGATACTCTGCACTCATTTTGCAATAATCAATTTCAGCAAGTTTCATTTTTCTGTTTTGTTTTATTAGAAAAAGATGTTGAAATGGGAACACCCTGAAGAGGTGATGAAAGGTTGATTTCTTTTTATGAAGATTCATTTTGTTTAAAATTGAATTTGGTTACAAAAGATCCTTAAAAAAAATCTCCAGAATAATTTCTTACAGTATTTGACATTGGGCAAAACTAAATAAAATCACAACTTTATTTTCTGTCAGCTTTATTTTTTAACAAGTTAAACAGTGCATTCTTTGGTTTCAGTTTTTCTGCAAAAGTAATGCACACACAACAGCTAAATCCTTTAATTACAACTGCAACTACTACCCTGGCTTAATGTTTAGCTATTTTTACACCTCGTCATCAGTTTCCAGCTGGACAAGCAATGCTTAGACTCGATAAGAAAAGTTTGTGTGAAAATGATAATTTCACACCTTGTCTCAGAGCATTCAGCCAGTTCCCTTTACAAGTATTTTTTGGGTGAAAGTAAATCTAAAACAGAGAACTTTTTCTCCCTGAAGCTTGGAAGCTTTCATGTGACCATGGACAAACTTTATAAGCGTGGTACGGGTAAACATGCTAGGTGGTGGGTACACACCTTTGGGCATATTTCTGGCACTCTGAATCTACAGTACAAAATGAAGGGTGAGGTAAAGTGCCAGTGTTAGCAGTAGAGAAACAAACAAACAAAAGGGGGAAAAAAAACTCACTGTCGAAATAATTCAGTGTCGTGTAGAATTCAGCAGGGCCTATATTTATACTGGGAAAACCTCACAGGCTGTACTTAAAGAGAAGGTCATGCAAGGCGAGATGGAAAGGTGCCATGAATGAGGTTGAGGCAGATGTGGAACCGTCTTTTTGTCTCTTTTCATTCCTCACTCTGTTTCCTTTCCTCACTTCCTCCACTGACTTTGTCTTTCCAACCTCTCTTTCCTACAACACTTTACTGTGAATGTGTAAATAACCCAACCTGATGAGCTATAGCTCTGAAACGTAAATGACAGGCTGTTCAAAATTGTGCCATGCACTTCTCAGGAGTAAATGATATTGTTTTAAATATTAAATTTCTTTTTACAAAAATATTTCAGTCAGTAGAGGTGGCTTCTGTAGGCCAACTGTGGATCTAGGGTTAAAGTAAGCAAATATTGATTTTACAACCATTTTGGGTGCAGAATTCCTGAGATAACTAAGTGAGATACAGGATTGGATTCACATTACAGTGATTTCCAAATTGTGTGGAATAGTAAGAATAAAAAGGAAAGTTGCCCTAATAATTGAACAAGAGACTTTTATGCTGCCAGTGCATAAAATTTACTGTGTGCCTTCTTTGCAGCAGGGCAAAATAAGGACTTAGTTATTTTAAAGAAAAGTTTTTATTTTAGTTGTGTTAGGTAGTTTTAAGTTTACAAGATGTTTTAGAAAATGAGATTTAAAAATTAATACCATGTTTTTTGTTTAATATGCTTTTAATCTATATTTCTATTTCTACACACACCTCAGAAACACTACCAAGATATGTGCCGCCCTTCCCCCTGTAATTTTCTGCATGTCCTTGCCATGCTGAATGTAGAAAGAGAAAGAACAAGGAGAACATCAGATATCAGCACGACTGCCTCCTCCCTACACCAGATCCAGCCAGATCCACTGATAGACACGAGGCTGACGGGGAGAGTATATGCCCCAGACAGGATATTAGAATGGACGTTTCCTTCTTCCGTACGCCACAGGCAGGGCCCTCTCCCACTTGTCTTCTCTTTAGAAAGACAGAGAGAAAAGATAAAGACGTGAGCGGAGCTGACAGGCTGCTGGAGCCTCGGTCTCCTTCGCTTTTTGCATCTTGAGTCGGTTTCTGATTTGATCCTGGGAGAATGATTGTGATGGGTTTTTCTCTCTTTTTTTGGTATGTGGAAAACAGATGGCAAGGGATGATGCAGATCTCTATGTCCGAGATTGTAGGAAGCGACTTGATGACAAAGAGCGGCATTTTTCTTGTTTTAATTTAACCTTTATTTAACTGTGTGGCCCTGGAGAGATTGGGCTTCTTTTTAATCTACCAGACAGGGTCAAGAGAGCCCAATCAGGATGAATTAATGGATGTAGACAAACAAGAGGAGGAAAATGAAAAAAAGATAATTGGAAGGAAATGCAAGAATCTTGACTTAGGGCAAGGATTTAAGTCTGTCACTTCTGTCAGAGAATCCAACTTCACATAGACATGACTTATCTATGATTTAGAGGAATTTACTGAGGCTGCTGTTTGGGCTGTAGGCTTAGAAAAGGCTCTGTACCACACTGTTTAGGACATTTATGCTTTACAGTGATTGCTTAGGGACAAATGAAATCTGCCTCTTATTTATATCATAGTTATTTGTTGAGATTATTCATTATTTCCTGTGTAATCATGTCATAAAACAAACAGCATGACAGCATTGTGAACAATTAATAGAGGAAGAAAAGTTTGGATAACATTCGGAAGTTCGCAGACATCCTATGCAAGAGTTCCAACAACAACCTTGAGGGCAACTACCTCAACTTTATGTTGAACTCAATTTGACGGTCAGCCTCATTTAGCTGGCAGCAACTGTATTAAATGATGAGCCTTTTTCAGCATGCCAAAGCATTCATGCATCTGAGTTAGTGTGTATGCATGCCAGTGGATGGGCTCCCCATATGTGTGTGCATGCATGCATGCATGCAGCATGCTTATTCTATCACACATGACCTACTGTATAACATGCCAAGCTCTGCAGTACCCAGATCAGCACCCCTTTACACAGCATAAAGTTGACATTATGGAAAGTAATAGCTCATAAATGACTGATCGTGCTTAGTATCTCAACTTAACAATCATCTTCACCCACTGAGATGTCTCACAGTGACTAATTTCTGCTTTGTTCCAACATGACCTCATTAATGTCCAGAAGTGGATCCATATGTGCATTTTGTGCTTGTGCATGTGAACTGACACATAATATTTTTAGTTTATAAGCAGCTGAGCATGTTTAAAACATGTGACCCGTAATGAGATGGGCAACATCTTGTAACATATGTCCTGACCTGATAAGGTTTGGTTCTCTTTGTTGCACTACATTGAAGCCAGAGCTATATTTCTTCCATATTTTATGTTTTATTTTACTGTATGATAAAAATATTGAAGCTGTGATGCTTCACAGCATCATCATTTGCTGTTTCATTTTATGGCTTTTTGTGACATAGTGGTATGTCAGGAATGGTTCTTGCTTGCTGTAAATCTGGAGTTGAGTTACACAGGATGGGGTGAGCCAGGAGATAAAATCCATATGGGATTACTATCTGTCGGATGTGGCACAGACTAGAGTGCATAAGTTTAAACAGCGCTGACGAGAGAGGGAATTTATGGTAAAGAGCAATTGGCCTCTTTCTTTTCATTTCTCTTACTCTCTCTCTCTTTATCCCTTACGCTCACATGATATGTATGTGAGTTGGTAATTGCCTGATACACGGGGAGTTTAATGAGAAAATGTCTGGCAATGGCAATCACCAGTTCCAGGCTATTTGCTTTCAGCACAGATTATTTCAGTGAGTGAGTGCACCAAATTGGATCATTATGGAGTGGGTTTTACAATGTGAGAGTGACAGAGAGCATTAGAAGGAGTAGGCATGATGCTTTCTTATTTAACTATTTCATTTATTTTGCATTCACCAGTCTGGGACTGAACACTTAACAAAGGTTAAAGTAAGGTGGCAGAAAGTTTGAAAAGACATTTTTTTATAGGTAGTATAAGCAAAGAGCCTTTTTATTAGTGTATCTGTTGAACCTTCTAATATGCAAAAAATTTTTCACCAAGGATATGCTTAAGAATAGCTCTAAATAATGTATAACCCAGCAGAATCATTTTAAAGACATTTAAAAGAGAAATAAACTGAGGTTCTACACATCTGGTGATATTTGTCTACACTAAAAGTGATCAAGGCAGAGAAAAATGTTAAGTAGCTGAAGCTCCTGGTTGAAAATGAAAAAATGTGTTTTACTCTCAGCATAAATCAGGTAATTTTTGAGGTAGAAGGTAAAGAGGTGTACGAGCAGAATTAACTGTTTTGGGTTGTTAAAAATTGTAAGGAAAGACTGTGGGAAATAATTCATAAAAAAAACCCCACAAATGTTGATGCAGACTTTAACAGGTTCTCACCCTGCACTAAAAACCCTCCTTTGCTACACTCAATCCCTCTTTAACAGCCCTAAAATCAAGCGATCCTAAAGCCTCCCTCAGGCCTGCTTCCACATGCCAAGACATTTGGGCGGTTGGCACAGTATGGCTCCCATTTCCTATATACAGTACTTTGAACGTATGGCCCCGACTAAGTAGACAAAGCGGGTCTATCCAATGCCAGCAGGGCTCTACATAAACTCCACACCATGTCGATCTTTCCATCCAGAGGAGTGCTGGAAGTATTCCCAGAGTTACGGTAGGCTGAAGCTGCTGGTGATGACTTCACCCTGAGACGACCTAATTGAGGAACTGTCATGACATTACAGCTAAATCGTCCTTAAATAAAGCTTTGACTTTAAAACATGCTGTGAATTACCGTCTACAGGAAAGAGCCTTTTGAATTTTTTTTCAGATTAACAGTGTCAGAGGAGGTATTAGAAACTGAAGAGAGGGGGTTCGGAGGTGGATCTGTGAATGGGTAATCACATGTGCAATCCCAGGCCCTGCCACCTAATACTTACGGCTGGGTCCAAGGTAAACACAGCTGTGAAATGTCCTGAGCGACTGCACAAATAATAAATCTGTACGGGTGCAGTGGGCGGTTGTCGGGCTGTTTCCCCTTCACCCTTATGTCTGTCTGTCTGCCCGTCTGTCTACTTGCTCGTCTGTATGTCTTGCATTTTTTCCCTGAGGGGATGGTAGCAGCGCCCAGAATCAGGAATGCAGCGACTGTGTTCGAATGAAAGACGGTGGCAAATCAAGATGGATGGCAAAAAGAAT
This sequence comes from Thalassoma bifasciatum, assembly GCA_008086565.1. Classification (NCBI taxonomy): domain Eukaryota; kingdom Metazoa; phylum Chordata; class Actinopteri; order Labriformes; family Labridae; genus Thalassoma; species Thalassoma bifasciatum. The sequence goes on from RPOG01000019.1 coordinate 225,850, forward strand.
GACAACTCGCATGCTTCTGGGTTTAATGTGGATTTGGCTCCGTCCATCCATCCACATTTACTCTCAATATGGACAAGCTGCTTTGTTTGTAGGACTGTGCTGCTAAGAAGTGTGACGAAACATTATGCGACACAATTCATTCATGTGAAGAAAATACAATGTCCTATTTTTAAATCTGCACGCTGCGGCTGGAGGAAGTATGTTTGGTAGAGGCTTGATGCACTAAACAAGATCACATTTCTTTCTCTAAGCCATAAGGGTTGACTTTTGTATTCACAATGTTCACCATTAGGTTTTACTTAAAACTTAAAGTAAAAGTGCGATAAAAGAAATTTAAGTCTTGCCTTGCAGAATCAGGCTATTGCGTGAGCCATTTCATTGACACCTGTGAAGTACCTATACCTAAACATTGGTTAAATTATCCGTCATGCCATTATTACTTTTATGTTTTTTAATGGAACCTGACAATGATCTCTTGCCACAGAGTTTGAAAACAAACTTGTAACTTTCATCTGGTAAAAAAATAGAAGAGGTAAAGCAATGCAGAGAGTCTGCCTTAGAGACGAGTGTTGGCCTAAGCCATTCTGTCAAGTCTTTGTCACCAAAGTGTGAAAATCTCCTGGAGGGGATTAAAGGCAGGTGTAGGAACACTGACTTTGTCATCCCTTTAACTCGTGTTCTTCTTGTCAAGAGGTGTTGAATGCTTTCTGTCCTGAGGAGTGAGCGCATTGAAGAAAGCCAGGGAGTTTTTCCCACTCAGACATCACAGACACCCAGAGCTCCTAAAGGACACATCACCACTGTCCATGTTGATAAAGTCACACATAAAGAGTGTTTTAAGATTCAGTTTGACCAAATTATATGCTAGATTTCATCTCTGAAATATGCAGATACAAACACATGCCTGAGGATAGTGCCATCTGGATCTCTTCAGCATCAACCAAAGTTTCTGACACTGAATAGTTTGTAAGAGAAGCAGAAGGCCCTTGAATTGAAAGCTGAAGCAGCATCCTTCATCATCCATGGCTGCTATTTACTACACCATGGCCTACCCATGCTGTAGCTTAGTGAAAGGGACAAAAAGGCCCACATTATTGAACAGGTGTACATTTCATTGCCTTCAGTGTTTCCTGGGTATTATGGTCTTCAAAGGTTTGAAACAAATACTCCACGCTACAGCCAACAGCACTCACCTCTATCTTTAGAGGATTTACACTCAAAGCCAACAAAACAATACCGACAAATAAATTTACTTGAGTCACAACAACACAGGATTTACCGTGCAGGTACACTTATGGAAAGCCAACAGCACTTAAGAAAAAAATTCAGCTGTCCCTGCTGGCCTGAATTCATTGGCTCCATTTACATATGTTAAGATACATCTATCACCTGTGGGGGGTTCTTCAGCAGCAGCTTACCATTCACTTCTTCTTTATTGGATTAAAACAGCTCCTGCTTTTCTGTCCACAATCATGGATAATAAAGTGTTATCTTGAAGTATATAGAAGAACAAGTCTTAGTATTATTACTTCTGTATTGTTTTTTGATATTTCCACCACTGCTCTGTTTGTCCTGATTTCACTGTTTATTGATAAACTTGTAGGGAGATGTCACCACATCTAAACAATACCACATGATCTAAAGACTAGCCTGTTCATTTTGACATGTGTGACCACTAATCTGGTGAGCATTTCCAGAATTAACCTACAACTTTTTAAAACCATGTATCGAATATTTGTGACCTAAAAGAAGAGCTTTGCTAGGATTGCTAGGCCTGTTTGTGAAGGTTCATGTAATACAAGTTTAAAAGAAGATGACCTTGAAAGTGTTTCTAATAAGCTAACCCTAATAAAAACAAGCAAAGCTCAAACCCCTTGTATCATTCTCAGGGTTTTGCATTGGGGAAATTTGTCTCCTTTCATGCTACAACCAGGGATTAAACAACTTAAGATATGGTAACATGCACTCTCCTCTGAGTGCAGGGTGTATGAGAAACTTGTTCTGCACAAAGCAACTGAATTTAGAGAAAAAGAAAAAAAATAGAAAGTAAGTGTATTCAGAAGTCTTAGAGCAAAGGGTCAGCAAAGCTGATCTCCATCTCTGTGCCATAGAAGCATTTAGTTGGTCACGGCCACTATCAACATTTTGCTGTGCCTTTAAATGTACTTTCATACTTGGTTTTGAAGACTTATGTGTGTGGGGGGCAGTGTTGTGTTGATTGAGTCACATCCAGCAGTGCTGCTGTGGGTGCAAAACAGCCTCCGGTATTAGCATGTATAAACAGGCTTATAAATGGAGCACTATTTGGCTGTTCATTTTCATCCTCTTAACAGTAAACAAGGCGGAACAGGCCCTGACACCCTCAAATAAATGGAGACCAACGCACGCAAATTCAGCAGCAGCAAGGAACCGAGGAGGCTTGCTTGAGTTAAGGTCAATCCTGTTTAGATTGCCTTGGTCGTTGTCCGTTTTTTTCTGCATTTTGTTTGTTGAGCTTTTCTGCGAGGCAAATCATGTATTCATGTATTCTAAGACCTGATGTAATGAATGTGACTGTGTTTGCTTGTGTTGTGTGGCTGGTTTTTATGGTGAAGCATGGGTGTGTGTTAGAGATGAGGAGGTACAAAGGCTGTATCACGGTGGATGCACTCATATACAAATAGATATTCTGGCAGAGCCTTGTGGACAGAATTATGCACAATGCACTGTATATCTGAATTTAAAGAGACATATGTGAATAGGATTGGTTCTGTCAAACACATATTACTCTTCAGAGCATCTACTTTTTGAGTTGTATTAAATCATCTGAGCCGTAGCAGGGGTCAAACTGGGGATTTTAAGACATGCTTAAGAAACTGGAAAGTGGCAGCTGTTTAAATGTAAGTCGACCTTACATTAACCTTACTAAGGCTGATTAATGTTTGAAAAAGTATCCTGAGACAAGTTGAGCCTATGGCAAAAGCACAAAAGGTCAACAAGCGAAATAATAGGGAGAAAAATCCTGTTCCTAACTGTCAAAAAAAAATACTGGACTTGATTGATCAATCAGGTAATGGATTATAGATTTAGAAATCACTAACCTTGCATACAATCAATCACACCTTTAAGCTGTGACAAGACATTGCAAAATGTAGCGACAAATTCACAAACTTCAGCAACTTTGGGACGTCACTATTTACTCCACACAACTTCTTTCCATATCATTTATGCTCAAGTGAGGTTCTCAATCACAATACTACAGTTGTGAGTGATTGTTGAATCATGGGAACCCTTTTAAGCCATCCTAATATGAACTTTAATACTATGGGACCTAAACAAATGAGGTTTTCTTAAGAACTACAGAAAAAGAAACAAAAGTCAAACAGAGTAATGTTTTGTAAGCCGAAAGCTTCATCTGAAACAAATTCACTGTGTCTCCATTAAATTTGGTGTCTTGGTTTGAATTATGCACATGCAAGGATAATGGGGATTGTCAAAATGGTGGACAGGTTATATATGACGTCTCCATTCATTAAACCCTATCAGTCGTTTCTTAAGAAGCCATTTAGATGAGCGCTCTGAAGACAATGCAGCGTGTCATTGTGATAGCTCCCATCTCGGCTTTTTAGTGCCTAACTGAAACAAAGACAGGATTAAGCACATGGATTGAAACGGTAAAGCACAGTCAAATACATTTGTTTCTCTAACACGGCACAGTCTCCGCGATCCCTGCGGCGACCTGCTCCCAGTTATTTATGATGTCGAAATTAATCTCACTTAGCACGATGGGCTCTCGAACAGGGGGCCTCCTTCTGAGACGGCCGCCGAGCGAGGGATGAGGGAGGGATTGAGGAGAGGAGAGAGAGCGCAGAGCCACTGAGGACTTATTCAAATCCTCCCTCATAGATTAGCAATCGCAGCTTGACAAGCCGCCCTGCAAGTTATTTTTTATTTCATTTTTTTCTGAAAATTGAGGCGTTTTCTTACCAACATGTCAGAGACAGGGGGTAATCCGTTAGGAATTTTCAAGTGATGAAACAGGAGACAAACTCTCTAGCGTGTCATAGAGTACCGGGGATGCAGGAAGTATAATATGCAAATGAGGTGTGAAGGCTTTAAAGCAGCTGTCTGTTTGATTGCTGCTCTCTGGCATTGTTTGCCTTTGATGGATGTAGGCTTTCATTGCAGGGGCCCATTAGGCGTACAAATATTATGATTTATGATTACACATGATCTTTGATTGTAAATGGATGTGAGGCTCTTTAGATGTATGCTGCTCAGAAATGTATATGTAAATACTCAAATATAGAAAAGCAAAACAAAATAATTCCCCGCTCATAAGTTCAAATCAACTGAATAACGTAGTCAGGGAATTGGTTATAACACAGGAGGGGGGCTTCTTGACAGCTGGACTGCTCTGACTTCAAATAGAGTCGTAGTTCAAAAGAAGAGGAAATAAATGTTCGTCATACTGTTGCTTTTAAGGTAATAAATGAGAAGGTTGTTTCATAAAGGTTAGATTAAGAGCTCTGATTTTTGTTCTCCTGTTGTCACTATTTTCCATTTGAGGTCCTGAAGTTTTGACAGCTGTCTCCCTCTTACTGCACTTTAAATAGCAGTTGTGTCCGTGCCATTATCATACAAGAAGCTTGGTCTCCACTCCAAGTTTTTGAGAATGCCTTATGCATCATCACAACCACTAGTTATATGCACCCAATAAGGGGAAAATTTCTTGTTAGTTTGTGCCACAAAAAAGGAGACATCACGTGATTCTATCTGCTCCTCATAAGCGTGTTTCATTACAACTCAATTTTGTCTCCATGTTAACAAAAATTCCAACACAGAATGTCTTATGTAAGTAGAGTGTTAACAAAAGCGTTCATGAAAAATGCAACAACAACTACAAAAAAAAAAAAAAAAAAAAAAAAAAAAAAAAAAAAAAAAAAAAAAAAAAAAAAAAAAAAAAAAAAAAAAAAAAAAAAAAAAAAAAAAAAAAAAAAAAAAAAAAAAAAAAAAAAAAAAAAAAAAAAAAAAAAAAGCAACTCAGGATCAAGATGAGCACCAAATTAAACAGACTCCGCATTTTCTTTCCTACCCAAGACTTAATCTGCTAAGATAATCTTTGTACTCAAACAAACAGAATGTGACAAGGACTGTCTGAGGGAATAAACACAGCTCCTTTGTTGCAGCTTCCTCACTGGGACAGTGTTTTAATCACACAAACAAAGCGTGCAAGTGAATACCAGTCACCACTGGCACCTCTTAGTGCAAAGAGCAGTTTCAATAGAATATGGGGATTTGGTTTTTCATACTGTGTAGACAAAAACTACAGATATATGCTTAGAATGTGTGCTTATGATGGTATGACAACTATTTAAGATGATGTATGTTAAACAATGATTTTTGATGCACATAAAAACATGCTGTCCAGGCAGGGCTATCATTGAACTTTCACTTGATTCTGATTGAAACTGATCTTGAATAAATTTACTTAAAGGTTATTTGTGTCGTAACAGACTGGCATGGGAAATGTGACGTATACTTTTTTTCTTCCTGTTATCGCATCCTATTTTCCACTTGTTTAAATCGTGATTCATACACAGAACACACTTATTGGTCAACCTGCTCCCGTGTTAAATAAGGTGAACAAAGTCTGCATAGATTTCATAACAGACAAACACCACAGGGTTTTTTTTACACTGCAAAAACCTAAATCTGAGTCATTTTCTTAAAAATGGTTTTATTAGACTCAGAATGAGCCATATTCACCTGAACAAAAAGTGTTGTAAATCAAGGTATTAAAAGAAAAAACTAGCTGTCAAGTGTCTTGAAATAAGAATAATGTCTTAATACCCCATCAGCAGATTGTTTTTATTCTTTTTCACAGTCATTTTTCTGTTTTCATACCTTGAGATACAACAGTTTGCTGCACTTGTGAGGTGAATGTGGCACTTATTACGTCTGATGAGTACATTTTTTACTGAAAATAAGACAGAAATGCTTGCTTAGATTTTAGTTTTAGCAGTGCAGTTATAATGAGGTACAGCTTAAGTTAGTTTGAGGGAATGTACATAAAAGGTCAAGCTAGGTTTAAAATCTTTATAACATAAAGTTGGGATACTCATATGCTGGCATCACTTGGAAGCACTGTGACATTTATAAATATTTGACAACAGATGAGTGGGCTCCATGGGATGCCATCCAAGCGCCACTGACAAGTCTGCTAATAAAGCAAAGGCCATCAGCAGCTTCTGTGTCAAAGACCACAGTCAATATCCAAAGGCTGACACAGCAGTAGGAACATGCACACCCCTGCTGATGCACAGGCTATTGGACACTGTCGACTCACACAAACTTGCACATTTCTACACAGATTCAACCACACACACATATCCCAACCAAAACACACACAGTAAGCATATGCATTGCCAAAGCACACCATTAACAAGTGAGGGGAGCATCAGACAGACTCATTTAGAGTGTGTGTGGCAGTCGTCACAAATGAAAAAGTGATTAGACCAACTGTGTCTCAAAAGTAATTCTCTGCGCTGACAATGATTGCTCTGCATTTGTTGCCACACTTGAGACAAATTATGGAAAATGAAGTATCATTCCAATGGTCACGCTGAGGATTTTCACCGTAAGTATCCCTACTTACTCCATGAATTATATAATGTATGTGCTTTTGTGCATGTGTGTATCAGTCTGCTCAGCAGCTGTTACCATCCAAGGTTCGAATGAGAAACAGGTGGTGGGGCAAAGACAGACTGTTGGCTCAGAGGATACACCGAAACAACATAATAGCAGACATGTTGGTATTAATGCTCTAAACATCGCCTGAGAAGGTGATTTAGGAGGTTTTTGTGTAATGTATATGCCATTAAACTACTGCATTTCACTTAGGTAAATATCCACTCGTCCTACCGTTTGGAGCAGCTGCACTAAAGCATGTGATTCAGTTTGTTCATAGCTGTCTTTTCTGCAGATCTCAAACTGGTGCAAATACTGAAACAGTGAGCACAAACATTCAGGATTTCTATCGTCACAGCTTCATGTTTTGTGTTTCTTTAATAAGGTTTTAACAAGGCTTGGATAATTTTATGTTACATAAAGGTATTGTAGAATGTGAAGTTGTGAAATGTGAGTGCTTCAGATGAATTCTAACTTCTATCACCTGCGTGTGAGTATATGAAATATTTTGCTGCATGCTCCTATCATTTCTTTCTTTTTTTCCCTGCCTCTTTATATGTAATTATACTTTCTTTGTTCTTGCTTAGTTCTTTTCTCTGGTCCCTTCTTTCATTCTTCCATCCCCCCCTTTCTTCTCATCTTTCTGTCCATCTGCGAATGTTGCTCTCTCTATGTTGGCACGTGCATTGCTGTTCCCCTGTTGGTTCTTGGCCAGCTCCCCTAACTCCCCTGTTCTCACTCTTGTTCACCCTCCCCCATCTTCCTCCTCCTCTTCTTCTTTCCTTTTTGCATGTGTGCCAGGGTCCGGGGGGCTCGACACAGTGTACAGCCCAGTGGCCTAAAAGTGAATACTTACGTAATTGCCAACTGTCTCCAATCATTAGGGGCAGCCCTTAAAAAAGACATGCTTCGCCGACAGCTGCGTCCCCTCGCCTTTGCCAGCCTTTCAGATCGCATTTGTTATAAAGGGCTCGTCCACATTATATTTAACCCCAGAGCACTGTGGATGACGGGGGAAGGCACAATTTATGCAGTTATGCTCTGCAACATGACGTTGGTATGAAAACAGGCTATAGATTCTTTCAGAGTTTGATGTGCACTAGAGTTGATTTTGTTTATGTCTTTATTGCAGATTTGATGGCCTGAAATTACAAAAACTGGTTCCATCAGTGCTACCCACAATGATTAGATCAGCATGAGAAGCTTAAGTATCAAGCAGTGGGAACAGCTCCTCAACAAAATGTCCCACAGCATTTTTCAAACTGGACTAATCCACAATGATGCGTCTGTTCCTCATTCACACTTTATCACAAGGAACATAGTTGAAAACATGTAAACTGCAATACATTTACATGTCACCGCAGAGGGTTAGCATTGTCCAATGATCTTTGACCTTCCATGTGCAATATTGTTCTTTCTGCCAGCGAGTATCAGTGCAGTGTATTTTTCAGGTCTGTGTGAATTCTATATTAAAGTACAAGAAATAATTTGAGAAATGAAAGTTGAATTGTGCTCAAAAGAGACTTCTTTGTTTATATAAACTACAGACATTTCCCTGCCAGTTCCTGCTGTGAGACAAACGTACATTTTATTTCCGTGCATACACAGCGACCTCCCACAGTACGGTTAGTGACAGCTGGGTCAGGTCCCCACATATTGGGGACACAGCTGCCCTGCAGACATGTGCTCACACACACACACACACACACACACACACACACACACACACACACACACACACACACACACACACACACACACTCTTCCTTGCACCAGGCAAACAGGAACAGGAAGGCAGAGCATCTGAACAGCCTCCGAGCAGAAACACATGACTACATTTCTGTTGTCATTATATGCAAAAAAAAAAGAAAGAAAGAAAAAGAAAAAAAATCTGCAGCTAAGAACAAAAGGATGCTTATTTTCCTGTTGATTCCCATGTGTTCTACATACATGTTTACCACACATTATGTTTCAAACCAAAAGTTTGAAAAGACCCTAAAATGCAATAAACATTAAATCATAAGAAAGTCCTTTTTCATTGTGCAAAAAAAAATATAGCTTGAATGCCAAAAACAAGACACAAAGAAGAAGATTGAGAAGAAGAAGATGAAGAAGATCAAGCAGAAGAACAAGAAGAAGAAGAACTCTTTGTAACTTTGCAACAAGCTCAGCCTCTGTGTTCAATTCTTATTGTGCACAAGTAACTGATAGTTCTGTGCATACCACAGTGAGAATAACAATCATTGGTCTTACCTCACTGGAGAAGTTGGTTTCGTGTGCGGAGACGGTCTTTTGTGTCCCTTGTTTCAATCTCGCTTGAATCATAGCTCATCCAGGGTGAAACGACATTAAGGTCCAAAAACTAACCTGCAACAGCAGCATCAGAATTCACATATTTTTCTCAACATTCAAGAATCTGTTTGAGAATACAGAGTTTTAACATTGAAGTACCAAAAAAACACCTTTTTCTTAGCTTTCATTACACTCTAAATGAATTAAAGTAAAACATTCCCAGCTAAGAAAGAAAAGTTATTTACTTAAAGTTTCTAACCTGAAACTTTCTGAATACAGTACTGCAGTTACTAGACTAGCAAACAGAACAGCTGAACATTATAAATTTCTCTTTCACATAAACATTGCCTTTCGTTGAGAAAATGTCCTGAAAATATTATTTTTAACCTTCTTTCATTTACTTGCTCAAAACATTCCATGTAAAATTATAAAAAGGCACAATATGGCATTAAATTGCACAAAGTACCCATAAATTTTGAAGCAGATGAATAATGCTAACAACTTCAAATACATAAAAAATACTTGACGTACTTGTTTCCACACAAGAACTGTTATTTTCAGCACAAATGATGGAAGTGTGTCATCATTCATTGCAGTGGCAGCTGCTGGTCTTTCAAGGAGGTGAAGCTCATTTTGTTTCCTGGCCAACATCATAAGTCTGTTTGTTTATTCATTTTGTAAACTTCCCTCCGTAACTTTTCAAGAAAATAATCTGTGACCCTATCGCAGTGTGACAGAAGAGAGTCGCTGAGCCCAACGCCAGTGGTTGTTAACAAAGGAAAAGACACTGGAGATCGGTAAAGTCTCCGGATCAGTTCAGATTAGAACAACGGGATGAAATGTCTCCAGTGGATGTAAAAAACTCTAAGATCGTTGATTCACTCATTTCGCTGTCAATCCAAAAGGGGTTCCCGCCTCAGAAAGATCATCCAATCATCATGCAGAAGCTCAGCGTCTGGGCCCGCCCAGTGCCCCATAGACCCCCAGAGAATCTCAGCATCCGGGGGCGGGACAAAGCCCAGCATTTATCCAATGAGCGTCCAGCTTCGCGCAGTGGAACAACCCACTCGTCACCCCCACATAGACCTCCAGAGACGCACAGCGTTCGGATGTGCGAAGAACTGTGGAGTCGCTGAGATTAGAGAAAAGGTAGTCGTGCTTTCATACTCCGTGCATTCCATATTTAATGCAGGTACTTTTAAGAAATTACAGAGGATGTGTTCGCCTATAATTACGGAGTTCTTTCCTTTATAGTAAATGTTCGTTGTCCAGCATGACAGTTCTTTATGTAAACAGGAGTCTGACCCGCAACTGGAAACTTGCAAGCTAACCTCAAACAAAGTTAAACCAAACATTACAAACATACATTTTAGGATGAGAAGGGGATTTACTTTTTTCCCCCTTCTTGGGTTATTATCACTGGTTCCTCTCATAATTGTTTAGCTGTTTAAAACTTTCTGTCAGCTACTTAATTTTTTAAATTTTCTTTTCTGGTTTATGCTCTCATCCTTTCTCTTTCCTCTGATACATAAAAAAAATAAAACAGCTCAAACTCCCTCCTTTGATTTATCATACAACTGGAAAGCTTTGTCATTTGTTTTTACCATCATTCCAGTGGGATCAAGATAACATTATAAACCAGTTTTGCTTACATCACAGGGATGTGGTGACACTTGTGGCTGCTGCATCTTCACATTAGTGGTGAACTGAGGGGAACTTACTGTAAATGTTCTGACATAGTCAATGTAAAACCACAGTAAAAGAAGAAAAAAATGAATACCATCAGAAAGATTACATTCTCCTTTAGCCATATGTCTTCAAAGTACATTAAATAAAAAATATTAAACATAAAACATTTTTAGGTAAAAATGCAGTTTATGTATCTGTTCATAATGAAGCACATTATTCTGTATGGAAATGAAGGTAAATAGTAGCCTTTTAAAAAAAAAAAAATTCATATATTCGAGTGTGCAAAATATTCAAAAAGACAGGCTCTGACAACAAATCAATCATGATAATAAAAGCTGGCCAAAAGGTTACCTTTAGAAATTCAGAAGTTCAAGTTTTTAGATTGGCATAAGAGTTGAAAGTGTCAAGCATTTTTTCCATCTGGCCTATAAAAAAAAATACAATTTAGGTGTTTTAAAATATAGCTTTAGTGAATCCAAGCGTACAGAGAACTGAGACTACATGGGACTGAGGATGACCCAGAACCGTTATCATCCAGCACAGAAGTGCAGTTTTCAACTCAAGCAACTTTTTCCATGTTTTAAGTTACAGGTATGAAAAAAGTGCTGACAATGATCATTCTTGCTCTGCTTTCCTCAAGTAATGTAAAAATATTGTTTTTCATTATTGTTTTTAAAAAATGATGTCTGAGATAGTGTGTCGGTCTGACAGCTTGTCTCAATGCAACCCATAACAGAAGCTCAGAGGGCCATGAATCAACCATGAAGGATAATCAAATCAATGTAAATGTGGTTTGTATATTTCTTTTTTTTTTCTGATGCTGGTGCTTGATGCCCCGAGGGGCCCTGTCAGTTGTAAGAGGAGGGGCTGTACATAATGAGGGGTCACGCTTGAGGGGCCCTTTGTAAACATGTTGAGTGGGAGCCCTTTCTTTGAGGACAAGATTGTGGAATTAGTCCAAGACAAAGGGAGGTGTGAGCATGGGGCTCCCAAACCCCTTGCACACACAGAGACACACACACATGCACACACATACACATGCACACACAAACAGACTCCTATTACCTTTGTTTCCCATCCTTATGCAAGCACCATTCATTCTTCAGACTGTGTATGTGAGAGAAGCTACTTGCAAGGGGCCCATGGGAGACGAGTGGGGGCTCCCATTTGGCCTTCGTGGTGAAAGCTGCATTTTGATAACATTTGCTACTGTTAGGCATTACTTGGAAAAGCTTTGAGAAAGAATATAAAGGTTAAAAATGCTCTCTCTTTATTTCTAAGATAAGAACATTTGACCCTTAATTTCAATCATGTATTTGCAGGAGTGGTTAAATTGCATAGATATGTTTCTCCATATATTTGTACAAATTTGCAATTTAGAAATGAATTTGTTGCCAAGTTGCCATATTTATTACACCCTTTCAAATAATAGGATTATCGATTGATAACTTTCATTTGAAGTTACTTAAAACTAGAAGTGTGGTTGCTCTGAAAATAAGATATTGATGCAGGATCCAGTAAACTTTTTTTTTTTTTTTTTTGTGTCTTTCTGAAGAGGAAGCAAAAACATTTTTCTCAGTAGTCTTGAGTCAGAAAATCTATAACTTTTGGAAGTCACATATGAGGGTTCTTATAGCATGCTGACATGAGAGACATTGTATGCAGGAATTTTGTTGAGTTTTGTTTCCCTGTGTCCAAACTCTGCTCCTCCTCTGTGGCTCAGTGCCAGCGGCAGCACATGCTCACTGCCCCCCATCGTGGCTAATACCATGGCCAACAGTCATGGGTTCGTGAACACACCATAAACTGAAAAAAAGCCCTGCGAGCACCTGTCGCATCACGTAGGAGAAGCTCAAGAGCCTTACACCTGACACCATGCAGGCAAATGAGATATGCTGTGAATATTGTATCATTCTTTCTCCGTGTTATAGCCAATATCGTAGCCATTTGGGGTAGCTTCTACCGCTCACTATCAACACACAAAGTCACTTGTGTACTGGGTGCACTGTGATTGGCTAGTTACTACTACTGAGTCAACCAAAACATTAAAATACAGACAGGGTTATACCTTTGAAAAATGGAATTTCATCTTTTAGGAAAATCCTGTATTCTCCTTGTTTTATTTTGGTACATTGTGTTTGGCACCCTGAAGAGAGGAAACCATATGTGAAAAACAAAATAGTGATAGCCACCTGTCTCTTTTACATCGTGGTGGGACAATAAATTAAGTTGGTAAAGGGATTAAAAGTCAACAGCAGGTTTCCTAAAACAGCTGACGCTGGCCAAAGTCAGTTGGAAATCTTGAGAAGAGAGTTCATATTACTAGTCAAAAGCCACAGTGTCTCATAAAAATTACATATGAAGTAAAGTGTTCCATTTGTCTTGATGACCAACCCTGGTATGTCATTTTAATATCAAATTATTTGTACATTTGAAGGAACGTAAAAAAAAACAAATACATTTTTGTGACAGTGATGTGATGTAAAGGCCCCTTTGAATGAATTTCACCCTTTCTGTGCAATCCTCCATCCTTGGGCCCCCTGTTCTCAAGTCATGTTCATCATCAATGCCATACTTAACACAAATGTTGACATCAATCGTATGTCTTTATTGTGTATCTCAGCAAAGTTTTCTTTGTGGAGGAAAATTGTCTGGATTCTCACCAATAAGAGTTTAAATCACCTGGAGAAAAGTGCACAAACAAGATGTACGCCTTTGTTTAACTTCACATCTGCCCCATTGTGGGAAGACTCTGAATTCAAGTCCTGGCAGATACCTTTTCTTTTTGCAGTGTTTTTTTTTTTTTTTAACTCAACCTGGTTTCATACTGTCCCAATGTATAATAAAATGCATAACTTAAAAAAAATCAGATCGACAAGGCAAGACATTGATGTGAAAATTGAAAGCGAAAAGATAGATTGCCCAAGAAGTGATAGTATATCTTTATGCCTTTAGCTGTTAAATATATTTTAACTTAATATGAAATGTTTGAATTGCCAATCATGGAAATTACACAAGATAACTGAAACCATGATTTTGAAGATTATTTGCTGAAATTAAATTTTGTGAAACTGAATGGTATGTCACCAACTTATTTTGCATGTATCAAATATTCAGAGGGGCCGCAGCTCATTTAGCTCATATAGCAAAACAAAAGCTGACTTTAACAACGTGACTCGGCTGATTCACATGCAAAGCAGAGGGCCCTCTTTCAGAGCCATGTGGAAGAAGGCCTGTGTGTTATCACAGAAGAGGAGTTTCAATAGCATCGTAATTGGAGGCAACGCCCCAGCTCAGAAAGGAGCGGTGGGGCTCTAAACATGTTGAGAGCTTTATTGCGATGAGGTCCTCAGTCTACTACTCTTTAAAAACCACAATGAAGGAGAGCTGGAAACAATGGTGGGTTAACATGATTGCGCTTGTGTGTTTGACTAGGCCTGGGAGCTCTCTGTTGCCTTTTCTGCTGAACTCCTAGTGAGGGGGAAGTGAGGCGTACTGATGACAAAAGCGACGGGTGCTTGGGAGCATAAAGGGCCTGGTTAATCACGGCCCTAAACTACAGGAAGTGTCTATTCAATGAAGCCTCAGGCAGCCAAGCAATGATGCAATCTGGGCACCGAGGTGGACCGGAGCTTAGCAGCAGGAAGGTGGCAGCAAAAGAAGAATTAAGTTATGACAGATTTACAAAGCAGGGTTTTGGGGGTCTGAACAAATTTAATATATGACAGAAATCCATGCAAAAATGCTCTAATACATGTTCAGCTTTCTTTACTGCTGTGTTAATCCATCTTGACACCACTGTTCCTTCTATATTACCTCTGACCCCAAAGCCAACACAGCAGAAACATATTTGTCCTGCCCTTGCCTTCACCCTTGACATTTAAACACAACACAATCCAAGTTCTTTTCCATCCTCACCACAACAAAAGCAAAAGCAAAACAAAAAGACACGAAGACGACAGAGGCCATTTAAAGCAAATGTTTATTACCCAGTTTGGGTGTGTACCCATCCCTCCTGACTGCTAAACACATTGGAGGCTGAATAACATTTTAAATACATTTCTGTTTCGGCCGAATTGCGCCAGTATCTGTGCAACTGAAAATAATGAATTGTCGTGCTGCACGTACACAAATGCATCTCTAATGAGTAGTGCCCTACTTGTTCATTTCATTACAGAGATTTTCTGACGCTTTCATCTTGTGCACATGCCTCCGTGTATGACTACGAACCATGTGTGTAACTAAGTGTCCATGTTTTGTATATGTGTGTGTGAGTAAAAGAAGGGGGTGTTGGTAGTTTTGTACACATCCGTATTATCTCTTGCTGCTCATCCGGCTGAGAAGCTGGCCTTAATTACGAGTGTCTGCCTGAGTCACTAGCATGCTCCCCTTCCCACATAAATAGACAGCAACAACAGGCAGCATCTCAAAGAAAAGGCAAGAGTGGTTTTGCTAGTAGCCCGAGGGCAACTTCTCTCTGCCAACCAGATACAAAGGTACTGCGGGCCCACTTCCAAATGGATCCCTAGACCCTTTTCCCTTGGGCCTTGTTGACTTCCATTTGCTGTGCAGGGGCTGCCGTTTGGATGAGCTGAATCCATTGTTTATTTTTTACCCTCTTGGTTAACTGGTTTTATTCTCCACTCTCTTTGTAGCCTTTTAAAATCAGCTATATCAAATCAACTTTAAGCTCTGAAATGGAGGCTGAGAGACTGGTGTGGATTTAGGCTGTACGTTTTCTGAGAACGTACCTCTATCTAATTCAGACAGTGATCATCCCAGAGGCGTTGTGCTATATCTTGCTGGGCTGCTTTGATAGAGTCTTCATGTGTAGGCAATTTCTTTCTCCCAGCTCACTCCCACTGCCTGAATCTGTTGAGTCAAATGAAAAACTTTACATGGGAACTGACGGAGCTTCAATTAAACATCTGGAAAGAGCAGGCACAGCCCAACTTGGGGGGAAGGCGGGCTGAGACTATAAATAAATTCCATACATTTTCTGTGGCTGGAGCTACCCCAGCATGGAAAAGAATTTCATTTGATGTTTCCATAAAGTTATAACAAGACTTGAATTTTGGCCAAGACATCTTGTTCGTTTCTCACCAGTGACAATCATCCTCAAGCACAATGTTTTGGTATCTGGCATTAGTCCACTTACAGCTAACAAGACCACCATAAAATTGAAAATCATACTCAGCTGTGTTGTTGAATGTATATCAAATGGCACAAAGTCAAACATAGTTTGCTAGAAACCAGCATGTTGCTCTGTACTCCCTTTATGTCAGAATGATTTCATTGTTGTCTGACATCTGCAGTCTGAGTTAACTCAATAATGACATCTATCAGTGATTTTTTTCCTCCCAGGCAGGATATTTTTCATTTTTCTGACCACAAGAAGTGGCTCAATAGCAATTAAACACCTCACAAAATCTTGCCATTTTATTTCATATCCCATGTGAAGCCAGGAAAAGACAAAAAAATCCTATGATCCGTTTTGAAGAGCCAGTGTTTCTGAATGGCTTGAAGAAGGGGTATTGTGCTTCTTTTTGGCGTTACATTGTCCCTCTAACCCAGAGGTCTTCAACCTTTTTAAGAAGAGCTACTTTCCAACAATAGATAATGCTGTCGTTGCAATTCGGCTTTCCACTAGCTCACCTTAGCTAAATGCCGGCTGCTGCCAGATGGAAAATCATGCTCAAACTTCTTCTGAAAGTGGTGAAGTGCCGCTGTAATTAAAGCGCACATGCCTTTCATACTTGAAAAGAAATGGTCATCCACTGTCGATGGATATTGTTCACTTTCTGTTTTATAGAACGGACTCACTCATTGTTTATCAGTAAATGATGTACTAGTTTTAGTTAAAGTAAAATAAACCTAAATTTGTAATGATAATTCAGTTCACATTGGGTTCGAAAACAATAGCTGTCAGCTACTGAGACCTTATCACATACTAGCTACTGCTCATTTTGCTCAATAGGATGGGTGATGGTGTCATAAGTATGTGCATGATAGGTTGATATTCTTTGTGGGGTGGTTTTGTTGATTTGTTGTGTTTTCTTCTTTCTTCTTTTATTTTTTTCACACTTTCCATTTGCTTGTTGAGCTACTTATTAAGGACCTGTGTGCTACTGGTAGCCTGTAAGCAACCTGTTGGAGACCCCTGCTCTAACCCCTGATGATTTCAGCCTCTGTCTGAAACACTGTGTTTTGGCTGCTGTCTCTTTACAGCTACCCACCCCACAAACACCCTTCCCGCTGATTTGCCAGCCCTCTGGAGACTAGACCTTGGTGTTTGAGGCCCCCTCCTCCAAAGTGTTAAAAACCAGTGACGAGGTCCTCATTCCAAGCTCTCGCTAGTTTAAGAATGGACTGTTAAGAGCAGTTTGAGGATAGATTCAGGGATTTCTTCAACCTATGAAAGCGTAGCTGTTTGAAAATGTTCATAGGTTTAGCATGGAAACCCAGTATTGTTGCTTTGTACCTATGTTAAAATACAGGCAACCAAAAAAGCCCCTCTTTAAGTAAACTTGTCAGACCACCTTGTGTGGTGCAATGTTTTTGGTTTTTATCATGCATAGAGTCATATATGCTGTCGAAGTGGACAGTGGGACAAACTGTACACTGCGAATGACACATTTATTCATTTATTTATCCCCACACTCAAAACAAAAACAGCAACAATGTGTTACACAAGTGTAGGTGTATCGTAAATCTGTTACAGACATAATGCATCTTCTGATAAATTTAACCAATAAATCTGCAACCACTGACAACAATTTGTGTGGGGTGTTACTGAGCCAGCTTGCAACATCCAAATGTCAGACCCATATGAAATGTAACTTTTCACCACTATTCTTATTGGGGCACCTTAAATATGATTCATTGTCCTCCACTATAATCTGAGGAAAGACAATTTTCTCAAACTGGCTCTTTGATGTATTGAGACTCTCAGTAATGTTTCCTTTTGCATTAAACTGTCCTGTCACATAGGTGCAAACAGTGGGAGGATTTTTTTTTCTTACACAACCAAACTAGTATGTTTTCAAACAAAGCTGTGATAACAACTGTATAGTTTCCTGGCCATTCTTTGCACTCTCTACTGAAAAGAGAGCAAAGCAGACACTTCTGAGCAGATGATTCACCAGAGACACAGAACCAAAGTGCAGCAATAGTTCACCAGGCATGGAGTAAGAAAATAGGACACTGAAGTTTTTCAGATAAGAAATGAGATTCTGAACACGAAATAGCATTACCACCGCCACCGTTCTGCAAGCCCAGCATCCCGCGCCACTGATGCTGTGTTATTACTGCACAGGATGAAGTTCGTTCAGTCAGTCACCCGGTGTGAGGCGGCGGCTGACTTTGCTCGCCCGGCCGCTCCTCTGCTCCTCTCTCACTGCATTAACAGCAGGGAGTAGTCTCCCAAAGCCTGGAAAAGACACACTCCATTAAGTCTCCTGAAGGACCCAGACGCTGCTCAGATACATGACAAGGAAAAGAATATAAATAAAACACCCAGCAAAGAGAGGAAATACACTACACTATCTTTTTCATTAGGCTCTGGGGTGTACAGTGGTGTTAATATGCAGAAAAAATGTACATGATTATCTTTAAAGATGAGAAAAAGTGTGAGGAACCATTTGCTAATATACACTGAGCTGTCGAATGACAGACGTAGGAAGAAATAATGTAGTACGAGATGTTGAGCCTAATAAAAGATGGAAAAAGGTGTGAAAGAAAAAACAAAGTGTTTGTATTAGAGAACTAAGCTGCAAGCATTTGCCTTTTGATTTCTTTAATTGCATATTTGTATACAATTTTACACAAATGCTCCTTTCTATTGTGAATGCAAAGAAGTTCCAGGCAAGCATTACTGAAAACATGCAATACTTGATTTTGCTTGCTTATCTTTGTGGTAGAAATCCATAGCAAGTAATAACATCATCTGGAATAAGCCAAATATGAATAAATGCACAGATTTGATATATAATATGGGTGCAGAAGAATTGGTTGCCTATTTTTGGCTTCTTAGAGTGCAGAGATGAGATTCATCCTTTAATTCTGACTGAAGGCTTGGCGTCTTCCATCTCTGTGCCTAATTGCATTATTGTGGTCTGTGCACTTTCAAGTGTTGGCTGTGCACTCCTTGAAAGTTATATAAAATGTACTAATTATTTTTTTCATATCAGAGATGTGGTGTTGATGTTGATGAAACAACCCATTTTGTTGATATTCTTCACATAAAAAAGCTTTTCCTTTAACAAGAAAAGCTTATCCGACAATGTAAATTCCTAATCCTTTCACTGCCCATCTACTTCACATGGAAAAGTCCTTCCTCTGTGTGCTATGAACTTGTAATGTTGTTTAGGAGTAAATGCAGTATCTTCATAATGACCAGGGTTGTGTTGTTATTGATTTGTGCTATTTTGCAGGAGGGACAGAGGCAGAAGCAAACTCTTCCCCATCACATGCGATGCATCAAAATAATTGGCAGTGCCCAATTATCCTGTGATCCGTGTACAGGAGCTCTGATGAGCTGCTTGAGAACGAATCAGTAATCAGGAAGCCTCGGGTATGAATCACAGATGTGACACTGGCAGGTCAAAACGTTTGGATAAAAATAGGGCAGTGCAACTGGCAGGATGGCAAATAAATATGGCAGTTGTTTCCAAACTCTTTGAAAAATGCCACATTAGAATTCAGCACTTAAAAATAATTCAGTGACATCAAGTGTAAGCTTGCGTGACTTAATCATCTGAAGAGCAGCAGCGGTTACTTAACTGTCTATTACAACAGGGACCACAGAGATCTGAGACGAGTAACTTTAACACAAGAGTCACGTCAACAAAGCTGTGAAAACAAACTATGGAGCCTGGATACCACTTAGACTCAAGAGACTTAAGGTGTTTGACTGAATTTGAAGAACAACCAGCTGCTGGAATTAAATAAAAAAGGATGTCCTTAGCTGCTCTCTGATTTACATGATTCTTGCTCTCTGTGAGGAAGAAGCAGGGAGGGGAAGGGAGAGTTGATTGTCCCAGATTTTTCGAAGATGCTTATAAATGTTTGCTTCCCGAGTGTTGCATGCCGGTTGAACTACTGATCTTCTGAGCAGAACTCTTCAGTTGGTGATCTCTAAAAAGCAGCTCAGCAGTAGTGACAATGGGAAACAAGTCAGAAGCTGCAGGATGTAACTCACTTATGGTCAAGGTTGGGAAATGCAAACTATCCTTGAATAGGAACTGAATGAGAACAGAAACACCAACACAGTTTCCATGTTATCATGATCCTGCACTTCATTTCCCAGATAAAGGTCCTCTAAAAAGGAAAATGTCCAGAACTTGATTTTCTTTTTCTTGGTTCAAATCAGTGACCCCTTAAATCTGTGATGCAAGGTACCTTTTTATCCTCCTTGCACCATGATTCCAGTGGCAGACAGTCAAGAAGTTGTCATAGAGAAAGGTTCTCTGAAGTTGTAGCCTACAGATGACATGACACATAAAGAAAAATTTTTCAAACACTTCATGGGGGAAGGACACAGTGATAGGCCACGGTTGGGACAAAGCACTGAGAAGGAATGCCTCCCAACCGTGAAATGTCGTGGCTGTCAATCAGTGGGCAAACAAGATTTAAGCTGGCACCGTCAATGTCACAAGGTGGATTCTGTCTGTGTGGACATTTCATCACGCCTCTTCAAAAGGGAACAAACGGTGAACATGGTGACAGACTACACGGTTCAAAAAACAATCGCACAAATTGCTATGGTCTGGACATGACAAACTCAATTTATCAGATTGCGTTGATGGAATCAATGCTATTTGATGTGTCTTTTTGTATAGAAGATGTTTGCTTGATATTGCTCAACACTGTGATCCGGGTGATGGAGCAGGTGTATGGTTCAAATGATCTAAATCCAAAAAAATATGCACACATTAACTTGATGTTGCAGAAAATCTCCTGTAAAAATTTAGCCATGCTGACATGATATGCTGTCATGTTTCGCAACATTGATCAACTAGAATTTGGAGCTCACTCTGGTGTTTGTTTAAGTAATCAGAAAATAGCTAAGAAAATAACATGGCCTTGAATCACAATGAAAGGAACTGCTTGGAATTAAAAGAAAAAGATGAAGAAGAAAGAACATCCTCCAAGATTAGGAGTTCAAACTTTCATTACTTGTATTAAGCTGTCGTTTGATTTGAGATAGAGAGGAAAAATCCTTCATCCTTTTTTAAAAGGCCTGCTGAGAGACTTTCAGAGTTGAAAAGCGGGGCAGGATGTGTGGGAAATAAAATGAAACAGATCTCAGCTGTACAAATTAGCCCCATA
Organism: Thalassoma bifasciatum; assembly: GCA_008086565.1. Taxonomy (NCBI): domain Eukaryota; kingdom Metazoa; phylum Chordata; class Actinopteri; order Labriformes; family Labridae; genus Thalassoma; species Thalassoma bifasciatum. The sequence continues at coordinate 246,829 of RPOG01000019.1, forward strand.
CTTTTAAGTGTGTAAAGCAAAGATATTTGCTTTATGGTGCATTTAAACCATCTCTAAAGAGGCCTTACCAAAAAAAGAAAACTATACTGTTACTTCATTTTTGACTCAGTTATCCCAAAATGTTTATCCATTAATCACCCTCATAAAACAGGTTGAAAATAAAAGAAAGACATGCAAACTATCTTTTCTGAAAGGTGTATGCATTTAAAAAGTAAGTGCAACAGTTCTTGCTCCTCATTTTTCATCATAACCAGTAGAGTCTTGTTTGAGAAATAATTCATGCCCTGTGCTCCCTCCACAGCCTGCCCTTCCTCCCCCCTCTGCTCCTTTGCCACTTGCTCAAGCATTGGACCAAAACCATCTACCTTTGTTTAAGGCTTCTATTATATAATCCTAAAATTTCATGATATAAATTAACCTCATTGCAGCACAAATAATATCTAATCTCTTGTCTGGGCTCTGACACAGTACTTCAGTAGTGTTCTCCCAAGTAGCTCTATGAGACTTTAAATCCAAAAGCAAAACACGTTGCAATGCATACAAATAAATATTAGGATCGCCAATGCCTGACCTCCAGTCTGAAAACATTGAATTTTCTTCCTGCACATTATAAAAACCCATCTGAGATAAATGACAAACTCTGAGCCACAGCGCCAGGGAGGCAGAGGCTACATCAGCTTATGCTTGAGTGAGCATGTAGGCCATACGCCATGGATGCACCACACACCCTGAGGTGAGTGGAGCCGAGCGATTTATTTATTTATTTATTTTATATATATACACGTCAAACAAGCTTCACTGCATCCTTGTGACACAACTCCTGCCTCAGAAAGGAGTCAGCCTGTGCTGAATAAAAGAGACCTGATATCAGCACGGAATATGGTAAAATGTTAAGGATAAGGGTGGCAGGTGAAGGTCTGCTGATGTGATGTATTTCAATAGTTTGCAAAACTTTGAAAGATTTTATAACAATATTTCAGCATTACAAGAAAAGGAAGGGCAAAAGCGTTTACTAAAAACTCTCAAGTATTAAGTAAGAAGAAATTGGTAGAAAATGAAACAGAAACAGATATGTTAAGCGTTTTTTGTTGGAATCAGAGATACTACTGATAAGCTTGGCTAATTACCAGTGTTACATGCACTGTAAAAATTTCAAGGTGCCCCCCAAATTATCAAGTCACTTGTCTCTTATAGTGTGAAGTCATATTTTCAGATGTGAACCTCCACTCATTCAGTTTTTGCAATTATATCGGTGCAATGTGCACATTACCAGATGTCTAGAGACATTTGTTTTTCTTGCACTGCTGATGATTGTCCAGTTTCAGATACTTTTCTCCCGCGTTCACACAAATCACAACATATTACTACAACTTTACCTATTCCTTCAGGGGAATTTTTCCACAATAGTGTCAAATAAAAAGTTTGCATTCTCCCGAGCACCCCAGTAATTACATTTCAAAAAGTTTAAAAAATGTTTATGCTTGTGTGAATGTAGATTTATTTCAACGTAAGACTACACGATCTTTTTGTCAATCATAGAGCCCTGAATTTTTTTGCTTGACAGACATACTTCACAGACCTGACCTTGCTGATACCTGATTCATCATCAAGTTCAACATGATGACACTGGAGGGAAAAGAGGGGCTGGGCCTGAAAACAACCAGGAACGCTAACAACCATGACTACCAGGTTACTAAAGTACGTTTACTATTTTCCACTGACATTTTTTCTGGTCCACTGGTAATTAATGGGTGTCATAGTTCTTTTAAGCAGCCCCAACCTCTGACCCCCAAGACAATGATGAATTCCTGGGCCAAATGACCAAAGCTTGGGGCTGGTCCACAAGATTTTAGGCCTCATAACTTACCTTCTATTTTTCAAGCTTGATACAAATCTAAAAACAAATTCAGTTCTCAATTTGGAGCTTATAAAAAGACATTTGTCTGAGAAATACCACCAAACCAATGCCATGTGGATTTGGGGTGAAGGTGAAAAGACTGTCTGGCATAAAAGTTGAGGATTTGGGAGACAACAGTCTATCTTTTCAGCAGGAAAAAATCCTGTAAGAAGCAGCTGAACAATATTTACTTCTGTAAAAAGCAGGAGGAAAAATACAAATATGCTGCAGTGGGCTGTGAGGTTTTGAAAGTATGTTGGACAAAAACTTTTTGAAGACCTTGGAATCAAAATAAAGTACCAAGGTATGTAGAACCACCTTCATCATGACAGGACAGACAAAGATAATCAAATTGAACATAGAGAGAAGAGATTAGGTTAATTCTGTTGCTAGGTGACATGAGCAATTGCATCTTCTGATGAGGACCAGCGAGCCAATCCCGCTTCCTCATTAGAGATCTGTTGTGAGATTAGGCTGAAAATTTGAATATGAACAGGAATATCTGGGCTAATTATATCATCCTCTTGCAACGTCAGCACTAAATGGCATTGAATGGCATCAAGAAACTGAGGGATGAGAGGAAGTGGAGGATGAGGAGGAAGAAGTAAGGGAGAGGAGAGAGGAAGAAAGAGGCCAGGAAGGAGGAGTCGAGAGATACATCCCCAGTTTGGGATTACGAGAGCCCAGATAACATCCTGCACTTCACCCACTGCTGTCTTCCAGGGCAAGTGTTTCAAGGCTGCTCCAAGTGATTACCTAACACATCTAAACTAACACACATGTACGCGCACGTCTGCACACACCAGAGCACCTTCACTCACAGCCCGCAACCCCCATCCACATAATGCCATTGGCCAAGTTTACACCTAGCTGTGCTGCCACGCTCTCCAAATGCGATTAGCTCTTATCTGAAAGGAGACCAAACTACCTTCATCATCGAGGTTCATCATCGTCACATCCATATTCATGACGCTCAAATCCCCTCTGGAGTAAAACTAAAGGGATTCAAGCACCTGAGAACACGGAGCGCTAAGCGGAGGAGGGAGGATTGCAGATTTCTCTATTGAGGTCACAGCACCGTATAAAAGAAGCACTTGAAGCTTTCTGCTCCACAAAGAGGTAACCACCAAGGCAAGACAGTGACAATGCTCCCGGAAAAGTGATTCATTGCATTTAATGAGAGAAAATAAAGGTTCCTTTAAGACAGTGGGGTTGATAAAACCTTACTTTGACACAAGTATAATCATACAACAGACTCCACCATACATACTTATGAATTCTACAACAATGTGAAAAAATAATGAGTTTCTAAGAAGACAGGTTTCCTTTACACAATTCATTTTTTTCTTATAGTCTAAACTTGTTTACTCCAGATTAAAAAAACTTATTTCTACTGTGCTTTTTGCTGATGATGCACTGAAGAACTTGCTTGAATATAATAGTCTGTTACCAATTAATTTAAAGTTACCATATTGGAAATCAGAATTCAGCCTAACGCAGGTATAGATCACCGGGTGTGTTTCATCTTTTCTGACCTCTCTCTTTCCAAGTCTGAAAAAAAAAAAAAACCCTCATTAAGTCCACTGTAACAACTTTTTCCCTGCTGGAATTTAGTCCTTGGTCTTCAAGCCTTTAAGGGATGATTATCTTACCCATGTGACTTATGATACTTTTGGGAGGAGAAAGGTGTAAGAAAGCAAGTATGTAGCATGTAACTGTTAAAGCCTGAAGTAAAAATGATGAATGTCTGTTCCTGTGGATGTGTAAGACTGACACCAGTAAAACATGTGGTTAAAGTTAAAGCTTCCTTTCAGTCTAAAACTCTTCCTTTTAGTATTAATGTATCCGTATTCAAAGCCTCCCCGATGCCTCAGTAATCTGTCTTCCTCTGTCTCATCTTGTCTCCTCTACTATAACGAATGTTTTCCTTCATCAGCCACACAAGGCCCACCTTCAAAACCCCGGCCTCAACGGTTTCTCACCACTTCCACCTTCTTGCTCACAAAGCTTATATGTGTGTGTGTGTGTGTGTGTGTGTGTGTGTGTGCTTGTGTGAGGGGGCTGAACTCATCACACAGCTGCCAAATGAACAGTCAAGACCCCTGATAGCATCATGACACAGGAAAGAAGCTCATGATGTAGACATTAGCTGGCACTGCTAAACGCAGGGGAAAGGGGAGAAGTGAGGTCAAGTGTTAATCTGTCTTTTTGTGGATAAAACAGATGTTCAGAGAGCATGGGAACGTTTTCACTGCAGCTTCCAAGATGTGTTACTACTTACTGAAAGTTTGTCACCACTGTTAATTAACAGAGCTGGATGCACTGTTTGTGAAACCAAATGTCAACCTGGAACACTGACATTATACAAAAGACGTCAGTACGGGGGCGCGGATGGCTGAGTGGATATGGCTGCGCACCATGAGGCTATGTCCTCGAGCGGGCGGCCCGGGTTCGAATCCGACCTGTGGCCAATTTCCCGCATGTCACTCCCCACTCTCTCTCCCCTTTCCGACACTATCCACTGTCCTCCTCTATATAATAAAGGCACAAAAAGCCGAAAAAATAACTTAATAAAAAAAAAAAAAAAAAAAAAAAAAAAAAAAAAAAAAAAAAAAAAAAAAAAAAAAAAAAGACGTCAGTACATTGCATTTGTAGACCGATTGTTTATGTGGTGGAGTGTGTTACCATCATTGTAGCTATATTAAGCTTTGTCCCCACAGTAAATAAGCAGCAAGAGAAAAATGGTATATCACTCCTGCCACCTTATTGTGGTAGTATTATAAAATCATTCTGTATCGAGAGGACGCACGCCTTTTTTACTGCTGAATACTGAATGAGGGTGTAACAATAAACCCCTCTGCAGAAAATTGAAGCTATTTTGGGAAATGCTGAAGTCACTTAAGGTTGCTGGTTTGTCAGGCAGGCTGTCACATCTTACATGTTAAAGTTACGCTAAAAACAAGACGTGCACCAGGATAAGTGCACATGCCTTTCTAAAAGGAAGCAAGAAAACTGTAGGAGTTATAGTACGGAGAAAACTGTTGACGAAGAAGTTTTCTTGTGTTTCTAAAGTCTCATGCAAATAACACAGTTAGAAATACTAGCTATAACAGTGAATATAAGCCATTATTTTAACAATTGAGACAAAACTCAACCTGCAAAAAAAAAAAAGAAAAAAAAAAGAAAAAGAAGAGAGAAGAAAAGAAAATGTCCATCCATGTTTGTGGTCTTATCATTTGGATTCAGACTTTTCTTTTGTTGTCATGTCCTCATTGTTCACCTCCTTGGACTCTTCTTCTGCCTTCCAATCCTATTTTCTCTTTTCCTTTCCTCTCTTGTCTCATTCTTCTTCCCCTGTCTCTTATGACCCAGGCCCAGGGAAACCTGGATGTTACACTATGTCTGCCCCCCCCCCCCCCCCCCCCCCCCCCCCCCCCCCCCCCCCCCCCCCCCCCCCCCCCCCCCCCTAAGAAAGCCAGCAAACAGGTCAAATCAAATAAAGCAGCTGTTCAATAAGCTTTGGATGTGAGAAAAACTGCCAAAATAACAACAAATTGTCTGATAAATTCCTCATGTTCCCTAACAGAGGACAGATGATGGATACCTTACCTGAACTCCTCAGTAACAAAAATGGGCTAAAATGTGATGAACACTGAGGCCACTCACTCCTAGTCTGCTGCTAAAGCTGTTCTATACTTCAATATAATGATTTGATTATATAAATAAGTATTTAATAATATCACAGGCTGGTCTTCTGTAATTGTCAAGCTGCAGCAGCTGGGGTTCAAACCAATGAAGTCAAATTTCATCCAGTCTGGGAGCAGCTGTCAAAGTGCTCAAAGTGGACAATACGAGGTCAGAAGCTACACGTGCATCAGCACCTGGTTCACTTGAACACACTGACAAAAAAACAAACAAACACTGCATGTAAGGAGACAGAAAAGCTTACAGAATATATGACCCAGGGACTTTATACTCTGCAGTCTGTTTATTGTCTCCTTTTTATACCTTCTCTTCTGTCGGTTCCCATTGGTCAATGTCTGTGTCATTAATGTTGTTTATTTTGCATTGCTTTTGCAACCCTGAGAAAAAAACTCAAGCAGTCTGCCTCAGAGTCTCAAGAGCTTTGTGAAAGTCCAAGCAAGTCTTGTAAACCTTCAGCTGTTGCGTCAGAGTGGCACATCATGTGTGGTACACATTTGTCCCCCTGAGCAGGTCCAATGATCTGCAAATTCAAAATTAAAAGGAAAAAAATGCTGGACTGAAGTTGAGAAAACCACCTTATTGGCAAAGATTTTCAGTCATATCTGTTAGTTATGTGAAGTTAGAAATTATCTTATTCATCTGCCCTTGCTAGCATGATTTGTGGCATCTCACGAGATGACCTGAACGGAACCAATGATGAACAATACAACATTTGAAAACACATGCAGGTTAATACCAGCAAACTCTTAATCAAAAATGGATAAGTGATTCTGGCAATAGTATTAATAAGAATAACAATCTGTACCCATAAACTAGTATGTGTCCTCTGCAAAATTTGAATGCAGCCAGTGAGATTTTGAGTCAAAGTCATAAGTGCTGTAAATCAGAAGTCAACTGAACTGGAGTGGTGCGACACTTTGTTAAACATGATCCACAGTGATTTTGTTCAGTGCATACATTCTGTTGATGCTAGAGGGCTAGATGCATATACTGTAACTGATGCTAACATATATAAATCTGTTGGACAGCATTTTTAGTATGTTGATTTATGCTAATTTGAATGTGTTTTTTTTCTTTATTCTATACTGTATTGCTCCTTTACTGGCCTCTATACTGAAAACACCCCTCTCAAACTAAAGTCAATGTGACTTCTAACAAGTTTAAATAATTACTCCTAAGGCAATAGATGAATATCTGTTCACAATCTAGTTTACCAATCAGCTTATCTAAAATGCTGCAAGTGAACTTTGTTCACAGCCCCAATGTGCTCTCCCTGTCCCCAACACCAACACCATACCCCCTCACTCCTCCTTTCCCCCTGCTTCACTCCTTTCATCACTCCACATCCACAGGGGAGATGTAAAGCTTTTGGAGTAAATCAAGGCTTTCTCCTTCATAAACGCCCGTGCAATTAACTTAGCTCCTTCTCACACTGATTTACGGCGGCCATGTTGGAGACAGGAGTCAGCCAGGCCCTCTGGGTTTCAAAGGAGAGGGCTAGTTGGCAAACTTCCCTCGCTCTCTCTTGCCTTTGACACACACACACACACACACACACACACACACACACACACACACACAGAGGCAGACTCATTCACAGCTGCCTCTCTGAAAGGAAAATGATGGTTGAAAAGGAGGAGAAGAAAAGAGCAGTGAGTGAAACGATGAGGCATAATGGCAGAATGATTGAAAGCAGTAGAGCAAATTCATGTGACAGACTTCTTTCAAAGGTGTGTATTCAAGTCACTAAACATAACCAGAATGACCTGAGTTTACATTAAAGGTACTTAGAGTAGAACATATACAGAATAAAAAGTTGAAAAGGTGACTATATTTCCATTACCTTAAAATTGTAACACAAATTTTGGTAGATTTGGAGGAGTGGTAGAAAGAATCAGGAAAAAATTAACCATGTATTTCAGAGCACTTGTTACAGGGGAGAAAATGTGGGTTTATTGGTTTTCCTAGTGTTTTCCCACACACAGTGTCTGCCCCTCTATGTGGAAACAACTGTCTCTAGCACGCCGGCATGTCTCTCGTTCAATCAGACTCTCCTCTTTAAATAAAATATGATGTCTTATTTGGATAAAATGCTGCATGGGAAAGTGAAGAGATGATTCTACGGAGTGCAGAATATAAAGAACATCAGCAGTTTGGTGTTTTTCAACTGAAACCTGTGAACTCTGAAGCTTTGCTCAACACTGTACGAGACCTGTCATATACAAGGAAAATGTGTGTGGTTGCATTTCTTGTGAAGTTGTTCTTCTGATGCAGATGATAAAACATGGAGGCCATGTGACGGTGTAGTGGTTGGCTTCTGTTTCCTCACAGTAAGAAGGTTCCAGGTTGGAAACGTCACTCTTCTGTGTAGAGTTTAGTCTCCTGCAGTTCAAAAACAAGCTTATCAGGTTCATCAGTGACTGTAGGTGTGGATGTATGTGTGAACGGTTGTTTGTCTCTGCATGTTAGTCCTGTGATGGACTGCTGACCTGTTCAAAGTGTTCCCCGCCGCTCGCCCAGTGACAGCTGGGATAGACTCCAGCCCCACGGCGACCCCAAGTGAGATAAGAGGAAGGGCTCATGGATGGATGGATGGATTAAAAGTGATGAATGTGGGTTTGAAATCACATAAAGGACACCTTGACAAAGGTGTTCAAAACAACCCATTAAGCATCATATTGTGGTCCATTTAAAGGCAAAAACAACGTGTCCTGCTTATGTGCCTTCGAGCAAAAACAGCACCATCTTACCTGCTCTGTGTGCAAGGGATAAGAGTGTCAGCTGAATGGCTTAAAAGTTAAAAGAAACGCTGACATAGTGAAGTCAGATTTGGTTTCATAATCTTAATCAGGGTAAAATTCTCCAGTATGACAGGTTAAGAAGCTGACTCTAAAGAACTTTTTAAAAAGCACAGGAAAGGAAAGATTTTAAAGGCATAGTTCACCAAAACTTCAATTTCCTTTTATAATCAGGTTAGGTAAGATTTTAGGCTTTAAAAAAAATGAGGGATTGACAGGTTTACTTTTTATACTCTGCCAAAGGAGAATATGAAACTCCAGCCATCTAGATAGCTCAACAAACAAGTACTGCAGTGGATCTTTGCTGTATATGCCCCAAAACGTTATAAGCATTTCCTATACTTCCCCCAAGGCTGAGACAGACAGATAGATGGGTATTTACTTTCTCTGTTTGCTGTTTCTGTGAAGTTCAGCTGACAAGACACTGAGCAGACAATGACAGAATTTTCATTTTACACTCAGTATTTCTTTAAAGGCATTTTTTCTCTGAAATCCTTTGAGTGCTGCTTTTAGACAAGCTGCTAAATTTAGCCTGGAAACATCCGTGATTTTAATAATTTATTCTCAAACTGGCCTGTAAGGATCAACTCTCAGATCCTTCACCGGCTTTGTGCTGTAAGATGCAGCCACAGATCTCCCAGTTTGTCAGAAAATGATTCCCAGAAAGGCTCTGATTCTATTTGAGACTCTGTCTTTTTTTTACTTTAATGCATTTCAGACGTATAGGCCAGGGCCCCTCCCAAAACCAACCCACATTTCCAGGCCCTCTGCACCCCCTTACATACACCCTCCCCCTCTCTCGCACACACATTCACATACCCCTGCAGAACCCCGGCCCTGCCCTTGTCTGCCGGCTGCCTGGCTGCACACTGCCTCCATTCTTCCAGGCTACAGATTCTGAGGGGTTGGTGTGTGTGTGTGTGTGTGTGTGTGTATGTGTGTGTGTTAGAGAGTGTATCGGTGCAGACAGTGCACAGAGTGTGTCGTGAAGCAGTGTCTATGTGTGCATCATGGGCCACAGTTGTGTGTGTTCCATCATGTTGTTTTTTTGAGTGATTATGTTGTTAACGTGCAGAAGGGACGCACTGCAGATGGGTTTAATGCATGCGGGAGGCTAATGTGCACATGAGGGTTTGCATGTGACAGCGCGAGGGGAGAGAGAGACAGACGGATACTGCATGCCAGGATGTGAGCAGGAGTATTCAGGCAGATGACCCCCTACAACCCTCTTCTACCCCCTGAACCCCCCCACCCGGCTGTGCTCAGGCCTGCACACAGTGTTCTCATCAAGGCTGGCCTGTCGTCTCCTGGCACGGGAAGTCAGCAGGGATGTAATTGGTCATTCTCAAGTTATTTTTTTACTTTTGGTTTAATGAAAAAAAGGGGAAAACTTTTTGTCATCATTTTAGTCCTAGAGGATGTACTGATTTAGAGATGGGAGAGTGGCAAATTGCACAGCATGACAAAACGAAAAGACAAAAAATAACATTAATTTCACATTCTAAGCTGTTTTTCACAGTTATGTGGCCGCATAGTTTCCTTTGAAGCTCAGATCATCTTCGGAAGCAGCCACAAACTTGAAATCACCTGTAGATGACAGTGATCAGAGTTTTAGGGCAAAATGTGTGATATCTTTTATTTCTCAAACATCTAGCATCATTCAGGTAAGTGCTAATACTCTCTATGGATACTGAATTAATGACTATGGCCACCAGTGAAAAGCCTTTGAGGAAGAGTATTTGAAGAAATTGATTTAATGTTTTAGCCTGGTGTCGATCTGGATCTCTTCAATTCATTTCCTTTTTCCAGGGGGCATTAGCAACAGCTGCACACAGATAGTCTCTGGAAGTAATTGGACAGACATACAACCAATCAGCACAACACAGCATGTGATGTGAGGCAAAGCAGCAGAATTGTATATATATCATATGTTAGATATAGATTATGATATTTATACATTACACAAGGGTTTAGAAAATTCCCAAATGCTGATAAAAGTGACAATAATTAATCAGCTGTCAAGAACTGAAAGTTTGCAGTGACTTTGGCGGTCCCTGTGGCCAAAGAAGTTAATGACATCTCTTGAGTGATCCTGTCACATATTCATCTAAGAAGTTTTCTTTCACTGATAAAATGCCTCCTCTCTGGTTTTTGACAGCCATTCATCTCACTCGATGTGATTTTTAATCAAGGGGCGGATGAGATAAACGCACTTTTGGTCTTTAAAACATATCAGTTTGTTGGATGCCGCCAGGAGTTAAAATGCTCTTAATGCTAAAAATGATCATATCTGTTTTTTCTTCTTTCTCCTTTTCTTGGATTGAGTCAGTTTAGCACCTAAAAATTTAATACAATATATGTATGGTGTAACACTGACTGACATAAAAAAGTAAGTATTCCACATCAAACTCTAACAGTGATTGGCAACTGCCATGTAACCGAATCCCTGAACCTGAAGCTACCTTTGCCTTCCACTTCCTGCACCACATGGTCACTAAATCACAGAGACAGGAACATAACAGCAGCTTACCTTTGTGTCAGCACATGGCACCAAGCGCCTTCTCCCCCTCCCCACATCTCCTCTTTGTAGCCCCTGCCAAACACTGTCACCCCAAATCTCCAACTAACCTGCCTCCTTATGGCAGCCATCCTCAAAAGGCGGCAATGGTGGCATGGCAGAGCCACGTGGCACCATCTGCTGCAGGTGACAGAAAAAGAGGAGGGAAAAGCTCTGTCCACCTCAACCTCCTTCAATCAAATCCTTCCCCCCTTTCCCCCAAAAACCTCCCAATAATTTCAAGGAATCAAGGGTCCCTCTGCGCTTGGATTTATGAACTCTGGCTGTAGTCATGGCAACTTTGTATTTGAGGAGGGGTTTGAGGGGTGTTTGGGTGGGGTGGGTAGTGTTAAAATGTGCATGAGTGTGTGTCTCTCTGTGTGTGAGAGAGAGAGTGGTGTGTGTGAGTGGAAAAGAAGAGGCATTGTTGTATTGGTATTCAGGGTGTCAGCAAACCAGAGTAATTGCCGGGTCTCTATAAAGGGGAAGAGGTAAAAGCTTGTCTGGGGGGTGCAACTCTCTAAATACTCCCAGCACACACACGGCTGCAGGGAATAAACACTCACTCTGTTTATTTTGCCTGTGGACAGAAATTATTTTTATAATTTTTCCTGGCATAACATTGATGGAAGGGTCAATTCAATTTGGCTGGGAGCAATGTGAGACATGGCACGGCATCTTTTTTTTTTTGCTGAAATTTACCCTCGCAAAATGCTTCCCATCCCTTTGCTGAGAAAAGATATAAGTTAGCTAGCATTTAACCATCACCCTGCGCTAACACCTCTATATCATATGCCACATGTAAATCAGGGAAACATAATGTTTGTGATCTGTTTACTGCCTCCCCGACTGTGTATCTGCGGCTCACTCCAGGATGTATATATCTGCTTTCAGCCTCTTATCAGGCGCTCACAGTGTTCCCTGTAAAGCACAGACTCAACCACTATAGAGACGTACTCGCTGCAAAAAGACTGAGAGAGAGAGAGAGGAACTGACGAGAGAGAAGAAGAAAGAAAGAGAGAGAGAGAGAGAGGCAGAGAGAGGGGGATGGAGAAAAAAAACTCCTGACACCTCAGACTCCACTTCACAGCCAGTGAAGGAAGAAAGTGAGCGAGCCGCTAAGCCTACCCTCCCCACTGCCGCCTGCAAGGTGGAGATATTACCGTTCACATTTGGACAGATGCGAGGATCCCACTGCGGTGTGTGTGTTTTTGTGTGTGATTATGCCTGTGTGTGCGAGGTTAAGGCCTTAAACTGCGACTCAAATTTCTTCATTTATTAAACATCTATAACCGTTTGATCTTTTTTTTTTTCAACACAGTCTTAGTCTCTGGTTATTTTGGCATCAATTCAAAAATTTCCTCAAATGTCAGGTTGTGCATGAATGTAGTTGAGATAATTGTATCAAGCTACAAGAGCGTTGAGAACAATGCATAGATACTGACTTTTAAGTATCCCAAATGGTCAGTTCAGTGTACAGTAAACAGTTATGTTGTGGTCATATTTCTAAATGCACTGCAGGATTATTTCTGAGTGTGAGCTTTTAAAAGGCTTTACAACTGAGCGGCTTGGGGGAGCAAAACAAATAAACTGCAAGACACAGGGGCTCTATTGGGTCTAATGCTGTGTACTTAGAGAGGAGTGACAATAATAGCATAATCAAACATGACATGATCACATTGCCCCCATAATGTCAACTGCTGATCGCAAACATTCAAGACCGCTGCCTGAGTCAAGCAATGGAGAACAAAATATTACAGTGTGCATAAGCCTGAAAAAAGGGAAAGCAAAAATAAATACACCTAAAACAGCTGCAGTCAGCATATGAACCAACACAGAATGGATAACCAGGAGGAAGTCTGAGTGACTTGTCCAAACCCCAGTCTCATGTCTTATGCACTTTCATGTTGCATTATATTTAATTATAGATCATACCAGGGCAGCCCTTAACAGGGCCGACTGCCTCACAGGTACAAACAGCTGAATTATTCAGCAGCCGGCATGTAGGATAGGATGTGGTGTGAGTGCAGCGAGAGAATAAGTTTACTGTTATTCAAGCCTCTGCTTCATCTTGCTTCAGGACAAAATAGAGATTCAGGGAGGTTAAAAGGCAGATTTCTTTTTCATAAAGCATCAACCAGCTAGGACACCTTTAGCAAGAAAAATACTCATGTTTCAGTCTGCTATAGAAGCACTTTTTCTCTTTTTTCATACAGGTACAACTTAAGGCATTTATCTTAAGATATAATACAGAAAATCAGTGTTTAGATATATAAAAAAGAACTTTCAGTTGGCTGCTATAATGTAATACTTATAACTGCTATCTGTCTTCTCCCCTGTGTGCCAATTATATCTTTTAGCATAGCCTTCATCATGAAAAAGCAGGAGAGGTATACACACAAAAAAGAAGATAAGCAAACTCTAGAAGTTAAGGAAGCTCTTTGCTATCTCTGTATTTAGTATGAAAATAACCATCTGATAAGCTTCTGGTTACCCATGTCTACTAAAACTTCCATCCATTTTTTATAAATTCATTATTTAAAATGTTGTGGTCCTGGATGTAAGGTGAGTGTGTTTTTCTGTGATATTCTATACGGCATAAACTAATCCTAAAAAATATACATTCCAAGTCCTACCCACACAAGTGTAGTAAAATCACCCTGCAACTGCTCGGTTTGTCTTGTCATGTTTGAGTGGACTCATCTCTTCATCATCTTGCCTTTAGCTTGTTTTTATTAACCACGTACCATCTGTCTGAATATCTATCTAAATAGCTATCAAACTTTAAGTGTCTCTATGCGAGTGTGTGCCACCCCTTGCAGTACATCAACCAGTAACAGCCTGTCCTTCTTCTATTTTACAACTGTGGTGCATTTGGAGAAACATTAGGCTGGAATTTTGTTGAGCTGTGGTTGAGTTGTGCCAAGCGATCGTGTACACACTTATGTCCCAAAGTGCCCTGCCTTCCTTCCCACACTTCAGCCCCCCCGGACTCATGTAGATCAAGACAACATTCTTTGCGTTGTGCCAAGTTGTCACTTGCCATGGTTTAGTTTGATTGTCAATAAAACCATTAACCACCACATCCACAGTCTCAAGAAACTGTCTGAACCGCAAAATCCGCTGTTTTGAACATGTTTTCTAACATTTATGGATGTTAACTTTCTCACAGATTTCCCTTTATACTTAATGACACACTGAGTTTTGATGAGCTATATGAATTTTTAACATTTCAAGTCATATTCCTAGAGGCTGTTTAAAGAGAAATGAGACATCAGAAATACTCTGTTTCAAAAATAATCCACTTTATCTTAAATGAGTCTCACAACATTTCATCAGATTTGTGTACCGACCAAAGGTGCTGCTTCTTTCAGGTTCCATAAAACTATGACAATCTTACTGTCTTTAGTAGGACAGTCAGAGCCAGAAATGTATGCTGGGTGGCATCCTAAGATTTCTGAGATATCAATTACCTTATTCAACTTGAAATTCAACATAGACTTTTCACATGTGAACTTGATAATGTGGTGAAATATCTACCTCATTTGCCATTTAGCACCCTGTCTTATCACTGCAATCTATAATCTTAAATTTTTTATCTGTTTAAAGCAGTTAATGTACATTATTAGTTGTGGGGTTGAGAATGTTTCATCTACTTTTTTTCTGTTTAATGGCTTTCTTTAGGCTTTTCTCGTGATCATTACAATGCCGTATGAAATGCATTCTGAAGCCTGTGGTATTATTATCATAGTAATAATATCACAACCTTTTTTTTCTATCAGGCTTTCCTTGCTAATTTCATTCTTTTCCTTATTTGAAAAAAAAAGTCTTTCATAAGTTCTTACATGGACGTTTTGTTGAAAACAAAGTAAGTAAAGTATAAAGTAAAAATACATCTAAGGGCTGCTCCTGTTTAGCCTTCACAGCAAATATAGTCAACACAGCTGCATTACTGTAGTCTTACAATTTTACAGTACAGGCACTATTTGTAAAAGTAGGCTACAGGCACAATATCTGAATAAAGCGGATGCTTGTAGGAGCATTTTAATGTTTCCAGCTGCTGTCTCTGCTGACTGTGTTGAAAGGCGGCTTTAGAAGCACAGCAGGAGTCAGAAGAGGTGGGAATGTGTTTTGCTCTCCTCAGTGATTCCTGCTGAAACTTTAGAATGAAGGGAAAACTTTGGATTATTCCCGCCACCATTTTACCTAAAATAATAAGCTGAAATATGTGGGATAATTCTCCACTCTGGGTGTTTAAATCCAGGTCAGATATCGGCTGTGAAGCTTTTATGGGAGTTGAAAGTGAAAAATCCAAAATCAGATATGTTGTGTTTTTTTGGTTTTTACAGTTTAGTCTCAAAACCCTTTTAATCCCACGTACTTAAAAGTAAGGGAGGGGATTTGGATAATAAAATGTATGAGACAGTTGGTGGAGACGGAGGGTGTTTTGTTATATGCATGAGAAAATGAAGATGGTTTATGGGACACGTAGTTAAGAGGAAGACATGCAGATGGGGGGCTGTGTGGGTGGAGTGACAGAATGAGAAAGAAGGGGGAGAGAGGAGTGGATGCAATGAACAGGAAGCATCCGGAATGAATTCCCAGAGATGGCCACGCATGGCTGGGCTGAACTGGCCTGGATCCGGGGAGGTGCAGGCTGGGTTGGGGGAGGTTGAGAGGCTCCTGCAAGTCCAGCTGGACAGAAAGAGAGAGACAGAAAGTCGACAGAGAGAGGGGGAAAGAGAGAGGCCCCCGGGCGCCGACAGGTGTAGCCCTCCACTCCAGCTGAGGCCTTGCAGCTGACCTGGATCTCTGGATATCTCCTTCAATGTCTCTTT
The DNA here is from genome assembly GCA_008086565.1 of Thalassoma bifasciatum. Taxonomy (NCBI): domain Eukaryota; kingdom Metazoa; phylum Chordata; class Actinopteri; order Labriformes; family Labridae; genus Thalassoma; species Thalassoma bifasciatum. The sequence goes on from RPOG01000019.1 coordinate 262,624, forward strand.
CTCTCTCTCCCCTTGTCAAAACTCATGCTTTAACTCTGAGACAAACACACACGACAAGCTACAGTTTGTTACACCATGTTCACAATCCTTCATTTGACAAGGCAAGGCTCTGAGACAGGCTGCATGCAGCACAACCACGATTCATCACACAAGTGCCTGGAGTTAAATGCTAGCATCCTTTGTGAAACACCAGAAATGTCTCCCTTCATCCATCCAGCATCTTTTTGCTGATAATTATCATCACTTGACTGATGCGGAGATACAAACAGCTGAGAACAGTGACACTTAACAAGACAGTTAGCTTTCTACAAGAAGGAAGTGCACAAAACTTTTATTTCTCTTCAAGTTATTTCTTAAGGATCAAACAAAATGCAGCACCATTATCGTCAATGAAAATTAAAAAGTGGGTTCTTCATATTGGCTTTAACAAATTTATGAAAACAGCAGTCAGGGAACAGTTTAAAGCTCCTGCTTTCAGTTTCTGTTAAATTTGGGGACCCATATGGACAAAACAGTATCTCTTTTCTTTCAGCTTATATGGTCTTAAAACTTTAAAATGTACTGTATCCAGCTCCTTCTCTCATCCTCTGTTTTCTCAAAGTTTGTCTCATAGACACTTTGGCGTGTGGATGGAGAAACTTGGGACCAAACTGCCAGCCTTCTAATTGGGAAAAAACCATCACTATCACTGTCTTCTGGTGTACACTTTTTTCCCCTTGTTTTTTCCTCAAAATCTCAATACGCTGTCTGATTAATGGTCTAACAACGCACAAGTCAATGTTCTGGTCATAATGAATGACCATACAGGAAAAGTCAGTCTTTATGCTGATGATCCCATCAGCTTTCAAAGGCATCAATATTCCATTTATCTTATTACATAACAGCCAGAAAATTTGAACTTGACCAAACAGACGTCTTCTACCTTCATGCATTGGTTGATAAATGTAAGACACAGGAAATATAATCCAAGAAACATGTCTCTGGTTAGCAACTTAACAACTTTGACCTTCAGATTTGTCACAAGAGATCTCTCAATGTGTAATGATGAACAGAAGTTTTGATAAATGTAGTTGCTGCATTGTTTCACTAAACCTTATGTATTGAAAAAAAACTTGTGCCTTATTTCAATTTATGGTCCACATGCCCATCCATGAGGATGTTCATGGCACCTGATGTACTTTCAAGCTCCTTGTCCCAATATTTTAGTGTGGAATATCTCTTGAAGAAGCTAAACTTAAAAATCCAGAGTGATGGTGTAACAGTGTGCCGCTAAGAAGTTAATATGACATTCCCTTCAACTGGGTTGCCTATGTCTATTGTTAAAGGAGCATGAATTATGAAAAGAACTTGTTTCCTAATTATGTATGTCGGGGTCAGGACTCAAACCTGGCGCTGGTTGGACATATTTAACTGAACATTCAGGACATCTCAAGAACTCAGAGTCAGACTGGAATCACTGTTTATGTTTGCAAGGGGAGAACAGCTGAGGAGACTTTTCAGAAACTCAGTCAAACTCTCTTCCGACCCACCTAACCTTGCCTTGCCTAGCCTAACTTAACCTAACCTAACCTAACACAATTTGTGGCATCAAATGTATATTTACAGTTATACCAACACCAGTCATGTATGTTAGTGGCATCTCTTGTTAAGTCTTTCTACCATGGAGACAAAAGAAAACCCTGAGTAATTGTTTGTCTCAGCTGAAGCAGAAAGTTAGATGTGCTGTATTCAACTTTTCTTCCTCCAAGATAAAGAAGTTTTTGTTAGAAAAAAAGTAATATGCTTGTCTGGTAATGGAAAAAGAATCCTGCTATTTTCCCCCTACACAAGGTCATTTTATTGCATTATTTCATCAAAAATAGTGGCTAATTACCATCTAAAAGGCAGCTGCAAATTTTACAATGTTAATCTTTTGACCAAATTTTCAAAAGCAACACAACAATGAATGTCTGAGATCGAAACTGAACACATTCAGGAAAAACGATCCATCTTTAAATAGAGAAAGAGTCAAATGTTATGTAGAGCACAAGACAGACTCATTGTCCCCATTACATGCAATATTTTAATATCATTATATTTAAAAAGGAATTATCCCTCCAGCTTCAAAAACATCTTTTTACCAATTAGTGTTTCTATCATCCTCCTAACCTTTTTTGTCATGTTCTGTTATTTGAAACATCAGCCCGATTAAAAGTAGCCCGGCATTAATTTAATTTGCCTCGCTGGCTCGTTACGTGAGGCGACTCTTAACATGATGAGTAAATGAGCGTTCCAATATGACAAGTTAAAATGATAAGGTCAGGGATGCTGCACAGAGAGAGCCCATTTTCTGTCATTCAACAAAGGCCTAGATTACACTCATGTTAAATAAACAATGAATTAGAGCGAGTGAGCAGGAACAGATTGATTTGCAGTTAGCAGCACAGCAATTAATCTTACACTGCAAACGAAGGAGTGGAAAAGAATTGAAAAATAAAAGAAATCCTGTGAGTACTGTTGTGGAGAAAGAACTGTTTTGTAATGTAATGTGGTGTCCTTGTTGCATGCCTGGACTTCTCTGCTTATCAGTGTTGTCATACTTTGTTTTCTTATGTTGTTACTCTTATTAGAGAGTAAAAGGAAGTGTAAATTGGATAAAGTCATTTTTTACTTTTGCAGGTGTTTCTGTAAACATTTCAACATAGACATGAGATGAACTGGTAAATTTGCAAAACATCTCATTGTTTATGGAATTTTTAAAACATGTCTCACTTTTAAGTTAATACCAGGTGTTGCAGTTTGGTTGTATATTGGTTTTCAAGCTTACATTTTGGTAGGTTTGCATGTTATTCATCATTTAAAGTTCAGCCCACATCATTTCTGATTCCATTCCTCATGAGGAAACATATCTGTACACACTTCTGTGAACATTTGGCACCAAACTTAGCAACTTTTTTATGTCAGGGTTGCCAATTTTTATTGAAGTTGTAATATTTGACAATTTGGGCAGGCATGCACGTCCAAGGATGCCTTTGCTCCCAACCCAATCCACACAAACACTTGCACCCCCAAAACCTCTCCCTCGCAACTCACACTCTTTTATCCAACCACACACACATGTAATCAGACGCATGCGTGTACACTCATGTGGATATTATCAGTTGTGCTCAGCTGAGGCTCCAGGCCTGTCCGGTCCCCACGGCGTAGCAGTAACCAGGGGAGGAAGAGCTTATCTCGGCCCCCGGCCCCTCCCTCGGCCCCTTGCATTGGCTCTGTGAGCCGGGAGGCAGATGCCATGCAGGCCCCTGGTGTGGCGTGTTTCTGTGGCCAAAGCATATAGCGTTTAATGCTTAAGGGACGGGCTTTTGAACCAGACAGTCCATCCTGTCTGTTTGTGTGGAAATGTGTGTGTGTATGTGTTTGTGGGCCACGCAGCAGATGGAGGTAAAGGTTTTTAGAATGACCAACTCCCTGTGGCCCACCTGGACCAGATCAGAGCATTTGGTCCTCAAACCCACACACATGCATGTACTTGCACGTTTTCACGCATGGACTTAGACTGGCTGTATTCCCTGGGCGATAATAAGTGAGACTGAATTAAGACCAGGTGTACATTTGTTCCAAGAATATTTGCTTCCTTTAAATTCACACTGATGTGGGCGGTGGGTGTTCGATCATACAGTGATGGAGATGAGCGTAAGAACGAAGGTGATCACATCGAGGACAAATCAGGTGATGCTGTATGGGACAATGAAGGCATTTTGCAGTCTCAATTCCACCATTTTTGGAACTGATACGAGATAAAAGCAATTCCCTCGTGAGCAGCTGAGCGAATCAACCACCTCCTCACATCCAGCATGTTCTCACACTCACGCTGCACAATAATCTCCATTCACAACAAACGATCTCCTCATTGAAATGGTGAGTGTTTCGGAGGAAGACAAAGAAGAGAACAGGTGTTTTTGGAACGCTCAAGCAGAAAAAATTCCAAATGAATTTTAAAGAGATGAGGTTAACGGTTTCGAAAAGCTCCTTTCGTTTCAGCGAATTATGCTAAGTGTTCACAAAACATTGGTCTAAATATAGGGGCTGGAAGACGCTGCAGATTAGCTCGCACAGTGATGGGTCTATAAGACGATGGCACAGAGCTGTCTTCCCTCTCTGAGTGGCACAGCTTTGAACCCCACTGCTCAAATTCTTCTCCACAGTGGATACAAATCTGCAACAAAGTGTGTGTGTGAGTGTGTATGTGTGCGCACCTATTAGTTTGTCTGTGTATCATTGAACTCAAACCAAAGGTGAATGGATTTTCCGTGTTTGAAGCAAATCCTATGTGTTTACTTGAAACCGCTGACGTATTAGGCAGGGCACTGCGGTAGAATGAAAATGACGCCAGTAGAGTTCATTTGAGAGCTACAGCACCTTCCTCTCGGCTCTTTAAAAGCATCAAAGAAAGTCTGGCATTTTGGCTCTTGGGGCAAACTGTATCGTTTAGGTTGCAACCCCCCCGAAAACAGATTGGTTTAACTTGCTCGAGCTCTGTTTCAGCGAAGACACCCATGGTTTGATACTGGAGTCTTGCCTTTGATGTACATTCACACTTGCGCATGCCTGCTGCTCGCACAGGCACAATACATTTGCTGAGATAAAGTGACTGCAGTGTATGACCCATTTTGCAGAGGCAGAGTTTTACTTTCATAATGATTGGGTGTGAGTGTATGTGAATGAACGCATAACCAGTCTCACACCAAGATGATGCAGCACGACAGGCTTTTAAATCTTAAAAAAGGAAGTGCTAGGCTGGTTTCTGGTAAATGTGCGACTGTCACAAGTCCAGTCATAATGCCGTTAGCCGTATTCCCTCAGGGCGACAAGCGAGGCAGCACCAAGCGAACTCAAAAGTGTCGAGTGAAGCGGGAGCTTTGTCTATAGTCAAAGAAATTCAAAATTCTAGTTCAGGGGATGTGTTGTGAAATATATTTCATGTTCTTTAAGTGTGGCGACAAGCTTCGAAAACCCCTTGAACATGCTCCTCAAGCAGTTAATAATCATTGTTTCACGGTGTTGGAGGAGCGAGGCGGAGATAATGTTTTGTGTCGAGATAACTCGTCGCCTTATTCCTGCCGCCTCGCATTAACGCACGAGACAAATGGAATGGGCGCATCGCCTTGGAGCCATCCAAATGAGGGTGTCTGCCGTGAAGGAAAGTGAGGGAGGAGGAGGAGGAAGGGGGGTGGATGAAGGAGGAGGGGGCAAGTGCCACAAAAATTCGGGGAGCGGCTGCTCGACCCTTGCGGCACATCACGGCAGCAGTCAAGTGAATGTGAAAACAGGAGAAAGCTTTGCGGAATATTGATTTAATGCCGCAGCCTGTGCAGGGGGAAGATGCGCGCTCCAGATTACGTGCGCTCTATTTCCCACCCATACAGAACCTTGAGTTCATCTGCCTCTTCACTCCAGAGGACCAGAGAGAGGCAAGAGGCGATGTTCTTTTACGTGCTCTTACCCTCTGTGAAGTCCAGCTGTGTAGATAACCGACGTGTAGATACAGAGGAAGGTAGAATAGTGTGAATATGTGAAACATATCATGCTCACTCAGTTTCTATACACATAAAGTAGAATATCAGGGGATCTTCCCCCCACTTCACCATTTGCATGTCTCCTTTTTCCTTTCAATTAGCTCACTGCAGCTTTAATAATGAATAAGCTTCAGAGCTTCTCAGGATCAAATATGATTTAAAGGTTTGGCACATATTGCATCATTGCAGAAGTGATCCCTGCTTTTCAGAGGTTGATTTATTTCTATTTTAACATCAGCAAGTACCAACAACTTGATAATATTTCTTTTAATTAAAGCAAAGTTACTGTTTCAAGTTTCTTCTTAACACAATCCACCTTTGATTGTTCATTTTGACATAGTATTGTGTCCTGAGGGCAACTGGGAAATGGAACAACTCCAATAGACTCTTTTAGCTGAACAAAAAACAAGAAAACTTCTAGGGCCTTTCTGTTCAAAGTATAAGGTGAATGTTGTAATAAAGTTAAGAAATGTGTATTATCAAGTAGGAGAACTGACTCACAGTTTTACCTTTCACCAATAAACTGAAAGTTCAACCTTTTGGACTAGAATGGTCACATGTTCAAGTTCACAGTCTTGCTAGAGTTGATGTGTGGACTCACCAGACATTTTCATTCATTCCTCTTTTCTCACAGAAGGGAAACATGATGTGTTCGTTTCTCCTCGCTGCCTTCCGTAAAACTCTGTGCGCCCATGACAAAAAACAGAAGATCTTCAGAACAATTTGTTACTTGCTGCCCCCTCCCCACAACACCCCCCTTTTAGCCGCTGAAAATTATGAACAGTGCGCCGCACTCACATTCTTGCGCACAGCCAAGTGAGGAGGCGCCTCCGCTCCCGTCCTGAGCCAATGGCGCACAGAGCAGCATTATCATACTGATCCCCGGCTGGCCAATGACGCGCGCCTCTCCGGCTCACATGACGCCTTTCTGTGCGCTCCCTCTCCTCTCAGCACTCAATCCCGGCGAGTGCAGGCATCACTGAAGACCTGACACCGGCGGTATCGGACGTCCACTGTCTTCGGCAGAATAAACAATGTGTTATCTTCTGTGCAAACTTTTATCGCCGTCAACATGCAGCTGGCTGTCTGTCGATGAGAATGTCGCTGCTTCGCCGGAGGAACAGACTTTTTTCCGACTGCGAACGAGCACAGAGACGCAGGGGCGAGCCAATAACGCCCAGAAGTTATTGAAATGAATCGTAAGTTGACGCTGTTTCATATTTTCCCCTTTTGAATCTCTTATTTTTGATTAATTTATCTGAAAGCGGTGGGAATGTACATCGTGTCTTTTGTGGGTGACTTTTAAATGTATGACTGCATGTGTCACTCTTGCACCGTACGCTTTCTGTCATTATTGTTTACGTTTCACGCATGATTAAACATTTAAAACTGCTTTCCAGGCTTGGATCGGTGAACATAAGATGTTTAAATGATTGCTGAGTTGATTTTGTGCTGTCGGCATTCTTTGTGCGTCTCGGTGAATGTTCTCGTTGTGAATATGTGTGGCTGTGTAAAGCGCAGCGCCATAGCATGAAATATAGATAAAAAGCACACGGTAAACCCGCTGACCTCAGCCAGTCAGGCTGTGCAACCGGTCCACACGGCTCAATGAGGACAATTAGGGGGGCAAAGGGAGAGAGAGAGAAAATGGAGTACTTGAAGCGCACCAAAGCAGAGCTGCACTTCACTTCAACCCGCCAGACAGGATAAGGGTGGATCTTCAATAACCTTATGTGACATTTCAAATCCAGGATGTGACCAAAAAAAAATGAGAAAAGTAAAAGAGGGGTCTGTGAAGTTTCAACAAGGATCAAGCTTAGGAAGAGAAGACATGAGCTAAACTTCAAAGATGAGTAGCTCCAACAAACAAGCGTTGATGTCAAATTCCAGAGGATTTGACAGACACACTGAGGGGTCATGTCAATCACTGAACCCTTTTATTGATTGGAAATTGGGGGTGAGTGGGGTCACAAGAGGGGGGAGTGTGGGTGCAAATTTTATGTACATGTGAAAGTCAAAGCTAAAAAAAAAGTGTGCCCTCTGATTTTCCATGATTTCTGCAAAATCAGAGGGAAAGACAGAGCGGGTGGGGGGATGTGAGGGGGGGGGGCAGGGCCATTTGATGTTTTGAAAGGCTTCAGATGGCTTTAATTAGGACCTATAAAATCTGTCTGCCCTGTTCTCTGAGGCGGTGCTCTGGAGGAGCAAGAAGGGAGGGGAACTGACAAGAAAAAAGGAAAAACAAAAGAAAAAGCAAACCAATACAGAAAGTCACTTCAGCAAAGGATTGTCTAATCAAAATTTTATAAGCCCCCTTTTTTTCTCCCTCCCACCCTCCTCTCCTTGATGCTGGTGGTATGTAGGCAGCCCTCCTTTTCCCTCTTTGTCTGGCTGCTGTTATCTACACCCACCCCCCCTTCAATCCTCCCACCACCCTCAACCTAACTACCGCCTACAGTCGCCCGGGCCCAGACACCTGAACGCTAGACATAATGATCAAGAGAAGTTCCTGTCTGTCTGGGGCACAGCCAGTTGTTTCAGCTTTTCGTCTTCTACTTTTTTTTTGTCCTCATGCTGACCCATTGGGCCCTCCCTTTGCCTCTGACTCTTAGTATGATGTTTGTGTAAGTATTAGGGGGTCGCAAGTTCTCTGCCATTGCTGCTGCTCCATTGCCGCTGTATTTCCTATATGGATCTTGGATGGTGTGTGGGTGACTCACACAGCTGCATTACACACACACTCATGAGGAAACATCAAAGACTTCTTATGCGTGTGTGTATGTGTTTGAGTGTGTCTCAGAGCGTGTGAGAGGGTGAGATTTCAGCTAGGCTGTTCTGGGGAACGTCTGAAAGATTATAGGTATGGGGTTGTGCCCTGTAGTTATATTATCTTTTTTTTCCAATTTTGTTCCAAATGCTGCTTCCGAGCTGTGCTAGTTTGCTATTTTTGAAGTGTTGTGTCAAGCAAACTTTAACATATGTTTCCTGTGCAACCTACGAGAAGCTTAACGGATCATTTTTGAAGATGTGTTCATTGTGGGGTGATGCAAGACGACGTATTTCTTGAGATACAAACAAATGTATGTCTTAAAAAAGAACATTTTGCCATTGGAATGACCGAAAATGAATCTTTTGAGTCTCAAACATAAGCTTGAAATAAGATTTCTGCTTGAAGAAACCATTCTGCAGCAGGTTTTAATTGAGGCCTTTAGATGCAGTGTGTCGTGCCTGGATTCTGACAGCGGGCGCCTTTAAGGCTGAGGTGGCTTCAGAAGTTAAGTAAAAGGAAATATAAAAGACTAATTTGAGGCTGGAGTTGGCTAAAATGAGACAATATGTGCATTCTTTGAAAAATTCACGTCTATGAGTGTCTTCCTTTTGAGGAGTGCGTGTCTTTGTTTGCTCGATGCGTGTTGGTTAGGGATTACATCATTTTGCCACTGCTGGGTTAGCGAGATAATAGGCTAGCTTGCTTGATGGAGAATGGCTGGTTGGAGCAGAGTCTTTGTTTGTGCGTTTGGTTGACAACAGTGAAAATCAGTTCACCACCAATTGTATGCAATGTTTTTCTGTTGGTAGGCCAACTAGACTGATCATTTTTATTTTCCATTTGGCTGTTTTTTTCAGCAATGTCCATTTTTGATAAACTTGTTTGTTTAGAGATTATCTCCTAACAGCAGGAATAGGCTTCCTCTGAACCTTTAACCCTGTAATCTGCTCAGATGTGATGTTGTGGAGAACAAGTGTTGGTGAAATTTGCACAGGGCTTCAGCTCAAATCCTACCTCTTGTTTGTGTGTGTTTTCTGTGAGCCGACTCTGTGTATCATGGCATCAAGGAGATTGAGGATGTCTCTTCCTCTGCCACCACCCTTTGAAGAGGGAAGTAATAAAAAGCTCAATGGGTGCAACAAGCTGTTCTGAGGCTTTCTACCTGGAGATGAATAGGAGGCCCCTCCATAACGAAGGGGGAGAAGAGGACATTTTATTGGAGGCTGAGGATGTGGGGGATGCACCATAGCTTATAGACACTTGGTGTGAAATAGTCCAGTTGTACCAGTTTACAGGAAAGTGTTGTCTATTGAGTTTTATGTGGGTATAATTATTATTTGAGGTACTAAAAGGCATAATTTTCTAAATGGCTAATCTGTCAACATGTTTGAGTAAAAAGGATTAAAATCTGTCAGGTTTAAGTAGGTCAAAAGGGTGTTTTGTAAACATTAACAAATTGTCCCGTTAAACCCAGCTTGAAGTAAAATACTGTCTCCACAGTGAGATAATACAACAGCCATGATAATGACATTGGACAATCACAAAGCCACAGATTAGGATTTTCAGTAACCAGATTTATGCGTGAAGGAGTGAAGTCATGGTCAGGAATGTAAATGGCGGAGTCATTCAATTACCGCCGTGCCCTTTCCTGGGAAAAGTCCCCAGCCGTGAAGAGGTTAATTGTTTTTGAATCTCCATCCGAGGGGAGAAAATGGGCGAACGGGAGGGATAATTGAGCCGCCGATAGTTGAGTGGATTATGGATTACTGAGCCTTTCCAAAGGAGAAATGAAAAGAAGGAGGTGAACGAGAGATGCGGTAGAGGAGGAGAAACGGGAAAGGAAGGGGTGCGTGAGAGGACCCGTGTTGTGGATGCAGCCGCAGGGGTCGTCTGGCCTTCTCAGAGAAGAGAGGGAGAACTTCAATCCTGTTTAGCTCTGTGAGGTGACCCCTGACCCCTCGCATGCTCCTCCCTGCTCCAGGTGCAAGCCCTCACTGCTTGCAGCTCGCACACAGACACAAACGCTACAGGCTAATTTTTCACACGCTCTGCCAGCACAGTGAGGGGGGAACGGTGCACGAAAACATGGATCCTTTTCACATTTGAACCCCCTGCTTCTTTCTCATCTTCACTCTATTGTCAAGGGTTAAAGATGCACGCCTGCTTCCCAAGTCGGGGGGTATCCTGTGATAATACAAGGCCCTTTTTTCTTTTTTCTTCCTGTGTTATAACTCTTCCCAAGAAAATGGATGACTGTCTTTAAACCAGGGGGGGAAAAATGATGATCTGACATGGTGCAATAATCACAGGAGTGTTAATCAGAGGAATGTCATGTATAATTACTACAGTGTTTGATAACACAACGACAAAACCACCTCAGGCCATGAGTGAAAGTTTCCCAATGCTATTAATGGGCGTTAATAAATTCAAGAAACCCCGGATGGAACGAGCCCTTCTGCATGGCCCGCTGGTTAAAGCACTGTAAGGTTAATGAACCAATTTACATACTTTCTGCTGCCATCTGGGCGGAGTGACGAGGCAGATGCTCGCGATTCTGTACTGTTGCGTTGTGCTGTTTGACACAGAGGAATGTGTCAGGTCCACTGAGGTCTATGAGCACATTTTTACATTAAGCCTGTGGTCAGAAACAATCATGGATGAACTGAAAATCAATGCTGCTGAAAGGTCTACACTAAGCATCGACCAGGCTGCTTTGGTATGGTCTTCAATCTAATTTGACCAATTACAAACGGTTGAGTTACGAGTCCTTCTCCTTGCGTGAATATAAAAGCAGTGGGTATTGAATTTGCCTACCAAGCCTCGGCTATTGTTCTCCACATGTGACGCTCAAGCGTAGATTATACCCTGACCCCTCACCATCGGTGGAAGAAATGTCAGGGAGACGGGAGTCATCTGCCCTTAAGGTGATGAGAAACTCGACAGGGGCGATCACCAAGAATCATGATCCCTGAGACTTTTTTTGGGGGGGGGGGATTAGCTTCCATCCACCTCTCTGCCATCCTCATCTAGGTGATCATGTTACAAATAGAGCATCCACATAGCACTCTTTGCAGAGGAACACAATGAGGTCTGTCGGCGATCAATAAAGCGGTGTGAAAGCAGGGGGATATGCTTAAAAAAAATCAAAGGCGCTGGCTGGCACGGCCATCATCTGCGGGAATCAGATAAGGGGAGCGGGGCCTTGGAGGAAAGGTTGCTTGGCCCCAGGGCTGCTCATCTTGACGGATATCCCTCCTACTGGCACACATGCAGACTGATTTCATCTAAAAAACCAAAACATTTCTGCGTCTATCTGCTCTCCTGAATGTGGAAGAACAGCTGAGAGGCTGGATGGTTAAAATGGAGAATAATATATAATCCCCGCAGCGTGTTTGGGGTGAAAATACACAGCTATTTCTCTAACCCCTCTGTTGTCCTCCATGGGTGATGGCTTTTACCTCATGCTTCACTTACACGATTTAAAGAAAGTAAAATCACCCCGGTTTTTGGTTTGACAACGTGTCAGAGCCAGTGCAAGTGTTTGTCTCAGATTAGCTCTTTGTGCCGCCAGGAACGAGGGAAAATGGGGTGGAGGGGGGTCAGGGATGGGAGAACAATACCGCTGCGATCCCAGTTGAAAGAAATCATTTGCACAATTTTATGAAAGCTGTATTTGTCCGGTCGGATGGTTCTATCAAAGCCTAACAGCCACGGTGGAACGTGATTTAAATGACGGGCGAGCTACAAAGCCGGCAGGATGTCGGGTTAGAGTCATTTCTCAGCTGAACGCTCTCCAGGTAAAGGCAGATAATGCGCTCTCAAGTTTTTTCTCTCTTTCTTAAAGAAGTCTAATTTCTTCAGATGGCTCTGAGCTGACACCAGTGCTGCCAGAGCTGCTGTTCTCAGAGCTAAGCTTGTACAACATTTATGTGGTGAAGATGAAAAGACATCATCCCTGAAAACCTGCTCAGAACAGCGCTGATTTTCTCCAAAGTATTATGATTTTTTCTCTCATTTCCCCGTCTTCTCTTCTTTTCTAAGACCCTCCATATTTTTGACTGTTAAAACTTTAAATACCAGGAAGCTACTTGCAAAGGTCGATAGTTCAGGTAAGTAGGAACGTAGAAGTACAAAGAGTTGAGAGCGATTTCTTAGCCTGAAACCTGCTGTTAACTCGCAGTGCAGATAAAAGAAGATTTGCCTCCATCCATTTCTGTTGTTGTCTTCACTCTCAGAGCCCCCTCCAGTACTTCCTGGTGACTCACTTCTTTCCAAGCCATTTATGCTTGAAAACTTCCTGAGGATGAACCAAACATATTCTGAGTTTTTATCGTCGATGAGGGACCATTGGGCATAATGAAGTTCTGTTTCCCAGCATGAGTTCGGGAGGCTCATGATTACAAATGCTCTTCTCATTGTCTCCCATCATCTCCTGCCTAATTGAAGACAATATAACGAGACAATGGGGTCTCGCTCATCACTCTGCATCAATGGCATGCTCTTTGGAACGTGCCAGTTTGCTAAAAGTGGGGAGGGGTTGAGCGTGAGTGTGTGTGTGTGTGTGTGTGTGTGTGTCTGTATGGATACTTGAATGCACTCAAGCCTGTTTAATTTGGACCAAGAAGATGGACAATTAAACTACAGCTCCCAGGGGGGCTGTTTATTTTTTGGTCAGCTTCGCCACTTCTAGGCCGCCCGCCCATGTAAACGCTCCTGGATGTGTCTGGGTCATGTGTAAAGGGTTGGGGTGATGTGGTAGGGGAATTGGGGTGGGGGTCTGTGGATGTCGGGGTTGTCTCAGATGATTAGGACAGCCAAGTGGGGAGAGTCCCTCAGTGCCTGGCCCCCTCACCTCCCTAATATGCTCTGAATAAGTCCCCCTCCGCTGTGCGTTTGTTGTGGGCTTTGGCGGGAGGTGGGGGGGATTATGTCTGGCCATGGTTTAGGAGTGTTTGTCATCTGCCCCCTCGAGGCCTGCACCGGCTCCTTTGTTTGAGTGTGAGGCGTCAGTACAATGTCAAATCACACAATGCGCCCCTGCAACTGGGGCCATCTAGGGTGAGGAACTGACACAAGACTTTGTGTCTGGATTCTGTTTTTCTAAAACTTAAGTTTTAGAGGGTAAGAAGCAGCACTTCAAAGAACCACTTACACTAAATTAAGTATCCATGCTTATATTTAACCCGTAGAACTCTCTTTATCATGCCAGTCCATGTTAAATTTATGCAGAAATACAGCTTCACCAGGTTTCTGGAATTATTTCTCCATATAGATACACAAAGTATTTCTTGCATATGCAGATCTCACAGTATTATCAGTTAAAAGCAGATTTTGAACATAAACAGTGAAATTAAAAGCAAGTGCTGACATCCATCATTCTTGGGAAGGAAAAATCAACAGCAGAAGTGGAAGCAATGCTCATTTCTCTTCAGAGAAAATAATTAACCAGAATGCTTTGCAGCCACAGCTTGCATCTCAGCTAATCTACAATTGCAAGTGTGAGAAATCCATCAAATTCTTTAACAGCTTTTTTTTTCCTAACTTGAACAATGAGTCACAATGACATTGTTTGTTCCCCAGTTTTACTTCACTTTTTCTAATATTCTCTTCTGGGAGTGAAGGAAGAAAAGCATCTTGAAACAGACGAACGTCATTAAAAGAAATACACAACATAATTTGCAACATTTGACAGCTAAATATGGTCAAACAGTGTGTGTGTGCTTTTGACATGTATGTGAAAGTCTATCCATGCATGGTCTGTAATTCAGCTGAATGGCCTCAAAGGTGTTTCTAAAGCTCAGCACTCTGCATCTCTGTATGAAATTTGGAAGAAAGATTCATTCATCTCCACACAATGGCCATCAAAGAGGGCACAGAGTCCCGGCCAAATATCAAAAGTTACACTGAGAACAACCCGAACGTCCTCTCTGCATACTGAGGAGGCGAAACCTCTGAATGACTGATAACAGCTCTGGAGGATTTAGGCGCTGTGGGAGAAACGGCTTCTGTGGCTTTGCATTCAAGTCACTTGGCCATTTCGAGCACCAGGAAATGACACACATTCCTCCTTCCCAGTAACAAAATAAACCCAAAATTTAACTTCCTACTATTTCAGTACAATTAAGACTACAATTTGAGTGTTGCTTACTATAAGTCAGTAAATTAAGTTGTATGGTCATGGTGACTCTGCACTTCTGGGGCCAGTTTATCAAATTTTGACTTGAATTACTTATGGATTAGTGAGTAAAAGCATGGTGGTACTCCTTTGTACTAGCAAGCTGTAGAAAATACAACACTTTGACACATTAACTATGTGAGTTAATGCTGATTTTGTTGAGTTATTTGTGTGAAAAATGGTCACAGAGACACCCAAAAGCATTAATTAAATATCATAACCTTTCTGGCTTGAACCTTAAAGTATACAAAAGTGTTTGAAGCTGATGTGGAGGTGAGGTGTCTGCTGATCATTAAACAGACTGGAATAAATATTGGTGCCTCTTTATGAACTTAAAAAACAGACAGGAACTTGAAATTTAAAAATTCACTTTTTATAGATTTAGTCTTTTCATTTCTGGAGCAGTTATCAAATGGCAGGTGTCAGCTAAAACAAAGTGGTAAACTGTGCATCTCTGTTGTAAATCTAGATAAGTTAAACATCAAGCTGTGTACTGTAAGCAAATCGGGTTTTCTGAGTCATATGGTAACCCTTGAAAACAAATCCTTGGTGTCGGCTTTTCTCACCCTATCATTGACTCATTTAAGCACACCTAAATGACTAAGCTCATTGCAACTATTTGTTACAATATACCATTTCTTGCAATGCACATGCTCCATTGGCTTCTGTGCTTTGCAGATGAGTAAAAACACCACGCAGATAAGTTTTGATGGCACCCAACCAACCTATTTTTAATCATAACAGCCTTCACGCACCTGTCTTTGAATGGTGCTCGCGGTGTTTCTCTCACAGCTGCGCTCAGTTTCACAGTTTGCATGAATTATTTCAAACAATGAAAATAACTGAAGAGTACTTGAATTGCATCTTCTGCTTTTATTTCAACTTCTAAGTATTTTCCACTTCATTTTAACGTGCCTGAAGGTATATTAAAACCATTTTCATGAAGTTTCGTGAATAATCCCTTGAGTGGTTCTTTACAGCCGTGGTTTTGAGGAGTGGAGATAGACACATCAATGGTTGTTAATGGTTGTTAGGGTGAGGGTGTAAGTAATTACTGTCGTGCATGTGAGTGTGTGTGTGTGTGTGTGTGTGTATAATTGAGTTTTCCAAGATTCAAGCTGAAAGTCTCATCTGACCAGCGGAAATGTGTTCTGTGGTGTGGTGCTATTTTTAGACCTGCAGATGAGGGAGACGGGCTGGTTTTATCAAAGCAGTTTGAGCCTCAGAAAGATTGTTGTGGTTATTAAAGGCTTCTAAAATTAGTCGCACCACCTTGGACTTCACAGAGTAAAGTTGCTAAAAAACTATCGGAATTGATTGAATTTTGTTCACAGAGGAAAAACAACAATTCAGAAACTCTATTCTTTTTTTTAGTCACATCTTTCAGGCACACAAAAGAGGCAGTAGGAGGTTGGGGTTAATACTCAGGCAAATATATCAGTCTATGCAAATCATTTATCAAGAAGTCTTACTCTTTCTGCTGCGAGACGGCAAATCATGTTTAGATGATCTCTGTGTGGGAAGGAAGCCTTGAAGGTTTGCATCATGTCTGCCACATTTTCCCCCGGGGGCATTCTTCTAGCGTCCTAACATACAAACGCACACACTAATGCAAGCTACACTTTTTTCCCCTCTGAGCACGGCAGGAGTCTGTCTTCATCTGTCCTATTGATTGATGAAGCAGGCACAGCAGGGTGTCCGAGGGAGGCAGAAGACTAACGCTAGACTCTGAGCTGTACCACAGTCACACACACACACACGCACATACACACCATCACACCGCACACACACAATTGCTGTCCCTGTCATGTTCTCCCTGTGTCTGTCACAGCAGACCCTGCCGTGACACACAAGTGTACACGCATGCATACTGAGAGACATGACGCACACAGTAGTGGTATGGTGTCACACACATCACACACACTCACATAATAACACACAAATAATAAATTAGTATAGCCTGGCCGTGCAGGCGCCTGAACCGGACAGGCGTTTTCTATGAACATAATATTTGTAAATTAGTTGGGGTTAATGATCCGATTCCCCCTGAGCTGCTTTCGTGTCTGTGTTTTTGTCTGTGAGCACATGTGTGTTTTTGGCTAAGGGGGAAAAGCGCTGCTCGACTACACTGTCTCCCTCACTTCCAAATGCCCCAGGCGCCATTACAAGAGCCGTATTTATGCTATTAGAGAACTGGCTTTGCTGAGCTAGCTGTGTTACCAGAAAGCTAAAATTATGTCTCGACTAACCTCACTGGGCAGGTCCGCTGTTTTCTTTGCATAAATGAGAAATTACAAGTTGTGTACTTAGAGGCTATTTTTGCAAGACGCCTGTTGGAATATCATGTTATTTCTGTGGCACGTAAATGTGAAAGCCAAAGAAATAGTTTTTTGTGAGTGTGTTCTTTGAAAGCAGGACAGGAAAAAAAATCCAGGCTCATATTTTTTTTCTCCATCTTTACTTTGGTGTTAAAATTAACTTCCTAACCCAAACCAGAAATAGTTGTCTGCAAACAACTTTACCTTCGACTCCCAGTCAAGTAGAGTCGATGAGTTCAGTGAGGGTGTAGCTCCTCAAAACTCCACCCTCTCTTTCTCATAAAACACTCTGAGAAACCTCCAACATAGTGCTGAATGGACAGAATACCAGGGGAATGGAAGAAAAAATGGTTGAAAAGTAACTGTAAAGACTCTTCTCTCCTCCCAAAGTGACCCCCCCTCACTCACTTTTTCCTCATACATGTTTTTCTCCCTCCCTCTTGCCCTCCATCCTCCTCCTCTCCTCTCCTCCGGCGTTCCTGTCGAGGCATGCCTCCGTCCCAGCCAACCAGTATCGTCCGGGGCAGGGCGGCGGGGGCAAGAAGAGATGAAGGGAGGGGGTGGGGGCAAACAAAGGAGCACTGTTGCTGCCTCACTGGGGTTTTGAGGGAGGGTCGGGGTGCAGACGGGGCGAGAGTGTGACTGAGGAGGTTTTATCATTAAGAATAGAGATTAAAATGAATGGGTGGGGAGCGGGGGTGTCTGTTCTGTTCACAGTAATAAAGAGGACAAGTAGTGCCAGTCATTTTTTTCCACACACAAATGCACAGTTTGCACTCTCAGTTGGTGCGATTGTGAAAAATAGAGGCGAGATGGGGGGGTTGTTTCATTGTTTTGTGGCCATTGTACAATATTTGCTTAACCCTCATGCTTTATCAGTGCAGCTGTACAATACAAATGAGATGGGTGAAAAGTGTGTGTTTGTGTGTGTGTGTGTGCCTTGGCGGCTGTCACAGCTGTTAGCAATTTCATCAGTGTACTGTAAGACACCCCCTACACACACACACATACACACACACACACACATACACACACACACACACACACACACATACACACACACACACACACACACACACATAAATGCTGTCAATTTACGAAGTGGTAAGCCCATGATGAAATCTGTCTCCGAACTACATAATTACGCATCAACTCAGGTCATGCAGACAGGAATTGAACGATAAAATAGACACATTTACAAGGCAGTACAAGTATTTCAAAATGAAATTGACCACCATAGAGCTATATGGGAGTTTAATAGTCAATGTGGAGCCTTTATTTGTTTCTGGTTGCCCGTCAGTGCTTCCCATCTTCTATTTGAACCATCTTCTGCCTAACTCAAAGCCATTGTGACATAAGTTAGCGTGCATCTGAACATCTCATTTTTAGCAAAAAAAAAAAAAAAAGAGTGTCACTCAACATTCAAGTTTAAATTCTGCAGAGGAATATGCTTCTTTAGGTCATAAACCACATTTAGCCGTAATCTCTGCTGCTATCTTGTTCACACATTCCTTCCACACGCCGAGTAAAAACCTGTTTTGAAAGATAACTGAATTTTAGAGGCAATAACCGGAATCCCACAGGCCCCCAAACTCTATGAATGGAGTGTTTTATTTCTTTCTTTCCTCGATGTGTGAGGTGCCTGTAGAGATAACTCCATTCCCTACAAACAGTTTGGTAATGGTTCGTTTCCCCTTTCTGTCTTTTTCCATTTCAGGTCATGAAAGGAGCTGGCAGGAGAAGAAGAGGAAGAAACAGAATGAGCATTAGCAGAGTTAGCCTTTGGTGCAGAGAGGAAGGAAAGGAAGCAATAAGGAAAAGATGAGAGTGATGAAAGAGAGGTAAGAGAGCTTGGTTTGCCTCAGGGTTTTACATTGTTTTTGTCTCTTCCTCTGTTGCCCTTCACCCTGATTGCCTGACTCAGCTGGGTACCTGGGTGGGTTTGGTGTTTGCATGCACGCATGTGAGTGTTTTTGTTACATGTTTGAATGAAGCTTTGTTTGATTTTGTGCTTTTGTGTGTGTGTGTGTTCCTGGCATCAAACCACAGCCGCCAGGTGAGGAACAACCATCCTGTCTGAGTCACCTGCTACATCCTTTACTTCTTTGTTGTCTTTTCCTTTTTGTTTTTTGTCTATTATTGACTCTCATTTTCATTCCCTCTTTGTTCCTTCACTAGTTTCTCCCTGGGTTGTTACATTTTTGATTTATATGAAAAGGTTTAGTTAAAATGACAGAATTTTCACTTCTTAACAGGTTTGTCTACTTCTTTTGTCTAACAGTTAAGCAACAGGTAACAGCTTTTGTTGAGTATCTCATTGGTTTGATGTTATTTAGACTGAGATCACAAAGTTAAAGAGAAACAGTGTGAAGTTGAATTTTTGTATACATTCAACAAGTAAATTAGACATAGGATGCACCTATTCCTTTATAGGAGCCTACTGAAACTCATTTTCACTGCTTCCAAAGTACAATTTTTAAATCAGGATTACTCACAGAATTTGAATAGCCAATGTTGATTAGCTATCATTTTAACCACCCATTTATACATTTTTTAATTCCCAAAAAAGCCCTTTTTTTGGTCCATAGTAGTAATGCAATGCATTTCGTAACCATGCATTTAGGAACAAGTTGATTGCTAGTCTTCAACTTAGCTGGCACTGATGGAAATAAACTTCTTCAAATTATTTCTATCTGTGGTTTTTCCATATCCAGAAATGAGTGCTCACTCAGCTTTCATGATGCAGTTGCCCTCTGAAATCAGTCTAAATAGCTGAGCCTGTATGTGTAGCTTAGTGGGAATAGTTTGATGTTATTTTTGACTTCTCAACTTGACCCTGGTGGAATTTGTTAAGATAAAACTAGTCATCTGAGAGGGCAGTTTTTATTTATTTATTTATTTTTCTATCATGGTGACAGCAGGAAACAGGGAGATGCTGTAGCAGCTTAACTACAGTGTACTGCAAGGGACAAAATACGGTCAGATGAAAAATAATGGATGAGTTTCAAGATCTTATTTTTTAATGAATTTTGTATACTGAGCTGAAAAAAAGCTTAAAGTTCTAAATTAGCTCAAAGTGCCAAATTATCGAAATAGCTTCATTACTATCGATCCTGTTAAAGCTAAATGAGGATCATAACTCAAGCCTGCTTCAAAAATACTTGCTTCCTGTTTTAGTGTCACAACCCAAAAAGTATAGTTTCATGTCTGGAGGCAGTTCCCTTCCTCTCCATCCATTAGTATAGTTAAAATCTCAGGATTGCAGGGAGTCAAAAAATAAAACCATTACCTTGGAGTAGAGCATCGCCAAAAGGCAAAACACAAGAGTTAGAACCGGGAAAAGTGCCACCTTATTGTCTCGGTTGTGTTTCAGCGGGTTCCCAAAGTGAGCAGTCTCTCAGAGAGTTGCTCTCTCTTTTTCTCTCTGCCTGAGAGCAGCACTAAATCATTTTCCACCACGCAGGCACGGCGAGAATGACTGCCACCGTACACAGATAGAGGGGACGGTTAAAGAGGAGACACAGTGAGAGGAAAAGAAAATATTGTTTTTCTCAGTTCTCACCAGACTCCCCTCTTATGAGACTCTGTTCAACCTCAACCTCCCACCCAGAGGTTAATAGCAACGATATGTGCTATTAAAGCTTTCTTTGGATCCAGTCCAAGGTTTCTTTCATTAAGACATCGATGAATAGAAGATCCACTGCTCTTCACACAAGAGGGTCATATGAGTCCTTGTTTCCCTCAGCTCCTTCTTTAAAGTATAGGTCCTTCACACTGCATATTTATTTTATTAATGCTCTCCTATACAAGTCTGTCTTATCTTTCCTTTGGTGAATAAATCTCTAACTCTTCTCCTCTTCCATCGCTACTTTTCCTCTCTCCAAGCCTTGCTCACAAAATGACCCCTACCTCACGCTAACTTGACAGAAGACGGCTCAAATTCAATTCAACTCATTTCAGTTCACCTCAACTCACTTCATAACAAACCAGGCGCACTCAGTTCCCCCTTCAAGCTCTCCCTCATGTCTCGCTCTCTCTCTCATTTATTTTCAGTCCAGCTGAGCTGCTCAATCTTCTGTCTTTTCTCACACTTTCAAATCCCTGTAGTTCTTTTTCTTTGGTCTGTGGAGCTGCTCACTCTCAGTGGCATGAACAGGTCTCTGTCCATGTCGGAAACACCAAAAAAAGGGCAGGAGATGATGAAATCGAGCAACACTACGTTGGATATTTGGTTGTCTAGTAATGGTTTGGAGAAGTGGGAAACTAGTCCCAAGAATAATGCATCTATTTTCGATTATCTCTCATTTCAAATCTGCCCAAATCAGATGAGAAAAAATGTTTTGTGAAAAAAATGGTGCTAAACTCCTTTGAAGAAGAATTTCCTTTTTATCGTTTTATCTATCAAATGATGGATGTGCCATACAGCCAAACCAACCGGGATTACTGGAGTCACATGTTGTGTAACTACACACAACCCCCATTGTTTTGGGCCGTGTTCAAATGATGCAAGTGTAGTCTGGGGAAGAAAGAAAGGAAAAAGGTGGAGAGTGTTGTTAGCAAGTATTCAGACATGCGACTGCTCTTTCTTCTTCTCCCCCCACAGTTTTTTTTTCCTTAGCTCTCGAGTGTGTCTGTCCTCGGCTCTGGAGGAAGACTCTCTTTCAGGAGCAGCCAAGTCTGTCTAAGCTGGACTTAAAAAGCTGCAAGAAGTGGTTCTCTTTTCGCTGTCCATTTGTGTATAGGAAGGTGGAGTTGCAGGGCTGAAGCTACAGCATGTCACATGGTTTCATATTTCAAGAAGCGGGTATGAGAAAATGACAGGCAAATGAGTCACTTCGTCAAGTCACATTGATTCACTGCAAGACTCAGGGACAAGGCGAGTAATTGTCAGTTTCACGCTCAGGCTAAATAACAGGCAGCTGATGGACGATGGGTTACAATGATGGGGTATAATCAGCAGGGGAATGGGTATAAAAAGCCTGATGGACAAGTGTCGAAAATGGTAACATTTGTGTCCGCACAAAGAGAAGCGTAGAACAACAGAGTGCTCCCCCCCTCTTCTCCGGCAAAGACATCCATCAATGGGCAGAGGATTAAAGATCAGAACGAGAGCTTTTATTGAGTTTAAAGCCTCAGTGAGAGATTCATAAGTGTGAGGGGGCAGAGATGGAAAAATTAAAAAAGATAAAGCAGGAAATCAAAGAGTGTGGGAACCAACAAAAAGGGAAAAAAGGATGCTGATGTAGAATATTTCAAAGTGAGCATTATCTGCATAGAAGGAACTAAAAAGAGGAGCGATAGTGTAGAAGAAGCAAAAGAAGAAGTAGGGGGTGAGAGCCAATGGAGCGATGCCTCTAATGTCTTTATAAGGTCATAAAATTCTGCACTTCCTGGCCTCTCTCTAATTGCTGCGAGGGGAAGAGATGGGATGAAGGAGTAAGGGGAAAGGGGGGGACTCCACTCTACCTGCCTACAAAATGAGGCCTCTAAATCCTTGCTGTTTGGCCTAGGGGGGCTTTCCTTAGGGTTGCTTGCCAGAAACATCTTTGGATGCAAGAAGAGGGAGAGCGAGTTGAGATGACTCTCTTTAAATGTTCTTTATCGTTCTTTTGAATGGGATTAAAGTTGAGAAAAGGAGATACATGCAAAGAAAGATAAGAAGCAGGATGTAGGCAGGTAGATAGAGAGAGCTGTATTTTAATGATTCCCTTAGAGTTACCTCTGCTAGGAAATAAAGGTGAATGCAGGATGACAGTAAAGGGGAAAGAGGACTTTAGGCTATTCCTCACAATAAGTACTTGAAAATAAAGCTGAGAAAGAACACTCAGAAATAAGAACAAGAAAAGCAGAGGGGGAGAGGATTTTATTGACTCAGCGGGAATCGAGCGTAGAAATGGCTACGCTTCCCCAAGGAGCCGTATGCTGAACTCTTGAAAATGTGAAAAGTAACGCTTGCCATTGCTGGAAAAGAAAACATTTTCATTTCATAAACTGCTTGTCTAAGAGAGCCAGCTCCTGACTCTAACCCTCAAATCAGCACAGTGGAGCCCTTAGAGGCACAGATTATTTTTATTACGACGTGGCCATGGGTTAAAAAAGGACAAATTTATTCTCATTACGGCCAAAATACCTGCATGTGTACATGAACGGAAGAGGCGTGAATATGCTGTGAAATGAGACTGCATCAATTTGGGAACAGGAGTTTTCTGGAGCATGAATCATGACACAAAAAAGCTTTTAGCATCATCTTGTTTTTTTTTAATTCATACTCTGGAGGTGATGAGATGTCATAGACGTGCCTACAAGCAGAGGCAGCATCTAAAACAGCCACAGTCAAAAACCAACAAAATGTTTCTGTCTTATTATGTTTGATAAAGTCATTTTCTCAAAATTGAAAGATTTTAATAGTGGCACAAATTCCAAAACTCACAACAAATACCAAACTTGTAAATCGTTTCAGTCGTATTTCCTAACAGCCTACTCTCATTCTTATGGTTGTGTTATTGAGTAATATTGAAAATACTTTAAATGTGTTTTAAGAGCAGCACACCCACGCATCCTGTTGTCTTTGTGCCATGTATTGAAAATGACTGTCAAATTTCGCTATTGTGATTTTGTTTCCTAGTGTTAATTTTCATCTTTTGTCACCGACTTATATGCTGAGTTCATGAGCTGTGCGCTTAACTTTTAGCTTATTTTGAAGGCAGACATATGGGGGTGCATTGTTACTCAACTTGCGGCGCTGTAGGAGCTGTATAACAGTAGTCGAGCTTTATCAGCAGCTGAGAGAATGAAAAGGAGTCAAAGGCAGCCCCCTAAGCTTTCCATAATTCGTCCCGCGAGGAGACAAAGGCCTGCATTCACTGCTGGGTGTCGATAAGACCTATCATTAGTCTGCCATTGGAGGTATTACAAACACACACCAACATATACACACACACATACGCAGAGTGCAGTGAGGTACTTATTCCTGTTCCCATTCTCTTTCCCTCTCTGTCCTTTTTTTCCTCCACGTACACATGCATAAATATTCGTGCCAGAGGAGGGAGAGAGGCAGCCAGGCTCGACTGAAGAGAATAAAGGCAGAGGAGTGGACCCCCTGCTGTTTTCCCATCACAGCAGAATTCGCTCAGTTTCACGTTAGACACTCTGCCATACGTCATATTTATGTATGTTTCTACACAATGAAAGAACTTTAAGTATCTCATGCTACAAAGCTTCAATACAGGGCGCACACAACCCTGACATTGATGTTAACTCATAAAATGTTTGGCAATATATGAAAAAATCTTTACATTGTGAATAAAGAAGTCATAGATTTTATGCCTGTTTCATTCTTATAGTGCATATATTCAACTCAATGACACAAGAAACACACTGCTGACTGTTTGCTGTGCTGGAAAAATAGCATGTCTTAATGTGCTCTGTTAGTATTTCCAGAAGCAAAGCAGACAGACAGACACGTGTTTTAATGCAGTGAAGAAGCCAAAGAAGGTCAGTTGCCGTCTTGATGATAGAACTCCTTGTTTAGAGAAATAATCTCAGAGTTAATGTAGTATTGACTTATTGATGATAAAACGCTACATGTTGCACATTTACTAAACAGGACAGGAGTGAAATTAGGTTGCAAGAAGAGGAGGTGTCCCATCAGGGTCTTCCTGTATCCGTATTGGTCTGAGTGTGTGTGTGTGTGTGTATTTGCACTCAGAGTGTGTGCACTCTGTTGTCTGGGCCCTAAGTAGATGATGGACCGTTGCTCGTATTCCCATTCTCTCTCATTAAGCTCTGCCCCTCCTGAGAATATATGAGGTTACTTACCTTGCCGTGCGCTAAGTTCCCGGCCAAACAACAAGCGTTAGCTCAGGGTCATTAGCCACGCTGCTTGGAACAAATGGCCTCAGATAGCATCTCAGCTAAAATACAGCAAGAGCAGATTAACCCCTTGATCTGAGCAGAATAGCACACTAAAGTAGTACAATGAGAGGAGACAGGAATGTTTTCTCTATTTTAGCTTTTACTATTTTCTATCTTGAATTAACTTATTTTTCGTGTCTGATTTTTTTAAGAGTACCCTTTTTTTTTAAGCTTTGGAATCTCATTGCAGCTCAACATCACAGTTGTTTGCCTGAAAACAAAAACCGCAGAGAGAAAAGTGGGCAGAGGATCAAAGCCCAAGGAGGATTTGTCTGGCAGATAGTCACTGGGGTCCTGCCTGTTTAGACTCCCTCCTCCTCCTCCTCTCTTTCTCTCAGTGTCTCTCTATCTGCACACCACTGGGTTGCCCCCTCACAACACTGCCAGCTTAAAAATTATAGATCATGAAAAGAAGAGTGCAGTCACAACAACCTCCTCCACGGAGCAGACGCCTCATTATTACAATATGCAGGTGTGTGAACATGCATGAGTTGTTGTGTTTTTTCCTCTCTTTTCATCTAGCTTTGTGAAGGTTTTGATATTATTGGTATTTAATCCCCCTCTTTTGATATGGTAAACAATTTGCCTCTTGATTTTTACATCCCACAGATTTGATTATCAAAAGGAACCCTGGCAGGACCTTAGAAAGCCTAAGATCTTTAGAAGTCTACAGGAGAAGATAATCCAACAATAAAAGATATGAAGTCAGATTGTCTTTGTAACCTCAGTAACATAACTCCCGAAAGGGTTTATTTCCATCTTGGGTCAATGTGTTCACCCAAAAGTTCTTTCCGTAAGGCCTCGGTGAGGTTTGTGGCCTGTTGGTGAAGGGGGGGTTGTTCAGATGTCTGTTTTGGGCAAAAAGACACGCCCAGAGGATGGATATAATTAAAACTAGTGACTTCTTTCTCCTCTCTCTCTCTTTTTTTTTGAACTTGAATAAGGAGGGTGTTTGGGTAACTTCTCTGGGTGGTCTAGCTCTACATGTCTGTACGAGTTTTATTACAAACAGGCACAATATGGTAAGAACATAGATCTATCCTGACAAAGCACAAAGATGAGTGTTCAGACATACAAGGTAACGAAATGAAAGCAAGAGTGCAGCTTGTGGAGATGGAATTTAAGTTGGTTGTTTGGGTACAGAACATGGTTGAGAAGATTAAGAAAAAAACATTGCCAAAGTGTTCGTAGATGTGTTTAAATTATCTTTTTTTACACGTGTTAAAAAACTCTCATTCTTTTAATATATCTATGTCTCCATGACATCTCTGAAAGCACCCATGCATGTGTGCCAGGCAAGTGAATGGCAGTAATGTGTAATTAGTCTGTCTTATTCAGCAAGTGACGGCTTCCTTGTAATGGTGCAAATAAACCTAACAGCACTGTGCTGGTGTAAACAAACTAGTACCCGTCCATCTTTGCATTTCAATGTGCAATAAACAACAATTGCTATGCATGGGTGCAGCTAACGATGTCATCATTGCTCACAAGCTCTGTTTAAGCTGTTTCAAAATTCAGATCAGTTCATTTTTTAATTAAGAACCTCTGCCTTGGTAGGTGTCAAATATTTAAGTTTTCTCTGACCAAAACTCAGTTTTTTATAAGAACCCAAGGCCAAAATTCTGTTTTTAAAAACACCATCCTAATTTTGGATAGGGAAAAAGAGCAACCTAAGTTAATGTTTTCTGTATCTCATAGCAAAAACAACTTAAAACACCTGACCATTTATCCATAAGCACTCTTTTTAAAATATAGAGCTGGCTTTTATTTAAAACTTCTTTGACAACTTCATAACTATGAACGAAATGCATTGAAATTAAAACTGATGCCACTTTGCGACCTGCCAAAGCAAACTAATCCATCAGGGACCAGACTCATTATATTGATATTCTAATTAAAAATTTCTAAAACTACTGCCACAGGGTAGCTGTCAGATGACTTAATTAACAGTAACAGCCTTTTCTTCTTTTTCTGAAGCCAAACTTCTCAATAACAATGAGTTAAATTCAAGAACATTTCTCGTCTAGTTGCAGACTAGCAGAGTTCACTTACCATTTTACACATGTACAGGACAAAAGTAGCAAAAGGATGTGAGGTACCATTTAGTCCAGAGAGGGCACCAAGATCAGCTCAAACAGATCCTGAGAGAAGTAGAACTCTCTAGAAAGCTGTATTTCTACTAACCTAATGGACATATCCTAGTTGTAATTCCTATGGAGTATTATTATTTATTTTTTTTCTTCAGTGCTCTTTTCATACTCTCTTGATCCCCAAGAGGAAGTTCCTTTATTTTTCTTATGCTTTGGAAACATGGCCCAAGTACACTCAAACATGCACAAATGGACCTTATGAACCTTCACTAATGACGCGATAGTGAGGTAGCTGCACAGGGAGTTGCCCCCAAGAAATAGGGGGTTCAGTGCCTTGCTGAATGGCACTTTGGCAGTGCTCAGGGGGGGAATTGGCACATCTCAAGGTAGCAGCAGCTGGCAATTTCGAAACCCACTGTGTGTAGAGACTTAAATTTGTGAGCCCTTATTTCCCAACCCAAGTTTTGATGGACTGAGCTACTGCCACAGTTTATATTTCAACCCTGGGGGGCCAAGTTGAAGTTGACCATGTACATGTCTAGAACATGTATTTTTTTCTTATTAATTATTACTTGTTGACTTTTTCTCTGTCTGAGGAATTTTCCTCTGTACAACTCAAACCTTAGTCTCTCAGTTGGGCAGGGAATGAATGTAAGACAGTTTATAAGAATGAGTTTGCGAGATTTATTTTCCCCTTATCACATAGTTTCCCTTGATAAATATAATAGTTAAACACATCAAACCAGACCTGTAGTTTATACAAGACTTCCTTTACTTTGTGAAAGTCCCAGTCCCACAACAAGGCCTTTTCCAAGCACTCAGTCCTGATTAACAACATCTTCTCGTTAACACATAAACACCCTGTACCATCAAAACGTTTGTTAATTTGCAACCTTTTTTTTTTTCTTTTTCCATTCGCGTGAATCGGCTCATTTAGCCAGCAGAGAGAACACAGATTTTATTGTTGCTTTCTGTTTGGAGGGGGGCTAAACACGTGGGTGGTCCCGGGTTCTTTTTCATTCTTTTTGATGTGCTGAGAGCAGCACATGGATCCGTTAATGAGAGTGTAAATTGGTGACTTCGTGCCGGGACCTTAATGACAAAGTTGCCCTCCCTGATCTCGACAAGTCTGCTTAGTTGGGCAGAGAGATAGGGAGAAATAAATGATAGAGGAGGTGGTTAAGAAAATGAAGCAACTGTAGGGTGGAACATGCCACAGAAAAGAGCAGCAGAATACATTAGCTATGAAAGACAAAAATAATAAATTGCATGTATATTCTGGCAAATGTAGGCAGTTGAACTTAAGAAAGAAGGAACTTAAGAAAAAATATGAGGGGGGCAGTTCTTAGGCGACATAAAAGGTTTAATTTCTCCTTCAGCTGTGGCAAGCAGCTTTCCTGTGCTGCCCCATTTCACTGTATTTAACATCAAAGTGGAGTATGAACAATTGAGGCAATTTTTCATCTGGCCAAGGTCAATCATTGTTCCTTCTCTGTGAATGTAGATCCGGCTAAGAGGAGTTCAGAGGAACCATAATTCACCAGCAAGACTATTTTAGCAAGCCACCTTTCTGCAACCTTTTGAACAGCGTTTTTCTTCTTTTTTTGTGGGAGTTTTCTTCTGCAAGCAGGTTTTTTTAGACTGCCCGTGTAATTTCTAGGGATTTTTGGGCCAATTTATCACAGAGGTTATGTTGTTTTTTAACAGAGTTCATGGTAGAGCTGTGTGTCTAGACAGCTTTTAATAATACATGATTCAATTCATGTAATATGAAAGGGAAAAACTGCTTGATTTGAGCTGTACGGGTTATTTCTGTGTAATAAAATGTTACAATTGAATTCACTTGCACACTAATCTATGGTCATAAATCTAAATCTCCTTTCATTCTCTAAAACCAAAAGAGGACATGGTTTGTAAAAACTAAGACCTCTGGGTATTTTTAAGTTAGCAGGCTGTGTACCTGCCACATCTAGTAGTCAGAGCTTTTTTGTCAAAGACTAAATGGTTCTTGAAGCTGAGCGGTAAAAAGGACTCTGAGGGACTCCAAACAGCAGGGTGCTCAAAGACATCATTAATACAGCCAAAGCTGTTTAAAACCCATTGATGAATATGTCTTCCAAAGGAACTTTAATGTGCTTATTGACCACAAATGAACCCGCAGCTTTCAGGGTACACAGTGTGACTCATTATTAGTCACAATGGGAGACCAAACGGCACTCAAATCAAAGAAAACATCAGGGCATGCAGAGAACAGCCATGACTAACTAATGGAGGACTACCATGGGATCCAAAACTGCTTAACGTCTACTAATCTGTGTTCAGATTTTTGGATATAGTTTTTGTCAAATCAGACCCATGAAAGCTCATATGTACACCATAAAAGCCACGTCTGAAATCTAAACGATGATCAGAAAAACAGAACTTTTTCTATGTTAAAAAGTAGACAACTCATTTTAAATTCCAATTTTTAAAAATCCTGCTAAAATCAGCAGTTTTTGCTTATAATTCTTCATAACCAAACAATAAATTCATAAATCCAGTGAGAAATACATAAGAATGTTAAAAAGTGATTTAAGAAAAAATATGCTCTTTACTTTGTGAGTTGCCCTCTTAAAGTACAAAAACAAGTCTTTTGGGCTTAAATTCTCTATTTTTTCTTCAGGGTTGAGAAAAGATACTTTCCAGGAATAAATCAGTATTTATTTTGCGGACACATTGAAAAATTTTTGTGAAAACATCATGAGTCACGTTTCAAAGTTTTACTCCAGGTTTTGTCGAATATCAGAGTTTTTTGCTACATCTCGTGGCTGCACTGTTTTTCCCCCTGTCTAAGACCATCTGGTCATCTTCAGATGTTTTTACTGAGAAATTCTTTGTGATCGTCAGAGCTGCCTCACTGCACTCCACTCTCGGTCTCATCAAGCCGCCTGTACGTCACGCAGCCAGCTCCATATAATACATTACAGTCAGTGCTGTCATTATCCCCCAGCTCTTTATTGTGTTTAGGGCACCACATAAAAGCACGTAAATGACGTTTGGGTTTATTAGAAGAGACATAACATCCATTCAAACGCACAATCATGGTGCATCTGATTTTACAAACTGCACAGAGGCTTCAAAGGCCCGTTCCATATGTTTGTGTTAGTGTGGCCCTTGTTCTTCAGGCATCAGTGTTTTTTTCCCATAATCCACCTAGCTTGCACCCTCTTTTTCCATAAAGATGAATCATGTGTTAATGTACACACACTGTGGTTCTTTGCCATTGTGTATTGAGACCACCCAGTGTGTGTAAGAATCTGTGTGTGAGTGAACTTATGTGTAATGCACACGTGATTTTATATGTACATGAGTCAGTGCTGATGAATTATTTAATCACTATCACTGTGCGTTTAACAATATTTTACGTGGTTTACTAAATAACACCTGAATTTACTCTGCGCTTTTTTTTCTTCTTTCTAGGTCCAAACATGAAGGAGGCACGAAAGCACGCTGCCTCACACACACACACACACACACACCAGCACCGGCACCTAGAGCCTGTCTGCGGTCTACCTCCAGTCTGTTTGACACACAAACACACACAGCATGGCTTGTTACGGTAAGAATCAGAGACCACTGAGTCAGGGTGATAATAATGGTGTGAATGTGAGAAAACAAAAATAATTGTGAGTTATAAAAAAATAAATTTAGCATTTTTATTCGTAAGTGCTTCACATTGACTCTTAATTAGATTAAAAAGAATATTATACTTATTTTATGTTGCAGGAGACAACAAGATGATTTTTGTTTTTTTGAATTTCTTATGTAAGGGGTGATTGCATGGGGTCGCTGATACTATTCGTAGTTTGTGTGTTCTTTTCTGTGTGCACAAAGCCTACCTCTTCTTTTTCTATTTCCATCCATCAAAACCAATCTCCACTTGTCAACTTTAACAGTCGCACCACATATCCCACAAACCCCCAGAACCCCCCTTTTTAACCCACCCTGCACCCCTCCCAAGCTTCCCAGCATCCTGCTTCGCCCTCTATCTTGGAAAAAAAAAGAGAAGGAAAACACGCATGCTGAAATTATAGCATGTGAGGCGGCATTGTGGGATTGTGGGAAGCCCTTCCCTCTCTCTCTCTCTCTCTCTCCTCCTCCCTCCCTCCCCCTCCTCCTTCCTCCCTGCTTTTGCCCTCCTTGTCCCTGCTTATCTCTTTCTCATTCAGCTCCTGTTTGGGCTGAGGTTTATTTAGACTTTCATTAAAGTATCAAGAAGCTGCTCGTGTTAATTTTCATCTGCTGATGCAGGGATGCAAGTTCAGTCGGAGGGTAACTAGGAGTTAATGTAGCTCTAAATAAGAATGACCTCTGTATGTCAATTAGGTTTTTTTTATTTATTTATTTTTTGCACTGAAATGGATGGTTTGTCCTTAAATGCACCTCTGGTTTGAATAAAATAGTCTTTAGAAAAATTAATCTGCATAGATGTGTCAAGTTGGTTTCAAAATGGGTCAACAAAACTGTAAAGCATCAATGATTATGATGTAGTGTAAAGAGTGTAATGGCTTAAATTTTCCCCAAAATTACAATTTAATGCTTTTGTGTTATTCTGGTGTACCACTAATAGAAATGATCTGCTATACCAATTTTTTTTCTTAAAGTTAAATGACATCCCACCCCCCTGATATATTTTTACTCCAAAGATGCCAAAAAGACACATCAGTAGTTACAAAGTGGCGCACAAGCGAAACAGTCGCAAACATTTAGTGATGAAACATTAATCTTAAAGAGCTACGAAGATAAGATAAGATGCTATATCCTGAGAAAAATAAATGCATAAAAAGGAAAGAAGAAATCGCAGGACTGCATACGCGAGAGTGAGTCAAACCAGAGAGCAGCCCCACCCTCCTGGTTTTCAGCTCTGCTTTAACTGACGGCACCTCCCTCACAGCCACCATGTTACTAACCAGCTGTAATGATACACTCCATCAGTTTGGCTTTGCCTGTGCGGGGCAAGCTTGGTTAACAGCCGGCCGAGACTCTGCACGCGAGTTTCTGAGTGTGTGTGTGTGTGTGTGTGGGTGTATATGGCAGCTATTAAAGCACTTGAGAATCAGAGAGGCAAGGACTTGCGCTGCTAATGGATGTGTCTATTGATGTTCCCATTTAGCAGCACACTGTAAACGATAGGGCAATGATTGTGTTGGAGACGGAAGGAGGTGGAGGAGGAGTGGAGTGGAGAGCAGGGTTTGGCTGGGCGATGATAATGACAAGGAAGGTTATTATTTGGCACCCTGCGGAGTCCTCTCACTCTCTCTGCTCTCTGTGCATGCGTGTGTGTGTGTGTATGAGGAGAGAGGCACTCTTCCTCCGTTCCTCTCTCGCTCTTGTCGCTCTCTCTGCCTATTGGCTGTTATTCTCTCCTCGCTTTTTCTCCTCAGTCTGCTACTTTCTCATGACATTACTCACTGCTGCTAGTTTACATCCAACGGTGACTGTCTCTCCCTCACATCCACCTTTATTTTCTCTTTTCTCAATGGCTGCCGCTTTTCCTTTTCTTTTTTTTTCATTTACAGTGCAGGGACTGTTGATAAAATAGCAGAGGGGAAAAAACAGAATAATGCAACAGAGATGGAAAAATAGTTTCTACTTATAAAATTTTTAGTATGGCAGGCTGCCCTTGAAATATTGATTCACCCACCAGTAGACGTTTTTTTCCCCCAGCTGTGTGTGTGTGCTGTCAGGTTCAATCAGTGTGTGTGTGATGAATATGAATACAGTCAGCCTGCCTGCAGGTTTGGCAGGAGACCACCTCCAGCTGGACTTCAGACCCCTACTCGAGTGTGTCCACGTGTGTGTTTTGCGAGCGTGGTCATACATGTCAGCCTGTATCTGTCAACGCCATGAAAACCTGCGGATGAAATAAAGAAAATGAAACGCCACAGTACGCCTGAATCACAAAGGAACTTGTTACTGTCTCATATTATTTTTAGAGGCAATGAAAAACTTCTTCGGATAGAGAAGAACTTAGCTGAATTGGAGGTTTAAAAATCTTGGCAAATTATTGTAGTTTTTTTTTTTTTTTTGGACATTCACCATCCCGCCGTTCTTACTTCCTTATCTTAAAATTACTGCAATCATCTCCATTCTTTACATCACAGCTTTCAGTTCATGTGTCTACATATGTGTGTTTTCTTGTTGGCTACATAACGTTTGTAAAATTGAGTTGTCAAATTTGCAAATATTTTGTTCCCATGTTCATCCATTTCTTATTTTGTACTTGTGTGTGTGTGTGTGTGTGTGTGTGTGTGTGTGCCTTTAATCGCAGGCCAACAGATGAAGAGCGAGACGCCACTCCAGCTGTGAGGAGACAGAGGAGTCAACACACACTCACGCAAACACACACAGAGCCGGAGGCGCGTGAGCAGGTGAGCATTAAGTCAGGCAGCTAAACAGATCACGTCGCGGTATGATATCTGCAGACAGGCAGACAGAGGAGGCCGGTCTGTACCTGCAGGCAGAGAGCAACAACTCCAGGCACCCTCGCCAGGAATTTCCTCCCCCTCCTGAGAGAGAGACAGAAAGAAAGAGAGGGAGACATAATGTGTGTGAACCAAACCCAGCAGTGATTAGAAACTTTTAACTTCAGTCTCATAAAGTATTATTACTTTGACATGGCGCGGATGTTTTTCTCTGTAATAATAGCAAAAGCGACATTTTTATCATGAAATAACAAACTGTCAGCGCTGAATATTAGGACATGATTTCAAAAGAGGCCTTGGACAATTAAAATTTTGTCAGTTCCTCTCTTTTTGTTTTGCTTTGCAGCTTTACAGAGCTCTGAAAAAGCCTTTGAAATGAGAACTTTTGTATTTTTAAAGACCTGAGATAGTGGTTTAAATTAGAACATTTTAGCATAGACCATAGAGGTGTTTCATTTTTTTTTTTTATTTTCAAACTGTGGCCTTTTTATTTTTGAAGTTTCATTCATTTAATGTGTTTTATGGAATCACGTTGTACCCCTACAGCATCATGTGCTGCCTCATTTTCTTTCTGTAACAATTTTTTCCCTCATTAAAATCTGCTTTTTTGCCCATAAGGTTGTTTTCAGAAAGAGGCAGAAATGTAAAGCCACACAAGCTGAGTTTGAAGCATCCAAGGGACCAATAAAGCACCAAAATAGCTCAAGTTTACCTTCACCTTGGTTAGCCGCATTTTCAGACCAATGTTCTCCGTTAACCCGGCTCCTTTAAAGAAACTCCTCAACATAAAAGGACAGCACATTCACACGCTACTGTAATATCATCTACAGATGCTTCTTTTGTGATTTTGGAGTAACTCAATCACCTCCTGTGTGATGTGTCAGTCATCTGCCGTGTTAATTGTGAAACTTTGACAGTATATATTACCCAAACTTGTTCTGCTAGTTTACTTTTGTCAGGAGCCTTGACGTTTTTATTCTTTTAACAAGTTATTTAATAGCTTCCTTTCGTTTGCAATATGCTCGGCGTGTGACATCTTTTTCTGCGGGATCCTGTGTCGCTTTCATAGTGATTCCCCTTTGGGAGATGCCCAATACAGTTGTGGTTTTCTGCCTAACCAACTGTCGGTTATACCGTTGCTCAAGACAAAAAAAAAGGAGGAAGAGCTGTAAGCAATGTACCCTGTGCAGAATTTACCGCAACTTAATGTGACAGACCTTCATCGAATTCAAGTCATGTCACTCATTGGGCAGATCCTCTATGTTTTCTGGATGCCATTTCTCAGATTTCCTTAAGTTGTTCCTTGTGGTTTTTTTATACTAAGCCAGAAAACGCCTCCTGAAATTTTTACAAGTCACAGCTCACCCCCACATCCACTTATCTAAAAATGATTCAGTGGTTAAATGTCAGAGCTGTCCGTGCCATTAAGGCCAGCATGTTTGAAGGAAGGACACCCTTACTTGCCCTCCCCCTCTCTGTCCCTTCTTATTCCTTTCGCTCTCTCCCTCCTCCTTCCTCTCACCCATACACACACACACAACACACAACCCAAGCTAGTTTGAGGGGCTGATGTGCAGACCTTGTCATTCAGATTAGGGCCACATTGTCAGCTCAGGGCCTTCTCTCTCCCTCTCTCTCTTTCTCTCTCTCTCTTTCTCATTGCGTGTCCCGGATCTTTCTTCCTACTGTCACCCTCGACCTGCGGCCAGAGAAGACCTTATAAAGCAAACATTCCTTCTCATCCACTTCTGTCAATTCCAACACTGTCACTCAAATCAGCGTTCGGGAGAGTGGACAGAGAGGCCGAGTTAGCAGTGTCGCTCGCAGCAAGGACTGTGCTTTTTGGTCCAAGCTAGGGTGACGTGTCCGCAGATAGCACACTGCTTTTTTTTTTTTTTAAGATTGAGGTATTTTCAGTTATGATCATATTTTTGCTTTTGCTTGCGAGTTGACAAGCCTTTCAGAGAAACCGAGATGCAAGGAAATGACAAAAGTAGAAGCGACTCTTGTGATCCAAAGGAGAGCAGCGCAGTCGGTGCTGTCAGGCACCCAGAAGAAACTTAAAAATCTTCAAATAACAATTCTGATTCATTTGGCTGTATAGAAAAGTCTAGTGTGATATTTTTAAAACAGTTTTCTGTGTGAAAGCAGAATTTGGTGGGATATGAGGATGTGAGATTTCCACCACATTATCTTAGTCACTCTTTGTCCTGCTTGTTAAAAAACAGCCCTGGCCACATGTTTATCATCCAACCACATCTTGACTCACTGCCACAGTTTTATTGTCAGGTCCTATCTAATTACTACTGACGCTTTGCACTCTTTTTTTCTCATGATGAGCAACAATGAATCAGCAGTGAATAAACCCCTTCCTGCAAGATGGTGGACGATTTCTGTGCTGGGACAACAACAAAAAAAAGTCTTCTGCCACATCATAGCAAAATAACATGTTTTTAATCAGGGTGAGTCAACAGTTTCATACCCAGTGTCTCTCTCATCTTCCACCTTGCAAAAAGCCCTAGAGACATGTGGCTGTGTCTCGAAAGGACGTTCAGCCTTGTTTCAGTGCAGGACTAGCTGCAGTCTGCACCCAGGTGCTGAGTACTAAAACCCGCTATGAGTCAGGAGTTTCAAGATGACTTCCTTCTTTTAACTGCTACTCGCAGCAAGTCAAAGTCACTTGAACTTGTCACGAGCAGTATAATAACATTTTATTTAAGAAAAAAAGATTTTGAATGTTTTTTCATCTTTGTATCAAACTTTTTTCAGTTCACATCATGTTTTGTCAGAAAGAATCCAGTATCCGACAGTTATCATTAGTTAAATCTGATAAACTCTTAACAGAGAAGTGATTGTGTTTTATGCACTTGGTTATCTAAGAAGCCATGACAGAAAAGATAGCATCTTCAGAATAAGTAAAAAGTCTGTAAAAATGTTATATTCAGGGAATAAAAGAGTTTGTGTGAGAAGAAACCTCTCCATCCACCCTGAGACCTGCTCCCTCTGCATCTCTAAGCAGACTGTCATCCCTGCCCGCCATCAGGCCTTAGCTCGCCCCAGTGAACATTCAACGCTGTCGGTGAGTTTCTGCTAAATTGAAAAAACCATCGACCGTTGATTGTACCCTGTGGCCAGTCTTTGTCTGTCGTAGTTTCAAATATAAGAAAGAAAAACGAGGTAAGACCACAAGAAGAAACCCGCACACAGACCCTGCTGATGACTCCTTAAACAATTTGCATAAAGAGTGAAACAAACAAATTCTTCATCTCCATCCAAACTACAGCAAAGGTCACAATCAACATTCATTGCTGTCGGTGGGTTTAACTGTGTGGTAGAGCTCACTGAACGATGAATGCAACTGTGTCCCAGATTTCATCCCAACGTCAAAAGGAATAGTGTCACGATATGCTGATGATGGCGTTATTTACTTCTCAGCCTGTCCCATGCCTTCATCCCCCTTCAACACAAGAACACACAAGCCGGGTGAAATGACAGGCGGGTCAGATTGCATCTTGATCACGCACGCTGGGGCGGAGGGTCCCAGCAGCAGCGGCAGCAGCAGCAGAAGAAGAAAAAAGATGCAAGAGATGTTTGAAATGAAATGACCTTTAGAGGAATATAAACAGAATATATAGCATTCTTTGCATCTCTGGTCTGATAAATGATTCACTTTTTAATATACATGATACATAAATACGATGAAAGGTTTAAAAAGAACAAATGTATTTCAAGTGACCTTTTGTATGAAAAGAGGATGAGTCATCAAAATTCAAGATTTTATCAGGCTTATTTTAAAGACAAGATTTGACAGCATATTGGTTTAAAGACGCTGATATAAAGTTGAAATAGTTTGTGTTGTAAATATTAAGTGAAATAAATCAAATAGATTTAAAGTGCTTATGTTCACATGTTGTTTCTCAGTATCTTTGATGGAATGAAGTTTTAGCTCTTTAATGTGTTTATTCCTGCATGCTACTTGATGTGTTTTTAATCAAATAAATGTTCACCTGTTCAGCCATCTGTGATGTGTTTTCTCTCTTTTTGAATGTGATGAAATTGGATGATATTAAAAGCCTCGTCTTTAACTATTAAAAAATATCATCTTCAGCACATCGATGCATTTTATGAAAGCAGAACACTGCTGAGCAGACCAATTTTACATCCAGTACTACATATATTTCCCATCCTCACTTACAGAATGCCGTAACATAGAAAATAATGTTAGCAAATGCTGTAAAGAAAGTTTTTTCTCCCTTATCTTCTTGTAAACTCTTCAGAAATATGCATTTTCTAATATAACAGAAGTACAGGTCAGAGACTGACAAGTTGTGAAAGAGACACAGAACACCACAAAACAAGGTGCATTAAAAAAGGGTTGACCACTTCTTTGAATTATGACTTGACATTAAATGCTCTTTTTCCTTCATTTCAATCCACCTCTACTGTAATATTAACTGCACACGGTTATACAATATTTTTGTACCTTTAGAAAATTAATATCTTTAGCTAAATCAGTCAAACTTGACACATTTTCATATTCATAAAAGAAAAACTAACATGATCATTAATCTTATATATATATATATGTATATATATATATATATATATATATATATAGATAGATAGATAGATAGATAGATAGATGTCCAAAAGTTACATGGGAAGATAAGTGCTTGCTTTAATGGTCTGGTAAAGGTCAGGTCAGACTGTCGGTATATTAGAAGAAAAAAAAAAAACTTTTGATGAAAAGTTCCCATGCTTTGCTGTGTGCTGAGTTTTGCCGTCGCCAGACTTCTGCTGTTCTATTAAGTCAGAAAAGTACCTACCTGCTGCGGCAACTTGCGTCAATAATGAAAGTAAATTCTATGTATAACCACGGCTTGACCTACGGATGTGAAAGAAGTTCTGGCGTAACTGAAAAACCCCTGTTTAATTTCATTTGTGTTACAAGCTCAAGCTTTTCATGCAGCCGTTTAAACATTTTACTTTATGATGAGACAAATATTCTTTTAAATATATGGTAATTTATGACTTCCTTGATGCAATCTTTTAAATATATATTTACTTCAGAGTCAAACTGCAAAGCAGCTCGAATCAGATATGCAACTCAGCTCAAGCAATTCAAAGTTTGATGAAGCTGAAGAGGACATTCATTGCTTTAAAATCATAAACCACAGTGATGCTTGTAAGAAAAACATCTGCTA
The DNA here is from genome assembly GCA_008086565.1 of Thalassoma bifasciatum. Classification (NCBI taxonomy): domain Eukaryota; kingdom Metazoa; phylum Chordata; class Actinopteri; order Labriformes; family Labridae; genus Thalassoma; species Thalassoma bifasciatum. Next base: position 301,117 of record RPOG01000019.1, read on the forward strand.
ACCACAAGCAGAGAGCTGTACATGTGTGAAACTAAATGAGTCATGATAACAGTAATTGAAGACTATTGTTCCTGAATTAGACTTGCACCGTTTAGTAAGAGAAGAAGTCATCTCTTATGAAAAAAAGAAGAAAACTTGCTGTAGAGTGCAGAGCCTGATAAGTGCTTTGTCAGCCAACTGGCACATCATCAAACAATGTTTCACAGATATTAAAAAAAATTAAGTTGGATTGTGTTTGAAATAATCAAAGCACACTACATTTTCAATTTAGGGGTTTCAAACACACTACAGCTTTGTAATGTTGCTACTGTTTTGAAAAACCGTGAGAACCACATTCTGCACACAAAATGCAAGTATTAATTCAAGAACATTAATGATGACTTCCCTTGGCCACTAGAGGGACATCACACAACAGATGAGCAAAGAATACAAAGATTCGCCAAGCCCAGCTTTGTTGTTTGTTTTACTACATTTACATGAGAGCAAAATAAAAAGCAAAACACGCAGCAGTAACACAATACATAGATCATCAGAACAAAAAAGCAAAATCATAACTAAAATGCAACAACTATTTCATGTTTTGCTACATGTGACAGACACATTTTGGTAATCAAGCAAGAAAACACCTCCAATCACTATCTGTTTTTTTTTTTTACTTTGAGAACAGTGGTAATGCAAAACCTAATGTAGGTATGTATGAATTTTCTGTGGGAATTGAGTGTGAACATATTCAAGAGGTTCCTGTTCTACCTGTATGATGATCCAGAATAAAAAAATAAATCTCTTAAATACATGATGCATCTAATTGTTAGTACTAATGCTTTGAGTGTGACGTAAAAGTTATGTGAATCTTCCTCTACAAGTGAATCATCCTGAGAACACAAATTCAGTGTATTGTAGCACGTCATCCTGATCATTTATGTGAAGAAGTGACTTGTTTACAAAAATCCATGTTGTTAATTAACATTGGCTAGGACAGTATAAAAGATTATAACAAAAACCAGCTGCTACGATTATTTGTTTTTAGCTGACAGACAGTCTAAGACTACCTTTAACAGTCTGATCTTAATATTTTAGGTGCAGATGCACTAGTAACACATTTAAGCTTTCTGTTTTCTATTACGAAACATAGATAACGTACAAACAGCTATTGCTACAGATGCTCTTGTGTCTACAGCTTCCCTAACACACAGATGCATTTATGTAAACATGTTTTTTTTTCAGCTTTTACCAATGCAAGTTCTAAATCAAGCTGCGTAATCTACGACAATAATTACAAAGGTTTCTAGTGATGAGATTTTTTCGACACATCAGACACATTTGCTATCACCACCCCAGCTCATTTGGATAGTAAATCTTGTCATCAAATTTTGTTTAATGAGCGCTTATTTGTTTACACCGAAATGCACTTGAAATTAAGTTTTGGATTAGTCTGAAGGAAAATAGCTGAAATAAAAATGGGCCAACTAAGGAGATAGATTTTGTTTCCCTGAAAGACACTTACTCTGTTCAAGTTTACCCATCTAACAGTATATACTTGCACAATTTTGAAAGCAGAATCTAAACTAGGTATATGATTTTCACTGAAAAGTTGGATTTTAACTGACTAAATGTTTGTATAAATGAGTTTGAAAGATAGAGATCAAAGGTAAACGCTGATGGGGTCTTGATGTTCAAAGTCCATCAGTCATCCAGCCACACAACAGGTGAAGGTAGGATTACCATGCAGCTTCTCATAGTGGTTTTCTTTTGTTTATCAGTTGTTTATGAACCCATCAGTAGACGGGCACTACTGTCTGATGTCTGCTGGTCTCAGCTGCCTCTCCCCTTCAGCCAGAAAGATCTGCATAGCTCTGTAGAGCAGATGAACGCCCAGCTCTCTTTTCTTCTTCAGCGGCCAGTTTGACACCACTCCATAAAAATCCCCTCTCTTCTGATTGGTCAGCATCTTTAAGTCTAAGACAAGGTGAGGATAAGGAAGGTTACTGATAGGGGAACTGGTATAAACTCAAGTTTTGTTTGTTGGTTTTACTGATCAATTCTGCAAGAAAGAAAAGACACGTCTCTTCAAGTTCAGTGTCAAAAACTTGGCACAGGAAAAACTGAGGGAGGACAAAATGTAGAGCCTAATACTAAAAGATGAGATGTGTAAGAAGTGAGTTGTAGAACTAGGACACACATTTGATGTGTGAACAATGTATGACAATTCTCATATGAATGTAAAAAAATGCAGTTTTCTGTCATAATGTTTGCGTAATGGGCAGAAAGAGAAAAAAGTATAAAAGCAAAGCGCCACCAGGTGATCTTCAGCTGTCTGCCACGTCATAAAGATATCTTGTAATGAGTCCCTCCCCTCCCACTCACCAATGGCCTCCACCATACAGGCCTCTCTTGTGTACGCCTCCACTGGTATGACATTCTGGAAACAGTGCAGAGAGATGACACCCTGCTTGGCGTTCCACACCTGGAGGATCTGCTGCACTTTTGGGCACAGTTTCTATGACACAGATATAATAGGCTTAGTTTTTTTTTTTAAATACAAGAATTACATTAAGACTACATTAATGAGAAAACTAATTTATGTGTTGTCGGCTTTACCTTAGAGGTCTTGTCCCCTTTGTAGTACTCTAAAGCCTCATACAAGTGGCTGTAAGGACGAGAGCGTTTTCCTTTGCCCACGTAAAATATAGCGTGGATAAATGTCTGGAAACACTCGTGTGGAGTCATAGTGTGACTGCGGAATGGGAGGTTGTTTGTCACTCTGGAAGAGTAAAAAAATGAAAAAAGCAGTTTTTTACATAAGTTTGTGATGTAAAAGTTTACAAGTATGTACTGCATCAGTGCTTTTTTCATCAGACTGTTAATCTTTACAGCTTCTAGGCTATATAGGTGTAGTTAAAGTTCAGTTAACTTTCGAAAAAATGTAAACTCAAACAAAATCCTTGGTGATAAAAAGACTAGTAAATCTGAGTTCATCTGGCTTTCTGTCTAGAGGTGGATCTACCCACCCAGATCTCTAGTAGATAGGGTTGATGACCTAACAGGGCTCGTCAGTGTAGTATGTCTTATTAACAGAGATGTAGCTGCATTAAGACACCACCAATAATGCCGTCCCTTCCATCAGCTGACCAGGTAATGCATCTACTGCCCAGACAATGGACGGTTAGCTGAGTGCCTCCCACTTAAGTACCCGCCGAGGGAGACCTTGTATGGTATGTTTCTGAATTTTAAAGATTATTGCTAATCAGGCAGTAAAAATGTTTATTTTTGCTGTTAAATCTGCTTTTCAGAATTGGTGTGTTTTTGTTTTCCTCCAGCCTCAAGCTAAATCTTGAGGACCTGCAATTTTAAGCTCCCCTGCATAGGCCTCAAAGTTTTGGACCCGTAGTTGGTGCTTGGGTCAAATCAGACAAACTGCGGTTCATCTTTGTTAATTACATGCAATGCAAAAATGAAAGGAAACACTGAATACAGTAAAAATGAAGCAATAAAAGCACAATCAAATGTCAGCAGACCTTGGGTCAAGCAGCAGGTAGTTGAAACTGGACTTGATGATTCCTTCCCTCCACTTCCGGTTATGATCTGGTTGATCAAACTGTTGGCACAGAGCCTGCTCATCTGCCTGGCAACAGGGCAACTCGAAGGTCCTTAGAGCTCTCGACAGCTCAGGACTGTAACCCGAATCTTTTGGGGAAAAAAGAGAATGCAAGAAAATGTCTGAGTTAGTGTGAATGATAATTAGCTGAATCACTATAAGTTTATTAACATGCCTCATTTCTTCAGTACTTCCAATCTGGTCCTCCCACAACAGTGACAGCAGAACTTCTTCATAAATAATGAGTTTCATTTTCTGATTTCATGCTTCATTATAAGACTGATTTTACAGTCAACTGAAGCCACAACTCTATTACTACTTTCAAGTAATTTAAACTATTAAATTATGTTGGTAAATTATCTGAAAAAGATATTTTTTATTAAACAAATTTCCTCCCAGATTCCTAATCTCACCCAAAAAACTTCTCTTAAACAGATTTTCAATGAAAAGCGCATGTTACCTGAATGCGTCTGGTCTGACTGCTTCTCGTGATGTGGAGACTGGGAGTTTGACTCTCGCAACAGGAGGCGGAGTCTTCTCATGTAGGTAGGCCTGGTTCGGCTGCTGATGGGGCCAGGGCTCTCCCCAAGCGCCAAAAGCCTGGTCCTCAGCTCCTTGTCAGTAATCCCTCTGATATCTGGTATCAGCCCCTCATCATCCTTCTCCTCCTTCAGCTGCGTCTCTTTTGGTTTCTGGTTCTCCTTTTCTCCGTCCCTTGTCACGTTTGTATGCATGGAGCGCCAGTCGTAAATGATGGTCTCCTCCCCGCTGCTGGTGGCGCTCATGCTAGAGCTGAGGGAAGTGTTCGCTGTAGGCGGGACGTGGATCTCGATCAGCTTGTGGCCCTGTTCCGTGTCTGTGTAGAGGTACTCAACTGGTTCGTCGAGATCCTGAATGAGTGGTCGCCCTCCAGGGGTGTAAGACAGGTTGGCTAGGTGCTGGGGCCTGCGGCAGCTTGACAGACAGCTCATGCTGTACCTCGGGGTGCATCCAGCGCCTGGAGTACAAGATAGGTCAGAGTCTCCCCTGGATTTCCTTGGGGAAAAATAAGTGGAGCTGGAGGAGGATGAAGCAGAGTCCGGCAGGGAGCTGCAGTCCTCAGTTACCCAAGCATCATCTGCTTTTGGGCTGTCTTCTCTACTCCCAGAGGCTTCATTCATGTTTGTCTTTGTTGTTGCCTCATCTGTACTTGTCAGATCATCTGTTAGAAAATCTTTTGCTTGCATGGCAAGTATTATTTCTGCAAGGTTTCTCTCATAAGAATCTGTCGGAGATTTTTGTTCTTTCTCCAATATGACTGTGTCTGACAGAGTCTGTGATTCAGAAACAGAGTCAGTGATGCTCCTGGAGAGGACAAGAGTGTCTGCTTGGCTGTTGCTGACACTTGAACCCACTCTGAGAGTGCTGGACTGGCTTTCCTGTGAATCAGCAGGGAAGTAGTCTTTTTCTACACTGTTCCCCAGGTGTGAAGGTGTGTAGCAAGGTGTACGAGGAGAGTAGTAAAAATCATTATTCATTTGAGATCTGGGTGTCTGGTGACGTATTCGAACCGGTGTGGGGAGGGTTTCTTCAAACAGCGATGATGCTGAGAGGAGACTGTCTGGGTTTTGGCTTGTTCTGAGTAAGCAGCGACTAGACCTGGAGCGACTCCGGCCTGTTACAAAAGGACTAGGAGTGAATGAAAATTCAGAGTCTTCTTGTAATGCTTCGGCTCCAGTTTCTGCCACTGGCTGCTCAACATTACTTGGACTTGCAGCATCTAGAACAGGAACAACACAGGAGTCGCTCACATCATTAGCTTGTTGTTTTGATTCCGACAGATTCTCCCCCAAACCTGGTAAGTGCTTCATAGTTTCCGGTATTGACTCTGTGTGGATGTTTGTGTGAACAGGAGGATGATCCCCGCTTCCACTCTCAGGATGAATCTTTCTGTCAGATTCAACATCATTAGAAATGTCTTCCACCACAGGGAATACAGGGTGTCTGGGGTGTAGAGAAGCATCCAGAGCGCTGGTGTAGTGGTCACTCTCACAGCTGCTATAATTACTACTCCCGCTGCTGCTGCTGCCAGTATGACCATAAGCAGGCTGCTCTGCTATTTTCACCTGAGCCTCTTTTACATGTACTCCCTCCTGCTCATCATCACTTTCTTCTAAAACACAGTGACTGATGACAGTTTTCTCCATGTCCTCCTCTGTGCTCTCACTACTGTCCCTGCAAAATACATAAACATGATCTGGTGATGTGACATCAATGCCCTGCTTCTGTAAAACAGTGGCCATGCGTTCAGAATCCAGGAAGTCGGAGTACTCAGACAGATCAAACGGTAAGCTCCCGGAGCACTGGCTGCTATCAATAACAGGTCGCTGTTTGGGAGATTCGGGACTAAAAACGGGGAAATATTCATCCACATCTCTGAAGCTCACACTCTTACGGCTGGCTCGCCTGGAGGGAAATGCTGGGAGGGTGTCTCTCCTGGAGGGTGAGATTCTGCCTCCTCCTAAGGCAGCAAGTTCATCTGCTTTTGATGTGAGTACACCATCAGAACCAAAAACATCGTTCTCCTTCAGGGTTGGCAAGGTGACTGCAGGTCCAGCTGCAGACATTCGAGTGCTTGACAGTACTGAAGGATCTTCAGATGCCAAATGTTCAGAGAAATCTCCCCATTCTTGGCCCTGATGCCTATTAGAGTCCATATCAGAGAATCTGTTGAGTAGTATTCCTCTGCAGCTTGGGCGCCCATTAATGTGAGAAATGTTGAAGAATGATGAGCGCCTGGTGCTGCTCAAAGGGGCTTCACCAAAGTCGCTTATCATTGAAGATTGGGAAGTGAAGCTGTAGTCTGATTCAGGATAGCTGGACAGGTCTGTTTGGTCCGAGTACAGGGCTGTGGAACAAAAAAGACAATTGGTCAATGTATGTTTGCAGGCCAGAAGAAAAAGAGATTAAGGCACAGGGTATGGGCTAAATTGCAGGAACTTGTGGTTATAATTGAATAAATTATACTGCAACCACAGAAACTGTCTTCTTAATATTTCTAATATTGGACAAACTCAACAGGGCACATTACAGTTACCTTTATCATTTATGCTTGAGTTTTTTTCCTGCCCCCCCAAAAAATGAAAATTAAAAAAGCCTTTCTTACAGTATTGGAATTGAGGGAACTCGTCTTCCTCAGTTTCCACTGAGCTGGCCTGGTATTCCTGGAGGAGTAGGGCACATTTTCTGTTCTCCTGCTGCTCAGCAAGCTGCCTCGGTGTGTTCCCATCCTGCAACACGTATTAATCAAGCATTCAAATCACATGGTAGATATCTTTGTGAGGTGCATGTTTTAAATGCATGCAGAAAAATTTAAATAACAATGCCAACTGCGTATGTGCATGTGTGCATGTATTTTGATTTATTCACTCGTCTGCAACCTGATAGATGCATTTCTTATGACATACTACAATCCTTACATTATCTTTATTGTTTGGGTTCCCCCCATTCATCAAAAGCAGCTTCAGATTTTGGTAACATCCCCACAGCGCAGCTATGTGAAGAGGAGTCAGACCATCTGAAGACCTTGGGAGAAACAAAAACACGCAGTTACAAACCTGCACTAATAATAATCATTAGAGTGCTTTTAATTCTGACATCCCCCATTAGATATTTATGATGATGGAAAAAAAATAAAAAATAAAAAATAAAATAAAATGTATATCTTGATGATGCAAAATATCATGAAGTGGCAAAAAACCTTGCTGCACATTTTAAAAAGAGTTGCAGCAGCCTTAATGTTACACCTTAACAGGTAAGCTACATGTGAAAGAGGTTTGTCACAAAATGCAGAATGGTGTTTTCAACTGTACCTGACGTTGGGATCTGCTCCATATTGCAGTAACTTTTTCAAACAGCGTGTGTTTCTCTCTGTCTCTTTTCCAACAGCCAAGTGTATTGCTGCCACCCCTTTAGGACCCACCAGGTGAGGACAGGCACCTTCTGACAGAAGCAGCTGCACAGTTCTACAAAGAAAACATGTGACATTTAAATGCATCGGTGTTTATGGAGGTTTTACTGTTTGGAAATATAAAATGCAGGAGCTCTGCAAGTGCTTAGCAAAAGCATTTGTAGAGCCTATTCTGATCTGAAGTAAGTACTGCTCTTCCTGGAAAACATGCAAATTTTAAATCTTGTCATATCTTGATTTCTACTCATGCTGAGCAAACCCAAGGGTGTGTGGTGAATAAAACTGTACACGAGACACATTAACAGATTTCTAGAATATGTGTTGATCAAAGTATTAAAATTGTAGAAGTATTCATGATAACCTTGAGGTTGTAAATGTGCTCTACCTTGTAAACTTTGGAAAACAATATGAAGTGCTGGCTGGTGTATTCAATGATTCAATAATGCTGTCCCATACAGCTATGCAAAAACAAAATCATCTCACATTTGGGACAATGTACTGTATATGGGTTGTTTTATGAAAACGGTGACTTTCTAATTCCTGCATTATTTACCAGGAAAAATGCACAAATGTGTTGGACAATGACACAAAATATGCATGTTTTGTTGTAACTGAAGTGTGTTACTGTTCTCAAACCATACATAACCATACATGCATTTTTATAGTTGTTGAGTATAATACTTAAAAGCATCAACTTATAATTGAAACTAGTTCATCTGCTGCATCCCTGCAAAAATCTTCTTGGGGCAAGAGTTCATTGGAGGTGTGCCCATTTTGAAGAACATCAGCTGACTCAGCACCTTCCTACATTTGTTGTTACGTTTTAAGAATTGACTTGTAATATCGTGCGTAGACTTAAGATGCGTAAGGTCGTGCTCGATGCAAGACTGTATTACACTTGTGCATACTTAAAAACGCAAACATTCATCATGATATCCGAGCTAAAGCTTACCAAACACATTCAAAATAATGATGCTCTCATGAACTGATTGAGGATATAGTTTTATGATGCAAACTAAGTTCAGATCATTACTCAAGTGTCCTGAAACCACCTCTAAACTATCGCGTGCTGTCAACATAGGACATGTCTGGACACAATAAAAAGAAAAGGGGGCCGATCCTCACCTTGGCTCTCCGTCCTTCACCGCTTTGCAAAGTTGACTCTCAAGTCTCCGTGACTTTCGATCCATGTCTGACGTTATGCTTCAGTAAATAATGCACGGTTGTTTATCTGCATCCTGTAAATTAACCCATAACCGAGATCCGTGCAGAAAACTACGTGACGAGATGTTACACTCGTGGCTGACAAAGCTAAGCTAATAAAGCGACGGATGCGGTACGAAAATAGGTCGAAGCCCGAATATATGATTTATTTCTTCATATAAAATAAATAACAGCGAATGTGTAATCCTTTGTTTCACCTGAGCAGTTGAATGTCAACAGTGTGTGATGTTTTCAATGGATCCCAGAGTTAAGTGTATTAAATTTCCCTCCAAACACAGAAACAACTCTCCTCCAGGGTTGCCAGATCTGAACAGTTTCCGGCCCAAAAAACAACGTAAAACCCGCCCACCTCACCGCAAAAACAGCCCAAATCTCAACCTATCCAGAGAAAAAAACTCATTTCGAAACTCAATGGTACTACCAAATACTTAGCCCTTGACACATAGCAAAACCTGTTATATTGGTGTATGATACTGCAAAATTTGGTAGTGATCCAATACTGAGTAAATAGGTCAGTATGACCAATATACTTTTTACAATGAAGAAGTGGAGCAAGAACAACATACAACCAATAAAATCAGTATTTCTGATCATGAGTGAAAGTAAAGAACTAATACATACATAGAATAATCATGTGCTTTAATTTTTTTTCTGCTTTAATGGAAAACAGTCAATTTGAATGCTCATAGATAACAATAATATATTCCAGCATGATGTATTATCTATAACAAAGAGCTTTCACATACTGATTAATCATTATGGAAACATAATAATATTAAGGAAATAAGAAATATACTGACAACTTTAAGTATTGATCTCATCACCCAAGTATTGATCAATACTGACAACCATTGATATATTTTAGATCATAGCCCATCACCATTTTGTTGCACTTTTTTTTCTCCCCCAAATATCATGCTCAGATTTTTGTTTCAGCACTTGCAGTGAGCCTTGACGTTATGGGTCAGGGTCAACACAATAAGCTCCAGTCTCCCATTCTTTTCTGAATACTTGTTATATTTTCCTGACTTGTGATAAATGTGAAACAGTTTATAGAAATGAGTATGGTTTAACTTTTTAATGGCAACTCTATTGTTGGTATTTTGCCAGGAATATTTTCTAAAAACCCAGCTAAAACTTGTGAAAAGCAGCATAAATTTCAAAAACCACCTAACACGATTTTTTCCAGCCCAACGTGTTCACATGACCCGAGTGGGCGGAAACCACCCCGATCTGGCAACACTGCTGCTTGTGTAGCGGAAGTCCCGCCCACGCGTTACCATTGGACAGTGAGATGAGTGGCTTGAGTCTCGGTAAAGCCCTTGTTTCAACCAAATCTCACACAAGCCAGTTTCTCTTTTACGGTGAGACTCATCGCCTTTCTCTTTTGATTTTAAAAGCTTTTTCCTTGGTTGTAAGAAAGAAGGAAAACTTTGCATGTTTCATTTCAAAACGAATTAACATGATTGTAATACTTACGACGTGCCTCCCTTATTTGTGGTTTTATAACCTTTGCAGTTATTCTCATCTACTTTTAGCATCAAGATTGGTGGAACATATTCGTGGTTTTTTTTTTGGTTTTTTTTTTTAGCCCATTATAAGTCAAAATTTTGAAATAAACAGTCAAATTGAAGAGATGAGGCTCTGATTTTTATCTTGAAATCTTGCCTTTTTACCCTCATAATTCACACCTTGTAAATTTAAATATTGATTTTATTATTTCAAAATTTCTGCTCTTTATTACAGGATTTTGACTTTTTATCTCAAAATTTTAACTTTTTTCTCATAATCTTGACTTAATCTCAAAAAATCAAGTGTATAATTTCAACATTTCCACTTTTTCTTGAAGAATTTTGACCTTTTATCTCAAAACTTTGACTGTCACATCAAAATTTTTGATTTGCAACTCAAAATGTTGACTTCTTATCTCAAAACCATAACTCTCTATCTCATAATATGACATTTTATCTCAAAATTTTGATTTTTAATGTCATAACTTTCATTTTCTATCTCATTACAATGACTTTATATGTAACTTTTGACTTATAAAATCTTGATTGATCGTTACAAATTTTAGACTTTTTATCATAACTGACTTTTTAGCCAAAGAAATGTACTTTTTATCTTAAAACTTTGACCTTTTCTCTTAAATATTGACTCTTTACCTCAAATTTTGCTTTTCTTTCTCATAATTTTGACTTTGAGGTTGGAGTACCATATTAAGTCCAGTAGCCAAGTGCAGCAATTCAGCATAAATATCATTGGTCTATAGAACAAGCTGCAGACAAACCTGGATAATTTTACTGCCATGTCCAAGCAAAAGAGGATTTTGGTCACCATAATTAAGTACATTTACAGCTAGACTAAATCGAACCAAGAAAATGGTGAAGTGACAGTGCGACAGCTTGTAGAAGAGTAATACTATTGATAATTGTTGGTTTCTTTTTCATGAAATGAAGTCTTCAAGCATGTATAAGAGTAAATATATTTTTCCAGCACTCTTTAGGAAATCATTAATTTATTCAAATATATTGGTATATAAATAAACATAGGAGCGATAAAAGATATGGCTCTAATAATAACAACATTGATGATCTTTAAAACAAGATGAAATTACTTAAAATAGTAGTTGTCTTATCGTTGCGCGACTATACAGCTCTTGAATTCCTTGACAGAGTGAACAGCATGAAGAGTGATTATTTTTTGACCCGGAGTCAAACTGCAAAAATTTTCCAAGGTCAGGATAAGAATCCCCCTGAGGCTTTCATCTTAAAGAGGGCCGAGGGAGAGGAGGAGGAGGCCCAGAAGGAGAAGCAGCAGGCTGGGCTGGGTGAATGCAGCGTTACTGGGTGGAGGCAGTTTGCAGTCCTTATAAGGGTCGAGGCATGAAGCATAAGCCATAACATGGGCGATGTAACTCTGCTCCTGGACACCATGGAAGAGGTGGGACATGGGGCCTTTGGCGAAGATGGCTACGTCCTCTATGCCGTGAGTCTCTGAGTCCAGAGGGACAGCAGCCTGCTGCTCATAATCATCACCCGCTGAGGAGAAAATGGGACAAGAAGCCTTAATTAAGTTCACTAAAATACAGAGAAATTTTTGTGTAAAGAAAATCTGGATGAAGAAAGGAGACTCTGCTGTTCTAACTTTACAGAAGGTGTCATGTATCACCACAAGATGGAGCTGCCTCATCACAGTCTGCTCAAGGAGACTCACATGAGACCGTTGCATCCACATCAGGCCGAGTTCCATTGACAATCTGGTATCCGGGTCCATTTCCATACACAGCCATGGTGAAGCGCTTGTTGTCTTCAGCTATACTGCGAGACACACCTGCCAATCACAGGGCAAGTTAGTACAGACAGGTTTGTCCAAACATGACACCAGACCGTTTTTGTTTTCCAACCCCACCTCAGCAGCAATGAAGATTCTAAATGTGAACAAAATTTACCTAAAACAGAGTTTCCCCTGGCAGAATATCCTCCAAATGCAAAGACATGGGAGTGATCAGCAGTGACCACAGAAAGGGTGTCCAGCTCACTTGTCAGTTCTGCTGCTCGCCCAATGGACCGGTCAAACTCTATTGTCTCATAGAGAGCTTTTTTAGCCTGTCCTCCATGGTGAGCATGGTCAATTCTCCCACCTAAAGTCCAAAAGAAAGAAGATAAGTAAGCAGCTGTCCAGTAAGTATCAAGAATATAGAACTGAATCCATTTTTATCTCACACAGATTTTTCTGAGAGTACAATTATCTGGCTAAAAAATTTAAATTTTATTGAAACAACTTTCGAGTTTCAAAGAGACACACTGCTGAGTGAAATTAGATTTCTTTTCTCTTTCTTTTTATGCTTCATTGGATCAAAAAAAAAAAAATCACACTTATCTTCCACAAAAAGGTAAAATCCTTTGTCATTTTTGCTGAGTATTTTGATTGCTTTCTCCACCATCTCAGTCAGGGAGGGGTCCATGAATTGATCACGCTCCAACTCATAGCGGCAGTCTTTGGGCTCAAAGAGACCTTAACGCACAGATACACAGATGAAACAAATGGATTTTTAAAGATGCTGCACTGAAAATTTGAGCAGGCCTGGAACTGTCGATACATTTTTCAGCAAGACAAATACAGAAATGAAATCTCTGTGATTGCTTCAATTGGCACAAGAAGACAGTAAAAAGGGATATACATTTCAGTTTGACTCAGGTGACTCTTTTTCCAAAGAACTAATAATAAGTTCATGCATTCACCAAATGTATTGATGGATTGTTGTACACATCCAGCATTTTGTTACATCCACAAAAGCACAATGCGTGCTAATAGTTCCAGTACATTCTAGATGTTAGTCTATCACAGATAATGCAAGGATAGTACCACTATTTGAAGTGCTGTTGTAGCTGTACTACATGCTTAATATCTGTACAATTGAACAATTCCTCTTACCAAGCAGGAAGTCTGTTTTTGCAGGGTCGACAGCATCAAATCCAGCTTTGTTCCAAACATATTCGGCATTCTGTTGGCAATAAAAGTTAGGGAAAAAATCAAACTAACAATAATAAAATTCAATAATGATGGTGCAAATGGCGGAAATTAAAACTCACCTTTTTGTTTGCCCTCCACTCCGACACAAGATCTCTTCCATCGAGCCTGTCTCCTGTGAAAGAAGGGTACTCTGGGTCTTTCACGTCTTTGGGGAACATGTACCGACGACCTCCACCAAGAATTACCTGGAAGCATAGATGTGGTCATATTTATACATATTTAATCCTCTTTTTCTTTCCAAACATGCTTTTTACTCCACACATCTCCAGTTTCACTGATTCTTTAACTCTTACTGACATCTATCTCGAAGTTATGAACCAGCTGGTGAGCGATGTCAGTGCAGCCGTTTTGAATGGCCTCTTCAGAGAGCTCAGCGTCAGAGTACCAGCCACGATTGGCTGTGTGAGCGTAGTTTGCTGCAGGAGAGGCATGTTGTACTCGAGTTGTGGTGACAATCCCCACTGATTTGCCTAAAATTAGCAGAGACATAACATAGAAACTTTTAAAGGTGTGCTGTAGAAATGCAATACCAGTCATTCACATTTGCTCATGTTGCTCAAACACACTGTGCATGTTCAGAGGCAAACATCATTTCTGTGAGTAAAGATGTACCTGCTTGCTTGGCACGTTTAAGAACGGATGATACTTCGTTCCCCTTAGTGGCACTGCAATTGTACCTCGGGACGGCTGCAGTGACACCTAATGTACCATAGTTGGCCTTCACACCACATAAGTAAGCAGTTGCTGTGCCTGCACTGTCTGGCATCTGCTGGTCCACATTATAAGTCTGCAGGAGACAGAAATAAAAAGACAAACTAGCATCAAGAGTTTGTTCTCGGGAGTATGAAAGTTTGATAACTCATGTTATGTCTGACACTGTGCATCCTTGTCTCATAATAAATATAGGTCAGTCTAAGTTTTTTACCCAACAGTTGGTTACGACATATTTCAGAGTTTGTGCAATGTGAGGACGTGTATAGTATCAGAGTGGACTGACCTTAGATAACGCCACATTAGGAAAGGTATCCATGACCAGACTGCTCTCCTCTCCAGATCTTCCATCCAGCTGTCCTTTGAGGATCCGAGCAGCAGTCACTGTCGTTACCCCCATACCTGCGAGCAGGTGGGAACACACGAGTGTTAGCTAACATCTGTCAGGCCCACACAGAGCTGCCATTGTGCTCTAGAAATCTCATAAGGGTCAGCCGATGTGAGAGTTTAGAGGGCGGTGAATGATATGAAAGTTATTTATAATGAAAACTGGGGGACAGTTTCCAAGGCAAGAATAGATCAGGTATAACTCATACTGGTTCTGTGACTCTTGAAAATCCCAAGGCACCAGATAAATATCACTTATCAGAGCTGTCTTGGCTATTTTTTTTAAAAGATGACGAATAAACTGTCAGAAAAAGAAAACATACAATACATTACCTATGATTGATTAAACTTAAAATATAGATTATTCTATATATCCATGTATTTGAAAAAAAAAAAACCCAATATATTTCTCTACTCATAGCAACCTAGACCTTTGTTATGGCTGGACAAATCTCAAAATATGACATTTTGCTGGACATAACTGGTAAATGCATCAAATATTCAGTCAATTCAAACATTTTTTTAAATTAAAGATATAGACAAAAACATGCCCAATTCTACTTTTTCTAGTGTTTGATTGAGCAAAACATACTGCACTGTGTAATAAATAGTGCTATGATTTTTTTTGTATTATATAACCATAAAAGTTTAGCTAAATATTGCCAAGAGTCCACCACAATCTGGAGCTGTTATTTTATCACAGCACTTTGGTTGTGGTTTGGCACTTTACAATTAAGATATGACTGATGAATTGATTGAACATTTACTTTTCAGAGTGATTACAGGTTATTAATCAATCTCAGACACTGATAAAATCTCAAATCAGTTGCTATCAGCATCTGTGTCTCTAATCGGAGGCAGCTATAACCATAAATTCATGTAATTTGGCCTTTTTCAAGTAGAGAAGCCAAATGGGGATTTGAATCTCAACATCAGTAAAAGGAAGTGAAATTGGTGATAACTTTATCTATTTATGAGGTCAGGGATCATGGGTATGAGACATGGAATTTACAATTAGCTGTTCTTTCAGTTTATTACCATCATTATAAAAAAAATTAAAAAAAAAACTAAACCAGAGGTAACAAGAGCATTTATGAATAAACAAGAAATAAAAGAGAGAGACAGGAATTGAAGGGGAAATGAATGAGTCTAAAGCTTCAGAGATGCATCTTGGCCTGATATGAACTCTAAGCTGTGTCAACTTTTTACTGTTCCGATCAGTTAAAGGAACATAAAGTAGTCTGTGGTTTAGCTGCTTCAATTCCCTTTGTTATACTTGGCTTTCTATGCAGTAGTAACTGCCGGTGATCACATGTCGACATCCATCTTTCTCAACCCACAACCCCCTGCTTTTTGGGGTCACTGATGCTTACTCTCTGTCTCTAATGGTGAACTTTACTGCAAGAAGTGTTTTGAGATCCTATGGCCTCTTCTCACCTCAGCAAACCAGCTAGAATAATAGGAAACTGCTGTGAAAATACTCCGAACGGTGGGAGAGCTTCTCTTTCAGACTCACCGTCCCCCAGGAACAGGATGAGGTTTTTGGCTTGGTGCATGTTACGGTGAACACTCAGAGCGCTGTGGAGAGCTTCCCTTCCCTGGTTATTCCAGTAGTTGGCATGTAGCTCATCCTCTATCAGTGGGGAAAAGACAACATCATCCAATATCAGAAATGACTAACTAAATGCATGTCTCTACTTTTACAAATCGATATCCCACCCAAGTGTGTAATTATATATCAAGTTATCACAGATGTAAAGTAATTTTCTCAATATTACCAAAAAAAAGTCTGACAAGATACCTTAGTTATGATATTAAGAGGTTGATTATATGACCTTGTATTGATTTTGTCAAATGAAGACGGTTTTAGCAAAGTTCTGATTTCCATTCTTTTTTAAAAAATCATTAGATTAAATAACTGAAAAAGAGGTAGCAGCAGCCTGTTAACAGCGTTTGCTTGTAACTTTTGGCATTCTTAGGTTAAAAGTTGCAATAATGGTGTTCTTTAAAGTATGGTATCTGTTAATGCTGTCCTTGGATATCAGTTACATAACTTAGACATGACACCTGAGAGCAAATCTTCGGCGTCTCTGAAGATACATAACAAAGATAAGTTGTAGATGACCTTACCTGAAAAAGAGGAAGTGAAGTTCACTGAAATTAAAAGCAGTAATCCTGTAAAAACAGCCCTAGATTTGTTGGCCATGATGCTTAAAAAATGAAAAGTAAAACCCTGAGAACAGGAGAGTGTGTCCGCACAGAGAGGTCTCTTTATAGCTGCAGTGAAGGAGCAAAGGGCACACCAAGGAGCCCTTTCAACGTGAGCAACAGGTTATACACAATACACGCACACACAACACATGCACACATGCAAAGGCATGAACAGAGAAATGGAAATTCAATTCTTTAAAGTGTCATTAACTAAGTGTGTGGGTTAGAGAATTTCATGTGTTATCAATGTTTCATCAGTTAACAACTATGGTTGTGTTTTTGTTGAGGTTTTGTCTCCTAATTTCATAATGACTGATGAAGCAGGAGCATGTGTGTGGTTGGCGTTGTCTAATAGCCACCATAAAACATTTAATGACTATGGCTGCTGGGTTTTATCGTGTATGGAGCAACTGTATGTTTGAGTTTGAAGCAGAGTAGATGGGTAATGTGTGTTTGTTTCTGTGTGTTCACAGGTGGGTAAGACTGTACATCTGTGTAAGTAATGTTTCTTTTTTTGCCCGTGGGTTGGTCAAAATATACCAACTGGCCTCGTGGTTTACAGAGACCATCACAAGGTCAGGGTATTATGAAAATATCAGCATCTGGACTCTTCATGGCTCAGGAGTTTGTTAAATCAGCAAGACTCTGGAGGAGAAAGGGAGTTGATGTTAGAAGAAGAACTAAGCCATAAAAAAATAGATAATGTAGTTAACAGTGGAGAAAACAAACAGCTTTTACATTTATTTATTCATCTTTTTTGTGGGCTGATTGGTGGTACGGTACTTGGTACTGCAGAATCACAGCAGGAGGTTTTAGGTTCAAACCACTGGCAGGGCAGTTGAGTTTGCATGTTCTTCCAGCGAGTGGACTTAAGTCTTCACCACCACTAGAGTATGCCAGCTTGCTTCTTTGTTAGGGTTCATTAACATATTTTATGTTTTTAGGGTCACACTGTGTCTTCCACCCCCATGCCCCAACCCTTCGCCATAGTTTTACATGATTTACAGCACAAAAAATTATCCACTTTTCTCACACTGTTCTAGAAAACCTCAACTTCAGCCTCTTTCTGTCCGAACATTTTAGCTGCTGTCTCTTTAAGGCTCCCCACTCCTCAAATCCTCATCCCACTGATTGGCCAGCCCTCTGGAAAAAGAGCTATGGGATGGGAGGCTTTGGTGTTTGAGGCCCGCCTTGTCTTATTGCTCAGTTGGGAGATCCTTCTGTGATAACTTCATCGTTTCAGTATGTTTCCTGAAGATCTTGTGGTTTTTAAAGCAGAACATTT
This sequence comes from Thalassoma bifasciatum, assembly GCA_008086565.1. NCBI lineage: Eukaryota > Metazoa > Chordata > Actinopteri > Labriformes > Labridae > Thalassoma > Thalassoma bifasciatum. Next base: position 319,015 of record RPOG01000019.1, read on the forward strand.
TGACTGCTGTTAGATGAAAACTACTGCAGGGCAGATTAAACCATTTTGTGCATTTAATATAGGGAGAGAACTCCAAAATTTTTCCCAATCAAGAGTTCAGAATCACTGTTATTTATTTATGATGTTATAACTTAGAGAAAAAATAAATCAAACAAGTTGTCATTTTACATTGTTTCAACCAGAAAATGTACCCATCAACAAAAGGGTAGTTTTTCTCTTCATTGCTTGGAAAAAATAACAAAACAAAACAAAACAAAACCAGAAAATTTATAGTATTAAAATACATGTACAGTATTTGGTTCTACAATACATTCATATATAATTCACACAGATTACAGAGAATAAACTTTACTTTTTGACTCCAGTGAGGTCACGGTATAAACTTCCAAAAATAAAACGTATAAAAAATTACTATTTTCCACTCCTGAAAGAGGTAAAGCATGTAGAGGATTTCTTTTAAGGTCTGTTGGTGTAACAGTTCAGCACCTCATGATGGCCTGTAGCTCAGGCCTCTGTTAACGCCATATATTCAGCTGCAATCATGTACACTAATGCTTGTGTGTCCTGTAGTGACCCCACAACCAACATACTGGTTTCAAGTTATTCTGGATAAAGCCTAAGACTTTTTATTAATGAGTAAATTACTACCCTTTACAAAGTCTTGATGGCTCCGAGCGTACAGTGCTGCAGAGAATATGAGAGGATGAAAAAGTTCTGACAAACTAATTACATAAGTTAGTGCAAGTTCGAAGTCATGTCTCAATTGCAGGTTTAGAGCAGTCATTATGAGTGCCGCAGGCTCCACAGTGGTGCAGTCGCACACAATATTTATAAAGAGCCTGAGTGTTTAATCATGTTTGCATATTTGTGTGTGTTCTAACTTGCAATGCTTACCTGTTGGTTGGTTTTTGAGGGCCACTGCATGCAAATGTGAATGTATTTCTGCTAACATACAGCAGTAAATATATATTAATCCCTGCATTCGGACCTGCAACAGTGTGTGTTTGCATACCGGGAATGTGTATTTTAATATTTGCCTCAGAGTGTTGGTCTATGTGCATTTCCTGGGGTCATCTGAGAAGCCAGAGAAGGCCAAGCAAGCCAAACAGGAGGCTGGAGGGTGTGTCCACACAAGCACGTGAGGTGTGTGAGTGTGGGTGAGGAGGGCAGTTCGTGTAAGGCTCTAAACAGGCTGCATAGGCCATGACATGTGCTACATAGTTCTGCTCTTTTACTCCGTGGAACAGGTGAGCCATTGGGCCTTTCGCGTAGATGGCTACATCCTCCCCGCCGTGCGTCTCAGCATCCAGTGGAACGGCAGCCTGCTGCATGTACTCCTCATCATCTGTAGAACATGAGCAGAGGCGTAAATCTAAGATTTTAACCAAATGTTGGCTGTTATTATCAGTTACCTTTTACAGAGTTCTGGCTATCTTTTTAGGTTAGAACCTCAGAATCAAAAACATCTTTTTCATCAACTACACAGTACTCACTGGGTTCGAGTTTCCTCTGACTCGTCTGAATGAAGGGAGCTGAAACCTGCTCATGTTGCCAAAATGTGCGCAAAGCTTCATGATGACATGGATTGTAAAAAGTCCAAGGTATTCTTACGATTCTGTTTATTTCTCTAGCTAACTCTTTGTGTCAGGTCAAAATGTCACCTCAAAAAGAGCATCTCATAATGAATTGCATTTACCTCTAATTGCTATTGTAGCTTTCTGCTCAGCATAAAATGGTGTGTTGCAAATCTTGTACAATTTACTCAATCAATTTTGATTACAGCATTTACAAACCTCAAAATGCACTTGAGGCTTTTTTTTTGTTAAAAAAGCTGTATTTAATTTTAACTTTTCTTCGTTAGTAAAGCAACTGATTACATAACTTTTACCCTCCCTAAAACAAACATACAAGAGTGAAAAACATCTAGATTGCAGTGTTTGCTTTGCTCTAGAGAATGTCTTTGTTGTATCCTGAATTCATTGTTGCAAAAAGCTGCCAAAGGCCTTTATTCTTTTCGGCTCCAGATGGATTCATGAAGCCTTAGAAATGAATACCTTGCTTGTAATTGCATGTTTACTGAAGGTGACAGATGAGTCGTGTGGAGACACAACCACGGCTTCCAAAAACATGAAGTGACGCCAGTCCACTCAAAAAGACAAAATTGCGGGTTTGAAAAGGTAAGTCATCCCTGGAGGGAGATATTTCTACCTTTAAATATACACGGTCATGCAATGACTAAAGCCAATGGTGCTGAACAAGAGGAGGAGGACCTGGATAACTGCTGTTGGGTGTTCCACAAAGATAAAGAAATAGCTCTTTTACACCATTACATGAAGGCAGGAGAGGCAGCACAATGAATTCCATAAACATCATATTTCATCTCTGCTTTCCCGAGAAAAAAACAGGCATGAGTCAGCCATAACCACATAAGTTCACGCTGTCTGAACACACATCAGCAAAGACGAGCGCCACATCTGAAAGACATTAGTTTGTGCTTACAGTAATCCACCATTGTGATGTTCCCTCTGGTTCCATTTATGTGAACGTAACCGGGGCCGTTTGCATAAAGGATGCTGGTGAAAGGCATTTTGTCATCGGCCTTCTTTGGTGCCAGACCTGTGTGACAAATAATAAATGGGAGGCTGAGTAATGACAGACTGGCCACAATGTAATTTAACAAAGAGGCAAACTGAGCTTTCAGAATTGCATGTACTTCTTCATGTAAATATAACTGTAAAGCTTTTAAAATGAAAGTCGCACAACAACATCCCTGAATACATATATCACAAAGTTGTTCTACCTTTGCCTGTGTAGCATTTGCATTCTACTCAAATCCACTTTATTGTTGCCTTCCCTGTACTTTCAGTCAACTGTGTATGAAAGCTTTTGTGGCTAGAAACATACCAAAGATGGGATTCCCTCTTGGTGTGTTACCACCAAAGGTAAAAACGTGGGAGTGGTCTGCAGTGACCACAGTGAGAGTATCTGACTCCCGGGTCAGCTGTGCAGCACGTTGAATGGCTCGATCAAACATCACAGCTTCTGTCAGTGCCAGTTTAGCGATGCCATCATGGTGACCGTGATCAATTCTTCCTCGTAACAGGAACAACACAAAACAAAGAGAGAATAAGACACAGGTCCAAAAGAACTAAACGCAACTCCCCTTTTACAATTTAAAAATAGCTACTCTGTGCTTAAAGGGGGTGCTTTTTGATTTTTTTTGTTGTTGCTCTGGTATCCCCATGGTAGCTTTCCCCACACCTGTGCTTTGAGAAACCCTTATTTCAGCACTCCATTGTAAGTGCTGTCTCTTTCAGGCTCCCCCCTTCAGAAGCCCCTTTTCCCTCTGATTGGTCAGCTCTCTAGAGGCCTGTCAGGGGCAGAGCTTTGGACAGACCTTGGTGTTTAAGGCCCACCTCTTGAACATGTCATGATCAAAGTTAGAAGATCCTCATTTGATGACCTTGTCACCAAAGAATTTCTGCACACATAGCATGAACATCTAGCTTTGTTACTGTAAACCCATGTTTAAAGTATGGGAAAGCATAATACCCCCTCTTTAAGTCTTATGTTTACTCAAAATACAGTGTTCTGCCAAATATTCTCCACCCGTAAAATCTGTGAGGTACAGAAGGTATTAAAAGACATTATAAAACATATTTCTAATGATGCTACTTGTGGCCTGTTGGAGGAAACAACACATCAGAGGATTCTCATTTTGTACTTATCTTCCACAAACAGGAAGTATCCTTTGGGATTCTTGCTGAGGATTCGTATGGCCTTCTCAGTCATCTCCACAATGGAGGGGTCACGTGTGCTGTTTCTGAAAACCTCAAATCTCATGTCCTTTGGCTCAAACAGACCTGGCAACATGAAAAAAGAGAAGTAAGAGAGTGGTCGAGTGGCTGCACTTTGCATATGTAAGCAGTTTTTCTTTATGTAAACTCCAGGCAGTGCAGGTCTTTTTTTCAGCAAGATGGTAGCAACTGTACTGCTGTCATAATCACAACACTGCTTTTAAAGATAAAGCTGATGATACCACTAAACTGGGAATTTCCACTGTATCATCATGGCCCCTTGTAAAGATAGAGGCTGAGATTAATGTTATCCCGTAACTTTCATAACTTTGATAGGAAGCTTATCTTTCTCAAAGTTATCTTTTTCAATGTGTTGGCATGGATCATTATGTATAATGGTTTCTTCTACCAGTCTTCCCAGCCATGCTACTGTGTTGTATGATGTCACAGAGTCCATAAACTGTTTTGAACTCAAGTTGGCTTATCTTTCCCATCTGAAGGCTGTAAATGCATCTGCACCCACCCATCAGCCGATCAGTAGTCTTCACATTTATCTCATCAAACTCTTTTCTGTGCCATACATAGTGGGACTTTTTTTTCTGGGGAGGAAAAGAGACACATTATGTTGTGCAAAAGTTGAAATAAACATCAATGTCCGACAGTGTATGATGAATAAACCTACTGGTTTAGCCTTTAGCCAAATGTCAATGAGGTTCTTCCTGTCCCTGCGGTCTCCCTTGCGAGAGCTTGAGGTAGGGTACTCTGGGTCTGGGGTGCCTTTAGGAGTCATGTACATCCTCCCTCCTCCTAGAATCACCTGAAGATGACACCAGACAGATTTTGATCTTTACAGAAGAGCTCATTTTACAATGTATCACTTCATTAACTTCTTTCCCCTTCGATCAGGACACAAAGTTGTGATGTATGATCAGAATTTAAATCACAGAGGTAGGGATCCAACTGAGAAATGAAATTAAATGAAAAGAAAGTGGAAGTGTATCCATAGTGGTCTTGAAACTTGGGACTGAAATGCAAACCATTTATATGAATTAGACAGACGCACTATTATCTATGACATCAGACGAGGTCCACTCTTGAACTCGGACCATAAAGATCAAGCCGTGTTTGGATTGATAAGCTCCTTTTTCATTTGGTTAACACCCATCACCCCCTTGTTATCACTCCACTTAGTTTCCCCTTAAAGTTTCATCATTGGGGGGGGTAAAAATATATTTATAGAAATATGTTGAAAAATGTAAAATGGTGTAGATTTTTGGTGAATGCTTCAGATAAGCCCACTCTTAAAGTATCTTTCTTTGCTTTTTCACAGCTGCTTTCTTTTAGACCTTGAATAATTTTGAACTCATTGCACTTCAATAATAAGATGTGTCATAAACACCTGGTTAAATTATGAGCAATATACTTTACAGTGTATTGCTCATAATCTAAACGTAATTACAGTGCATATGATTACAGACAAGCTCTAAACTACTCTGTATGAATTTAAAGTGTTGTTAGTCCAGTCTAGTTTAAACTAAACTACATCCGATAACATAATGTTTTGGATACCTTAAAATAGCCAAACTGAATGTTTCTTACATACATCAATGTCAAAATTGGTGACCAGTTGTGTCGCGATGTCCACACAGCCCTGACGGCGTGCACTGGAGGGAAGATCTGCATCACTGTACCAGCTGCGGCTGACAGAGTGGGCGTAAGCAGCAGCTGGGGAGGCATGCTGGACACGGGTGGTGGTTACTACTCCGACAGATTTACCTAAACAATGCACAGCCGCATCAGAGGTTACATTGTTAGAGCCATCGCACACTTTGGACTCCTGTCATAGGACTGGTACAAAGTAACAACCATAAATGACAACAGGATGAGAAAAGTGCAAACAAAGTTTTAAATGACAACAGGAAAACTCAGACAAATTGCTGCTCAGTCTTTTTTGGCTTGCTGAAAGCCCCATATGAGAGGGGGGAAAGTGTAGTAAAGAGTGGTACCACTACAGAATTTAGTTTATTGCCTTCTGGAAAAACTTTTTTTTCCAAGGAAATACTTTAATTTATATCAGCTTAATATAAATCAAGATTATTCTAGCAGACTGAGTTCAGGCCTGATTGCCTTTAAATCACATTCCAAACAATTTGCATTTGAAATATACTGCCTTTGCCTCCAACGTTTAACAATAAACCTATACCTTCTATCATTTCATTAGAAAACTTTACAGCTTCATAAAAAATGTCAACTCAATGACTTCTGTATCTTTTAAACTCTTACACAATCTAAGGCACCCTACAAAAGTGCCAAGGCACAGCAATGTAAGGCAGCACACAACTGTAGAAGTGCACAATAAGCACAAATCAACTTCATTTCTCATTCTTTATTCATATGGCTCCAGGTTTGCTGCCTTAAAAACTTGCACACATTATCCAAGGCATAGTCTTTACCTTGTGCTTTAGCACGCCGTAGCACTGAGTAGACCTCGTTCCCAAATGTAGTGTTACATTCATAGGCCACTGCATTGGCACTTAGCCCCACTGTTTTAGCGTTGGCCTTGACACCACAGTGGTAGGCTGTAGCCGTGCTAGCGCTGTCTGCTACTTGTTTATCCACACTGTAGGTCTGTGAGATGAAACAAAAACATTGACAAGCTTTGACTTTCATGTATTTTTGTTATTGTTTATAATTTTAGGCAGGAATACAGAGATAAAAATGCTCAGGCTACTTATTCAGGCTTACAACAGTTGGCAGATAATCAAATATGAATCTAACTTCAGCTTCAGCTTACATCCAATCAGGTGTCATTACTTGAACTAATAAGCTTTTTTTTGTTTGTTTTGTTCATACTCCTTAGATTTTTCACCAACAAGAGTTTGAGTTGATAAGTCAGGGGGAGATAGCAGGGGATCAGAAAACAGAGCATATAGCAATGGACACACTAAACTAAGATTTGTATCATAGGGCCTTCATATGTTTTGGTGTAACTCTTTCTCTATCCCCTTCTGTCTCTCCTCTATCTCTTTTACTTTTTCAAATTAAATTCACTGAGCTTCATTGGCCTGATTGTACCATAACAATGTTGCAAAAGCATTAAACAATACACCACAAATCACATCACAATATCAAACAGCAAATGTTAAAAGAAAGTGTAACATTTAAGAACAAATATTTGAAACACATAAGGAAAAACAGTAGATGATAATGCAGCAATGTAAAAGAAATAACACTCCCTGTCTGTTTTTTTTTTCTGTTTTCATATGCACAATTGCACTGCTTAATCAAGCAAAAACAGACACACAGACACAAAACACGTGCATACAAAGATACAGCACACACTCTCTCTCTCTCTCTCCTTCTCACAACAACACACCCACACCCACATTATCTAACCAGAGCTCATCACTGGAGATCATCTTCTGATATCTGTGTTGACAGTCAGTGCTTTCTGAGTATGTGAAGGCAATTCAGGTTGCAGAGTGTGAAGATGTCATTAAAATATATAGCATTATTTCATAACTACTTTTAAAATGGGATGAATTTGAAAAATTTAAATTACTACTCTGCAATTATAACTGTCCCTTTTAACATCCAAATGCTTTAAATCAGCTAAAACATATCTTATTCACACTGGAAAATTATGAATCCCTTAATGTGTCTAACCTCTAACAGCAGAAATTGTCTTATGGTCTATACTTGGATAACTTGTAAATCAATAACCAATGAACTACTGACTCACTGAGTACAGAGTTATATGTTCACCTTTGACAAGGCCACATATGGAAAGGTGTCCATGGCCAGCATGGTCTCCTCCCCTGACCTGCCCTCCATTTGACCTCTCAAGATTCGAGCTGCTGATACTGTGGACACACCCATTCCTGGAAGACAATAATTGACAGGTGAATATTTACTGACTTTGCCTGACATACTGAGTGGCATTAGAGCAAAACAATGGGCTCTATCTGATGTTGAAAGTTTATGATGCATGCAGTTTTTACTTTCACACCCAGCACAAACATTGTGGGATGTCACTGCCTTTTCAAGACATTTAGAAATGAGAGCTGCTGCTTCAGACCAAGACTGTTAGCCAGGTCATTCTGGGTCATACCAATAGTTCAAAAGTCTATTTACCACCTGGAAGTATTTTAATCATGGAAATGTTTTGCTGTACTAACCTCTCCAGGCCTGGATCACTGTCATCTGTTGAAGCGGTGAACATTTTAAAAGCCGTGCCAGCAAATATAAAACTTCTGTTTGAAAAGCCCTGACCATTAATGCTATATTTCAGGAACAAACATGACGTAATCATGTAAATCTCAAAGCAAACAAAGGCAAATGTTGTCAACATCTGCCAAATCCACAAATGGACAAGCCATTCAGGCAGTGTTTTTCTTTCCCTTGATGAAATAAGGGAACTGACCAAGGGACAGTGACTCCTCTGGGCATGTATTCAGAGCAGATTAAATTAACAAATAGAGATATGCAGTGTCACCCTCTGATACATGTTACGTAAAACATACAGCAAAAAGCCTTTGATCACTTCCATTAGTCTCATATTGGATTTCACCCCTGACTTTGAAACCCATACTTTATTAAGCCTGTGCCACTATGGGGCACTCAACTCTCATCACAGCCATAAACTGAGAAGATGCCTTGGGCAGGGCATTACTGCAGGGATGCTTAAAGAAAACTGAGCCTCGACCACCCAGAAATGTGACCCAGTATGTCTGATTTAAAGCAGATACACTGGTAGTTAACAAGGCAAACACTCTTAAATCTTTCTGCTTTTAAACAACTCCCCTTTCAAAGGAATACTCCAGTTACTCTCAAGCTGTAAATATACCACACAAGTTACGATTAATATGAAAGTTTTTCAAATCCAACCCAATCCAGATGGAAACTTTGTAAACTTCATCCCTGCTCTGTTTTGGTGTCACCACGCAAACCAAAAAAAGACAATTCTCTCATTAAAAAAAATCCGGGTACAACCTGGTTGAAAAAAAAAAAAACTGATTTAATCCATGCATAGAAGCTTGTACAAAGCAAGGTTTAAAAATGATCCTGACAATGCGCATGAAAACTTTGGATCAGAGACAAATGAGTGATGTCACAAACACTGTGTCTGTATATTACACAGTCTATGGTAAGTAAGTAAATAACACGAGAGAAAAGGAAAACCAAATGATGCATCAAAATTGATATTTTCTCTGGGGATTTCCATTGTTTTTGAGGATTTGAGAGTCATCTACCTGAGATTAACATGTAACACCTACATTTTCCGCATTTTTTTCTAAGTAGCCGCGCTGCTCACTGAGAGACACAATTGCAACATCATGGCAAATTGTTCTGTGAAGTCTTGTGAAAACCAGTTTGAACTGTTGTTGAATCTTAAACTTAATGCTTAGGCTTATTCAAAAGAAAAGGAATAGAAAAAGCCTTTGTAATCTGTGGCTCCAGCAGAAGTTACAATTTGAACTCCTCCTGTCTGTGGGATACTGCAACACTTTCCCCCATCACTGAGGATATTTCAAAAATAAATCTAAATGCTTAAATTATATCTAATTCCAATCTCTGGCTCATTGGCTCCAATGACTCTGATGTTTAACTACCACTCACACAGTCCACTTTTCCAAGTCTGTTTCCCCAAATCCCTGCTGAGCATACATACTGTAACCAAACACACTTGAGCATTGTCTTGCAATGTGTAATTAGCTGTATTTGTCATCAGGCTATGAATAGTAATTTTCCCTGCTTCGACCTCAGAGTTTGTGTAAATGAATAAATATATACCCCACTGCCAGCATGACCCACCGTCACCGAGGAACAGAATGATGTTCTTGGCCTGGTGATCCCGAGGGCGGAGTTTCAGCGCAGCATCCAGTGTTGCCCTGGCCTGAGCATCCCAATAAGCTGGTTCCCTCTCCAGTTCATACAGCTCTGCGTGATGGACATAAAGAAGGTAAAGTGAGATTAGTGTGCTGAAATGACCCAAACTGGGAGACCACACAGGTTTAGAATCATGTATGTTTGTGAGATCACTTGCTTAGTATTTGTTTCAGTTTGAAAAGCTACACTGCCTGTGAAGCTTCCTGTATGTCTGTTGGTGTTTCTTCCTGAGACTTTGAATCACATTTAGCCTGGGGTTAGACGAGGGAAGGGGTTTCACAAGAGGTGTCAAAGTGACAAAAACAGAAGAAAGAAGACACTTTGGTTTCTGTCGGTTCATGCCCATTAAGAGGCTCCCAGTGTAGGGAGGAAAATTCCTTGTGCTGCAAAACCAAAACAACGGAAAGACAAACAGTCCATCCCAAAGTTTTCACAAACAGGTAAACACAGGTAAAAATATAAATGTACAAGCTTTTATGCTCCAACAGACTTTCTATTATAGCTCCACACCTATTTTTTTGCCTCTGTACAAACTCACCCTCTCAGCAGATTGAGGTTACCTGCTTGTACCGTCCATTTGTCTGACCACAAAATGCCACTAATATCCCAAATGCAGGCTGTAATAATAGCACTGTCCTCTCCTCACCTTGAATGTCCACTGCAGCCCGGCTCAAGGCCCAAAGCAAGGGGCCCAGAAGGATGAACAGGATATCAGGGGCCCTGCAATGTAGAGTCAGCATCTCTAATCCAAAGAGAAACCTGGAGGCTGGGGGGGATAGACACAGCCGGCTTTCTAAGCAAGCGCACCAAAACCAGAAGACTGACGCACAGGCGTGTACAGCGTGTGTGGCTGCTGAGACCTCCGGCCCTGCCTTTTTAAAGCCCCACTGGGTGTGTAGTGAGGAAGGGCCAACGCCAGCTCATAGGCTTAGAGCCACAAAGGAGGGAAGAGAGAATGTGAGCGAAAGAGGAAGAGCAAGTGGAGAGAGAGCGGGAGAGGGAGAGGGAGAGGGGGAGAAGCTGGGACCACACAGAAGAACATCAGCAACGCAGCCCCTCTTCTCACTTTAATTTCTGAAGAAGGCACCACCCCATTTTATTGTTTTAAAAGGTTGCTTTAATTTCAGTCTTCCTCTTTATCCCCTCTCTGAAGTGCCTGATAGAAATTTGAATGGTTCTTTGATGTGGTAATTGTATAATGGGGTTGTTGATGCAGCAGTCTCTCTTACAGAGGGAGAAAAAAAGGGTACCCAATTTGTGTTGGCATCCATCATGATCCAAATCATAACTGTGTCTCTTTCCATTTCTTTTCCCTCTTTCCCTGGAAAAACAACCCAAGTGAGGAAAGGAAACGCTGTCCATCCTATTCTTGAAAATATCATGATTGAGTCTTGATGTGCCCCGCTTTTCATGACAGGAAAATGGTCACATTTCCATTTCCCCTCCACTGAATTTATGCATTTAAAAGACCCCGATATTTTCCCTCCTTTTACTGAGTCAACTTGGCTAGTTTTTTTGTGGGAAGTGAAGCGAGGTTAGCATTTTTCTTCCGTGAGGTAGTGGAGACCGCCTGCAGAATAAAAATGTCTCCTACGCAAACACAACAGTTAATGTGTGAAATGAAGTGAGTTGGGGCCAACTTTGTTCCACCCGGCCAGAAGAATCGAATTCCATGCAAACGTCTCTCGCCTCATGAACCCGCGAGGCTGAATCTTGTTACAACTCATGGCTCTGGAAGACCTCTTTCTGCCAACTGCTCACCCGTTGCCAACAGGGGTGTGTGGTTAGTCACATGTGCCTAATCAAGACTGTAATAAAATCATAGCAGAAATCTGTATAGAGGGCTCAAATGATGCAGCCCACACCACATGAACTAGAAATACCAGTGGTGATGTGCAAGAGCAAGGAGAGCCTGTGGGGGCATGTCTGTCTGTCCATTTGTTATGTGTTTGCCCCTGAGAGAAAGGCGAGCTTATGCTGGGAAAGCCAAATTAGTTTCCTGCACAAGACAAGTGTAAACACCTGGTGGCTGTTTTTGGTCTCAGCATGGATCATCCATCCACTGAAAAGTGCTTGGCACCTTTTGTTGGCTGATTAAACGGCAGGCTTAAGTGCTCGTGGGAATGCAGTGAACTCCTGGGAATTTAGAAGACAAATATAAGGAGAGCATCACAACAACAGTTTAAGAAATGACCTATACGTTTCTGAAAGAATCAAGTACCTAAGCATTAATGTACAATATTCAGAGTCTTATATGAAAACTTTCCCACTAGTACAGCCTTATATTCAGAGTTTATAAATTAAATGTCTATGCAAATCGATTGTGACTTAAGCGACACAATCACCTCTTCAAAATTGATCTTCTCACTAACACGCCATGACAAATATTAAAATATTTTACCCATTTCTTCCCTTGATCACTCCAGGGATTTTTGGTAATGAGCCATCAAATTAGATTAATAAATAAATAAACATATTCCTGGCTTTTGATGGCAAACAAGCACATACAGGATATTTATAGTGGAGCAGATGGTGAGTTGTGTACATTATTGACATCAGAGAGCAGAGGAAACCCTCCAGTGGGGGGTTGTGCCTCACCATGTGTATGTTGAGGCCAATGCCCTGCTCTGCGGACAGAATAAAGAATGCACCTGTTTGGTTATCTCAATGAATGTAAATGTTGCAACTACAAAACAGCAGTATTTTTATTTACTTTAATCCAAGTGATGTTCAATACTTGGAACAAAAGCTCCACCCCCCACCTTTTTTTGTCTAAGGTATGCTTCACTGGGGCTGTTCTGCTTGGATAAACCTTGAAAATTACAGAAACATTTGTGAAGGAGCTGGTCAAAGTCATTCTTCTAAATGTACAAATTCCAATTTAGCCACCACACCTCTTAACCCTCCAACAATATCCCTAGGGGATTTTCACCCAAGCAAATGTATTTGCATGATTTTCATTATTTTGGATAGCTTGAGGCTTCTCTCTGACGTCATCAAAGGTAAGCATGATTCCCTGCTCCCTTCCCTGTTTCTTTTTTTTTTCAAAAGACATGTTTTGGGTGGTTTTCTCCCATTGTTTGTGTTTAAGGGGTAACATTTTTTACTGTTATTCATAATTGATAAAAGAAAAAAATTCTTTTGACCTTCACTGTGAAAGGCTCACATGTCCAAGGAATGGGTGGACTTGAGAAAAAGTTTACAGCTCAGTTATTCTGTTTTTAAGGCATTTTCATTGATGACTCCCTGATTTTTCAAAAATTTTAGAGCATGACTTTTCAGTCTGCTAATAATCCCTTTTTTTTTTTCCATGTTCGTGTGACTATTTCTTGCAATCGTGTACTATAGGGTTAATAGATAGACTACAAAACATTACAATGGGAGTATTCTGCTTTTCATATTTCAAACATGGACCAAAAAGTAAAATAAAAAAAAAAAACATTTCATGGGTGCAAATTTTGGAGAGCTGGGCCACAAACACCAATGCTGGCTCATAGCAATGTGCCTGACAGTCGTCCAGAAGACTGGCCAGTTAGAGAAAAAGAGACAAAGAAAGAGTCAGAGACAGCAGCTAAAACTAAATAAATCAGAAAAACTTTTATAAAACCCCATGATAAATTTAAAAAGAGGGGTTTTTTAATTCATAAATCCCGTAAAGCTGCAATGGAGATACCACAGGGACAGTTTTACAAAAAAGAACAATATCCTCCAACATACAAGTTTTAGGAGTAGATAGTGAGGCTGAACATGCAGCAAAATGTTTATAGGCTGGGAACCAAGCATTACATACGTAACATCAACACCTAACTTTAGTTTATTCAAAAATTTGCGATTCAAATAAAAATCTGGGTGCGCTGCTGGGCCAGAATGTGTGAATATGCCCTGTATACAAAGACTGAGTCCTTGTCGTAAGGGTTGCTGGTTCAAATCATGGCAACCGCCTCTTGCTGCATGCCTCCCCCCACTCAACTCCCCAACATCCACATACAAGGAAGTGCCTTGAAGTGCTTAAAATGAAGCTTTTTTGGAGGGAATTCCCAGTATGGTCCATATGTGAAGAACCTAAAATTGATCTTTTCAGAAATAGACATGTACACTGGTTTTACAGCTACTGCTAAAACCTACTTCTTCAAACACTCCCACTTGCCACCATCTGGATCCTGAGTCATTCTCCCCTTAAAAGTAAATTACAAATGTTACACCCCCCTTCTCTCTGCTTTTGACTAACAGGCCTCTTTTAACCTATAGACCCTGTAAATTACAGTGGTAAGCCAGATTTTGTGCCTAGATTACAACTCATGAAGGGAAATGTTTAGGTTCAGGTTGTCAAAGTGAGGATGTACATGAGGGCGGTGCCAGACCACACAGCTATGATTTCAAAGACTGCAGAAATCTCTTTCCTGACTTTTAAAGGATTGCTTTTGAAAGCAGATATGGTAAAGGTAGTGGAAGAGGGATGGCTGTGCTTCGGATGTTGAGGAAAGTGCTCTGGATGTTGGAAATGGTGTCTTTTAGAAGGGAGGGAGTCAGATATCCATCCAGAAAGAGACAGAAGAGACAGACAGACTGCCAGATCTTTAAGAGAATAAAAACACAGACAGCACTGGTGGAGCAGTTAGTCTGCCATGATGCCTGCGATCTATTTTGGCCTCTGCACAAATATGACCCCTTAACCCGTTCCTTCAAACACACAGTGATATCCTTGAGACAGATGAAGAATATATCTAGATCAATTTCAGGGAAGACCATAAATGATGTAACCCCACTTTATGTGAAGGAATGGAGGCTGTGACCCCGTTTCAAAGCACTTGGATAGCCACCCATAAAAGGTTTTACTGCAGACATGCGACTCAATTGGGGGACAATTAGAAGTGATGTGCTAAGAGACCCAGGACCCAGCTAAAGACAGATTCCAGCCAAGATGACTACCTCAACATCAAACAGTCTGACAGCTTTGAGAAGTGGCCCCTCTTACATTTTAATGAGACTTGTAAAGAAAATACAGAAAATATGTTTACCCTAATTAAACCATAGAGAGTGTGTGCGTGTGTGTTTGTTTGTGCTTTTGAGTGCAAGTGGGTGAAATGGTGCATGAGTTAATTAACGTTTAGCTGAAAGCATGAGTATGAGAGTGAAACCCAAAACGCTGCTGTTTGTACAAGAAAGACAGTGAGATTCTGTGTGTATGTGTCTGTGTATGTGTCTGTGTGACACAGATGTAAGCATGCATGCATGAAAACAAACATGTCTCCCTGTCCCTCTGATGTTTTATAATTGCCAACAGTTTGTTATGTCTGACTTCAAACCTAAAGGTTATGGCATGGAAAAAAGTGAATTGCCATAGCCAGCCTTTCAGCTCAACTTTTACAGTGAAGAATATATTACATTTGACATCATGTCCTGCTTTCATGGGCACATGGTGACCACATCAAATATTTGCTTATGGCTGTTGGTCTGCCACCCTCACACTTATTTCTCAATGTCTTTGCAACATCTGAAATAGAAAATTCTGACTCACCTGCAAAGCCACATCCGGTGAGGAGAAGTAAGACTAACAACACTATCATTTCAACCATCCAGCTTATTTCTCTGTCCCCAGCTCTTCTTTTTTTCTAGTGCCCAGTCATTGTAAACAGCAGACAAAGTTTTTCACCTCCAGTTTATCCAAGAGGCCATAAATAAATGATAGTAATTCTCCCCCTACTTCTAACATTTTGTAGCCTTGGCTTGCGTCTTTTCTTTGAGACAGAGGCAGAGAAGGAGGGGTACACACACTTATTTGAACTCACACACACACGCATCTGCACCACTCACCTTTTTACCGGTCTGCGTCAGTAATATTCATCAAATCAGAGAGCCGGTCTGTTTCCCTCCCCGTGCTGTCCGTCTACTTCTTTGATGAGGCATCAAATCAAAGTATTTTCTTCCCGTCCTTTGTGGACACGTGTCTGTCAGCAGCTCACACAGGTTGAAGCTTTGTAGTTTGCTGCAGGAAATGTCTGAATTGGTTTCAGAGCGGCAAAAGTGGGACAAAGGGTTTATGGAATGTGGAGAAATAAACAAGTAAAGCTCTACATTACAAATACAGGCATGTGTGTATAAACTTGCTCTTGTTATCCAAATGCTGACTGAAAGAGAGGTTTATGCAGGAAACAGAAAACAAGCAAGTACACAGACACATTCATATTCAGGATGCTCAAGTCTATTCTGATGGAGAAAATCTGACTTTAAATCAACACACAGAGAACTGTGGTGTACCTGCCTGGTATTCCTACCCTCCTGCTCAACTAAGCACTCTGCTTAGCCCAGATCTCCACATCAAAGAGTCCTCATTACTGTAGTCATCACACATGCACAGGAACATTTTGGGAGGGAGAAACAGAGAGCCAGGAGGGAGAAAGGAAGGTGAGGAGACAGAGGGGGTGAGGGAGGATAGCCATGCTTCTACGGCATGCAGAAATATCATTCATTACAAATCAGTCCCATCTGCTGTTGGCCACACCTAGCAAAAAATTGAACATGACTAGGCACAAACTCAAGGAATAGTCTAAAAACTGTGCAAAAATATTGTTAAAAGCCTTTTGAGTAAAGGATGGAGGAAAAGAGGCCAATGAGATGAATGCTTCCAATTAAAAGAGTCCAGTTCTGCTTTTTACAGTAGGCTCCCCACTTTCCTGTGTTGCTTTTAGAAAAGAGTCTGATTGCTTTCATTAGTTTCTGAAAATGTTACAAGATATTGTAACACATGCTCTGAGCTTTTTAAAAAGACATTTGATAGACCGTATGTAGCTGGACAAAGGCTTGTGTTTGCATCAACAACTTCCATGACTAATTAAACTATAAGCAAAGACATTTAGACACTGGTGTGAATATTGAATGAACAACGTACTAGCCATAGACTGCATCTAACAAACTGTAAGCAACTATGGCACATAACCTAGCGTTATCACTATTGTGCCTCTATGCTGCTTTGGCTAATGATTCACCCATGGGCTATTAAAAAAATAGATAAAGTCACCGTGATGTCACACATCTGTTTCTGAACAGAGTTTTGAAGCAGTTACAGGTACAGTTTTTGTACCAGGCTGTGAACATACTTACTTATGGTGTGAAAATCGCTTTTTCTTTGGCTCAGTGTGTGTGCCCTCTGGTACTTCTGTAGCCAGCCTCAAGCACTTTTGCATTGTTTCACATTTTCAGACTAGAATTTTCCAATTGGATTCACCAAATTGTAGCTTTAAGACATGAGATTTCTGAATGTATTTCCTATCCAGTCCCAAATGAAAAAAATCAGACAGTAACAATCCCCCCACTTCATTCAGCTGTAAAGTGACTGAAAGCTTTACAGAATATATAGGAAAGATATATACACAGCCAAGTTTGGAAAAATAACAACACAGTAGCTTTTATCGCTCATTGGCTTACAAAATGTGAGACCGCTAGCACACAAACAAGTAACATTATCATTCAACTATACATAGCCAACAATCGCATTAGCCTCAAAGCGATTGAATGCTGATAAAACCCTTTGAAACAGTGAATATGTATTTAAATTCCAACCTTCAACCACTTCCAAGCTCCCAGTGCTTTAAGCTAGCAAGAAGCTAGTGGGTGACAGCCATCTGCTCTGTGGTTATGTAAAAGTTACTTAAAATAACCCCGCCTACCCAGCTCATGCAATGTGAACACAGAACTTATACATTGTAACTTATGATTCCTGCTGCATGAACATTATGAACCCAGTGTAGTGGAACTGTTTCAAGTCCCAGTATTGTTCCTCTTCTTTGTGGCTTTTGTTTCCCTGCCGACAGGAAAGCAGAGTTCCCTCTCTTCATGGCCACCCAGGCGTGATGCATGAGCTTGTGGGAGGAACATTGTGTCAGGTGGTGAGGTCGAGAGACTCCACGACTGGCGCTTGAGGTCAGACATAGGTTTATTTTCCTGGGCAGGCTCCTATCCAAAAACATCCTCCGCAGTGTGCTTAGTGTCCGCCAGGTGTTGAACAGACAGAGCCTCTTAGGAGATCAACAGTATCATTCATTCAGTCGGTTTGGCTGTGGTCATTTCATTTACAGTTTAAGCATTCAGGTCACACACTCATGCAACAATAAGGCATGGGGTTGATATTTTCTGGAGGACCACCCAAGCGGCTGCTTACTGTAGATAAATTTTGAATTCACAGGGCTTCGAGTATTACAATGAGTATGAATGCCCCGAGACAAACCTTGCCTTTTTTGTCTTTGGTGCTAACCTGCATTCTCACAACAGATGAATAAGCAGCCAAGATGCAAAAAAAATGTTCAGTGAGCAATTCTTAACCTTCACTGATCCAGAAAATATTTCAGAGATCATTTGAGTTTTTAAGACCACCCCCACCACACAACACTCACCTGATATCTCTTGTGTGAGTGTACAACTGTTTCAAAGCATGTCACAAGATTCTCTCGAACACTTTGCTATATGTGAGATACTACGTATGTCTAAAGGGGTGAAATTTTAGGAGGACATCCATGGACCTGGGTGAATAAATCTTACAGACTTTGGTACGCTTCTGAATTTTCCCTATATTCCAGCATGAGGTTCATACTTTTGGTCTGAATTAAATGTTTCGATAACCACCGAATGGATTTGCTTTGAGCTTTGGTTTCCTACCTAGATTCATTACCTTACCAGCAGGTTTTATTGCTATAACTTGGTAGTCATTAAACTTTTTGAAATGCTATCAACAAATGAAACCCTTAGTTACTACATTACTTAATTGCTGAATGTGTCTGAGATATTGAAGCCTTTCTACATTGTTCTTTTGTGGATCTTTTATGGTTTTTCTGTTTAAATGTTATTGTTATTGGATTAATACCATGTGTTGTTAGATTTGCAAAAGAAGGTTTGAATAGTTCCCAATAAAACTTCTTTTTTGAAAGCTGTGAAGAGTCAGAAAGAATCAGCTGCCCTCAGCTCAATCCTCCATGTGTTTGTTGAGTTACGGCTTTGTGACATTCAAAGTGGGAGGGAAAGTTCACCACTGTTTTGAGGGAAGATGCTGTTTGAAGCAACATCTATGAGATTTTTTTTTCAGAGATGTAGGGATGGATAATGAATCTGAATAATGCATGAAAAGTTTTGCAAACAAGAAAATACATTTTGAATTAACTGTACAGCATCACAGTGATGCGTTAATTGTTTCAAGCTTTAGTTTGCAATGATGCTCATTTACACATTTGCCAAAACTTTATTAAAGCCATTTTGCAGGGATTGAACTTAATGTTTAGTGAGTCATTCCAGTAAGACAATTTCATGATTCACACAGAGGCTTGAAATCGACTATGAATAAGAGCCTGCAGTTTCTGCACATCGTGCCATTTTTGATAGCTTTCAAACATCACAGTCTCATCTCAGTTGTTGTGTAGCCAAGAGTTTGTTGTCTCTGAGGAAGAACTTTCAGTCCTTCTTCTGGTGAACTAGTGTTCTAAAGAAACAGTATTAAGAGACAGTATTGAGCCTTCTCACTTTTTAAATGAAGAGGTAAGCACATCAGGAACCCCTAACTGGTACACGACCCATGGAGGAGCGGGCATCAAACACCAAGGTTTGTCTGTGCAGCTGTGCACCCAAACAGGCTCCCAGAGGGTTGACCAATCTGAGAGTCCTGTAGCCTCGGTTGTCTAAGCTCCAAGGCACAGACCAGGTGACTAAGTTCCATGGCATAGACTGGCTGGCTGAACTATGGTTTACAAAACAGAGGAGTTTGAGTAGGATAAAATTGATAAGTTGTTTCAAAGAACTACCTGAAGAAGTTCAGAAATTCTATGAATTACTTTTCCCTCATAGGTCTTTTATTTGTCTTGTTGTTGACTATAAACCATGCTGAAAATGTTCACCAAAACTTCAGCCCATAAATGCTCTCAAGAAGAGCTGGGGTAATGTCTACTCTTTGGGATTCACTGTTTGGTCTACGGTAGTTTAAATTGTGTATGCAACTCAAAGATATCAACTCTATAAAGATTAGGAAGATATGAAAGGAAGATTATTTTATTAAATCGCTAATAATAAGAGGAATGAATATAGTAGATGGAGGCATATTTCAGTTACTGCTCAGGTCATAAGACTACAGCTTGTAAAAAGACATCTGGAATAACAGTTTCAGATTACTCTGAGTCAAACTGTATAAAGTGAATGTAACCTGATATATACAGTAAATTAGTGGCCTTCATCCGTCTCAGACGGTGGTATGCATTTCTTCCACTGTGCTGGTGCAGACTGACCAAAGACTAAATGTTATAAACTGGTGACTGTGTTGTGAAGTTGTCTGCAATGACTTTGAGACTTACAATCATTGAAGCTTGAGTGATAGCGTGTCATTTGTTGTTCTTGTGTCTGTGCCGCCACAGCAGTCACCACTTCTTCTTTTCAACTAAAACAAAAGTTTTGAAGAGATGCCTCTAAAAGTTCTCTCCCTCTCTCTAATGTGTGCTCCTGGGTGTTCTTTGCACCTTCCAGTGGCTGAAAAGTGAAATACAGGTTGAGAAAGTCAACATGCAACAAACACCTGCACAGGTTCGCTAATCGTTTTAATATCTCATCCAAGGCAATAAACTTACATGCTCCTTTGAACTGTGTCGCAACCTTGTTAAACATACAGTGCTCCTTAACAAGCCAAGAAATGAGAACTGAAGTCTGTTTAGAGCTTGGGGAGGTTTTACATGAGCTACTGTATAGCTTGGAGGGCTGTAGTGTGACAGAAATTAAACATGCATCAGCAAAGTAAAATAAAAATAACATTAGGGTGTGTGTGGAAATGATTAAAAAAAACAACAAAAAAAAAAACATTTTCTGTAATCTTTACCCCATAATAAGGTGAGGGGACACTCTTTATTTCAAGATTTGATCCATAATTACATTGCTTCAAAAGAGAAACTATTTTTTAACTCTCTTGAAATGTGTTTAAGAAACTCCTTACACAAATTGCAGGCATGCTGGTCATGGCTGAAATCAAAGTTTTCATTTCACACAAAGTGACTTAAATAGCAGAATAAAAGGTGGGGTGCAGTGGATCAAAGTCTTCTTGTTAAGCCGAACGTGATGCCATAATGAAGCTTATCAAAAGGCATCATCTGATTAGGGAACACTCACTCCTACTCTATCAATTTTTGTTCTTTATAAAGATAGATACAGTATAAGCTGCTGCAGAATGGTCACTTAGGTAGATAAAACAATCAAAAGACCATGATTGTGTGTGTGTGTGTGTGTGAGTGTGTGTTTGTGTCTCACAGTCACAGACATGATGATGAGGGCATGTCTAGGGGCCCCACATCTGTCGACATTTTCCATCTGCCAGTCTGACTCTGGCTGCCTTCAATTAACCCCTAACGAAAACCACGACTGCTTTACTGGGAAAGCAATCAAGCGTGTGGCAAATATTGTTTCTGAAAATTCCTCAGCATTTTTTTAATAGGATAACTCAATGCATGCACAAACCCAACATTAGAGCCATGCAGAAGGAGCCTAGAAAATAGATTTTAACACACACACATGTATTACAGTATCATCACACTTTTCCAGCACACGGCACGAGGAATAGAAACTTAATGCACCTGTAGTTCGTTCATATACATTCATACAGTGGTGGAAAAATAGTCAATATTTGGTTATTCAGACAGTGTTTGTCATAATATCAGTGTGCAGCAAATAGCTATCTTGGTTTAAAACAATGACTCTCACCTTTTGCACAGTGAGTTTCAGCTCCTTCCTTTTGAATGGAGGTTCACAGACCAAAGGTCAATGACAAAGAGATACCCTGCTGCCATCATCACTTAACTGAACAGAGATGTGTTTATATTTGCACATACTTTTTTGTAGCATAATCTATTGTAGCTTTTATCTTGGTTTTATTTATTTCATTTCTTTTTTTATTTCATCTTCCTATTTGTGCTTTTATTTTTATCAATTAATCTTTTTTTGTTTACCTTGATATGTTTTTCTTCCATATTTATCCAACTAGACCATGCAATCTGCTTGTATATCTGTTAAAACACTGTGCTATCCTAACACCTTTGCATTGTGCAATATCTGTTTAGCACAGCTTATCCTATTACAATCACAATTTACATATTGTAAATATTGCTTTACCTTTGGTAATCAATGCTCTTGATACATACTGCTTAGGTTGTACTTATCATTCATAGTATTGCTTATTTTATCACCCCTGTCTCATTTATTTTGTTACCCATGTATTGTATCAGGGGCTATGGTAACAATGGATTTCCCCCTTGGACTAATTAATTATTTCATCAAAATGGAAGTCATCATATTGTTGCAAAACAAATGTACCTAATACATTAACCAAACCTAGAAAAAAAGTTTTCATAGTGTTATTCATAGTGAAACATTGTGAAGTATAACTTCCTCTGTGATTTAATTTTCTTGTCATATCTGAATGCTGTAATAAGAGCTTTGATGGCTATTATTCTTTTTCATGCTCTCAATACGTTTTGATTAATAAAGCTGTACAGCTACATTTTGGGTATTAAATTAACTTCTGATCAGGGGGCGTTGCAATACGTCTCCAGTGCAGTAGGAGGCGGTGAAAAGGTTTGAATGTTGTTCCCTCGACCCCAACAAAGAGAGGAGGAAGAAGAAAAAGGCGGAACTCGATAGTTTCCAGAACAAATGTGTCAGGGCGACGTTGTTTTGGGACATTGGTCGTGGGGAAATTGTGAAATTGACGCGCGAACAATCGTTTTTTTCGTATTTGTTGTGGAAAGATGGCTGCTCCAGGTATTAAATCCGTCATTGACGATCTATGTAGAATTATCCGGAATTTCCCGTATTAAAATATCCTTATGTTTTGAGAACCAGGAGCACACGTTAATGCTTACTCTAACATTAGCTTTTGATTCATATACAACACATGTCGAACACCTGTGTAATAACTGCAGAGGCTGGATGATCTGTAAAGTTCAAAGAAAGTGTCTCTTTTTGAAATCCTCTGCTTTGCACTAAGTTTTCATACATATCTACATCTATAATGGTAGAAATGTTAGCTGCTCTAAGCATGTACTTATGGGAACATGAATGCGTCTCAAAATCAGTTTATACCTTTCAGGCTTCTTGGACTGATTAAAACCATACTGCATTATCACTTATCACTAAATCGAACAGCCTCTGGTCTCCATCGTGTAGAGGATTGATAATGATTAGCAGGTCAGATCTTAACCTCTGTTATCATTTCAAAGGGCCGAACAAGGACAACATCAGAGCTGGATGCAAGAAATGCGGATATCGTAAGTAAAGTGTGATCCACAAACTTGATGTATTTGTTATTTATAGGCTATATACCTCAGTTATTCACAGCAGAAGTTTACAATTAAATTTTTGATCCTGTCAGTTTTTGAACATTACTCAACACACATTTTTGCATTTATAATCCCATAAAACAACAGTACATTCTGTTAAAAATAGGCTAAAGCTTCCAAAAAATAATTCTCAGTCTTATCCTCATATTAAAGAATATTGAAGAATGGCTGGTGTAGGGCTGCACAATATTGATTGATATTGATTATTCAAGTTATCAGTATTGGCCTTGGTTAAAGCCAATTTTTAGGACTTAAGAAGTTGGATCAGTGCCCTCCACTATTAAGTTAGCATCTTCCAAGATGTTCACTGCAATATTTCACAATGTGATAATAATGCTATGTTTGATTTATAGGAACATAGTTATTTGGAAACAGGTCTATACTTTTCTGTGAACGTTTGTAGCATTAGGTTGACAAATACAACTGAACTACTTTGTTTTGTGGCAGTTCTTCAATCATTTTCTTCCTGACTTTATCCAACAGCCGGACACTTAACCTTTGAGTGTCGAAACTTTGTCCGGGTTGACCCGCAGAAAGACATTGTTCTGGATGTAAGCAGCACCAGCAGTGAGGAGAGTGAGGAAGATTTACCAACAGCTCAGCGTAACGAGAAGCTGAGGAGAGGGGCCCAGCATCGCAGAGGTAAAGAATAACGATTCCCAAAAGTTCCAACTGATAAAAGGACAAGAAGTAATTGTTTTTGTTTTTTGTTTTTTTGCCCCCGGAAAAAGGTGTTTTCGGTGTCGATACATTTGATTTTTTGCCCTTATTGAACTACAAGCAGCCTCACGTAGAATCAGAATCTCCAGATTTAAGTATCCAAATTGATCTGAATACAATTTTGTGCAGGCTCCCATGATGAAGATGGTGACAAGAAAAAGAGACGAAAAAGGAAGAAGAGCAGAGACAGATCAGCAAGAAAGAGGTAACTTTTTAAATAACTTCTGTTACTTAGGCCACATGAGGGCCAACTTCAAAAGTTTCTGTACAAGTAATTGAAACAGACATAGATCTCTGTATCTTTACACTCTCTAGATCAGCTTCATCATCGAGTGACGAGAGGACCATAAAAAAGAAGAAAAAACGCAGTCAATCCTGCTCTTCATCTGAAGAAGAGGAGAGGAAGAAGAAAAAGAGGCTGAAAAGTCACAAGAAGAAAAGCAAGAAGACCAAAGGGGAACATGGGAAGAATCACAAAAAGAAATCAAAGAAGAAGAAACAGGAGTCATCCTCCTCTTCCTCTTCCAGCTCGAGTGAATCCTCAGACAGTGACTGATACAAATAAACTGCGCCTGGACACAAAAAAATGTGTGACAGGCCTGGTCAACAAGGCACCTCAACTTGTCACAGAAAAGCATCAATATGAGAATTTAAACTTTTTTAAAGCCAAGGAACCTGTTTGAGTTCATTGTTGCTTTTTGTCTTACAGATCTGCTGTTGTCTTCATTACATTTAGGCTTATGGAGTACAGTTTCGAGACAAACCCAGAAAAACATCATTGGTGAAAAGCCTCATTTTTTTATTGTAATTTACTTCTGTAGAATATATCTTGATGCTCTGTAAGACTTTGTTTTGTTTTTTTAGGCTGTTACACTGTTATCTTGTAATTTGTACCTCCCCAAAAAACAGACAAATAATTGACTTAATCCTCTACAAACTCCACACATTTTCACAGATTGTTTTGCTGTACAAAGAAATGCCAGGTGGGAACATGGTTGAGCAATTTGTGTTATTTTTTTAAACTTTTATTCTGAATACTGTTTTTTTTGTAATTTGCCTGCAGCTCCCTGAAAATAATCTTGACTTTTTATGGGAATATTCCACAACATTATGTGGCTCAGTTGTGAAGGTGTCATGTGGTGGTCCTTACTTATTTGGTTCTCACTATTGTATTTTTTGTAATTAAAAGTATATTTGTAGTACTCTGTTTTTTCCCAAGTTTATTTTTTGAAATAACTTGTTATTGCTTTCAAAAAGGCTCTGACATTGTAGAATAATTCACACCAGAACTGTAATGTAATTGTGTGTCCTGTGGAGGGCGGTGATGCACCTTTTAAATGCACAAGAACCCCTATCAAAAGAAATGAATGTCTGTGAAATCCAAAGTCTAGCAATTAAAGGTAACAATACAGTGTACACTAAAGCAATTGCACAACACCCCATATCTAACAGAAGATCGAATCTGTGTGTGGCATTTTGTTAAAAATCAATTAGATGGAAATGAAGAAATAAAACATTGGCCAACAAAGTTCAGAGCATTATGAAGGGAAAATGTGTTAGGTAACTTCTGCAGGCTTTTGAGTTTAGCCTGTAATAGTCATGTATGCAAGTCTGCAACTTTACAAAAAGCAAAAAATAAGGTTTCCTTTAAAGCAGGGGTCTTCAACATATTTTGGACCAAGGACCATCTAACTGATGGGGAAACATACCTGGGGTCCCCTTCTCTCCTAGGAAGCTGGAAGCAAACGCTGGGTGAACTTTTGCAGTTTTAGAGAGCTACCGTGCTGCTGAATGTGTTCATTTCTGACTGAAAGATAAAATTTATTGCCTATGTGTATCCATTGATGTGTGTTCAAAAACAACAACATGAAAAACAAGAGAAATAGTGACTGACACATTTGTGAGAGTATAAGAAACTTGCTAAAAAACAAAAAAATCCATGCAGCACCTCCACAGGCCCCCCAGGGAGCATGACCCCCCTCTGCTGAAGACCTCTTCTTGAAAGTGATGAGTCTCACAATTCATGCTTTGGCTTACATTATTTATCTTTGCCCCATCTAGTGGTCACTGTTGAAACTTTGGATGATAGGTATAAATTAACTAAAGTTGTAGCTGTCATCTGTATGGCAAAGCATCACCCCTCATTTTAGAGGGTCACAACATCTGTTACTAATAAAAAACACCAAATCATCAAAGCTAGGGAATAAGTAACATGTTGCCTGGTCCAACTACTAGTAACAGGGGCACCTGCTCAATTTATTCAAAGACTTGACTGAATCAGTCTGTTTTTGTACACATAGTAGAGAAAACAGGAGAATTGTAATCGTCTGAGTTTTGTGAAATTATGATTGTTTTGAAATATTTGTCCATGCACATGATATTTATTAAAATGGCCTCCCTCCCATAGTACCACTGTGGCAACCTTTGCTCAGAGGGGTCCGTAAAAATCCTCAACAGTCTTATTCAGATCTCTCTCTCTCTTTCTCTCTCTCTATCTCTCTATCTCTCTCTGTCTTGTCTTCTGCTTGATCTGAGCTATGTGACAGATGTTTATAACTCTACTATTAATTTCACTTTGCCTGCGGGAAGGGGAGCTCTTTAAAAACATCTGTTACATCCTGACAGCTACATGCATGGCGACTGAGCAGAGCCTAACATTGTGACATCTCATTTTCCGCTCCTTTATCTCTGTGAGGACTGGAAGGCAGGTACGCCTCTTTACAAAATAAAACCCTCTACCTACAGCCAGTAGAGGTAATGACTTAGGAAGTAAAACCATGCGGAGGTGATGGAAATTGTTTTTCACTTTTAGATTACGTTTTAACCCTGGTGTAGTCCTGTTTCTTTGGAAGCCGGTTGACACTGCTTCTATTATCATTTATGTGATGGCTGTCTGATTGCACGTTGAACTTGCTGCCTGTCACTTGATTGGTCAGTTTCAAAGTTAAAATTTCAGGTAGAAATTGTGAGAGAACATTAACAGTACATTTTCAGGTGCAAGTGTTTCTACAGCTGTTGGATGTGTTCAAGGAAACAGTGGAAAGGGCATAATTCAGGAAAAACAGCTTGAGAGTGATTACAGGGCATCTAGATGGAGTAATAACATAAATGAAGTTTCTAACATAACGATAAAGCTTCTGAGTCCACAGATCATAGTTGTTATTACATGGTATATGGAAAACAACATTATTTTGTTTTCTGACTATCATGTTTGATGGATACATCATGTCAAGTCAGTTTGGTTCAAACCTCTAACAGTAGTTATTGACTAAACAGTCACTGCAAGAAATTGATCATCATTGGCCTGATTTAACCTCCCACTTCTGGCTGTAAAACCCATAACACTGGTCAGATCTCAACACTTGAGCCATGGTTAACAATCACCTACCATCACAGAGTGTAAACAGGAGAATAGTTGCAACTTGCTGGATTTCAGGGGGAAAAATGTCATTTTTGTGCAAGGTGACATCAACTCAAATGATAGAATAACAATTACTTTTATCAACACATTTTCAATATTCTACACGTGCAGCTAGAAAGCTTTAAGTTTTCAGTGGCTCTAAAACTGTGCATATGCATATTACTTGTACAAAGTTGTGACAAAAGAAACTTAAAGTGCAGGAAACTTCATAATAACCCAGATGGTAAGAGGACAACTGGATACAGAAGAGCAAATGAAGTTGAAGGAGTGCTACCATGTGCAGCCGCACTCTGCAAACCATATGCTGTTTGCGTAAGACAGCGACTAGGTTTCTCTGTTTTTACCAGCTCATTGACTTTTATTGAGCCTGTTGGGCTGAAGGAAAGCAGAAAGCAAATGGGACTCCACTGAGCCATTTAAATGAAAATGAGATGGTCAATGTCATCTTTTCAGGAGTTTGGCTGCGGAAAAACTGCGATTCAGACATCTTTGAGGCGTTAATCTTAAACTTAGAAGAAATCATTATTGCAAAATGGCTGACCAGAAGGACCGAATTGTAGAGGTAAATGATCTCTCATCAACATAAGATGCTTTTCAATTTGTTTATATAGCTTAAGTAGATCAGTTTTAGACTTATGTGGGAGGCTTGGTTGCCTCTGCAGTGATGTCTGTTTTTAACCTTTCTTTGGATTGGAGCACAGAAGTTCTTTTTTTTTTTTTTTTTTTTTCCAGCGACGCCCTGCATCACACTTACACAGTTAGATTCATCCAACCAGGGAACAGCCCAGTACAACCACAGCCTCCCACTGGAGAGGGTGCACAGTACTGCTGGAGATATAGTTAAATGCTTGGCTCAAAGGCACCTCAGTGGAGTTAAATGAAGTTCAGGATTCTGTTTTATCACTTAGCCTGGACAATCAAACCTGCTACCTTTAAGTTGTTACTTCTCTTAAACTTAAGGTCACCACTACCACACAGCAGAGCACATCTTCCCAGAAATAAAATGAAAATCCCTTATGCTGCACTTTGGTGGGAACAACCCAAGCTGAGAGATGGCGCCGGTTTTGCGTCTGTAACCACTGTTGAAATATTATTTCAGAGACAAGCCGTCCCTGCATCTTGGAGCACAGTGAGCAGAGCACTTGAAAAACACATTAAGGCTAAGGGGCAAGTTGGAGGATATACATTTGCTACCAATTTAGTGTCTGCATCTTAGATTTCATTCTTCTCTTCCTCTCCTGGCCCTGAAACCAGCCCTAATGTAGTAAATGACCTCTAGGATAAATAGACAGCAGGCTGCATGACCCCAGCCATCAAAAACGGAGGCTGTAATAAATACTACATCACTGTACAGGAAGCGTGTTTAGACATTCTCCCAAAAACCTGCAGGGAAAGAAAACTAAAGGGGTGAGGAGGGTGAGTCTGTGTTCACCACTTTCTCTTTGGTCAAAACCTTTTTTCCTCAGGTCTGTTATTACCGGCTTAGTTCCTGGGTTCCCATTCAGTGTGGAGCTTGTTCATATAAACGCTGAGGTTATGAGGCACCGCTGGACTGACTGGGTGGCTTTCGCCAGGGAATTAACACAGGGTCGCATTGGATCAGGATCAGTGGGCCCTCGTGGGCTAACCTGTGTTGGAGTGGGTTGCTTGAGGAGGTGGTGGTGGTGAGGACAAGTTTCCTGGCTCTGGAATATGGGTCAGTCAGAACCCAAGGATGTGCAGGCCTTGATGTTGTAAATCATGGATTCTTCGAGATGCTTTTCTACTTTTCTACATCATTTTATTCAACCACCATTTTCCAGATCAGTATTAATGAGGTTGGGAATCTCCTCCTCTGAATGACCTAGCTTGTCTTTTTATAGACCTGGAGGAAGTGCAGTGCACTGCTGCAATGCCATGCTGCACAAATGAAGTGGTAGAGGCAGAGAAGTTTGAGGTCGGATGAAGTTGGTTCATTTGTAAAACGTGAGTTCAACAACTGTGGGACGTAGGACATATTCTTTAAAATCAATGGAAAAGCGTTGAAAATGACCAAATGTTATGTTTTTTAATTTTTAGCACTTTATGGAAATAGTTGTCGGATTATATTTTTCTTATACTACAGAGCAGTATGTTACAGAGCATTCATTGCCAAGGAAACAGTGCTGTACTAGGGATGAGTCATGACTTCTGATTATTACTAATTGTTAAATGATTGAAACAAAATTGTGTTCATGTGACCATCATTTTATCTATAAAAATATATTTCTTCTGATATTTTCACAACAATTTGGTAATAATATGAAACAACCTCCATAGAGTGGTTGTGGGACATCTGAAAACTGTTCACTTTTGCCTTAAAACAATAAAATAAAAACATTCAAACCACTAAAAAAAAGAAAAATCTGAAATAGAAATAACTGAGTATCAAACAGTAATTTTGGTTGAAATATCTGTCCCAAATTGGTAAAAAAAATATCTCTAATTTTTTTTAGATTAATTTTATCCATCAATTCAACATTTGATATAGATCCAAACTGCTGCAACAACTGTCTTTTACAGCTTATAGTCACACTGCTGCCTAATGCTGTAAGACATTTGCTTTGACTCTGTGGCCTCCCTCGTTGGCTAACTGAGTTGATTGTTAATCTCCTCTACATTCCTGTGCAGTTTTGATCTCATGGGTAGCATTTGCATATACCTTTAGGATGAGGTCTATTATCCGACCCATTAACACGCTGCCTCCTCTGACCCATCCACCCGTCCCTCTGGGGTCCAGAAGGTGGCAGGAGTGTCACTGCTCACATCACACCAGCAGGAAACAAGTCTCAAGCTGCCCGACAGCTTCAGCACCACAGAGCTTTTCCTTTTTGCTCCCCGGATGACGATGGGTGTTTTTTTTTTTTTTCCTTCTTTTTTTTTTTTTACATGTCCCCAACATCAGACACATGTGGCTTTTTCAAAGTCAAACGACATGGTGTCATCTCTTAGCCGGGCACATCTGCTCACTCTTACTCTGGTTTTAGTGTTCTTTCCACTGCGCATTTATATGGAAAGTGTTGTGTGCCTTTGTTCTGTTCTGTGGGGGGTTTAGTGTCCCTTTGTTAGAAAAAGACATCAAACACAGCCAGAGGGGTGCATGATGGCTTGAGCATGATCGACATGGTTATTTTTTCTTCTCTTACATTAGTGCTTGTTTTCATAAGACAGAAATAAGAAACTAGCACAGATGTCATCACTGTATTTTAGTCAGATGTTCAGTGTTTCGCAATCCACTGGTTAACTGAAGTCATTGTCGAGGTGTTTAATATTAACATACGAACCGTCTTTCAAAGGCTTTTAGAAAGTGTACACCATTTTTAGATCACCCTGCAAAGTTCTCAGCACATCAATGTCTATTTTTATGTATTTGGGAAAATGTTCTTGGCATATTGTATCATGTTCTGGCCTGTGATTTCTTCTGGTCAGCTGGAGCAGTTGGAGGGTTTAGTGCCTTGCTTTGCTGCACCTTAACTGTGGTTTTGTAAGTGAGTAAAGTGTTTCTTTTTTCCACAGACAGTTTCCCAGCTGGTACAAGATAGAAACCAGAAACACTCTTGTCACAAAGCTCTCTTTTGCAGTTTGTAACAGGAGTTTGTAATTAATGCCTTGCTCAAGGTCATTGTGACAGTGGAGATTTCACAGATTTTACACGAGCAGCTCCTCCAGTTTACAGTTTACAGTTAAGGTTTTATTGAATGGTTGTTATGTTATTTTAGCAAAAGGAGGGAACACTTTGGCAAGAGAAAAGTGAGACAGCTTTGAGTTCTAGTTTGAAGTTTACCTCTATTTCTGTCTCCAGAGCAATACCCCTGGTTGTATTAGATGTTCAATTTCATGACCGCCATATTAATCGTCACTGGTGCGAGCTGTTTTCTGTACCACTGGGGGTTTTTGCTGCTCCTTTGCTTTTGGCCTTTGTCTCTAAACTTTGACTTTTTATTTCAGAATTCTGACTTTAATCCCAAAATGTAAATTTTTTAAAAGTAAATTTTGACTTAACATGGACCATGTCTCCTGCATGCTTAACATCTTGACAGATTGTAATGTATTCTTACGGCCAAAAAGGAACACATGTCCGGGTATGGTCACCCTAATAAATATACCTGAAAGGGTACAGGGTAACTGTTCTCTCACCACATCAGGTCTTGGCATTTCACATACTCATGTTGAGTGGGAAGGAGCTTGCAGAACAGAGCCATACCACCATATGTAACCTTTTGCAAAAAATAATTTATTATTTTGATGAGAGCAGTCATGACTGACATTAAGTTCAATAAAGTTGCTTTGCATTGAAAGTTTCAGTGACTCTAAATCTTTCTAATCCAAAGGGCTTTGTAATATCTGCAGGAGAATTTTATGGTCCTCTTTTCAGATCTATTATGACTGTACAAAATAGTTTCTTATAAATTTAGTATCTGGCCCATAAATTGAAAGTCCCCAGGGTGAAATGTGGCAACGTCTGTAAATGTCTAGGTGGTCGGGTAGATACATTTGTAGAATTGTAGAAAAGAGGAGATTACAAAAGAAGAGGGAGAGGGGTAAGCCTATTAAGCAATAGGAGAAAAGTAGGTTTTGTGTGGGTGTCTTTTAGCTTTCAATACCAACATTTTATTCAAAGGATCAATTAGTCGTTCAGGCCTGTGTTTAGCCTTCAATTCTATACATCAGTGCAGCTTAATACTCTGTCAATTAAAAGGCAATTTCTGTACTAATGACCTTTTTTCTCTGCAGTATCACAGAGAACAGCCAAGCTGGAATATCCTTGGGAGCTACAGAGAGAAAACTGTTTTATTGTCAGTTTCAGAGGAATGCCTGAATGGCATGTAGTGTTAGAAAAGAGCATAGCTGTAACATTACCAACATATTTTTTGTCTTCAAACAGTAACTTTTGGGTCAGTACTGCTAAAAGAAAAACAAACAAACAAACACAAAACATAAAATAGAAATGGTTTTTTTTTTTGCAACGATGGTCTCAGGTTTTTTTTTCTTTTCTTTTGACATTAAGAGGAAAAGTATACACAAAAAAGTTTTATGGGTCAAATGTTGATGTTTTTACCACTTCTTTCTTCCTTTTCCTGTCAAGTCAGGTGCGGACATTTTCAGATACAGTAACGCAGGCATAGAGATGAATTTGATTGCAGACCATGAACTGTTTCTTAGATTGATTAGGTGATTGTTGTACATACAATCATGCTAATACTACACAATCATCTGGCCTTGTCATATTTTGCAAGGTGTGCTAGGGTCTATGCAAAGAGTTGCATCCATGTCTAGACATCTATTTTCATTAGAGACCGTTTGACCTGCAGGAGAAGGATGCATTTAATTGAGCAATATATCTAATTAAGATTCAGCCAAGATCCTAATTAGACAGCATTGATGGCTCACCATACTTTGGGCTGACAAAACAGGAATTTTAATATTGTGTGAAAGTGAAGCTCCTGTTCCAAGCATTACCTGACCCTTTTTGGAGCTTTTATGTAGCCTTGATTGAGGCTCTTGATCACAGAAACGAATAGACACAGCAACACTAAATGCAGTCCTGCACTTGCATTCAATACTTTTGCGGGTTTCTAATCGCCAGTGAACAGCTCCCACCAACCTGCTTCTTTTTAGGCCTGAGTGCAGCATTGTCAGTTTTCATTCATGACTTCAAACAGACCAGTTGTAAAAATTGGTGAGGAGCACAGCCGCAGAGACGGTGGTAACCAGAGATGTTTTCTCAGTTATTCCCTCATGGGTTTGGGTATAACCACGCCTGCAGTGCATGGGAAAGGCAGTTCATAGCAACAGTGAGAAAGAGAGAAACAGGGTGAGAGAGGGAGAGATACAAAAGGGAGGGGAAGAGCATGAACGAGACAGACTGAGAGAGGGAGAGAGATGATGTCCAAGTCTGAGGTTAGGTTACAGAGAGACATGGGTCATTGAGGTGAAACTGATTGTAGAAGAGAAAGCATGGTCTCCCACACATTTTAAGTAAGAAATGATGTGTCACTTCATGGAAAAATAAATTAAAATATAAAAATTGGGAAAGTGACAGTACAAAGCCATAACAAAGTACAATATTCCCTCTGTAAGTGGGGAGAATTCACTTTTTTTCACTACACCTGCTGCTTATCCCTGACCAAAGTAAAGCAAATGAAGCTGAAATATCTTAAATTGTTGAGCTAATATTGCAACTTATGATAACAAGACTTTCTGTAAAATCCAGAAACATCCATGTTTTGCACAGTCAGCTTTTGGGGCGCTCTTAGGGGGCAAAGCACTAGCTGTGTTCCTGTGGGAAGATTTCCAGTATCATCAGCAATGTGCTATTTCTATATGACTGAAGCTCTCTCTAGTACAAACTGGCAATGGCACCCTTACAGACTACTTGTACAGTTGAGGAAAGCTTGCCGCACCACTGATAGATGACCAAACCTTCTGCCAATGACCAATTTACCGAGGCTATCCCCTCTGTTGGTCATTTGTGGCCTTAAATTAAAGTCTTCTTAACCCAAATTGCAATCCATAATGTCTATTTACTTAATAGTACACCACCGTTTTCTGTAAATACATGACTATGAGCTAACAAGGGAGGGAGCACTTTGGTCAACTGTGGTTGTATTAAATGTGCTGAATAAATAAACTTTGAGCAGACTGGACAATGTTCACCAAAATGTATTAAATAAATAAAATACGGGTATTTGTATTTGAAGCTTAGACAATATGATTATGACTCTGGGGACTGGTGCCTCTCATGGGATTTTGTTACCTTTGTTGTTTGATCTTTATTGGTCAATTTAATTCTTTAATGTATTGTTAAGATAAGCCATTTTTGTTGCTGTTAAAGGTTTTTTCAGTATCTTAGTCCCAAAAGGTCACCTTTTAGGAGGGGTGCAACACTTTTCCTTTTCTTTTGTTTTTGTTCTGAGAAATAAATACAGATGCCAATGGAAATCGATAGTGTAGTTCCCCACAGTGTAATTATCACAAATCTAAATGATGTTGTCAAACAAACATCAGAAAGACCTTTTATTTAAGGACTTTGCATTCTTCAAAAGTGTTATATTGTGGGGTTGAGTTTGTTTAGAATGCTTTCCAGCATAATGAACATGAGGAAGGCTTTGAAAAAAAACATCGACTTTATTCATATAGAGTAAAAATATCCAGAAAGTTTATAAGCTGAATACAAAATAAAATCTGTGTACTTTAAAAAACTTCAGTCTCCAGAAAACTTTCCTGGCAAGTTGTGTTAGGCCAAAGTTAAAAGACTAAGAGGATGAGAGTTCTTTGGTTGGAAAACACGCATGGATTAGTGTGAGTCATTGAGGTAGTTCATTAAAGATATATTTTAAGTCCTCAAGGGACTTGAGTGACACTTCTGTTCCAACTTATGCTTCAGCATTGTTGTTTGATATTTGTAGGTATGTTACTTGAAGTGAAAAACCTGACTATCTCTTAAGGGTTAGGGTCTGACACAGTGCTAACACAGTCTTTGGATTTAAGCATCCACCAATTGGACTCATTGAACTTCTGTGAATTTTGGAGGTGGGTGGGCGGTAACAGGTATTTGTCAGGCTGGTCTGATTGACCCAAAGTAACCACATAAATCTGTTTTTAATGTGTCTGTCTGTGCAGAATAGGGTGCAGTATAGGAAAGAACATTCATCAGTCCAGGGTAGGCCTGGTGTTTTACTACTTGACTGATCCATGCAGGAAAGTGACCACATCCAGAGAAGGGCATGTTGGATTAATTTCTGGCTTTGGACAATTCTATCAGTGAGTGAAACAGTCATTCAGAATACAGACTATTCTCAGAGAAATGCAAAGTCTGCACTTCGTGAAACGTCTAGAGTTCATGTCCGTTTTTTTTTTCCATCTTTTCTTTCTGCTCTCACATAGAAAGGTCTCGCTCTATGGCACTTTAGCTAACAGCTAAAGAGATTGTTTTTGCTCATTACTGCTGATGACTTGGGAAAACTCTATATAAATGACAACATATTCAGTTCATGAAATGATAGATCTATGACTCTTTGTAGACCTTAATGGGATAACAACAACGAGAGCAAAGTCGGCACCTGAAAGGTTCCAAATCATACTTTCACTGGACACATCAACAAGGAACTTTTGGACAAGGAACTGTTCGTAAATTGAGGCTTTGATTTTGAGTAAGGCTGCTGCTGTTTTTTAACAATATGGTGAAAAGTTACCAGCACATTCAGTGACTTGTAATTCAAACATGTTTCAAGCCAAGAGAGTAATTTATGACATGACTTCAAAACTGCTTGGACACTTCATTAAAGGTAGGGTCTGCAGGAATTTTCATTAATGCTTTTAAACACAACATCCAAACTAGGTTCCTCCTCCTTGGCTCAGTGCCAGCTGCGGAGCACTGCCTCCAACCATAGCTACGTGAACACACACTCATCAGCCCCTGCAGCATTGCTTTTCTACATGGGAGAGATCCAAGAGCCGCACACCTGACTGTTTGCAGGTAAAAAAGGTATCCTGTAAAAAGTGTATCATTCTCCCTTTTGCTATCATCAACACGCAATGTGTAATAGAGGGAAGAAGCGTGTTAATAGTTTTCAAGTGACATCATATGCATGAAACTGCCCATCAAAAACAAAAACATTCAAAGTTCTTGCAAAGACATTGTCTTCATCTTTCAGTTCCTTTGAGTAACTCATTTTGTCTGCTGTTGACAGGTGATGCTGATAATCTTAAGAAAAATTTAAAAAGCCTTTCTGTGCTTCTACAGAGTTAATGATGGAGAAACTGGTGAAGCGGAGTCTCTCTAGCCCTAACCATATCACCTTTTCTTGTCACTGAGTTACGAGAAAATCTATCCCCTGTACAGTATGTGTGTGGTTTGAGGAATTAGCTACTCGACCAAGACTGTTTTTGTACTTCCCTGATGCAAACTAAACTTATTAGTCTGGAGATTTTTCTTTGTGTATTTCTTACTCTTTTCTTCTTTTTCAAGCACTTTTTGGGAAATTGGAATTAGGTTATATGAAATGTCATTGTTTTTATAAGGGTTCAGTAAAAGAAAACTGAAGCTGTCAACCTGGAGTTTTCCAATACTCTTATCTTCCACAAATCATTTCAAACAGCTTCAAATTGATGATGTTGCTGTTTTGACCATAGCACCAGTTTGAACTTTAAGAGTCATGTGGCCAGCTTATACTTAAAAGAGAGTAAAGTTCTCAGGGAAGGGCTCCTGAATGAAAAGATAAAACTTGTTTCTTTTGAATCTCCACTTTGATAGATTGGAGTAGATTTCAAAGTAGTTGGGTGAGGGAATCATTTCCTCTCACAAGACCATGCAAATTGAAAACCAACATTACTTGGTGACTGTTTGACAGAATCTCTGATCTCGGTTTAAGTAGTGGATATTGTTGTGACTTCAGTAGGCAGCACACAAAAGAAGTTCACAGGGAGGCCACGGGAGATATCTGTATTGCAAAAGGATGGTTCCTTTTCAAACAACTAGTTTCTGACATCATTGGTCATTGTCACAGTGATTTAGAAATGAGACTACAACTGGGCTAAGAAAGGTCACCATTTAAAAATGGTTGCTGGCACTTGTGAAATCTAATTGGCCAAATGTGAATGAAAGAAAAAAAAGATTACATTTTTGTCAGTTATCATAAAAGTTATGATCAAAACTTTGTTGTTTCAGTTTTCAAAGATGTCCCCAAATAAGTAAACATGTAGAGTGTTGTCCATAAATCCGTTACCAAAGAGACAGAAGTGTGTTCATTGTAACACATTACACAAAAAACTTCAGCAAATTTGAATATCAGAAACTAGTGAGTAAACATACACTGAACCAAAGTACATGCGTGTAGATTCTCTGTGCTACTCCATAAGTCTTTCTATAATTCCTACACCTCTGACTCCACATTTAAACATCATTTTTTTATTCCATCAGCAGACATAATCTTTTTCACTTTCCATAAATTAAGAGAAATCCACAAAACTTCTCGCTGAGAAGTTTAGAACTAAGAATGGAGACAGGAAGCGCATCTACAATGCTGCCCCCCACCCACATTTGTTATGGCTCTTCTGGGTGTAGAGGGTCTTAAGATACAAGTCAAGGTCAATCTTGGACCCTCTGATAGCAAACAGTGTGATACGCCCAGTTCAAATAGAGACCACTGAGTCACATTTGAGGAAGTGGTGACAGATAAAACAGGAGAGAAGTCAAGAACATGAAAATAAAAACTTAACTACAACTCTAAACAATGACTCAGAACAATGATTCAGAAATTAAACCTTGAATCAAACAGATTAAGATTATTGATATCTTCAAAGCCCCACCCATTTGCCCCAGACATGACGCTGGAAATGTCAGGTTTGTCATCATTGAGCAAAAAAAGTGTCAGTTAACAAGAAAAAGGGTGTGCCAGACAGTCAGAGCACATTATCTAGAGTCATAGATAACAGCTACATTACTTTTCTGTAAGAGTATAACTGTTATTTTTTAAGTCTTCTCAAGAGTAGCAGAGGGTGAAATTATAGAGTTCATATCACAAAACTTTTTTATTGCTTTTTTCTGCAATGGTAATAAAGTATATATCCAAGTATTACAAAATAAAAAGGGTTCAAAATGATCTTAATTGTACCTATAATTTTCCACAATTGCTAGAATAAAATTTACATTAGCAATCCCTAGATCTCTCTCTAGTACACAATAAACCTAAAAATAATACAAGATCTGTATTTAAAAAGAAAAACTCGAAGGTAATTCTTTGTGTTTCAGGGAATCAGATTTTTGAGAGCGTATCATAGTATGTGGCTGACCACCAGCTTGACCATGTTATCTTGTGTTGTGTTATAAGGTCTTCAGAGTACAAGCCTACTTTGGCCCAGATTGTAGCTACTCTGGTTTGTAGCTTGAGTCTATTCACAAGTGTCTGGGATAAAGTCCAAGACAAAATTACCCCTCCCCCCTCATTTACTGGGGCACATTTTACGTGCAGGAGTTTAAATGCTTGGAATATGTTTTATTTTGAACAGGGTTATGATCTCTAATTAGCTTTCCTGGATCAGGATTCCATGATTTTTTGTTTCCAAACAGAAACAGGCATGTTCATTAATGCATAAGAGTATTTCTTCAGTCTCTCCCACGCTCCGTCAGCCTTTTATTAACAGCTTCATGTAAGAGGAACCCAGGCCCTCACCAGGAAGCCCACCATGCACCACTGCCAATGTGTGGTAAATGGTATCAATATTGGAAAGCATATGAATACAGAACAAAACCTAATGCCAAACACTCCCTCCTCATTTTCATATGAAATAACAATTGTTATATATAATATATTGTAATCATAATTATAGACATTATATGATATATTATTTTTTTGAATTACAAAAAAAATCTCCAGCACATGATATAAATTCAATAGATCTTTAATATTCCTGTTTACTATGTAGGGGGCTCCATCTCATCTTTCTTCCATAGATATTTCATAGAATATTGTCTTGGTTTGGAAATCATTTTATGGGTCTTGATGAGGCTTTTCCTTCGCCCACTCACCCATGCAACACTCTCACCCTGATCTCATTAACCTGGGGCTCCTATGTTTATCATAGAGTCAACATTTGTCCAGCTTTCCTACTTCAGTGCCAGAGAACAAAGGTTTTTCCTTTACTGCCCTGGGAAAATGAACCACTTTTGGGAATAAGTATGCCCGCATTGTGGAATAGGTTTGAAGCTGTTCTGTTTGTAATGTATAGTTTGTTTTGCATAAATTCAATTCACGTCCCCTTTGTAGTCTCCTTTCCTTGGACCAACAGGTAAAAGATGAGGGGTTTCCATCCTGGTAGGTGGAGGACATGGACGCCCTTGTGAAATCCCCTTGTATGATAAGTCACATCATTGGTCCTGCTATGATGTCAATCTCATAGATGTAGTTAAAGGACAGCACTCATCAAGGGTTCACTGTCTAATTATAGCCGAGTATTGCCATGACTGTCATCTGGAATCGATGGGTGATTCCCAA
The DNA here is from genome assembly GCA_008086565.1 of Thalassoma bifasciatum. Classification (NCBI taxonomy): domain Eukaryota; kingdom Metazoa; phylum Chordata; class Actinopteri; order Labriformes; family Labridae; genus Thalassoma; species Thalassoma bifasciatum. Next base: position 358,208 of record RPOG01000019.1, read on the forward strand.
ATGCATCCTCACCATTAGCAGCATCAAATTAGCCTGCTAGCTTTCAGCATAAACATAAATCCCCACCTGAGCGCCCCAAGTTGAGAATGAGAAGGCAAATCATTCTTCAATATGTCTGTATAGCACCACAGTGTCTACGCCTGGGGATTTATTACAGGTCCAATTGCTTTTCAACCTCTCCAGGACCCCTAGCTAATCGCCAGGCAAAGGTTTGACTTAACAACTAATGATCCAGCATAAAAAGAGAGGGAAGAATTATGTCATCTGAAGCTGGCTCGTAGTTGTGACTGGGAAGCCTCAGTGGCCCACTAAAACTTAGGAGGGCAAGAGGAATAGAGCAGTCAAAAGACGGATGGGCAGGCCTGCAGTGTGTCAGCTTCTCTGCTTCCTGAACTGTGGGAAACCCCTTCACACTGTGAAACGTCCTGAGGATTCCCTGCTAGCATTTACCTGCCCAGCACTTTGCTGATTTTTATTGTGAGATCCCATCTTAAAACTACTACCCTTGTTTCTATTTTGGGGGGGCCCATACTGGGCTGGGCATAGCGATGTTGCAACCAAAATAACTCAATAAACTTTTAGTGGGAAAGTTTAATACCTATGCGGCTCTTGTGTGGTCTCCTTTTCATGATAAAGGCCTCATTTTCCACTCAAGCTCTGGAAACTCAAACCCTAACATGGGCTCCACAGTGACTTTCAGAGGAGTTACTGGTCCTGGGGCCAAGTTTCTGTTACAGCCTGCTACTGGACACTTCATCTGTTGGCAGATATCCTAACTAGGCTGAGAAAGTATTCTACCTGCTCCCAGGCCTCCATGTAGTGTTGTGATGATGTGATCCACAAGTCAATCCTGAATGACTGCAATTTTTTGCATTTGACTCAACTGTATGGCTCTTTTCAAGGAAGTTTTTTGGGGCTTCTTGTTTTTGAGCTCAATCAAACTTGTGATGTAAACACAAGTATGCTTATTTCCATCTATGAAAGTTTTAAGAGATTTGCCTGCTCACATCATACAGCAAAAGAATGCCCAGTAGAAGAGGGTTAATTCCATTGAATTAATAAAGTTTGAATGATCCACATCAAACAAAAGCCATTAAACAGCGCCAAGGGTAAAATGTTCAGTATGCACTATTTTGTGGGATCTCATTTTGATTACCAACACACTGATTTATGGACTGCCAACGTGCTGCTGAGATGCAGCGATAAGGACTTGTAAGGCTGTTTATTTTGACTTGTCCTAACCTGCATATTCTAACGGCAGATCAGAGACAGGGGTTGGGAAAAAGCAATTGAGGTCTCTTACCATCAGATTAATAGACCTCTTATCATCAATCACATCTTGGCACCACCTACACAGAGGACAAACTCCTTCTTTATGCTGTTCCTCCGACAGGTATAATTACATAACCATGCATTAATCACCTTCAAAGTAAACGGGAAATATAGTATATTGATTGCAGGTTAATTGTTACTTCTTGTGCATGAAAAAGTGGCCAAGATTCTCTCTTAAGTTGCACACAAGATTAATAGTATAATTTTTAAACAAACATTAGAGAAGATACACAATCACAGCTACTGAGCTTCACTTCATGGGAACATTTTTCATAGAGATGGGCCGGTTATTGCTGCATCCCTCAAGCTGGAAGACAATAGGGTAGTCATTCCGAGTTGACTCGCTGAATTTCAGTGTAACCTATTACCAGGATTCTTTTTCTCAATATATGGATTGGCAGGAAAGCCTCATTGTCAGTTTGTCAAAAGGCCACTTGGTGTCAAAAAAAAGCAAAAAACAAAACAAAACATATTGCACCACCCAAAAAGGCACTGTATATTTAATGCTCTGGGAAAATCATACCAGCACTGAATATATGTGCGGATCACTACAAAAAACGACGGGCATACACCTCCATTCTCATCACTTTGTTTTTATTTTGACTTTAGGGATCGGGCTTTTTGAAGCTTTAAACTGTCCCTCTGGTATCCTTATATTAGTTTAACATCATTTGCATCTTGTAAATAAAATACCTTACTTTTCATATACCTGTCTTTTTAAAGCTATGTACAGATCTCAATGTTTGAGGCCAGCCCCTCAACCAGTTGGGAGGTTCTTATGCAATGAGCTCATTTCAGCAAGTCTCAAGAAGATTTCATGAAGATCTTGATGTTTTCAGACATGCTCAGTAATTTAAATAAGATATGAATATGTTGCAGTTTAAAAAAGGATTCACAAGTTTAGTATAAACATCCAACATTGTTACCTTATCTCTATGTTTCAAATTTGGAAAAGCACAATACCCAAGTTTTGAATGCCGCAGACAGCACTGGAACAGGATGTAGAAAGTTAATGAATGAGGAACTTAGAGTTTGTTTTGCAACCGTCATCTCTCCAGATTCAGTCTACGCATTTATTCTTTGTTCTTAAATTTTCCTTTGAAGTCAAGCTGTTTTTGCTCCTGAATCAACCTGAAATGAATTAAAATGACTGAGTCACTTTGGTCAATGGACATTTGGAAGGTCACAAGGATCCGTTTTTCTTCCGTCTGTCATATTTTTCCTCTTGAATTAGGTACAGATTTAATTTAATTGAAAACGATCTGCTTGGAAAACAATCTACTTATGGTGCTTTAGGAAAAGAAAGAAATTTGATAAATCTGTGATGTCACTACAACTTGAAATCTTTGGGCTAAGTAGGGCCTTGTAGCCAGGGTCAGCAGGAGATAGACAGATGTAAATAGTCAGCTAGTCATTACTGCCTGATGTGAAATAGTGTTGTTGGGTTTTTTTTTTTTTTTTTTTGGTACATCTATCAGGCAATATTTTTTTTTCTTCCATTTTTCAAAATTTTGTCTTTGACAAAATGGACATCATCCTAAAAACAGGCTTTAACTGCTAAAACTGAATACAGATTTGGTGCTTCAAGTAGCCATGTGAACAGACAAAAATCCGATTTTTGGGAAAGGCCTCTGTGTCACATCCGTGCAGATAATAATACAGCAGGAAACATGTCCTTGTTAAAGTAAGCTTCACCCATAATGAGCTTCCTGTCTTTAACCCTGTGATGTGTCACAGTCCACAGTTTCTTATTCACACACAACCCTTAAGGTTTGGGTTCCCACCTTATTGTTGATGAGTCAAACCATCAGTTGAGAAGACCCCAAGTCACCACAAATTACTGCACCTTTTGGTAGCTGTGTTTTTCGTGCAGTATTGTGGGTTGTAAAGTTTCCCAAACTGTCACTGGTTTCTTTTGAACAATCTGGTCGTGTTAGATTAAATCTCTAATCTACATTTTACTAGATCACCAGATCGTCCTTGTTGATTGTAATTAGCTGTTGGACCTTTTGAGGTCAGCATTATGCACAACTATTTCAGATTGGTTTAAATTTGATCAACACTAAAGTTAATAGTTAGAATATTTGTAAATCATCCGCTGATCTGGTATGATCTGCTGATGCTACAAACTATAATACAGTGCCACATGTGCTCAGTTTTCCTTCACCGTATCCATAGCAGGAGATATTTGAGCCTAAGCAAAACACTCAAATGCTAAAGCAGACCTGCACCTCATACATTCCAACTATCCAACTGCATTTGTTTTGATTGCCTTCAAAAAATAAAATAAAGCAAAACACAGGCCACATTCTATTTTGGATCTTCTTCCTTTTCCATTTGTGAAGTTAACTTTTGCCACAACTATGATTTGGAAAACAGCCCCGTAGACATCTATCGTTTTATTCCACGAGTAGTTATGTTTGAGCAAACACACAGAGACAAGAAAAATTTACAATGTGGTATCGACACTGATAGAAGCAGCATTGTGTTGAGTCACCAGTCCTCAGTGTTCAAGCCTGAGTCAGGTCCAAATCACCAGAGAGAAATATTAGTCTTTTCCCACTCTAGCCAAACCCATTACTTGAGTCCGAGTCCTTACAATTATTATTACTGTTTATCATGAATATGAGCACCATTTCACTCCATTCTAGTGACTGTATGAACCTGCACTGTCTGTGTGGGACTTTTGGGTTGTGTAAAAAAACATTTGAACTCATGAACATGAGATTCTAGCTAATCCTGCCGGCTAGTTGGCAATGTAAATTACAAACATGCATAAATGTAAAATCCATCTCTCCTTAAAAGATTGATAAACGGGGCGCGGATGGCCAAGTGGATATGGCTGCGCACCATGAAGTTTGCCCTCGAGCGGGCGGCCCGGGTTCGAATCCGACCTGTGGCCATTTCCCGCATGTCACTCCCCACTCTCTCTCCCCTTTCCGACGCTATCCACTGTCCTTCTCTATCAATAAAGGCACAAAAGCCAAAAAATAACTTTAAAAAAAAAAAAAAAAAATTGATAAAAATCCCCTCTGCTACAGGAAGATCACCCTAATTTAAAAAAAAAACCCACCCACCCGCAAACTGACCAAACCCTCTGAACTCATGGTTGACTCCTTTTTGAAGCCAGCATTACCATTAGCTTTCTAACAGTAACAAAATAAACAATTAAGGTAAACTAGCTCTAGCATTATTTATACTTTTCTGGGTGTATCCTGGACAGATTTTTAGATAAGTTTGAATTTGTTTGATGCTTCCTATCTATCAAATATGTAGAACTGTTTTATTGTATTCACTTCAAAAGTATTAGAAGCAAACATTTTTTGGTGTTCTTTAGCATCATGTCAGGAATTGTTGCTGAATAAGGCGACTTATGATCAGGCATGTCACTGAACACACATCACAACTCTTGCTCAATACAATATAACAAAACAGTGTTAATTCATAAAAAAATACCTGAGTTTCAAAGGAGATAATGCATAAATTTGGATACAAGTCTGAGTCATTGTTGCCCGCAATATGAATCATGAACCCTGTTGTTTAAGGACTTGGGTCATAGTCCTGGACTTAGATGGTATACTGGGTTTTCTTTGCTCCTCCTTTATTTTATTTTTTTATAATGACAGCATCAACAGTGGTTTTTTCTGTAGGACCAAACGTCAGCAGCTCTGTCGAGGCTCTCCACACCTCTCAATAAGTTTGTAGTTACCCAATGGATTGTGACTGCTACCTACAATTTATCCGCTCTTGCGCTGCCTGTGGGGGGTAATGGTAGTCTCCACAAAAAGACAAGTGTTTCCATTCTTGTTTTCGTCAAACCTTTCGAATGCCAGTCATGCCCAGATGATTTTCAGGCTTTATAAAATATATGCTTGTGTCATCCCTACCTGGAGTTAGCCAAGCATATGGAATATGAAGGATATTAAGAAATAGTCCCGGGGGCAGACAATTCCTGACGTGCCAAACTTGTTTGCTCCAAAGCGCTTAGGGGGGTAAAATTTTGGCTTGGTACAGGAGTTGTTCTTAGGTTGCAGCAATAATAACTATACATATATTCATAAAGTGCTTTATATTTTAGAAGCAGAGTATGTGCTTTGAGTCACTGAATTATTGGATGGAGCTCAGAGCTGCTGCTTGGGGGGTTCAGGTTGCCAAAGAAATTAGCATTTCACTCTGTAAAGCCCTCTGGTTTGAAATATGCCCCCCAAAGCAACCTAGATTACCTCATCGAAAAAAGGGTGCACATACACACAAGCACACACACACACACACACACACGCACACACACACACTCGCACACACACACACACACACACACACACACACATACACACACGGAAACGCCTGTAGCTTGCATTCAAAATGACAACTCTTGAAAAATGGGCAAAAAATTACAGTGTGTAAAATAGTAACATGCAAAACTTCTCCCCCTTAAAAACTGTCAAACAAGTGTTGACATTGCAACATCATTGATGATTGGTGTCTGCTTACGCACTGACTGCAACACAGTCCTGTAATTGCACAATGTCCTTTTGCATCACAGGAAAGGGAAGGGGTAGGGATTGTCCACAGTGTTTACACTGTAGAGCAATAGAGCCTAAGATTATGTTTAATTAAATCAACATTCATCACTTCTTGGAGGACTTTCTCAAATGAAGCAACCTCAAGGTTCATGCTGATCCGAAAAGTTGAATGTTCATGCAATCTTCATGCATGTGCATCTATAGCATTGTCTTGAAGGACTGCAAAGCACATATTCTATCACCTTGAAGGTCAGTGTTGGCATGTCATTGCAGCTCAAACCATTATCTTTGACTGAAACTGCCAAGTAATTTTGAAACTCGCTCTTATTCTTGTGGGAAGAAAATCACTTTGCTTGGGTTTAGGCACCAAAACTTTCCAGTGTTGAAGTACAATGCCAACAGAAGTGCTAAAAACTGCAGTTTCTCGGGTGTCCATTTGAGACTGGCTGCAACTGCAGACAAAGACCTAATAATACCTTTAACTAAACCTAATGAATGATTAGTTTATACGCAAGGAACGCTTGATATCTATACCTCCATAAGAGTCATCATACTACAGACACACCTGACTGAGTTTTTAGATTCCTATTGATGTCACAGAAGAAAAATAAATAAATAAATGACTTTAAAAAAAAAAGAAGCAAAAACAAACAAAAAAACCCCCCCGATAGACATGCCTGTGTCTGGGGCTAGTTAATTATACCTTTTGTAAAGACTAAACAACTGAACTGGTTACCAACCTTTATGTTTAAGATCTGATGTACATATCAACTTGATGTTCTACCTTTCATCAGCCTGTTGGGATTTTGCATGATCACCATCTCACTATACATCACCCCTTACATAGATTGCATTGTGTAACTACCTGTTGCACTGCAATGAGACTGGTTAATCTCCCCGTTCAGTTCACACTGCAGAAAGTGTCTGCTTATGCAGACACTTTAAACAAAAGACTGCTTCCATTTATAATTGTGAATAACCTATTCTGATACCATGAGAGATAATGGGTTGTATTACACCTATACGTTTAAACAACCTTAAATTGATTCTGGAGATAAGTTCAGGGGTCAGCATCAGCGACGATAGTGACCAAACTTGGAAGAATTTCCATCACAAAGGCTTGTTGAAGCAAGTGTGATGATGAATCCACTCTACTGAATAAACAGAGATGACGTTGAAGTTTGTGCAACAAGTGCTTACAGTATGTACACAGAGACTCGTTTGTAGTCCTGATTGATGAACTTCCATCTATGTCTGCCTCCTGTCTGTCAGGTGTTGAAATGGGATCAGAGATGTGGCATTAATTCAATAAAAAACAGACCATGTACACTGCTGGATGTGTGTTTAAAAGTTAAGCTAGGGCTCTACTCTGTCTGGTCTGTAAAGTCAATGCGGGTCGCTTAGAGCTGGAGGTTAAATCTTTTCCTGCACCTTTTTTCACATCCTCAAAAACAGTGAACTTCTGCACATAAAAACAAACCTAGCCACCTTGATTAAATTAGCTGTTGCATGATTGGGTCACAATGTTCCACATCACTCAGACCCAACACAAAGAAAGATGCCAAAACCACACAGTCAAAAGGCAGGATTTGCCCGACCTCTGATATGAGGAGCCATAGATATTCCCAGCACGCACCTCTTCACAAAAGGGGAAAGAATCCCAGACTCTTTACTTGAGGGCCACTAGGCACTGGGTACAAAACAAGGCGACCAATAAAAATGACTGCCAGAAAGGAAGGAAAAGGGGGGAAAATGTGGAGAATGGGGAGGAAAAACATCCATTGAATCGCTGCACCAGACTGAGAGAAAGTGTCATTGTTTGGAACTTTTTGTTTGCAACAGCAGGGGTAGGCTTCCAGCAAGGACTGAGGCACATCACATGCTTTGCTTACACCAGTGAAAGACGGAAAAGAGAGCCAAAACTAAGACTGAACGGCTGTATAATTCTTTGAAGTCAAATAAAGCCACCTCATCGATCACTGATTCAAAGGGCTTTTTTCCTCTCCTTTATACCGCTTCTTCTTTTATAACTTGAGAAACTTTTGTTAATCACACAAGCAAACCTGTTATAAGGCTCCTTCAGATGCAAGTATAAGTATATTTTCAGATACTTCAATTCATGATTGTGGCATTTCATTTCATGTATGCTGTTGGCCAATATGCTAACATATTTGTCTACTGAATTCATTGAATTATTGTATGAAATTACTGCCATCTTGGACAGATCTGACATAAGATTCTCTACCATGACACCATTAATATATCTGTATGGTCTGGTCTACAAGGTATTTTCATCAGGCTGAGAAAAGTGGCCTGTTGACCTCTTTAATATGTAAAACTAACTGACATGTTGAGGAATTTTGGAGAAGAATCCTTTTTTATAAAAATCTGACAAAAGTCTCTCCATTAAACTTTGTTGAATAAATCACACAACATTTAACACTGTCTATTTTTAGCAACAGGAAAGTGAAGTTCTCTAATGACGCAGAAGTAGGTTTAACATGGAAACACGTAAGGTGTAAGTTGTAAGAGGGCACAGAGTATTGGCATGGAGCGCTTTTAATGATGTGTTAAAATGATTAAGTCAACAGTTCTTTCATAATAGATACCAGCTGTACTACAGCAATGCTGGATAATTTGTTGTCAGGCAGCGAAATATGGGCTGAGATTTGTGCCACTAGAAACTAGGTTTGAATTATTGTATTAAATTATTATCTGAAATGGGCTTCAATGTTTTTAAGCATAATTCATTTGCTTTGAAATTGTATTTGACCTACTTGGAAATTCAATGCTTTTTACTCCTCAAATTCCAAGATACAAATTCAATTTCAGTTCTAAAATTAAGATTCAATTGCAAATTCAATTGCATGTCCAGTATATAGTCTACACCCATGAGGAAGGTTAATTGAGCACAGACCTGGGTGTAATAAGAGTTGCTTAAAACTTTAAGGTAGAAACAGGCCTTTTTTGTTCAAGCACTCCCTCCAGTGTCATATCAACTTATTATCATATCTTGTAGCATGTCAAAGGTGTCAACTAACTTTCTTCTGAAGCACTTGAGGACTTGTAATGAAATGGGTCACAATCGGTCATGTCTACTACATATGTCATTGACATGCCACTCTGAATTGAAATTGGATAGTAAAACAGTTTCTGAACTTTGCGAACTGAAATTGAATGAATTCAGTTTCAAAACATTAAATTCCATTTCAGATCATACTTTACAAATTCAATATAACATGTAAAACTAACCGACTGGTTAAGAAACCAGGGAGCAGGGTTACTGATGATAGTTGAGGTGCTGGGAGCAAAGGTATGCTGCTTTGAGGAAAATGATTACACATTTCTTAAGTTCTCACAATTGTGGAATGGAACAGATAAAAGAAACAGATTCAGGAAAATGGGTAGGTTTTTGCATGATAAACTCATGATTTCAAAGACACTGTAAACAGCTGCACTACACTCCTAGGCCTGGGTTTGGTCAGAAAAATGTCCTGTATCACTGAAGTGAATCAACTTGGAATGAAAGAATTATTGGCGCCAAACAAATATCCCTTATGTGGAGAAATCTCTGATTAGAAAACACATTGAGGCTGTTTTCCTTTACATAAAGAAACAGACGTATCCAATAAGATCTCTTGGACAACAGGATTGGAGCAACAGTTCTTGTGGGCTTCAGGGAAATTCATCCTATTTGCCATTGAGAAAAGACGGGGACATTGGGCCATGATCTAATACTTTCCATACGTCCTCCCTCAGAATAGTCTCACAGGACTGCAGCCAAAGATTTGACCATTTTTAGAAAGTCTTAAGTGGCACCTAAAACATACCATGAGCCAATCGGATGCAGCGGCTTAAATTCATTTGCAGTGGCTTTGCCTTCAGGAACTGCTCTTTAGCCCTTTGCCGATGACCTCGACCAGTCTGTTCACTGCTAATTGTTTAAGTCATGTTTTGGTAAACCTGAACCTTTAATCGCTCATGCGCTCTCCATCTCTCTCTCGCTCTGTTTCCACCTCTCCTCTGTGATTCTATTTCCCCCTGCCTGTGGTTTCTTGCTCTCTTCCCCTCCTCACTGTTACTACAGTTTTTGTGAGTGATCCCCCAGCCTCCCCCTCCCCCATTTCCGCTGGTGCGAGATGTTGGTAGGAGAGCTCAGCCAAGGGTCACGGGTGTACTCTTGCTTGCTCCGTCCCAGTGCACCCCTTTACTGCTCTCTCTTCATCTGATTGTCTTCAAAGATCTGAGTGATTTCAGCCTCAATCACCAGCAGCTGAGCTGCTAAGGACACACACGTTCCCCCGCTTGTGCAACACATCATACAGGTGGCATAACCCTGATCAATCGGGGGCTAAAATGATCGCAACACCCAGTCTTCTCAAGTGTTCACAGGAAAACCACAACAAACCTCTCGACCTCACAGATCAAAGTAATGATTACATCTTGATGGAAAACCAATGGAAGACCTACCTACAGAAGAGCATTCAAGATTCCCTGTTTTGCTATTTCATCCTTTTAAGAGCTGAAGAGTTGGAGAAATTTATATGGACCACATCTACTTCACTTTAATCCATTTGACAGATATTTCTATCGGCAGAAGTGCTGTATCTGTCACGTCTATGCATTGCGAGATGCCACTCAAGAAAATTCAGGAGGAAATAATGAACCTAATTTCACCTGATTTTGGTTGGAATTTGCAATTTCCAATCTTTTCCTAATTTATTCCTAAATATGTTTTTGTGGATATTACCAAACTCACCACCCATCAAAATATCAATCCCCTTTTGTTTTCAGGGTTACATAATTCTCTGATGAGTATAGTTTATTGTCTCTTTATATCTTGGGAATTCAGCTTGAGGCTGATTTTCTTTCTTCTTGTTGTCAATGGTAATTTTTTTTTTCCAATGATCTCTCTTACACAACCATGAGAAGTGATTTGATATTAAATAAATTCATGTGATTTGAAAACTCTTGTTTCGCCATTTTTTGATGCCCTCTGTTGAGTTTATCGGCTGCGTTTGGCAATCTCCATCAACCAGCAACTGTTTTATAACAATGAGTGTATACGACAGATAAAGTAACTAAAGTGCTGGGCCTGATATGTAATAAATTATGGAGTAAAACCCAAAATGTAATAACTGGCCCAAAATGAATCGCATTGTTACACTTTGGCAAAAAGGTATATCATTCTGGGCTCAGCATCTGTTACACGATCGACCATATATATATATATATATATATATATATATATTTTTTTTTTTCAGATTGTTGTGACAAAACGGGCTCTAACAAGGCTATGTGCACATGAAAAGGGTAGTCTGAAATGCTTTTTTTCTGCTCTGTTTAAAACGCTCAAAGGTAAGAAGGTGGAAATAATATATACCTAGTCTGTCATGTCAAATCCCAAAGAAGAACGTTGTGCACATTTGTATTGACTGTCTACTTAGGCAAACAGTACCTGTAAACAGCTTTCTTTATCGTGTGTATGGAGTGGTGGATCAAAAACTGTGCATGATGAATTAATATGCCTGTGTAGCAGTAAAAAAATGAAGAACAAACAGTGCTGAGCTGACGTCAACAAAATGGTAGCCCACCATGCGCGAGGACGTCAGCTGTCCCTACATAAACAACAAAATAGAGTTTTGAAAAACTTCGACCTTGAAAGTTGTTTTTGAAAACCTTCATTCTCAGTGATCTAAAACTCTGTTTACAAGTGGATAGGTCAGAATGCAGAGAAAAAAGCAATGTTTTCGAAAAACGTCCACATACAGTGGACCTAAGGCCTCAGGTGGTAAATGTGCATGATACAATGGTTTCAATAAAGAGAGCTCTTTTAAAAGATATCGCTGTGAGACTAGGGGCAAACTGGTTGGTACAAGGAATTATGACTTGATTTAGTCAATTCATCTGTTGCCAGATGGCTGAGGATCACCACATGGGTAAATACAATGAACTCTGGAAAATTTAGTCAACCGCTGAGAGATGTTTAAAGGTCAATTTAATGTACTTTTCCAAGACTGACAGTTTACCTGAGGCTATCAGATTTGTCCTTATGCTGTAAATATCAGCCATCTGGTACATCAAACAAAATGCTCGCAGAGAGGGAGAAGAGAATAAAGTTTCCCTTCATTTGTGAAATTAAAAGGTTTCATTTCCATAGCTGATGTTGATTTCTTTAAAGTCAAAACTAACAGGCCACATGTCAATGGGCAATCCTGGCATAGGAATAGAAAATGATTTATCAAATTTTCTCCACATACAAGTTATTTTGTTTTTTGCATATTTGTGTAAAGGATCAAAATATCATTAGACTCACCATCTTAGCTATTCCTTTCAAAAGTCACAATTAAAAACAAACAAGGCATACCAGATACACAAGGAACACATATGGTTTTTGCCAATTCATGTACTCTGTTGATCCTTGCTTTCTTCTTGCACAATCCAAACACTTGATGCTGAGCCACCAGAGGGATGTCCCAGTAATCTTATTTCTGTTCTGAGGAGTGAGAAGGGACTTATGTGGGGACACGAGTGAGGATACTAGAAGTAGAAAGTTTGGATAATACTCCCAGATACATCTTTTGCAATCCCCAAATCCAAGGGGTATGATACATGCTTCTTAGAATGGATGCTACTTCTCTGCAGTTTTAATATAGTTGGCAGACAATATTGACTAACTTTCTCCCAAGAGTCCCTAATTTCATCTGCATCATAAACACAATCAGTTCCTAAATAAATTCCTGGCTAGAATGTGGCACCCTGTCACCTGTAATGCAAAAAAAAAAAAATTAACGTAGAAGGAACTTAAAAAATGCCTCAAGTTACCTGAAATGCAGCATCGAAAGCCTGGGGTTCAGGCCTGCTCATTTTCTTTTTTTTTGCGAATAACATTTTGAAAAAACTAAATTATGAGAAAAAAACATTGTAAGGGGTGCGAGTAGGGCCAAGCTGTTCAGTCCTGTGCACGTGAGGTTAGCCCTTGAACTGTCAGCTCAGGTTCAGATCCCATCTGTGGTATCTTTACAGCATGTGAACCCCCACCTCTACCCTTGTTCTGCTCATTTGACTCTTCTGTCCTCAATAACGTAAAATAAACATATCATCGTCAAAACAAAATTGAATTTTCAAAAAGAAAAATGCAAGGCTTAGAAGTTAACATACCCTAGCAAAACATGAGTAGATTTGGCGAGCTATTTGCCAAGTTGCCTTTGTACCAAAATAGCCACATATCCAAAACTATCAGCTGACTCTTCTGGGTGCTGTGCAGGAGATTGCAACAGTTATCCAAAACATAAATGACACATTAAAACAGTTGCTGGACATTTTTGCAAACACGTAAATAATCATGGGTGACCAATGAAGCTGTCATGAGGAGAAGCAATTTATTTCATGTCCTCATTCAGTTTGCATCGAGAAATTTGCTTTATATCTTTCTTCCATTAGACGCTGCAATAACAATTCCCAAAGATTTAATTAACAACAAATTGTTTCATTTGTACAGTCACATTTAATTGGAGACTTATTGTCATGCATTTAAATAAAATATAATTGTGTTTTCTGTGTAAGTTGTTCATTATCATTTGTGTATATGCATGGTCAAGGAAAGTTCTATTTTTGTACTCAGTGTAAGAATAAATTTCAAGATTATACTGATAAAACCCAGGTATGTGTATCAAAAGCTTAAGCACACGTTTTAATCACATGTATGTGCGTACACACTACTAGTGAATGAAGGCCATTGAGAGCAGCAGTATGGTTTTACAAACAGGCTATCCTCTCTCTATCAACAGGGATATTCCAGCCTAAAAGTACTAATCTGTCCGTAAGTAGATGAACAACAGTGTTTAAAAGAAACAAGCAGAGTGAACATGTGTGCTTGAGAGAGTAATCGGTGTACCAGTTGTGCCATAATAGCTTACATCTGTCTGTAGCAGCATTCAAAACATGAACTCTTCAAAAAATCATCCACATCATTGACTGAAGTTTTACCTACAGCTTTGTCTGGCTTACAGTCAGAAATACACTGACTGATTTGGTTTATATTTCTATTTTCTCAGCCCTAGCTCAAAAGTTTGAACAATATTTAAAGACTTTCAAATATATCATGCATGCATAAATGTGTGCGTGTGTGTGTGTGTGTTTTCACTGGACATTAAGGCCAGAGGATACACTCGTTTCAGGAATGATATCATACAAACTGGCTGGAAATCAAACACTTTGGATAAGGTCTGTAACGGTGCAGCAGAGATTAGGGTATTTTCAGTGTTGTGTCTGATAAGATTACAGTACGTGCGTTATCCTGCATCTCTTTAGCTGAGCTTGTAATTCTGAGAACAGGTTTGATGTTAAGTGCTTGAAGTCGATTAAGAAAAAAAACTTGGGGTGGGTTACTCTAAATATGCAGACACTCACAGTCACATAAAATCACACACTAACAGCACAAGCATGTATACATTTCACTGAAACTGATGATGTTCTTCATTACAACATGTCCATTTTGGACAATGGCACCTGTTGCATCAACATGTCAATTAAAACAAAAAATCATCCAACAGTCTGTATGGTTTATGAGTGACTTATGACACCAAGCTATTTATACCCACCTCCATCATTTTTGTGCATGCCCATCATCCGATGGAAGCAAATGGATGTTTTGATCGTTAATTCTCACCACTGCGCCTTCCAAGACAGTCACACCATCCAAAAGTCATTAAACCCAACCAGGAACTTGGCACTAGCAGCACAACTGTTACACATTACACTTCAAGCTCGAGGAAAACTGTTTATGTCCTTCCAGGTTGAATTACAGTCCAGCATGGCATCTGAGGACAAGCTGAGGGTTATGGTCAACACATCGTAAAACCTCTTGTAGTTACAAATGTGTGTGAAATTATTGAGCAGGTTGAGGTTGTTTCAGGCACCATTAAAAAAGTCACCGATAAATGGGAGCTCTTCAGCATGGGTCATTTTGCATTGCGTCATACTTTATAAATAGACATTTGGGTGTTTCTGCAGTCAGCCTGCCCACAAATAGGAACAATAGATTGACGAGATGGGTGCCAATGCATGCAAAACCAATCAGGAGGGGTAATTAGAGTCATTGTTCTTTCCTTCACACCTCCTCACGCAGCGGTTGTTTGGAATAATCATTTCTGGTCATTCTGTTTAGGGGATGTTGCTTCAGTTTGGGACGAGCGACACAAATATACATGCATAAGCTCTTACATTTGCGTCACTGGTGGCGGTGGAAGGGAAATATATGTCTAAGAGATGCAAACAGACAAATCCCTCGAAAGAAACACTGCTTTTGCAGGCTTTTCCATCTACAAATTTGTTTCCCATTCCATACAAAGAATCAGAAGCCCATTATTGCTGTCTTTAAATTGGATCAAAATGCCCAAATGTGTTTTTTTTTGTATGATGGTAAAAGCACGATAGCACAAACTTGGATGTTTTTGTATTAAAAAAAATGTCTCAGCTGAGTTCCATGCAAATTAAAAAGAAAAACTGCACCAAACAGTGTCAGTGTGTCAAGAAAATCCCCACATTAACAAGCTTATAGACCAAAACCAACAAAACCTCCCCCACAATCATCCACCCTTTTGTTGGGCAATTCAGTAGGTGGGTGGCAGAAGCTGATGTGTTGTTGGGAGGTTACTGCCTGGACAACAATGACCTGTAATGCACACTGACCCTTATCACACACAAACACACACCAGCTCCTCTCGAACACTGGCCGCCCATTCTGATGTCACTGTGACGGCATTCCTCCTCTTCCATTTGTCAGTGCAAGGCATCGTGGGAGTGATGTATGTTATCTGGGGGCAACACATCCCCTGAATCTTCTGCCAATCTCTTACAAAAGTCCAAAGAAGGATGTTCATCTTACACTTTTAATACAAAGTTTTATATTTAAGTGTGTGAGTGAGTTAGCAATCTTTCCAATCCCCTGACTCACCATGCTCCTCGTTGGTGCCCTTGCAGCCATTTACCTCAGCAGTCTCTGGAGGGTGGGGGGTCTCTGGATGGCAATGCCTTGGATTTATACTGGGGACTTGACTATTATTCATCCTCGCTCATTCCAGATAGGCAGCCTTTTAAAGGTTAATTGCGCCAGCTAATTGCTCTCCCTCCCCCCTGCTAACGAGGTTGCACTCCTCGATGATGTCATTGAGTGGACGAACCAAAATACCTCTCCAACTACTTTGGCCATGGCTCCTCTCTTCAGAAGGGCATCGCAATGTCTAATCTGTTCAGTGTGGAGAAGGAGGCTTTGGCAAATGTGAGTGAAAACTACTGCAAGTGAAAAACAATTTTTCTTCTGCTGGTGTTTTCTTTCACAGATAATCCACAGAAAGGTCTCTGTGACATTACCAACAAGAGGGCCAGGACTTTGAATGTTGGAGAAAAGAAAACCGCTTTCACATAGCATCTAAAACTCTTGACAGTACGATGCAGTAGCTTTCTCTGGGATATTTTAAGAAATAAGAGGGTTTATTTTCTGAAAGAAGACATATTTATATAGCTCAGTGCCATAAGATAAGCAGCAGTTAGTATGTTCTTGTGCTTTTTATTCATCATTCCTGCACCTTCATTATAATCATCAAAAAGAAATTAATTCTGTTTCCTGTGTTTTCAAGCAGACTGAAAAGAAGAATTAAAGCATTGCCATCAACACACTTAATCACATTCTTGATTTCTTTTGGATTATTAGTAGTAAATCTTGAGCTGTCACTCCCTCCATTTAAAAGCAGTATCTTACCTGAGCTGGGCACAAATCCAGTAGACCTTCAGTATCATTTTGGTATACCAATAAAGAGTTCCAAGATCTATGGTTCTTAAAAAACATTTATGGCCCTCTGACTGAAACTCTATATCCCTTATTAATGGATTCCTTCACAGCCCAGTGTTATTCAGTTCCTCTTCCCCAATAAAGCTGAGCATGACCTTACAAAGTTCATATTGCATTATCTGCTGCAAACACTATTTATCGCCTCCCATTGTAAACTCCAAACCCTTATTCTTATTTCTTGATTGGTCAAGATTCATGTGATTAAATTTGTTTCCTGATTTAATACTAAACTTTTTGTAAGTGCCCCAATAAAGCTCTATGACAGGACCTGCTGTTTGTCCTAATGTAACAACCTGGAGTTAAAAGAATATACAGTAAAGATAAATGACAGGAAGTTGGGCTATTTATGAAATGATCTTTTGCATTTTTTCCCTAACTGCATCAAGATTATCTGCTGCTGCCTTTTCATTAAAAAATCAATGGCATATACCATTATCTTATTGCAAGCTGGCAAATGTCATAGTGCTGGTTCGAGGTTTAAAAAACTGGGCCGGTGACCAATTTCATTCCCCACGCTGGCTTGAAAAAGTCCGGCTGAGTAAGATGGCAAAGGAAACTGTACAAAAATATTTCTCTTGGCTTGTCCTGGGAGGTTCCCGAGACTGCAATACGTAACTCCTCTGTAAGTACATTAATGTGCTGATGCACTGATGCTCCTGAAGAAAGTAAGAGTAAAAGTGCCATCTGAAATTACACCTGCAATGTCGCTTTTCTGCTGGTGCTTCACAGGGAATGAGTATGCAGTATCCACTTATGATGGTCATTACAAGCAGTGATCACTGATGGGATCCTCCTCTTAAGGACAATGTGGTTCCTCATCACTAGTTGCTTCATTAATTGCTCAGTCCACCATGGCTTCCCTGTGTCTGGCATCTTGACATGGTACCTTGGACCAAAGGTTTGTTCTCTACTAATGCCAGCAAGTCCATCAACAGCATTTTGTCCACCACAAGAATGTAAGTGGCCTTTTCAATTTTAGACCTGATGACTTTGATGCTCAAAATGTGAATGAATGGTTTTAGTGAGAATTTGGACAATAAATGTAGACTGGCTCCTACCACGAAAATGAGGGCCAAACTTCAGTCTCATGCTGTGTCTCAAGTTGGATACTTCCAGTAGTACTCATAAAGTACACTGCACTTACTAAAGGTGCAGTGCATAAAATCTTATTGTTTCTAATCTAGCACTGAGACTTAGTATTCTGGCACTTACTGGCAATGATGATCACGTTTTGCAGATGTTCTTCTGCTATTCATTAATTGCCACTGTCATCCATCCTTTGAACTGTTCCCACTCCTACTACTACACCGGTAAGACAGTGATCATTGAGAATAAGTGGTGTCCAGCGTTTCACATTCCGCTCTTAACTGTTCTGAGTGCACCAGTTGAGAAATGAAAGTGCTATACATTTTTCCATACTATCAGTGTAAACTCACTCAAATGCACTCAAACTCATCAGTGTAAGTGCAGAGGCACTCAATGTTAGCCGAGGCCTGGGTGCCTTTGTTGGTTCTCTGGATTACACTCCTCTCAAAACACCGATACCATCATTACGTCCAAGTTCCTAGATCAACTGTAAGAACTGTAGTTTGGCTGAAAATACATTACGGTCTATTGGAATGGCCTGTCCTGAAAATATAGAGCTACTCTCAGAGGCTATTGTCAGTTCTAGTAAGTGTAAAGCAACTGTGTTTGATATGAGATTACACTAGCCTGCAAGATTTTGTGCACTGCTCTAATAATTACATAGTGTATTAAGTGTACCTCATGTAAGTATTACATGAAGTATCCAATTCAGTGGATGCCATTGGATTATTGGAGTGCAAATTGAAAAGCCTCTTATTCAGAAAGACTTATGCTTGGGTTTATTATTGAGTGCATGACCCAGAGATTTGACAGAGTAGTGCATTGATGAAACAGACAGTAAAATTGAAACAGCTGTAAGTGTTACTCAGACAGTCCCTATTCATTGTCTCCTGAATAGCATTTGAGTCAGGGACTTGATTTGAGTTTGACATCTTAATCAAGTGGGAATAAACACCAGCGCTGACTAATACTCCAACAGACCACCATCAGCTAAGCTGTGCGTCACGGTAGAAGGTTTATCAAATCAAGGTGTCTGTTTCTTGTAACTGCTGTATTTACTCCTGGTTTTATGTTGTTCCACATCACTTAAAAATAAATTCAATTTCAAGGTCATAACAGTGCATTTATGTAGAATACTGCTTCAGAGACTGATTACTTTCAACTTCAAACTTGTGACTGATCTTGCTGCTGTCTCGGTTACTTTGGGTAATCAAACAATGAGAGTTGCTGTTTTTCCAGAGCTACACCTCTTACAACGTGTGAGTGTTTTGCTCTAACACGATACTTGGTTTACCCTTGGTTTACACTTAGGCAGATGGTTTTAATGACCCAGCATCCTGACACTGATGTATTTGAAATAGGAATGAAGTGAGAAGAAAGAAAAATGCCTCTTGCTTGACTCAATTAATTGTTTTCTTTGTGTGTGAGAGAGAAATTTAACACACAACTGAGCAATCAACTTTGAGCACAACATTGTCACAAATTTGTTTAAAAGGCAAATGAAAGCAAACAACACAAACTTCCCAGAACCTCCTCACATGAAAATGTATCTGCCATGCTCTATGTGACACAGAGTACCTCCATTAGAGACAAAATGATCCACAGGGCAAAATGACACACACAATCAAGACATTTATTGAATGTGACTGTGGTCGTATTATTGTACAAGCAGCCTCTATGTTTTACCAGCGGACCCTCCCAGTAAAACCAACACGATCAAACAGCAGAAAGGGGTCATGTGGACATGTTCCAAAACATTGTTAGCACCGCTCTGCCACTGTTTCAAAGCTCTGAGATTAGATTGGGCAGGTAGCTCTGTGGAAACACATGATTAGGTGAAGGGGCCGTGAGGTTAGGAAAAGGTAACATTGCAACCGAAAACCTGATGTGACCAAAAGTTAAGACCTGTGAGGTTTTTTCCCAGGGAGGGAACAGGATGGGAATGGCAGAGATGGCCTATTATTGCTCTAAATCCCCCAAAACACAGTGTAGGAAATGATTTATGTGCATAAATCTGCCTAGTGGGGAAAAGATGGCGGATCACATTACTGTTTCTGTGTTTGTGCATCTGGGGTTCACGGGTGGTGCGTAACGGATCCCAGTGTACACACCTAAGGTTTTGCGTGGGTTGGCAGAGACATCTTTCACATCATCAGATCGTTTGTCCTGCATATACAGTGATTAGTGAAAGCAACCTAAGTTTGGAGAAAGAGATATCACTTTTTTGATGCAACATTTCGTGTCTTTGGGATAGAATATCAAACAGACGACAGGTGTTTAAGAAAGGAGTAGACTTGGAAGGAGCTCAGGGGCAGTTATGCAATGTAATATCTCAGGGTAGCCTGAGGTTTTCTAGGTTAAGTGGACCTCAACTAAAAGTCTGAGTCGTGAAATCGTGACAGCAAGCAAAGGAAAAAGAAGAAAGTGTATGTCAAGCAGGTAATTAATGCAATCCTCTTCATTAGCACCTTTTCAATCCAGTTCTTTTCATAAAAAGGAATCCCCCTTGTGTAGCATATTCAAGTCATCAAAGCTAATTTAGACTGATTTGGTTTTCAAAGAAGAGGGACTTGAAGTGCACCTGCACATCACATGACTTCTCCACCACGCTTGTGATTGTAAGCATAAAATGAGTTTCTTTCATGCACTTTGCAGCCATCCCTGATTCCCTTTCCACCGTGTTCAGCACTGAAAGTTAGTTCTTATTGAATTTAATTCACTCCAGTCCTTTAGTGCACAATTGTCATGTGCAAAAGCAGTGACTCAGATTTTGCTCAAGCAATGACAAGTGACTCAAATTCATTTTGATTCCCTCATTTCATTGCCAGTAAAATATAACCTCTCTAAAATGATCTCTGGGTAGATTTATGCAAGAAGCTTCATACAGAGACTGAGTGGGGGAACATATGCACACAGAATAATGTATTTTCAGGGTTTATTCAGCTATCACCATTGTGATAAGCTATTAACTTAACAAATCTGAAGTGTATCTGCTGGCTCTTTTCAGAGGTAGAATGCATCTCCCAGGCAACTGGTGTGATTTTGTATCTTTAATCGGTCATCTCAAGAGGAAATCCAGATTTTCAAATGGTTCCACTGAGTCAAGAAGAATGGAAGAACTTGGTGTTGTTGGGGTGTTGCAGGCCATTATAGGTGGAATAAATGTATTGCTGCGTGTGGAAGCATTTAACTTAAATACAGTGCTGCTTAGTTTACCACTCATTTATCAAAACAGCACAAGGAAAGCACAATAAGTCTCTTTGGGGGGCAAAGAGGTCAATGGCAAGCTGCAATGAAGTCAATGCTGAATTACCGTCAGCTGCTAATGAAGCAAAACTGGATCACAGAATGAAACTCAGTCAAAGGTTCACAAGACATTCTGGGTGACAAAGAGACAAGACAACCATGGTCAAAAAACACTCACAAACCTGTAAATCTGACTGACTTTTATGGGCAAGTACTGCTAAAAAACTTAACATTTTCCCAATATTACTGGTTTCCATATACTATCCCCCTCTCACTGTAAGGGGTGCTGGTGAGTAATCTGAAGGTAATGGCTGTTATTTGGCACTTAAAAGAATTATTCGAGGCCGTTCTTCACTGTCCGTGACAGTCCCTCTTCCATTAATTTGTCTACCCGTGACATCCCTGCTGCTTGGTGTATCTACATGCCATTTTGTTGTGTTCAGGCACAGAACGGAAAAATTGAGCAGTCAATGGATTGTGATCGTGATGTAAACCCCTCAGGAAGGGATAAACCATTAACAGTACGCAAATACAATGGGGAGAAAGAAAACCATGAAAGGGAAGACAATGGAAGATTCAGAGGACACATTTTTGCATGATTGGCGAGAATAAAGGAATTTTTAGATGGAAACCAAAATAATGTATATCTGTTAACTTATGAATGTCTAAATGAAATAAATGTGAACATATGCGAGGTACTACAACAATAACAGACAATTTCAGGCATTGTTATGAGCCTCTGAGTTCCTATTTGTTGTTACAGAATGACACATCCAAAAGAATTTCCCTTGTTTGTAGCTGACTGGCTATATCCCATTGCGAAAAGGAGCACAGTCATTATTGTTGGAAATAAACACACACCAGCTATTCACAAGGAGCATCTCTCTTCATCAAACTCTGAATGAGCAAACAGCAAGTCGATGGAAGGAGAGAAAGTAAATCAGAGCCTGAAGCGTAGAAAACAGTGACTCACCCCTGCAGTGTAGTAAAACAGCATTAAAATGATCCACTGACACAAACTAATGGAATTAATTAACCTGTTTTGGGGGGAAAGTGCAGTCGAGGATAAACATGGCAAGGAAAATTTGTAACTATGTCTGGTATTTGTTTACTACACAAAATCAAATCATCTGTTTCCTTTGTGGGAATATCAAGACAGGAGCTCAGGTCGTCTCTACTGTACAGTCCCCTGGTAATACTCGACAGTTTACTGACTGTAAAAGTATTCCTTTGAACATAAGTCTAGAAGTAATCTTGTATGTTGTGAATACAGTCCTTAAACAGTTGCATCAAACAAACACTAAACAAAAGGAGCCCGTGTATGTAAAGTTATGTGCACTTGTCTTGTTAACTGCTCATACAAGCCACATAATGGTGAATTAATTACATTATATTCTGTATTCAGTTATCATCTTCTGTGTCCGTGCCTGTTGACAACCAAAGAAGGCTTCAGCTTATTTATATCCTTCTTGATCGAACAGTTGTTAAATGTTCTTAAATGGCTATTTGTTAATCCTATGAACATACATTTTCACAGGAGGTTTAGCCTGGAGTTAACTAAGGTTTGTTTTCTGAGGTGTTTTACGGGCTCACATCTTCAATTTGGCCACTGCTATACTGATGTTAAAATTGTTATTGAGACATGATACTCATTGGACGATCAACCTGGGACTGTGATTGACCTGAACCCCCCATTTTCATAAGCCTGACCGACCTGTGCAGTAGCCCTATTAGCTAATATGTTTTTGGATCGGACGTTTCTGACTTTTTAACCTTTTTCTGTCCTAAATTTATTCTACTTTAAAGTTGTCTGTAGCATTTTTATGATGATCTTTATGAGGACCACAAGCTGATGTGGGTCTGGAATAAAGTTGTTCTATTCTGCAGATCTGTAGATAATCAAGAAATTATCTCGCAGTTCATTTCGCTAAAGATGCAGGGTAGTATCATAAACAATTAAAAAAGCTTAGTCATTGAATTACCAAAAATTGAATAATAATAATAATGACAACAATAATCATAATAATAAAAATAATAATAATAATAATAATAATAATAACAACTAACGGGCAAGAAGAACAGCACACATTCATCTCTTGGGGTGCTACGTACATGCTTTATTTGATAGTCTAAATTTACTTGAACATTTATTTCCTTCTCTTAAAATGAAGTAATATTCTGCCTTTTCACATCACATTTGATAAAAAAAAATTCTGCATGTATTTTAATGTAAAAAGAATCTAACCTCATAAATCAGTTGCTGATGCTTTTCTATAGAAGTGTAGGTCAGATTAAACGTGTCAGACATTGAACTTTACATTTGATCTGAGAAACAATGAAAACCCCTTCCCTTTCCTGGCTGGAAAGGACGTTGTGTCAGCAAGATGAACCCAGAGACTTCAAAGCTCCCAAGTGAGAGAGGGAGAAAAGAGGAAATGAAGAAATCTCACGTTACATGAGAGAGTACTCAGAGGCTGTAATGTCGTTTTTGCTATGTTAAACGATAACCGTCTCATCATGTTGTAAATCCAGATTTTGTTCTCAGGCCTTCTGATGCCTTGATCCAGAGGGACTTTTGACGAGTAAGCAGGTAGTCTGTCTTGTCTTGCTCCAGAAAACTTACGCAATACATTGAGAAGAGGTCTAATCTCTTGAACTCAATGTTACTCTGACCTCAGACATAGATTCCCAGTGCATAACTATGATTTTTGACTTAGTTCAAAACTTTTATAAAACACTTAAACTCAAATGAGTCATTCTTCAATGCCAATGTACAGAAAATAACAGAATTGAAATTAATACGTTTATATTTTTATCATTTGATCTGTGAACTTGCAGCTTCCACTCCTGGTTTGAAATCAATCTTAATCTGCTTAATCTTATTATTTTATCACAGCTTTATTGTTGAACTGACACCACAAACATATTCTCACTCACCAGTTCAGTACAAACATACATTTCACCCAACACAGACTCCCTCCTGCGCAGTAATTTCACACAACACAAATCACAGCTGTACCACGCTGGTCTTTGAAGTCTCATTAAGGCAACTGCGAGAGAAAACAGGTTGAATAGTGAGGGAGAGAAAGGAGAGAAGAATAACATTCAGCCTTTACACTTGGGGGGTAAAAAGTTCAACACTGTACAGACCCTGAGAGCCCTCCGGTGCCTGACTTTCCGCAGGACCACCTAAAACACCGCTCTACAAACCCAGAAAGCTCTGAGAAAACTCAGGAGTTCTCACTGCAGGACAACGCCCTCACCATGTGCTCATCAGATTCTCAGTGAGCAGGGAACATTCATGCTGGTTTGATGAAGGTGAGCCAATCATGCGGTACCCAAGTATTCAAATGATGTACTTGTAGTCAATCAAAGTCGTGTTGGGAACTGACTCTGCCCGTCTCAGTTGCCTCAGTCATTTACATAGCTCAGTATGATGAGTGAATATAAAGCCTGACTAATGTGTCTGATCTTCTGTGTGACTTTAACAAGACAGCGCTAACATCCCCTCATCCCTGCATGTCTTTTCTGCTGGTCTGTGTTTACACTGCGCAGATGGTTAATCTAACGCAGCTCTGCTCTCTCACCAAGCCTGGTCCAACACTAACATTATGAAATGTGCGGCACAAATTACTATCAAAATAGAGGGTTGCTTTAAAATAAACCCAGCTGATTTTACATTTACTGAAATATTAGTTCATCTGAGCCCCCTTCCACATTTTTGCAACCACAGTCTCTCTTTTTCGCTCTCTCTCTCTTTTCTTCACCTTTCTAGTAGAAAATCTAAGGTAAACATCTGACCAGAGCCTGTATTTTTTCTGGTGAGCGGCTGAGGTAATGTTTCCTTTTCTCATAGGATCAAACAGAGCCGTAAGCTCACAGCCTGTTGGATAATCTGCACCACCTACACACGTCTGATATACATTATATTAATGTTTTATATCATCTTAATTGTTACATTTCTCACGTTAGAATTTTTGCATGCACGTTAATCATAGAATAAAGATTTACTTGCTTCCTAAACATTTCCATCCATTGACAGAAAACTCAAAATGAAACATAGACTTTCAGACTTTCAGACATAGACAGCTTTTTTCAGACTTTCAATAAACTATAAATTAAATTTATCTTTTTTACCCTGGACTGTGGTTAAGAAATTAAGGTTGGGGTTTGCAGGACTTTCCAAAAAAGGTAAAATGTCAACTTTTACAGGAATAATCCTGCTCAATTGTCATCTTTGGGCCTCTATACATTTGTGTCAGTCTGTGTCTGCCTCACCCTATCCTCTGCCTGTATGTTGATGTTTTTGTTGTCTCAAGACATTTGTGGGTGGCTCGGGAAATTACTTTAACAAATCCATTATCTCTTTCATGTACCTTCTCTTACTTTTAGACACTTGTCTACTTGGTTCTCAGCATTGTTGTAAGTGACAGGAATTCAACTAATTTGATGTTTTACTTAGATTTCTCAGCTCCTTAAAGGTGTCTTACCTTGCTGAAGTCACCTTAAGTCTGTATGCAGGCATAGTTCCACACTCAGGGTGCTCGCAAAAGGTAAATTTATTATTCTGGTGTTTTTCTGCAACCCTGTAATATTTGACCTCAGACTTGCCATGGTGTTTGTCCCATTGGATTTATCCTGGGAAAATGTGCCTACCCTAGTTGAAAGAATGCATTTCATAACAGCAACAAATACAGACCTTTGCCAAAAAATGACACTAATCATATGTGAAAGACAAAAAACAAAAGGGCCATACCCTTCTTGATTCCCACATCAAATGTAGGGCAGGGATAAGGGGCTCTTCTCAGCCAATCAGATTCAGGATTTACTTCAGATTGAAAGATACTTAGTAGGGTTGACACAATTCTACGGCATGTCAAAATGTATTAAATATTTGCTGAAAAGTGGCTCCTCTTTAAGATGCTAAAAATATATAGTGCCTCAGTAAGTGGAAAGTTATTTTGGGATACAGAAAAGCTGAAAAATACAATAAATGAATTTCATACTTTCCATTTTTGCCCTGCTGCCACGGATAAGAAAACCAGGAACCCAGACCATGACTAAAGTGGAGGGGTATCATATAACCGAACCGTCTGCTTTACAAATGAAGCTTTGTGTGTTTGCATGTTGCTCAGATACAGAACGGCAGAGCCCACGAGTTCTTTGCAAGGCAGTCAGGATATGGTCACATTTTTGCACAAAGAAAAAGAAACATTTTGCAAAGTGCAGACCCCCTTTTTGCTTGATGGAAAAAGTGTTACAACTGCCATAATTATGTTCTAAAAATAAATTTGGGTTGATCTCTGAAGTTATTGCTGTTGGACATCTTCTGGTTTTTTGATAAATGGAAGTGGTGGCGCCAAAGGAAATGGCGGAGGGGAAGTGGGGTCACTTTTTGGTTTAGTAACCTTGCTGTAACTCTAACACCAAATCATTTTTGGTGTTGATCTGGTGGTGATGTCACCACTGAGGAATTTTTAATTTAAAAAGACCTGAGTGGCATTGTGGGAAAATGAACAGTTTGACCATTAGGGTGGTGATTGGTGTGTCACCAAATACGAGGAGCTGAAAAGTCACTTTAGACTATTGCACTTGTGAGAAATTGAGACTTTTTTTCCTGGTATCACAAGAAAGAGACTATTATTGGTGCAAAAGAGTACACAAAGAAATTTAATTAGCTACCTTTGGCTCCCTGAAAAAACCCTTTGCTATTTTAGTGTGATATTCAAAAAGCTTTTGGACAAATAAGTTAGATTCGAGCTGTCTAATGATTACAATTATGCATCTTTATTTATCCCTGAAATTAATTAATGATAGCAGTAACTTATCTCATTTGTAATCATATGCTCAAAATGTCATCATTTTGTTTCAAGGCAGCATCTAAGCCTGCATTACTGTGATTCTGCACCCCTTTGCTTTGTCCAAGCTCCAAATACAGTCACAGATAAAAATTCATTAACACCAACAGCCCGAAATTCAGTATTTTATTTGTGGAAAAAGTTTAAATATTTTAGATAACAATATGTGGACTCAAGTAAAGAAAAAAGTGAAAAAATTAATCATATGCAAGTTCTTTTCTTGAACTGAAACTTTAGTTAACTTTTTTACCCTTCAATTTTTTTAAGTATGGAATACTCTTTATTGTCCTTTATTGTCTTAACCCCTTGCAATAACCAGTGGCTCGATACCTGAAGGTTTTTTATCACCATGAGAGGGTATGTGTCTTTCCATTTTCTTTCCCTCTATCCTCTACCTTCTTCTGTTCTCTATCCTCTATGTATCTCACTTTGTCTGCCTTTATGTATCTATTCTGGACAGTCTCTCATGAGTAAGCACCAGCTATATGGGTCTAGACTCTGCTATGGTAACAGCCGGAATAAAGTCTGGCATTAAAATCATTATAGGGTCATTCTGGTGATGCTCTCAGTGAGGTGTCCACACAGGAGGCATTCCAGGTGAACCGCCACACCGTCATAGATGTTAAATTATAGATGCCTCTGAAATTGTAATTGCATTTTCTTGTGTTGTCTTTCCCAGAGGCTGCTCGTCATAGTTGACCATGTGCTCTACACTGGAATAATGCAATGCCCTTATTACAGGAAGTCAGTTTTTTTTTCATCTTAGGTAGTTTTGATTAACCTTTTTTTTTTTTTTTTTGTAAAATTGAATGAAAAAAAAAAGTATTTTTGTAAAGGCAACATTGAAGTTTAACACCACTAGCAGCTTCCTCTTGGACACCAACTCAGGTTCTGACATCTGTCTCTGCGATACTATGAGTCTATAACACTAGATTCTAATTGGTCACCTATGGCATCCACAAGATTGGTTTTATTGGTATGTTACCAGACTGAAATCTAGAAAACCCAACTGATGGTGGTGCCAGTTATCTAGTTCTGTTGCCCTTTTTGACCCTTTAGCCCCCCACGGGGAACTGTAGCTGTGCCCCACATAAGGAGTAGGGGGCATTACATCACCCTCCCTTAAGGCCACAGTAAGTGAGTGGATGTATACGCTGAGTCAGGCTGACATCATGTAGGACTTTCATCTGCCTGGTAGCACTGCCCTCGACCTCCCACATCCCCGTCTGTCTTTCCTACCTGATTGCTTTCTTCTTGCTCTTGGTGGCTTCCATATGTCAGCAATCATCTGCCCTTCAAACCCTGGACTTGTTGGCCAATTGGCCCCACCTGCCAGTAATCTTCCTCCATAAGGCAGCGGCACTGGATGCGAATCAGGTCCGCTTGTTTCCCCGTCCGATGCTAATCACCTGTTTGTTGTGTAGTCCCATTTCAATACATGTCAGGAGACACTGTGCTTTGGGGTGAGTTCAAACAACATAATGATCATGATGGAGACAAAAGATACCCAAAGGAAAGCTTTTAAATGCCAGAAATTACACTGAGCAACGTGTTTTGTTTTATTTTAAAGGGGGGATAAAATCTTGTCTTCTTATTTCCTTTTTACAACACTTCAATTTTGATACACAGCCAAGTGATTTGACCTTTGTTTTCTTGAAGATACAAGAATCAGATCTTGATTCCCCATTTCTGGGAAAAAATCTCTTAACACACAGAATGTAATGTTTCTCAATAAGAGAGCTTGTTTACCTCTCTTAAATCACCATTACACACAGTTCTCATTAGGGATGGGACAAAATATTCATTAAACAATGCATCATTGTCCTGACTCATGCAATACAATTATGGTAGCACTGGCACCGAATATTGATTTTTTTTAATTGAAAATAATTTGGTTGTCTTAACATTTACGTTCTAATTCACAGTATAAACCACTGAAAATGGAAAGAGCAGTGAGAGGGCATACAAGGCATCACAGAGACTTAAGCTCTTTATTGTACTGTCTATGGTGATTACACATCATTAGCAGGTTACAGAAATTTGAGAAGTACTGCTTGGAAAACAAGGTGAAAGTACCACATTCACACACATTCAGACATGTTTGTCTTCAACCCTGCAGACTCTTGCCCTGCACATTGCCACTTGCCTCCTTCCATCCCACCTCGCTGCCATTTTTGAGGGGGGATCAGACATAGGGCAACTTTGCCCCCTTCACTACACCTCTGTGGGACCCACTGCAAATGAGGTATAACAGGGGCATTAGTATATCAAATGGCAGTCGGCAAGCACCCAAAGTAAATCTTACTCTTCCTCAGGGTAGATAGGGATCTGAATGTGCATCTTTAAAGTTTTGAACTGGCTCCCCAGTTATAAATGTGTGAATACTATTTATGTTCCCTTTTGAATACTAGAGCAAAAAGACAGATATAAAAACATAGAGCAGCTAAATTTACATCCAAATTCAATTCCATTTCCCACAGTTATTCCACACCGTGAATCTATTTTGAGCTGTCAAATTACTGCGGAGTGTTTCATAAAGTGCAAATTAATGCTGCATGCAGAGAATCACTTCTGCCTTTACCCCAAAACCCACAGGTATTGGGCTTGAATATCCCACTTGGCTTAAGGGGAACTAGAAGTACTGCTCTCTAAAAGGCTACGTCATTATATGAGCACCCACTGAGGTGCAGCTTGTGGCCGGCTGTGGAGGAAAGGGTGTTCAGTGTATAACGGTGGGTTTATCTTATGTGGTCTCCAGAGAGGGAAGGATGGATGAGCTTTAAAAGAAATTAATGCTTTTTGGCCATTGATTGTGGGAGTCTTGAAAAACATGACTTGAGTTTTATCTCCTTTTAGTGGACATGAAAAACACCTCTTAAAATCTAAGTGAATGTTTTAAGTCAAACCACTGAACCTCTGATTTAATGATTGCCTATTTCACATTTCTACCACTGAGAATTCATTCTGAATACCTCAGTCAACCTCACACTTTCATCTTGACCAGAGCCAAATGTATTTTTAGGGATTCATAGACTTGTTTTACAACTAAAGGGAACCCCAAAAACAAATTTTATGATTAGGGTTAACACATAGTACCCCTGACGTGCATCTGTTTTTCTTTTCCATCACTGGCGTCACTCACTTCACATACCCTCTACTGTGACATTGTATTTCTCACAAAGCTTCGAGGTCAAGCCCATGTTTGAAGGTTTTGACTTTCCCACATTTATCATAAAAAAACTACTTATTTCTGTGCTTTGGTGAACATGAACCAACATGATGCCAAACAAGTAAAGCTCCAAATAATGAGGAAAGTGCGTTCGTAAAACTTGCTAAGCATCTGGGAGTGGTTGTGTAGGATGAGGCATCATCAAGAGGTCTTTGGCATGGCTCGACTAGGTTGGAAACGCATTCTTTCCAACATCCAGAACAAAAACAAAACAAAGTGAGCACTCCAGCACTATTACAGGCTCACTGGAAACACCACCATAAACAGTCACCTCGTGTGCATTAGCACGCTGAACAGCTCCCAGTTAAAACTATGACCAGAAAGTTCTGTGGCTTTTACAGGTTACAATGGTTTTGATTTGAGAAGTGGCAATGGCACAACAGGGAGACTCATTTCTCTGAGGAAATTAACGTTGATCACATTTAAATGTTTTGGTAAATAAAGTTTAACAGCCTAGAGTGTGCTTGTCTCCTTCACTGCTGAAATACTGAGCAGGCTTAAAGTATCTGTAATGAAACGGTGTCTGACTTTTATCAGTTTATAAAGGTCTGTTAAAAACTTCCCCACCAGGATGTAGATGGGTTACATAAGACAAAATGAGAAGATCACAGAGATCCAGTGGGTGTTTCTTGGGTAAGATGGATTTAAAGTAAGGTTTCATCAAATTTGGGGTGCAAATAATGTTCATGCTGAAAACTTCGCTCAGTCAAATGTGTACAATAATGGGTAACATGCCTTGCTCAAGGGCACCTCTGTTCTACGCACAGGCAGAGAGGAAAGGACACCATGTTCCTACCCCCTTCCCTGATTTTCCTGGCTCCTCGTGAATCTGACATATGACCTTTGGAGTTACAAGCTCTATTTTTGTTCTATCATTATGACATGTTGGATGATCACCAAGACATAAATTCAACTGATTTTTCTCCTAGCATATTTTCTGTTTGCATCTACAGTGAACTCTACGTATGTGTACAGCCCACAGATAATTACTGGAACGTCTTTTCTAAGATGTTTATAAATTCCACCATGTAACTCAATTAGCAGCTGCCTGATGCTGTCGTATTCTGACCTTGTGCATATGTGCTTTTTTTAAGCTCTGAATCCAATTTCTATCAAAACATACAGCAGTGGGAAAAACAATGTTATGCAATGTTTTTTTTTTATTTTTTATTTTTTAAATTATAAATAAAACAGTATCTTTAGATCCAAATGTGACTTTCCTAAAATATTGCCAACTAGCTGCAAAGGAAGACAGAGTAATTTAAATGCCGTATGTTGCAATTATTATTTGCGACATAGGGAAACTTTGTTTAGTCCTTCTCCATAGAGCATATGGACTTATTTCACATGGCAACCAGGATACATCCCTTTACCTTGATTGTGAGGCCAAACACCCTGCTTAAACATATGGAAATGACAAAATGAGAGCATAACAGACTTATATCTGCAGAACAGAAATCAGGTGTTCTGATGCATCACCTGCAGTAAAAATTAGACATTGATTTTAACATCCAATTGACTGCTGTTGCACCCTGTTTAATTTCTTTGCATAAAAACTGACCCCTGAACTTGAAAATAACCCATGCGATACAACAGTACAGGCAGTCAGGACTATCACTCCATGAAAAAAAAGAAAAAAAAAATCTATGATATTGTTTAAAGATGAAAATCATGTAGGATTATAATTTAATTATACTTCATTTAAAAATATATTTTTTCATCCTGGTAGACTTGGAGACCTCTCTTAAGACATACAGCACCTTTGACCTCCATATCTGATTATGATAAATGAGACCCCCCACCACCCCCTTTTTTATTCTTTTTATTTTTAATTATTCATTTATTTTCTGTAATACAAACTGTTTTTATTGTTTTGTACTTTTGTGCTTTCTGTTGGATATAGAAAGGGACGAGGGAGGGACAAAAGACAACAAAAATTGGAAAACTGGATATTCTCTGTTGTATTTCACTTTTGTATTGTCACTGATTAATATTTCCATGAAAGAAAATCATTAAAAATCTGTCTTTAAATTGACTTTTAAGGATCTAAAAAAGGTGGCTTTAAATGTACTTCAGTTTCTGTAGATGCCATGATTGTTCTTCTGTCCAGATGATCTCCTGGTATTGTAACTGGGGGGTTGTGACCCAAGTAGGCTTTGAAAATTGAAAATGGTTTTATTTACTATTTAAGCTGGATATAAATTAATCACTCATAACATTACGTAACATAACAGAAAAAAGGCATTTTTCAGCTTATAAAAGTTGAAACCTCTTTCATCCTTGATAGTTTTCTTGGGTCATGTGCAATTCAGGCCCACGCTTTTTGAAAGACTGGTATGGTCCCTAACATCATTCAGACAGCTTGAAAGGTTGACATTTCACTTCTAATAACAAATCAGTTGCTGTTGGTTCAAAGAAGGCAAACTAAACATTGCTGGTTCAACTTTAAAAAAAAAAAAAGCAAAAGAAACAAATCGGCTTCAACGTGAAAAAAGGCTGAAACATCACCAGCCTGCGTCATCGCAAGACACGTGCTGATTCACAGTCAACCCATCCCTTTGCGCGAGATACAGGCGTTGACAGCAATGCAACAAAAGGTCCAGTGAGTTTCAAAGAAGTGTAGCAAACAGATAACAACCATCCTGCTCTGAAAGCTTTGTCTGACACTCCAGTCCATTCACACCCAGGGTCTTCTGACTTGATGTTACGAATGGTTGGATAATGAGTGTGAGGGTGGATCAACTTATTCTTTGCCTTTATCATGACCTGCCATGCTGCAATCTTAAAGATACTCTTATCACAGGGTGGGAGAAAACAAACACCTGTACTGCTGTCAATCACTCTCATAACAAAGGCTAAAAATGGCCCGTGGCATTACAAATGATAGCACACAAAACACGCTGTTTGAAAAATACAATTTGTGTTCATACAATACAGAAATCACATATTTTTTGATCTTGTAATCAACAATACCTCTAAAAAATGTTATAATTCATCACATATATTACAGTTTTATGTTCAAAACAAACAAGGAAAAACTATTCCCTTCATTTTGCAGTTTGAATTTTTCACTATTTTTCTGCGTTTTGTTTGTGGAGTCAGTCTCTTTGCCACATTGCCCCTCTCCTGTCTCACAACAATCAGCTTTTTCCGTGTGTTTTGTTCAAATTTCCTACACACTTTATGGTTACCCTTAATGACTTGATTATTTGTCTTCACATATTAAAAACAGATTTCAACCCAACAAATTCTTTCCCATGGAAGCCAAAGGGGGATTCCATTAGAGCTGCTTCAAATCTCAGATGGGTTATTAAGACAGAAAAGTGCTGGTATCAATTAAAAAGCACTACAGACTTCACACCAAGGGGAATGTGCTTTGATGTAGCTTAGCATGGGGAACCTGAAACTCATGCCTATTCTTTATGCTGTTAAAATTGCTTGCGCTCATAGGGAGTTTTATGAGCCTGAAAATGACTGAATCCTTTGTATGTCTGAAAAATGCTTAATGCGTAAGAGGACAAATCAGCTCATGCAGACGGTCACATTTCACCACACAGGCAGCAACAAGATACACGGTCTTCCATATGCTGCCACAAATGAACCACTAAAGACGCGTCCATTTCTGAAGTCTGCCATAAGACATCAATTAAAAGCATGAATCATTATTTCCTTAATGCCACTGTTGCCCATTAGAGAGCTGGATGGAGACAAAGAGGCCTTGACTGCTGGCACGAAGCAAACTGATAAACGCAGAATGTAAATGAAAGCAACCTCTGTGCTTTACCGCACGGAGCACCTCCAGTTGAGACCTGCTGAAAGATTTATCAAAGCCTGTCAAGTCTGATAGCCATTTTGTATGCATTATTCACTTCTGACAAGGAAACACAAGACAGCCTGTGCTGACTCCACTTGGGGTACCTTCAGACAGGGGTGGAGAGAATGGCTTTGTATGATGTTTTCTTAATGGGGCTATTTGTTGAACAACTTTTTTATTTAATGACAAAGATCTTAAACAGATTGGTGCACAATAACAGAAAGGTCACTGAGTTTGTTAAACTGTACAGGGAGCATGTTCTGGTTGCCATTTGAGGAAAACACTCATGGCTTGGGTTCTGGGCAATTTGATGCATGCAAATTTCTATTCCATGCATGTGAATCATGGGCAACCCCTTGTTGGCCTGAGTTACAGCAACTGTCCAGAGTGCAAACACTGTTTAACAGTAACCATTTGCAGGAGGAAAACGGAATCCCCTGTAAATTGGAGTAAACTGCTGACTCTATAATAAACAATTGGCAGGTAAGGGCCAAACATTGCACGAAAGTGCTTGGAAAGAATTCTAACATTTAACAACCTGCAGTGTGTTTTTCTTTTTCACCTCAGTCTTCCCTAAATTAAGTATCTGAAGTAAGTGCCACTGGAACATATAAACACAGAGCAGAAGGAGCCTCTCAAATGCCACCAGATCTGGAAGCACATTCTCCCCTTCTCCCAAAGTAGTGAAGGAGTTTCAGGGAAGGTTTTTTTTTAGGCTCTTAAGGTGGAAAATCCAGCAAGGGGGCACCCCTTGTCAAAAACATAATGAGTAAAGAGTGGTTGTTGTATATATTTTGGGGGGTTGCTGGAAATATGTTATAATGTGAGGGAATCCCCCTGTACTTCCAGGGCCGGATTACTTCCTAGGATGCTATTCCAGAAAGGGCATGGCAGAAAAAATATAAAGACACATTTAGTGATCAAGAAGTAGTATGGTAAAAATTTTGCATTTATAAAATCATATTCCATCACTAAAACAACAGTCCAAAGGCATGGGTGAGAATCAGTTACTGTCTGAGTTCAAGTAGGAGACGGCCATACAGACCCCAAAGAAAGAACCTTTTCAGGAGCTCAGAAAGCAAATATAACCTACATACTGTCAAGCTTAGGGGAAGAATCCTACGTCTTGCCACAGCTGGAACCTGATATCAAGACATTACATAGTCATGTCATCACCTGTTAGTATCCATATCTAAAGTCCACATTTGGAATAATTTAGTTTCTTTTGTCATTGTTTCTGCCACAGTAGTTGGGTAATATTTTCTCATGATAAAGTGCTGATTGTCCAAGGGGACAGGTAGAGCAAGGAAAACCTGGGTTTGATTTTGATCGAAGCACAAAATAGTCCCGTTACCTGAGCGTGAATAAAATACATACTGAGAAATATGTTAATTCTATTGAGAAGAAAATAGGTTTCACATCTGTACCATGTCAGTTTGAAATACTTCACTAGAGAATTTGCACCTCAGGGTTCTAAGAAATAACCGCACTGGTCAGGCTGTAGAGGCTGAGAACAACAACTGTTAAATGCTATGAAGTCAAACCAAGTGAGGAAGTCAAAGTGTCCAAAACTTGGAAAAAACATGGGGTACATCCATTTATTCCACATAAATGTTTTTCTTAATGAGATTTTTTTTTAAATGTCCAGAAGAGTGGAAACCTCAATTTTTGAAAACATCAATTTATGCACTTCTGATAATAACCTTACTGCAAATAAAAATTTGCTTTGTTTCTACTCAAAGAAGAGGTAAACTTTTATGTAAAGGAGGTCTGTCACACCATGTATCACAAAAGTAATTGCTAAATAAATATGAATATGTTGGAAACATCTTCACAAAAATGGAAAAAAATGTTGAAGTAAAATTTTCACTTTGTACTTTATAAGCAGTCAGAACAGATGGAACAAAGTAAATCTGAAGACAACAGGAGGTTTAACTAACAACCATGAAACCTTTAACTGCCTTAAAAGAAATTAGCTGCCTCTTATCAACAGAAGCGAGAGTAAGTTTGGCATTTCCAGTGTCCTCCGTTAAAGGTAAGGTCTGTAGGAATCTTTGTTACTGTTTGTAAACATAACATCCAAACTGGGCTCTTCCTCCAGCAGCAATAATCGCCCACTGCCTCGGACAGTAGCTGCATGAACACACTCCCCAGCCCAGCGAGTACCTGCAGCCTTGCGTTTCTACATGGGAGAGACCAACAGGAGGTGTCCTGCAGATATTGTATCATTCTTTTTCTTTGTTATGGCTACAATTGTTGCTGCTCAGGACAGGGTCCCTCACTTGCCCACTGGGCATACCTTGATTAGCACGGGTTACCACGCCTACTTTGTATAGAGCCCTGCAAAGATTGTCAATTGAGCAAGATTATTCCTGTGAAAGTTGACATTTTACTTTTTTGGAAAATCCTTTAGACCCTACTTTTGATGATAGGCTTAAACTCTGTATCACCAACACAGCGGTGACATCACAGATACTATTTCCATCTATTTCACTGTGATCTTTACTCATTCAATCATCAGCCATACACACACTCGAACACACACACAATAGACGTGTTGGGGACACTATGCAAAGCAAGCGCGAGCACTACCTGGGAATTAAGGAAGGCAGATTGTGGGTTTCTCCTTCTAAAGGTTAGATGGAACAAAATACTGTGCCCTTTAAAGTCTACAGGTCTCAAAGATATTCTGCCCAGTGTGGAGTAAAAGAAATGCAGACATATCTAAAGGACTGATCTGCATCTATATCCCATTTTTTACATCTGTTTTTCTTTTTGTTGTTTTAAAGAAACATAAAAACACACCAACATATAACACAGACAGAGGCAGTCCTTCCTGAATGAGTCATCAATGCACAAGTCCTTGAGGAAATCCTGGTGAATCAGCACTAATTTTCCTATCAGCATTAATAAAGTGTTCACTACAAACAGTCCAGTCTTACTGAAGTTCCCTTTTGGTAAGTGGCTCAACATGCCTCCAATGTTTTAGTGTCTGAGGTCACATCCTTAAAGGAATTAAAGGCAGGCCCGTGCCCCCAACTCTGCACTGAAATGCATTAATCTCAGTTAGCCAGAGGCAAGTGTACAAGCTTGTCACAGAAAGTGGCAAGCAGTTTCACAGTTTTTCAGGGGTGAAAGGTGTTTGTGACTGCATGCGCCACAGCTGCAGTTAGGAAAAAAACAACAGGTCAAGTCTTTCAAAAGGTAACTCCATAATCTGCTGCTGATTTTTCATGTTGTCAAGTAGATATCACCCCATGCTTTTCAGAGTTTCCTCATCACTCACGGTTGCATGTGCATAACACAGACAGTAATTTACATGAATTTTCTGCAATTAGGCCCATCTCTGGTACAGCTACAGTCACCGACAGCTGTGTCTCATTCGCAACCTGTATATTCACATGTCCCTTTGAGACAATCGTTTTTCAAATCAGGTAATTAAAGCAATTAGCCACATTGTACCTTAATTACCTGCTGTCGTTTAGCCTAATGATATTACTTACAAACACTCCTTAAAGGGAGATAGAGCTACTTATTGAGGCTCCAATCCACTGAAGGTGTTTTGGCCGGTGAATGAGAGCATGCCAGCTGTTCAGCAGACCATGCTGCTCACGGTTTCAAATACCCCTGCCAGGTTTTTTTTGACTTATGATGTCGGATTTATTGGAAGCTTTAAATGTCACAGTGAGACACAATGGGAAAGAGTAATTGCAAATAGACAAACAGATTATTCTTGTTGCTTTGTGTTGCCCGTTTCAATTGATAAATGACGTCTGTAATGAATAGAGACAAGCCAAAGCTGGAGGATTAGAATCTTACTTAAAAATGTTGGCATCATGCAGCAGAAATGGATGTACACGTGAACTACCGAGAGATGACTTTGCTGTTTAGTTGTCTTTACATTTAAAGAGGCACTTTTAAAATAACATTTAAACTTCAGTAGAGTCTGGGATCTCCCCCGCAGAAATACAGTCGCTAAACTTGCTGTTTTACCGGATATGCTGCTGTGGTGCAGTTAACAAGCCAGACTACATTTTCATCCTGTTCACTAAGTGATAAACACAAAGGATGTTGAAGTGTTTGGATAGGGTTGCTAGGATCACAGGGGTGGTTTAAAGGATAAGACAGTGTCTTGACGGAGAGCTATGAAAGTGATGGGACCATGACTCTTCAAAAAACAACTCACGGAAAGATCACATCCTGATCTGAATTGAAAAGGGAGAGGCATGAAAAAAACTGTCATTTACATTTATTACACCTTTTTCATCCCATGTCCATCAAAGGTTGCATGCACAGTGCTCAATTACAATTAATTGCTCAAATCTGTTATTTTCTTTTTCTTTTTTTTGTTTGGCTGTTTGTATTACATTTAATGTGGCCTGTCTGTGATCATGATGTGAACAGCTTATGCTCCTGAAGTGACTTGAACGCTCATTTGATCATTAATGACATAACACACAGGACAATGTTTAGGGACATGAACAAAGCAGCAGCCAGTGGTCTCATCTACGGTCTTATGTTACAAACAATGTCACAGCAAATTTGTGAGAGGGTTACGTTAGACAGGATTGAAATCACTTCTGTCTTCCATGTTTGTTTTCATTAACTTTGACTCCCAGCTCCATTTTTGTCAGCAACGCAGAACTGTGACACATTTTGCAGCGGGGTGATCTGATATGTATTCAAAGTATGTACTCAA
Organism: Thalassoma bifasciatum; assembly: GCA_008086565.1. Classification (NCBI taxonomy): domain Eukaryota; kingdom Metazoa; phylum Chordata; class Actinopteri; order Labriformes; family Labridae; genus Thalassoma; species Thalassoma bifasciatum. Next base: position 396,847 of record RPOG01000019.1, read on the forward strand.
AAATGTCAGTCCAGTGTGACTTGTGCTGTTTACACTGTCAGAAACAAAGCAGATATGGGTCACATTTCAGCAAAAGAGTCAGATTCAGGTAACATTAAGCTACAGTGTGAAGATGGCCTGACAAACCCTTTTATGTGTGCACTTACCATTCAAAAATACATCATTATGAACAACATTTGCTATCTTTTCTGCCAAATGTGCAACCCAAACTATAACAACCTCTTTTTGTGACAATGAATATTACAACTGTGTTTTTCTCACGGTACACTAAACCTAAATGTTATTTGCTATCTCCTTGTTGAACGGAATTTGAATATTTATTTTATTCAAAGCATTTAGTGCTTTTTTTGTCCTATAACCCATGTTTCATATAACAATATGCCTGTTATCCTAGTTTTATGTACAAGAAATGTTTCACTGTGGAGTATTGCCTTAAAATTTTTGAGTCTCAGTCCTCAGCTTTTGATGTTTTCAGCATTTGGTTTATCTTGTGACCCTGTTAGATGACAACTTTCTGCACCCGTTGTTAGTGCACTTGCTGAAAGAGTGAATATGGCTTCCCTTACTTTTAACAATTAGCAGATGACGTCACAGACACTACCTCCATCTACTTTACAGTCTTTTGTATAAACACAGTGGAGTCACTCTTAAAAGTAAGCCTGATGAGGAGATGGGGAGATTTGTTTCCTTTCTTTATCTTTTATAATGATGCCGATGTCAAAACACCAAGTTTAACTGGAAGATGATTAATTTATTGATTGATTTAGAATTGAATACTAGTCACTGATGAAATATTGAAGAGGTAAAATAATTTGCATCATGGTGGTCTCTTCCCTATGCATTTTGTGCAGCGATAGCTCCCCACAGTACTCTCCTTCAATGAGCTCTAATTGCCTGAGAAGTGCAGAGTCAGTGGCAAAACAAAAAACAGAGTCAGTCTTTTGAACAACCCAAAAGAAGTCTCTTGCACTCTAAAAGGACATCAAAGCTCGGATTTAGTCGCAACAATACTGGGCCACCTGCCAACTCTGGACGGGTCCTTTAACAGATCTTTATGAGAGAGCAGTTTTGATGTAATCATCCTCAAATCTAAAGGGGCTTGCTTAAAGCCAGGAGGCCTTGTTACCTTAATCTAGTGAGAAAAGACCCCTGCCAGACTTTCCTCTTTTTTATCTAGCCTGTAATTTACTCTGAACTCTTAGTTCTTGAGAGCATGGGTAACAACACTCTAGAAAATGAAGACAAAAGAAGGAGACTTGATACAGCCCCAAAATATCAGTCGTAACTGCTATGGTTTCCTCTTAAAGCAATCCAGTCAGGTTTTTTTTAGAGTGTAGTGTGGAGTCTAAGCTCCCTGCTGTTAACATGGAGAGAAAGGGAGGATATGGAAGTGATTACCAAGCCTTTTCTTTTTTTAAGTCAAAGTACCCCATCACACTTCCAATACTTTGAAAACAGAAGTATCATCAAGAGGTCAGGCGGCTAAACATTTTGTCACGCTTAACTGTTAGTTTATTCTTTATTAGGCTTTTTCATCCACAGATGATCTAAAGCATTGGCAATCAAAGTTAACAGTTCAGGTTTTTGAGTTGATCTTGATAGACTGTTGTTTGACATTTTATTCTAAATACATCCAGGGTCTTTCTTTTCCAAGCTCCAGCCTTTGTACAGTAGTTCAGTGTGTTTTTCCCAATTTGCTTGACATGTTTGTCGTTCTTGTTACAAATTATGGGGTTTTCCTTTCCATCTTGGTAACTGAGATGCTTCCCTGCTAACTTAAAATTCAATGGCATCGTTTTCAAATTTCCTTAGATGTAAAGAAATGAATCATGGAGATAGCACTAAGAAACTAAGAAAGTGATGCTGTGAAAGTGCAGTCAAAGGACCCAAATGCAAAATGGTGAAATCAGCATTTGTCCTTCTGTTTTCATATTCTTTGATACATTGAGAAACCCACCACAGACTCATTTTAAAAGAAAATAAGGAAGGACTGCTTGCACAACATGGGAACACAACAGGTATAAGAATTGTGCAACTGATGAAGACATAAGATGAAGCAGAGAGTTATGGGACAGGTCAGGAAGCTGCAGGAAAAAAAGTGAGCAGATTTGAAAAGGGGATCAAGTTAAATTTAAAAAGACAAATGGTTTCCAAATTCTCTGTACACCCATAACTTAATTTTTTTCCGGCAAATACTCTACCAGCACCATCAGATCTTAAGACTTAACAACAAACACTACAGTCTTGTTTTCGTGCCCTGGCAGAACACACAAGAATGCAACCACGACATTATGCCATTAACACCTTTGTGTTCCCCAAATTCGGCAGAGATTGTTCGGTAAAATAGGAGTAACCTAATAAAACAGGCAAAAAATAACATCAGCATGAGCTAAACTATGTCTGGATGTTGCAAGTCCTTCAAATTGACTTCTTCACCATTTTAACTCAGTTACTCTGACATTGCTTCTAAAACTTTGAATGTCCATGGGAAAGACATCAAAAACTGAAACTTGTGTTTGTAGTAACTTTTTTGTTCAAGTTCTTTCAGGACCTGAACCCTCATACCCAGATTTGAATGAATCCATCAACCACTTGATTTTTATTTATCTTAATTTATAACCTTTTAGTTTTATCATCATAAAAAGATTCATCCTCGTCACATAAGAAATCATTTTTACTGCTTACCATCATTTATTTACAACGCACAAATATATTTTTTTTTATTGCAGCTTATAAAGTGGAGGTCACAGTGACCCCAAAAGACACCTGTCACCACCAGAGGTGATTTTATATGTTCCAGATGCTTGAGTTTCACTTGAATCACTGATTTTGACTAAAAAACATTACTTGGAACCCCAGCTAAGATGTAGTTCTTTTTGTCAGGGCTTGGATCAGCATTATCAATGAGTTATTGATCTGGCTTGTGTTACAGTCACTACTTTCACATGTTGTCTATTGACGTTTTTTAAGTTGAAATTACTGCTGACACTTAAGGAGTTATTCATCTCTGAGCTGTGCTTGTCTGTGCTGATTAAGTGGAACTTCAGAGTTACACAGAAATACGATGACAGCTATAACAGTCTTTCTTTGATAACAGTCTTTCCTCTTTTAGTGGTAAACCTCATGATGTAGAGTTACGAGGAAGCTTTGCTGTTGTCAAATGCTTCAAGCTCTGATGTGACAACTTTTTAAATGAATGCCTTTCTAATAATATAGCAGGTGCTTATATTGTATCCCAGCCAACAGGATGCTTGGTTGCACCGTGAGTCTGCGGCCATCTCTCTGGCTCACTTTTAGAGACATCTGAGGTCACTCTGTCATCAAACACTGAATGCCCTGCACTTTGAGGCCTAGGTTTACTGGTCATCATGCATACCACTGAATAAGCTGTGATAGAGTGCTCCTCAACCACACTCTCACACACACTTCCGTTTTTAATGACTGTGGGACAGAGAGATGTGGATCATTGCAGCACTTGGGCTTGAAGTAAAAATAGCACTTCAACCTTTCTTCCAGTTTTGTGTGGAAGGAAATGGGCAGTGTTCACCTAATGGCAAGCACAGAGACTGTCGTCATGGGAGTATGAACAGGGAATTTGTGTCACAGTTCCCTTCCTGTAGGCCAGGCCAAGAGTAGACCTTAAACCCCTAGATAAGAACTTAAAGCAGCACCAGACAGACTTTATTGTGGCGGCTTAATGCAAAAACCAAAGTGCTGTAGAAGCAGAAACTTTGCTTGCTTGTGGTACCCAGGCAGCTGGCCATTTCTCCTTCACCCATCGCACCATCTAAAAGTGACAGGATTGAAAGCTTGGAGGGGAAATCCTCGAAAGGTCATCAAGGGGAGAAATCCTTAGTCTGTCTAACAGTAGAACAGCTGCCATTTTTTTGGCCTAGTAACTGTAACAATAACAGTTTTTTTTATGTTTAATGTCTCCTCAAAGTAAGCTGACGCATATTTAACCTCACATTGCTGAAACAAGCATCACACAACAACAGTATAGTCGCTTTGTCCCCCAGCTATGGAGATGTAGCAACATAAACAAGTTATTCACATGTGTGAGGACCAAATGCAGAGGCAGTTGACAATACTAAAGCATCAGAAGTTTAATATTGAAATCTGGTTTATATTGTAGCTCATATCTACTGACCCTTCACCCAGTGATTTCCTCTAAGTCAAAAAAGCATCAAGTCTGATGATGGAATAACTTCCTTCTTCAGGCCACCACTTCTTGTGCATTCCAAGTCTAACAAATTACATCCACAGGCGAAGCGAATCTTGATTTTCTGTGGCCAGGGTCAATACAAATTAACTTTCCCTGTGTAAAACTGCAATCCAGATTTGGATTTACAAGGGTAGTGCCCATTGGCGACAATAGTCTTGTGTCTAAGTCTCAAATTCTTGAGGAAAAATCCATGAGAGCCAAAGCACATGCCTTCCAAAACGGAAAATATGATCTTCAGTTTTGATTGCATAATAAGTGCTAAACCATGAATGAGGTGTGCATTTATATATTTAATTGCTGAAGCTAAAAGAATACCCAGCAATTGATCTACATGAGCATTTTGCCCATACAGCAATATTAAACCTGAACTTTTTTCATGGGACTACCTTAAGCACACCACTTCACTGAAATAATAGTGAGCAGCAAAGAGCTGCGACACCTGAATTTATTTTCATTGACTGTTTTCAAACACATGCAATAGATGCACTGTGATACTCATACACAGTAAATGTAGCAAAAGATAATTCAAGTTACAATGCGCACAATGTAAATCAGAGTAAATTAAAAAAAAAAAAAAAAGACAAAAAGAGGCAACATATGAACAGATTCGGTGATGAAGAAAACAAGATGCAATATGTCTGATCAAAGTTTTAAGTGGTTGGCAACTGTTGCCCAGTGCGGTCTGCCACATGTGTTTTAATACAGAGCTCTGAGGTTGAGAACAGCACACCTGGGACACAGCACACACACTGTCAGAGGAAGTGGTTCCCTGCCAAAGAAAGCAATAGAAATTTCCAGCTAATCCACCGGTCTGCTTACACCCCCCTCCAACTGTATCCCAATCTTTTCATTTGTGAAGAATGAAAACAGCTTCCCTGATCGTACAGTTTAAATGGTGTGGAAAAATTGAATATACTTGTATCACAGATACAATGAATGCTTCTGGAGTGGTGCATGATTCGAATGGCTTTCTACAGGTAGTCAGGTTCTTCCAGTCATTAATATAATAATATCAGAGATCGCTTTAAAAGTGAGATGTTTAACCTAGACACCTGTGCCAGAAATCAGCAATACTCTGTTATGGATGCACTACTGGGCCAGTCCGAAACAGACAAAAACAAAAAGGAAAAGAATGATCTCAGATGAGCTAATCTTTAGAAAATTAGTCTGCCTATGTGCACATAGTTATCACTTATTGTTTTCCTGATTTGGTCACCTCTTGGATTTTGTGGCAACAAAGAAATGTGGAAACCGATCAAACTATTTTTGTTTGCCTGATTTTGTATGAACTTAACCCCCGAGGAAGAAATATACAATTATATATTGTTTTTGATATTGGAAGACACACTGCAAACTTCCTACCAGTGTTTCACCACCTCTACTTTTGGAACGACTGACCTATAGGACTGTGATAGCAGTTGAGTACAATTTGAGATTATGATCATGAAGAAAATGGTATATATTATATCTATCTTCTGCAAGTTAGATCACATAATGGCCATGATATGATGTGATTTGCAAACCCTCCATTTCATTACTTTTCCAATATTCGGTTGTCATAAGGAAGAAGCAGAACTGCCTCCAAGTGAATATTGGCCATTATTCTGCTTGCAGTGGTAGGGGAGGAAAAACATTATGTCTCCTTGGCTTATCCCATGGAGTCTAAAATCACCACAGGCAGGTTAGTTAGAGCTGCTCTCCTCCCTGAGATTCCATTAAAATATCTCATCTCTTAGACAGATTCTATCTTGAATTGTCCGCTTCGTTATTCCATTGCCTGCACCCATTTCCACATGTGGCAACCGGACATAACAACGTTCATCTATTATGACACAAAACCCACAGGTTGAATTCCAACTGCATGTCCAATAAAATTACTATTCAGATTTTTATAGACTATATCTGTGCAGGCCATTTGTTTTAATGACAAGTGCTTTGCTTTTACGGCTTGCTGGTATTTTAAAGCCTGTTGGCCTTTTGTTATGCTGTGTCATACTGTTTCATACTGTGGTTGTGTACTTACGCCCCTCTAGGTTTAGCCACTTAAACAGCATTCAGCTTCTTTTTCCATGCAACACACTGCAATGGAGAAAGTGTTGATATGGATTGTGTTTCGTCCCCAAAGTGGTTTGTATATTTGACAATTTGTATAACTTTTCAATGGGTTGGCATGTAAACATGTAGACAAGGCTGAAAATTGTACAATATACACTCCAAACACATGTGTGGTAGTTTGTTTGAGACAGTCAAACGCTCATCTGGAATGACTTGAGCAGTTATACCTTCAATGTGTCAGGTGCTTTGTAAGTCAGCGCACACTCCAAAGTTTATTTTGGTAGGATTAAATTTGACTCTGAATGCAGACCTCGACCTGACAAAGCAACCAGGGAAAATGTGAAGCAAAGGTTGTCGAAGAAACAAATTCTTGTGGTTTCTGTCACTGATTGTAAGCTGTAAACTTCATAGACTTTTTAACCTTTTCTCCTTCCAGGGTCGTGAAATATCGCTGCTTTCTCAGGCGTTTTGTGTCTTTGTACCATGTCACTTGACTTCATGTGCTGGATGGCTGAGGGGTTGCTCAGATCATCTAATGCCACCAAACAGTTTTACAATGGAGTTAGTTGAAAGCCAGGTGCATCTCATACAGAGGTAAATGGTACCTTTTGGGCCTGTATAAGGGCTGGTGTGGCGTGACAAAGCAATGGTATTTAGGTATTTGGACCATGAAACGCGGGTGTCTAGTACTTTTGGTTGGACTAAGTATACGTTGTTTTCCTTGTGAGCCTCCATAAAATAGATTTTCAGGATCTGTTAGCGTTACAAAGCAGATGACTAACTCTCAGTAGAACATGCACACTACAGGTTTGTTTGGGGTGTTTTATTCAACTTTTGGCTTCAATAATTTAAACAGATATGTAGTCAACAGAATACTGAGTTATGTGCTAGTAATCTTACTGGCTCTTTAAGAGCTTTAGAAATATTTCTCTCTCACTCAGAAGACTGTCATCTGTGTCCCTCATGAAACCAGAAGACAACAATATTTCTTGATATAATTAATAGCTGTTGCAGAGCACCTGCCTTTTCAAAAGTCTCTGAACAGCCGTGTATCTCACCTGAATCCGTTATACAGTTGTGCCCAAAAGTAGTTTACACCCCCAGCAGAATTTCTGACTTTTTTGCCTTTTCTCAGAAAATATGAATGATAACACAAAATCCTTTCTATCACTTATAGTTAGTGGTTGGGTGAAGACATTGATTGAAAAAAAAAAAAAAAGTTTATTCTTTTTAAATCATAATGACATCAGGGGAAAAAATGACCCTGTTGAGAAGTTTTCACAACTCTTGTGATTTTGACCTGATAAATGCACAAAAGTTAACACAAATGTGTTTCAATGTCTACTAAAGGTAATCATCCTCACCTGTGATCTATTTGCTTGTAATCAGTGTGTGTGAATAAAAAAAATGAACATGGTCATTTTTGAAGCTTCTGTTGTCTCTATGATTCAAAAAGAGTAAACAGTTGTTTGTTAATAAATGTCTTCACCCAACTTCTAACTATGGATGACAGAAAGGCTTTTGCGTTACCATTTATATTTTCTGAGGAAAAGACCAAAAAATCAGAAAATTCTGCTGGAGGGGGCGTAAACTTTTAGGCACAACTGTAAGTACAGCACTTTGTGGCATTTAGCAAGTCACAATGACAAGGAAAAACTTCCCAGTAACAGGCAGAAACTTCTGGCAGAACTCATGTTAGACAGACATCAGCCTTACCAGCCCAGAGGAGATTATCTCAGGAGGCAGCAAAGGAAGTAAAATGAAGTAGGGTAGATTATGTAAAAGGCTGTTCCTCGGAGGGTGAGTTATCAGTGTTTCATGACTCCCTACCACTGAACAATTGTTTCAGTTCCTGATGTGTGAGTATTTGGTGGGGTGTTTCCTGTCCTGTATCTTGGAAGGAGGGAAACCCAAACAGTTTGATGTTACTCCGGAGTGACTCAGTAGGCTTCGCTCTGGGCAATAAAAATATGTGACAACCTTATGGTGTCAAGTTTGATTTCAGATTAAAACAACTGGATGCTACATTTAGCTTCAGAAATGATATCAGCAAATAAAACTCAGCGATGGCTTTCAAACACAGCAACTTCCTTTTACACAAAACAATCAAACCCTTGACCCAAATGAGTCTGATAAAGTGTTTGGGTTGTACAGGAAGCTGAGACTTCCCTTCACAATAAACCTACAGTTTTGCTCCTACGGGAATACAGCTCATGTCCGTTGTTTCTGGACTCAGATCCTATCCACTCCCTGTGAGAAAGCATCCCCTTATACTCACTTACCAAATGTTGACGTCATCATTCTTCTGAGAATTCAGGTGACAAGACCGCTACCCTGAAACTGGTTGATAGAGTATAAAGTGGAGATTGGATAATTAGTTTTCTTACTGAAGAGTTTTGTACTCAAGAATGAGCAGTTCCCAGGCACAGGGGCTCTTGAGAGCTTGACAACCTTCACATTTCAAATTTTGGCAAGAGATACTGTGCATTGTCTTTCTTTTTTGTGTGGGTTTATATATTACTGAAATGTACCAACAACTTGCTAGATTTCAATTTACTAGAAGCTCACAATACCACTAGTACTAGTTTCCTAAATTTACCAACAAACAGCCTTTCTAGGCATACTTTTTCTCTTCATACCCACCAACCACTGTACCAATGTGTGTTTCTAAAGCAGAGTGTGTGGGAGTCCAACACGAGCATAATTGGAGTTGAGCACAGTTCTCTGAAGCACATTAACACAGAGCCCACAGTGTACCAGGTTTCACAGAGGGCAACACAGCTGCGCAAAAACAGGTATATGGAAAACCAAGCTGATACTAAACAGAGACGTCTGAACTGAACAACAAGGAGGGGCGAGGGGTGGGGCAGGGGTCTCTAACCATGACTGGGGACCACCTCGATACAGGCGCGCAGAATCCACCAGGGAGCAAAATTGATCCAGGGCCTGTGTGCTGCAGGATTTCTGTGCTTTTCTGCACAGAGGGACTGTTACAGCATGCAAGGAGAAAAACAAAAGATCCATCTTGACTCAGTGACTCAGTGGTTTTGATGTGACAAGAGAAAATGGTGGCAGGCGGATCTTGTAGTTTTCTTTGCCTCTAGGGTGTGTGGAGTGTCGCCATATAAATCAACCTGGTTTGACTCTCAGTTGGTGTTGGCTTGTAAAAGGAAGATTGAGATGATACGGTATCATTGTGATGACAATTTCCTGAGAGCAGCCAGAACACAAATTTATCATCCAAGCTTAGTCTTCCAGTTATTAGCTATTGGGACAAACAAGTGACACGTCAGAATGAAAGATTACATTATGTGTAACAAAAACTTTCAACAGCACACAACTCTTTGTCTTCTTTTTCTCTAACTTAATCCCAGGACAAATAATCAAAATGGCTACATGAACCAAATTTGACCATCTCAAGTCTTCAAGTTTTTAAGAATAGAATAGGCATATTTTCTTGAAATTACTTCACAAAAATAAGTGACTGAGAACAATGTAATAACAAAAGTGAGACTTAAATGAAAGTTTAAAAGAAAAATCAACCTTGTGATCTCAAGTTCCATCAGGACTGCAACTGGATTTGGTGAATTAAATCATTGCTACTGATTGATAGAGTGAGAAATAATGCATGGTGAGGTTACAGAGCTGTAAGATTGGTACCAGGGGAGGGGTATCATGTACCTATCAGGGCTAAGTGGAAAATTGCTCATGTGAACTGACATTTTGCCCTGAAATAATACAAGGACACAAATATCTGGATTCATCCCTAATAGGCTGCTGCTGCTGCTGCTGATGATGATAATGATATAGCCTCGGTCCAACTTTCTGGGGCTTCCGACTGGTTTAAAAAGACTTTATTTTTCAGTGGATCTTTGCTTGACAGTTTGATAAAAAAAAAAGAAAAGAAAAGAGAAGCAGGGGTGAGTGGATTGTTCCATTTAAAAAGGCTTGAGGAAACCAGAACATTTCAGACACTTTTGCCAACAAGTTCTACAACCATCCGTTGAGTTGTGTTGCATGGACTGTTTTTTTGTGGCTCATCCTGGAAGCTCTTCTTTCCTTATATTTGGTTACTTATTACTACCAGTTTAAGTGTCTCTGCTGAGGCTATCAAAACCCTATGGCGAGCCATCCAAACAAAGGAACTAGCTGTCCTGATTAGAGGTGTGGCTAACACCAAAACAACACTATTTTTTCTTGTGTCTTTGTCTTGTTAACATAAAGGTCCATTCAGCTGTCCATTCAGTCAAAGCTACCTACAGAAACCCTGCTGGCACCGGCAGGCAAATCCAAGGAAAAGACATCACAGCACAAGCTGCTTTGGTTGATTGACAAATGAACATTGAGAAATACAGTACAGGAAAACCACAGCAATGAACCCTTCACACCAAAGATGTTCCAGCATGACAAAGTAAGGATCCTTGTGGATTACCCCTTGAACTTTTAACCATATGAGCATAAACAGATACAAACCATGTGAAGTACATTTCTTTTCAGTATGTATATCATCATCTCTATCATAACCATACACTCATGAAACTAGAGCGCCGTGCCGCCACACGTTTTGTGATTACACATGTGGTAGCGATTAAGCACATGCCAGTCCAGCTAGCCTCTTGTGGCTAGATGTTGTGGTAGTCACACCAGTTTCACTGAAGTCATTGTGCCAAGTATGGTTAGTGTCACAGCAGAGGATGTGAACCTAACGCAGAAATGTCTTCACAGAGCGAGTGCAGAAGCCTTTCGCTAATCTATTTGGTTACATGCTGGATGGTGGTAGAGTTAGATTAGTCCAATATCATTGTCTGAGTAACAATTTCCAAAGATTTGTGCAGTTTGAAGAGCTTTTTCCTGCTGTCTACTTTCCTGCCTAAAGGTTGTGGCTAACCAAGGAGGGTGGGAGCAGAGAGTTTGATTTCTTTGCGACAGGCATTGAGTCAATTGAAGTGATGCAGGCTGACATATTAATCCATGAGAGCGGAGCTGAATACGTGCTGATTTGCAGAGAGGCACTAACATTTCCTGTCATAACACAGAGAGAAAAAAAATATCCACCACTGTCCTTCCCACTCAACATTAGCACAGGCTAGACAAGGGATTACCAGTGTAGGTTACTTCTTTTAAACACTTTTTAAGTCTATGGAACTTTTTTCAATTTACGGTAAACTGTAAAACTCTGGACCGTTTAGTCCTTTAACCCTTTGAGACAATCTAAGATGGAATCATTACTGTTCTGTTGATATGTTTGCTGTTGATATTAATTTCCAACGTAGAATTCGCTTTGCTCTGAGCAAAAATTGAATTTAAAATGTCTTAAATTAAACAAGAGAAACACATTTAACTTAGGGGATGGAATGTGAATTAGGAAACCAAGGGTTGTTGAGGGTGTGTTTTGCAGTTGGCAATGGTTGTGTTTTCTGACTTGAACTCTGAAAATCTAGCAGCACTGCAGACTGGTGACCATATGTCTACTTTTGCCTGCCAAAAGTAATGAACTACGGTACCAATTATATGACTTTTCTTTGCAACTCACAAAAAAGTAACACGTTTTTTTTGTTTTTTTTTTAGTTAGTTAGATAGTTGCAAGTAATATTACTGTAATACATTACTACCAATGTGTTACAGGCCAACACTGTCAATACAGAAGATTTATAGGAGGATACTAATATTTTAAAGGGGGACAAAATCCATAATTTTCTGGCCAAAAAAAGAAGGAAGGGGGGTCATCCCTGCCATGGGAATACACTAATAGGCTAAAAACTACAATTTATCTCATACTTCTTCTGACCCCTTCTTCGCACCCTGCTTGGTGTCCTCAAAAACCCTGTTAGGACATCTATAGTCCGTCACAATCCTTTTCAGTAATCCATATAAACAATGGCATTTACAGATTTCATTGTTACATTGCAGAAGCACAAAGGTAAACACACAGTTGGGGCTTTGCACACACTCTAAATGTGTCTCTTACTTCCTCAGATGCCAGCACAGTGGTGAGACAACTTGTCACCATCATCACACTTCTGTGATATGCATACTGAGGGTGACACGTGAAGGGGCACAAGTATCAAACCTTGAACTGTCAAATGAAAAGGGCTATAGTGTGTCTCTGTGCCTCCCCTCACCAATCAAAGGTCCCTTACCATCCTTCACTTTCTATTAGATATTCTTGGGTTTTCCTTCCTCTCTTCCTCATCCTCACACCTGTTTCTTACAAAACCATCATTGTCCTGACCCACCCAGCCTCCTGGTTTCCCAAATTTACTAATCAGAGATTTCCCTGCTATAGTTACTGATTCATCTCATGAGGAATCACTGACTGTTCTCTGAATCCTTCAAAACATTGTTCGTTCACAGGCACAGCTGAGGTATTTTCTCGCTTCTTAGCCTAAAATGTTTGTTTTTTCTCTCACTCAAAGGAGTGGAATTTTTCCAAATTGCCAAAATGTGGAGAAAACAGGAAAAGGTGTCACCCTCATTAAAGGCAACCAGATTTTCAGTGACTCATATTTAAACAACAGGCAGAGCCGAGTGCCAAAGCTTTTAACTAGGGCAAAATCAGCCCAGGTAAACTATATCATGTGACACCAGGTAACTGTTTACATACTATCAAAGGTATTCCCTACGTTCTTCTCTGGAGAAAAGAGACATTTGACAGGGAAAGTGTTGGTGACACTCAGAAACTGTTGACAGACCAAACCATCGATGGAGATGTGGCAGCTCTCTGTCACAAACTTTTAAACAATGTCAGCTGGTACAGCGGAAAGTTTGTATCAGTGGTGTTTAGGCTTAATGGATATCAGTGATTCATGCTCTAACTCAGCTGAAAAGAGTGCCACCAGGCCCTCAGGCTCCCCTCCTTAGATTATTTGTTTACATTTGTTTATGTGGAAAGTGATCATGATCCAATTTCCACATTCACACTCCAGAAACAAACTTTTAGCTGAGAATCATCTGAACTCTATTATCTCCTTTTTCACAGACACTCAGCTGAGAAAGAAAACTGGAGCTGGTTAGATCAGTTGTCAAAACAACAAAATGTTGTGATTTAACAGCTATTAACATCTTGATCTCCTACGAACTTGCAACCATATACGCATGACATTTCTGCCCTTCAGACCCATGATACCTCTTTAAAAAAACAATATCTGAGACTTACTGGCCACATTTAGGGACACTGCTCACTTCTCCTTAGGTGATATCACATTACACTCATTTCAGTGAGAGAAAAAGTGTATTTTTATACCATATCACTAATAAGTAAGATTTGATAGCAAACTCATTACATTAATAACTGAACTGCCTGTACAAGAAAAAAGTTTAGCTATTATACTTCTTAAATCTGATCTGTACTGATCCCAAAAGGGGGGGGGCTGCACACCAGACAAAAGCCCGGGTCTCATGACTCTTATTGAAGCAGATGATGTTTTCGTTTTTCCATGCGTTTTCTTTCTCTGCTTTTGCATGTCATGGCTCTAAGGTTTTGAGTTCTTCTCTTTGGATTTGTAACTATTTATAATTTGTGGCATATATGGTATATTTAAAGAAGGCTCCATACACATACTCTTTACAATTTTCGTGGCCTGGAAATCAAGTTTCTGATCTCGATGCCATTCAAAACTTCAGCAGGTGAAATATCTGTGTCATGTTTTTGCATCGTACAATGGCTCTATTCATCTGTCAAACTCATCCAGCCGCTATGTTCTGATATCAATCCAAATCCTGGCAGTGATGACTTCCTTTTTAACAATGCTCCTCAGATTCCCGTTCATCAGGAGCACTCCAGAAATAAGTTATCTAAACTAATACTCTCTCTTTTAATGACACCAGACCTTTTATTCTCTGCCAAATTGCACCAGTCAGACGCCTCTCGGGTGTTTCTTCCTACTTGAGGCACCGCTGTTGGGTTTCCATCCCTTAATATAGTTCAAATCAACATCCCCACCCAGAACAAATGGTCTACCTCAGATGACTCTCAAAACAGATCACACAGGATGAGTCCAGGTCTCCAACCGTGTTTCCTATAACCTTTGCAAGCCCTCTGCAGAATCTCTCCTCTGAAAGTGTTTCAGCAGATCAAAGCAGAGATAGAAAGTTTTCATTTGCTGTGTAGTTCCTGTCCAGTCAGCTGACCAAATGACTTGCTCACAAAATGAATGAAAACCTGGCAAAATCTGTTCGTATGAGTTTGTTTTTAGAACACCCACAAGCACAGATAAAGAGCTACCATGCACTGGTGATATCCAACGCTCATTTCTGGTCCCCAAAAACTTTAAATGTTGCAACTAACTGGCTAAACTAGTAAAGATTGTGTCATTTTGACTGAATCCACAGGCATCCTCCCTCCCTTCATTCATTTCCACCCAGACGCCAATCTGTCATTACTTAGCCAGAAAATTTGAGGTTCTTCGGTTCGCCAATTGAGGCTTGACTCAGCAAATGAGATTATTCAAGTGTCTGTACTGTATAACTGAAACTCCTGTCTGAACAAAAGTGATTGTGCACATCTGGGCAGCCCAACAGGCCTGTCAGTCAGAGGAAGAGACAGAAAATGAGAGCGCACTAAAGAGGAGCAGGAGAATCTCCCTCAGGGAGGATACAGCGGGGCAGGAATCGACATGGCAAAGGCAGCAGCAACACTCGAAGAACATGGCAGTCTGCCAGGAGTAGTTTGGCGGACCTCAGCTGACACAGCACTTCGCTGCAGCAGCCTCACAAGATTTCTTTGGTTAAGGCTTACAGGGCTTTGCGCTGAAACAAGCTCCCTCTGCCTCATGCATGTAAACAGAGCGCACACATCAATACTGGATACAGTCAGACACGACGGTACTCTCACAAAGCCAATGTGTACACACTTGAGAAGTCTATATTAAGCTTGTAAAGCACCATGCAAACACAAGGCACACTGCCATATAAACACAATCCATGCCAGACCAAACAGTATTAGACAGACCACACAGAAACACACTGCACACCCCAACATGTGATCTTGTTAGGACTTTTATGTATCGCTGTCCTAACACAAAGTCTAATCTTTCTCCGTCTTTTGGATGCCAAAACACAATCTATACCTTAACCCTGCTTCTACAACTGATGTGAGGAAATTATTATAAGTATTATAAAAAGAGGGATATTATCAGTGATCATGAATGGATACTATGAGCTCAAGCATGATGTGGGCTTTGCCTGAAAACTAGATTTTATTACATTTTAGCTGCTGTCTCTTTAAGGCTTCCCTGCTCCACTAACCTGTCTCTCAGATTGGCAGGCCCTCCAAAGGCCTGTCTGCCTTATTTCCCTTGTGATTGAGGCCTGTCACTCCAGTGTGTCATAAACCCATGAGGAGATTCTTGTTTGATTACCTCATTAATTCAGCAAGTCTCATAATGATCTTGTGGGTTTTTTCTTTTTTTCAGATCAAACCAATTTTTACACATTAAGTGTAAGTGAGACCAGCCTTATCATACATTGACCAGCTATATCGTTCTCTGCCTGTTTTGAGCCTGACAACAGTTTACATCCTGCATGGACTTTCTGGGGATACCTTGTACGTTAGTATGATATATCTCTGCTTAGATGCTTAAACCTCATCATCAAGAGTGAAAATCCTATCAAAGAAACTACTTTTGGCAGGAGGCTGTGCCTGTAGTCAATCTTTATAGGTCCCCTCATCCAAATGGCTGAGATACAAATGCAAAGTAATTCACTTTTTGTGAGGAAGAGTTTCCTGCAGCTGCTTGGTCATCATAAACTAAATCACTAATGGTTTGTAGTGCGTCATTCCCTGGATTATTTAGGAATTAGTCAAAAAGATTTCGGATATTTGATTGTTGGTCTTTAATTTTATCAATGCATGGTGCCATCAGCCCACTCTCTGTCCCCAGTCAAAACTGTGTGCAGAGACGATACTCCAAGATCGGACCTTTCACAGAGAGGATTTATGATGCAGTGAACACATTTAGGCATGTGTGTATTTATGTATCACTAGGAATGTGCACTGATTCCTGCTCAAGTGGAGACCAAGTTTTCAATTCCTATAGAAAGCCTATCATAATAGTTTGCATGTAGCATACAAAGACACACATGCAAACAAACGCATATACTTATTACATGCTAAGTGTTGTATTAAGTGTAAGAGCTACAGCAGCCTTATCTTCACTGGGCAGGATAAGACAGGACTGAGAGATTGATTATAGTGGTGTCAGAAAACAGTCTAAGATCTGACAGTTTCATTCTGTATGTGTTTGTCAGTGGGGCTATCAAATGACTGTATTATGTTCTGAAACAACACAGACAGCAGCCTGTCTATGGGATCTATTTATATTGACAGTAACATTTCCTCTGTGGTTAGTGCACGCATTTACAAGAACTCCAGGGATTAATTGCTGCTGTGACCCTGGTTAACCCAAACACAGACATTGTGATGCATACAGTGAGAAAGAGTCCTCAGATTTTTCCAAATCTTTATTTTATGGGCCCATTAAGTACTTGATAGAGCCCTGAGTTCAAAGGATATTGTACAGTAAGTACTTGAGTTTAACACAATCTGTCACTTTGGAGACAATCCTGACATGTTTTAAATGGGCTGTTAAAAATCACATCCGATCTCTAGATATAAGTTTCCACCATGCTTTTCAGAGATAATGTTTTCACTACCTGTTTTTTTTTGTTTTTGTAGATAACGATTGCAACATTTATGGCTGCAAGGCAGAAGCTGTGGCTGCTTTGCAACACTGCATTTTGAGACTGGGTTACTTACTTTGGATGGCCAAGCTTTATGATTAATGCTCAGATGTCATTTTAGAAACAGTGACTGTAAGTGTGGAGATAATTTATTCAAAGATTTGCTCAAGCTAACAAAAGGCAGTAGAACAGATCAAGTAGAGACTAATAGGTTCCATTTAAAGAAAAGCTTTCACCTGGTTTTGACCACCATCTCGCTCTATGCTAACGTGAACTGTTTGCTGGTGAGGTCAATTAAGCTAATATTAGCCTAGAGTGTCAAAGGAGCCATGCTGCCATAAAATTGCTTCATTAATTGCTAATTACCTGCTAAAAGGAACCTGACCGCTTGACACCACCATCCAGTGTAGCACTGTTTGAGGAAACAGTCGTCTCCGACCATTACTTGCTGCCAGCTGCTAGTGCAGCGACAAATGATGGCAATGATTTGGGGGAAAAAGCTCCTCCCAGATGTGAGGGCAGCCTAAGGTCTTGCTTTTACAACCACCCACTCATCGTCCAACGAAAGGTTTCCCTTCCGCTCCACAAGTATATTACTTATTTGGAGAACCTAATAACGATTATTCAGGGCGGTAGGGTGGCCCTGTGGTTACCGTGACCGTCCCATCATGTAAAGGACAAGGGTTCAATTGCAGTAACAGCCGTATGTCCTGGCTGGGAGCCCTTCAGCAAGAGGCTGAAACCACTCACTCAGTCACTGAGAGTCACTCTGCATATGACTGCTCACCACATGTTAACATGCTCTGAATTAAGTGGAGTGTTTTTTACATCTTCATATTGAACCTAGAACGTCAGTCTCTGAAAAAACATTGTGACTCATGGAGCAGATAAACATGCAAAAAGATTTTTTTTTACAATTCGTGCGGTCAGTTAACATTAATACCACATCTCATTGATGAGAAAGACACACTCTTTGGAGCTCACTGTCAACTAAGAGGAGGAATAAAAACAATGCAGGCATGTGTGTCCAAAAGGAAGAGAATAATGTCTTTATAATATGTATCTGAATGTCACTCTGGATGAAGATAATGAAAACAGACATGGTTTTACTTTATGGTTTTACATTAAGAGTAAACGGGTCTTGAACAAAGTGTAAGTGGAGAACTGGAACATTGGTCAAGCGGTGGGTCCATTTACTCAATATTATCATCATTTGTGCCAACAGTATAATAATTAGTTATGGCCAGAAGTGTGTCTTGACTCTTTTTTGTTATGTGGTGTTCAATCTGGAACACTGAGTAATATGCAGATGTCCAAGTAGCACATTTATTCACCATACTCACTGGCCTTTTTTAACATAACCAAATAAGTTGGTTTGAAACAAAGACTCACCTATAATTTTGAAGTTAGCAGATTAAAGGGCTGGATTTCAGGGCGGCTGATGATATTGTGCATACGTGTTTGGAGGTAGCTGTGTGAGGGTATTTCCAGACCACCACTTGGACATAAGTTTTGTTATGGCAACATATTTTACTGCTTTCCTAAATCCAACCACTGATCTGGTTCACTAAACGCATGATACTTGACAGTTATCATTCAGTGACAGTTCAACTCCTGAAGGATCTCAATGAACATCTGATTACAGCACAAGTGCAGGCATTTTGCTGCTGTTTTGTCTCACTTTTAAACTGGGCATCCACAGGAGTAACTGACTCAGCAATTCTGAAATAAATGAGGATGAAATCAGCTTTCATAACCATTCCTGCAAGTCAGAATGTGTGAGAACCTAAACTAGATTGACAGTCATTGAGCAACAGGGTAGCTCTTACGGTGCGCATCCCACACATCAAAAGCCAAGCAAAGGAGTGTGGAATACATTTTAAGAATAGCAAGATTGATATCTGCCTGTTATTCCAGTGCCAGCAAAACGCCACAATATAATTTCAAAGCCTAGGGGTCTTGCAGTGACGGGAAAAAAAATATTAGAAGTAATGATAACAAGAGTGCTTCCAACATTTCACAAGTAATAGTTTGGAAACAATTCAAAACTGGATGCTGGCTCTTTTTGATAAACCATTTAAAGGCAAACGCTAATTCAGTGTTCACATGCCCACTGGAGAGGGTAAATGAGGATAAAGGAATCCGAACAACAAGCACTGTTAAATGTTAGTAATACGTTTGCTACTGTTAGGATATTTGAGTGATCAAACATGCTCACACATTGTGATACAGATCATCCGTTAAGTGCCTGTTATTATACAGAAAAAAATGTTAATTCAGACACTTCAGTAATGCTTTGGAATTGCTTCATGCTGTGGGACTCTCCCTGAAGACAAAACCATTGCAGCATGTGATGTTGAACATTATTGGGTTTGATAAACACTTGCAAAGCATAGGGTGGGCTCATGGAAGAACAAGCATGATGCATGAGTTGGCCAATTATGAACATACCATTGATTCGTGGAACATCACTCTCACCAATTGACGTGTGCCTTTTATCTGTTTGTTGTTTTAGTTACAAATCCTCCAGATTAGCTAGTAATGAATAAAAGCTGACAAATGCGTTCATAAAAGGGGAGAAAGGAAATGCCGATTGGGAAATGTGAGGTGGGCCCACGCCCTACAGTATTACGCCTCAGTCGCGGACTTTATGGCCATTACCAGTCACTGATTTGATTCCGGAACAATCAGAACCAGGCTTGTCTTTAAGGGTGACTGGTAAGACCAAGCCAACGGAAAAGTCAGTCTGCTTAGCACCCAGAAGAAATGCAACAACAAGTGCATACCCTCTTATAAGTTACCTAAAGCATCAAGAGGAAACAGACCTGAATGTGCATCAATGTGGAGCTGCTTTGAAGTTAAAGAGGTAGAAGAACCAAGACTATGCATCAAAAATCTGCTGCATATCAGCTGATAGGACCATCTTCCAGTAAAGAAGTTTATAGGACAGTGTAATATTTGAATATCTCTTCAGCTAGCTAGAACAAGATGGAAACTTGTTCCTCATCCTCACTACCACGGCCAGTTTAACAGCTTTTCCATGGGAACACTCCCCAGTATACCCAAACTGCCAGACAGAAGCCAAGAGATGCAGGGTTTGAATGTGGGATAGGGCGAGCCTACATTAAGCTGGTGATCCCAGCGTGGCGGTAAACCTCGGTGTGCTTCACTCCTTCCTACTGTAAAAGCCTGGTTAAAGGCGTCAGGCCTGGCTAAAGCAGGGACGGCCTAAAGCCCCTCCCCGGCAAAATATTATACCTCTAATATGATGATAGAGCTCAGACAAATGCTTTGCGTCCAACTCTATTCCACTCCACTTTTAAAGCTGGAGTTCTAATGGATCTGTAGGCAATCCCTATGCTTCAACATTAATTCTTTTATTTGTCTGTTTCGAGTAAGGAAATAAAATTATAAACCTGCTGGATACAATATATAAATGAAGAAATTATTCAGACAGCAAAAGCAAAATAAAGGCAAAGAAGCAAGTAAAGAGAATCTGACCAGTTATCCAAATTTGACATCTTGTCATCCCAGTTGTATGCAGTGCCAAGTCTAATCACTTACAAACTAAATATACTGCAAAATGGTAATAGTTATTTGATTTGAAAATTTGTACTTCAGTAGATACCAGACAGATAAAATAATATAATGTCCTCAATACAACACTGATCACAATATTGATAACAATCTTTGTTCTCCGAATTATGGTTCACAGTGAGAGGTCATTCAGAGTTTATGGTGCAGTTTATTTACAGTCAGTGCATAGTTCAGCGTGTGACACAAGTTTATGCAAGCTGTGCTTAATGTTGCTTGACAGCGGCCTGAATCTGCCTTTAATGTGGCAACTCAGGCACTCTTTCATAGTGCTTGGGTTACTTTCTTCAATCCTCTCTCAGTTTAGACTCTGCTGTAGTGGCATACTAGGTGAAAAAAGATCTTTATTGAATTAGCCACTCACTGTGAAGTTAACTGCCATCAAGCTTTTTCTCAGGTCCTCGGCCAACAGGTTTCTCTCGATGCGTAAGTAACCCAGACCTGTGCCTTGTTCACTGTGCAGAGCCTGTGCACAATAATACAAAGATAAATGAGGTATTCATTCCAGTTAGTCCTACAATTAAACACAATAAACTACATGAAACAATTTTGCATCTGTGAGATCCTGCAAGACAAATTCAGAGCATGTTAAATGAAACCCGAGGCGAAATGAGTTTATGAACCAAACCCAGACTCCACAACAATATGAATTTGACGTATTCACCAACTCAAACACTTCAGCAAAGAACTCAAAATAATGACAAAATATGCAAATTACACATTCACCATAAATATAAAAAGTCTGTCTTTTGCTCTGCTCTGCCTCGCTCATTAAAGACCTGCACGGCCTTTGCGCAGGTCGATCTAACTTGACGTCAGAACTCACCCACGAAATAGGAGGCACATGGGATTTGGTAGTGAAGGTTATTTTGAAAACCCCATTGCCACACTGGTTTTGGTCACCATGGCACTTGTCGAATGTTTCATCTGGTTTGAAATTACTCTGGTGTGCAAGCAGCTATCACAGCTCTGAGTGGCAGCTAGACTCCTAAATGCAGGTTTAAGAGAGAGGCAAAGCCATAATGGCAGCTCATTTCCAGTTATCCAGAACAATCTGGTACTTTTCCAGTCAAGAGAAAGAGAGTGTGTGGCATTTGTGTAGGTTATGGTAACATGAAAGAGAATATTTCATGGGTATCTGTGGTGTTGTTAGCAAGATTTACTGATACCTGAACCTTGACTTTTGAGAAAGCAAAGTCTTGTAGACCCCGTTAGATCTATGACATCTGTGTTTTTGATAATAGGACGCTTGTTGAGTGTCTTTTAAGGTGATTGAGTTCATGGTGATCAATCAGGAGAGTAAGCACCCTCCAACACAAGCTCATTTTGTACCCCTTTTTTTATACAGCATCACATTGACTTCTACTTCTTTTCCTGGGTTTAAAATTATTCTATTAACACACTGGTAATTTTACTGTCAAAACTTCACTTGGTGACTCATTTAAAAGCAACTCCTGGGTAGAAACGTCAGTTCCTTGCCCTCAAACACTTCACTAAGCCTTTGAGTTTCCTTTGTGGTCGATCTGACACACATTCCTTGTTGTTTTTTAAGTGGAGTAAAATAGTGACCTCACGTGAAGCGTCTGGGGTTTGTTGTTCAGCTGATGCTGGGTTACATCACCTCTTTTGAAACAAGTTGAGACATTACGACAAATGCGACTTAAAATATTTTGTCTCACAGTGAAGGAAGCAGCTTTTTTAGTGCTGGGGTCGAGTAATTGTTTCACACCTCTTTGTCTTGACTGCTTTTTCTCCTCTTTTATTGACATTACTTTGTTTACTGTATCAATTGTGCCTTTTCAAGTAATTAAACTCACTTGTGCGCCACAAAATTAGGTGTCTTTCAAGCAAGGGTGTGCCCTCGCCAAACAACTTCTGTCTTTGCAGCAGACATCTTATAGTCTAACAATGGTTCAAATTATCACAAATCAAGCCAGGCTGTGAGTGATTTGTTTAACTGCAAAGAGAGATGAGAAGCAAAAGCTGCAATACATGTCATTCTGTTCTGCACAGATGAAGCGGCTGTTAGCACTCGCAAAACCCATGAATGACATATTTTACATCATCGTGACTCACACTGAGTTATAAAAGCAATTACTCATAAATTAGATATTGTGGGAATACTGTTCTCAAATAAAAAAAATAATAAGGGAAACAGTGTATTGCAGTGTTTTTTGTGCAGTGGCATTTGTCTAGCACTTCATTTAAAGCCAAGCAAATTGTGTGGATCCAAGATCATATATCTGCGGTGGAGTATCCATGTTTCCATGTGGCTTTGTCACAGCATGTGTCACCCAAACCCCAAACACGCGTCTTTCCACATGGTTTGAACAACACAAGAGACTCACCAGTGTTGGAGTGGCTTAGAGAAAGCCCTGAAATGCTGTGAAGATGCTGGAATAAATCATTTAAAGCTGCCTGGATATTGTGGATTTTTACCATTTTTAAAGCTATAAAGTCAACATTGGCAGTGACATTAATGGGAATGAAAAGGATTTGAGTTGTAAATTCTTATTAGGATGATTGTTACTGTTTTCTTACATTATGCAATGAGGAAAAACATTCTGTCATACTGATATCGTTGGCTGAGTGTTGGCGGATGTGAGCAATTTGTGAACAAATCCAGTCAAATAAAAGCCAGACAGCAATGCTTGCGGTCCAGAAAACAAAGCATTTTCACCAAAATAGCTTTTGACTAACGCCTGTCTTGGAAATATTCCTTTCTTTGCATATCCAGATTGGCATATTTATAACTACAAACACTTATGAAAGTTACCTGAACACTCAGCTAAAACTCAGCTAAAGATGCTGCAGGTATCATCTTCTACATTTACAGAAACACACAGTGATGTTCATTTTAGACGTCCTCTTGCATGCCTGTAATTTTCCGGTGGTTTTGAAGGACAGTGCCTTGTTAGTAATGATGTCACTGAGATGTTAATTCCAAGGACAGCTTCAATTGCTCATGGATTACTGAAGTTGCTAGAATTTTTGAGCAGATGCTTGGACAACTAAAAAAAGCAGAGTATATTTTGGTTATGGAATTGCAATAAAAAGTGAAAACACCAGTGCATGTTCTAGAGCGGGCAATAAAACTCTATTGTTCATACAAGTATATTCCACTTGTGGCTTTATTTCCTTTGTGTTTGAATCCATGCAACTCTGAAAAACACTTTGCGGAAAATGTATCTGTGCTCTTACACCTGCGCTACTGGGCCTATGACGCTCTGTATTTGTAATGTTACTATTATATAACAGGCACAGGAAGTCTACCAGTGACAAAACTATAGTCCTTTGTCCAAGTATCTATTTTTGAGTTACATCATCAATCGCATATCCTTAAAGAGAAGCCTCTTCTGCACAAGTTGTGTTTGTATGCACAATTTAATTTCAGCTTTAGCGTATTGATGTAGTCTAAATATGCTCACCTGTTCTCCTTGCACCAGAGAGCACATTCTCCTTACTCATTTCTGTGGCTTTTGATGCTTTTTGATGAATTAACAACATTTTTCTATTTATTTTTCAGATCATAAAGACTCAGAAATCCTGACTTCATTTAAAAGTCTACAGCAAAAAAAAAAAAGGTTCCCCTGGCTTCAGATCAGGTTTTAATTTATCAAGTTACCAAGTTTTCTGGGCCTGTGTAGCTCACGCATCCCCAAAATAACAGTGATCCACCTCTGTGTTTCGCAGTAGGAATGGTGTACCTTTTATCATAGGCCTGGTTGACTCCTCTCTAAATGTAATGTTTATGAACTATTTTCCTGTCAGTTGTAGCTGAAATTTTTGTTGGTCTACCTGACCGTGATATGGTTTCAACAGAATTCCTCATTTTCCACTCCTTAACTAGAGTTTGAACACTGTTTACAGGCATCCTCAATTCCTTTGTTACCTTTTTATATCCCTTTCCTGTCGTAATCAGTTCAATTACCTTTACCCACAGATCCCTTGACAATTCTTTTGCTTTCCCCCATGACTCAGAATCCAGAAATGTCAGTGCAACACTGTAAGTGTCTGTCAGGATCTCATAAACTCACTGAACTTTTATACACACACACTGATTATACGCGAATAGGTCACAGGTGAGGATGGTTACCTTTAGTAGCCATTCAAACCTGTTTGTCTCGACTTGTGTGTATGTTATCAGGCCAAAATCACCAGGGTAAACTTTTGATCAGGGTAATTCTAGAAGTTTCTGTTGTCATAATGATTTGTAAAGAGTAATGGCTTCACCCAACTATTAATCATGAGTGAACAAAAAGTTTTTACATTATTTTTCATATTCCCTGAAATTTGGCCAAGAAACCATAAATTCTATGCAATTCTGTAATTCTAGGTATGTAAACTTATAAGCACACCTGTGAGCAACATTATGTGGGCCATTTTTAACATTATAACGCATACACATTTGCTTGCTTATTTCTTCAAGTGCATCTTATTACTTACATTGAGGAGTACATAAAATCCTGAGTCTGTGCCATGTTTGACTATGTCAGAATATGCAGAATGACAGGAATTCAATCTGGCACAGGTTTCACGGTGTGGAATGCTTAGAGTCACACTTTCTGAACAATTTGCTTGGTTACGTGTGGATGCTACTTTTTGTAAATGATGAGGTATGGACTTAAGTTTTGTAAAAACAACTGAGAGGGAATCATGGATCTTGAAAATACGCAGCTATATGTGTACAAGGCCTCAGCATCCCCCACCATCTGCACTAATTAGCACCTCCTGACTACATCGGCCTGGTCACCTGTATACATACGGAAACTCTGGTTCTTCAGTCACTTGTCACCAGATCGTTCAACCACCTAACACGGTGCAACACTTGAGCCCACCAGTATTTTCCTCGTCCTCAATATTATTGTTCCCTTGAGTGTTGCCTGCTGCAAATCTATTTCTCCTGTGCTTCAGGATCCTCCTCTGCCACTTGTGTGCTGTCTACAATTCACCAGACACTGGTTCATCTGTTAAACCATTCACTGTCTGCCCATCTCTGAATTTCTGTGTCAGAATGACCTACAACTGCTGCTCTCATAATTAAGTAACCTAACTCTACCTTTAATTATTTGGTGTAGTGTAAAAAGAAATAATTCCTGTTTGGAAGGAGTTACAGTTCAATATTTCAACAAAAAAAATGCATTTGTATCCTCAAATTTTAAATAAAAGAGTGAATAAACTGTGTATTTTTTTCTGTTTTGTTAAATTCTAATATTGTGCCGATAAATTCTGCATCTGAAAACATTGTGCATTCATAATTCTGAGTATTTGTCCCTCACCACTGAAGGCAGGCTTGTTGTTGGCCGGTTTGAAAGCCTTCAGTCCACTTGTGTAAAAAGCATTAAAATTCCCCACGCAATAAAACCGTTATTTATTGGACCATAACAGCCTTGTAGTTTGTCTTACACAAACCCTAGAGGAGGAACAGACACTCACTCCTCACAACGACACTCACTGCCACTACTGCTGCGGCACATGGCCACTCTGCTGGACTGTATGGTTTCTTGATGCTAACCAGTTAAAATGCCTTTTTATATGAAACCACTTAAAAGCTGCGAGATTTATGGAAAATTAAGCTGATAAGAATGTGCCAGAAAAAAAAAAAGAAAGAAAAAGCAGGACAAGAAGGTGCCATTTGTAATCTGTGTGATGTCATTGGGAAAACTGTGTAACTCTGTTAAACTGTCCCCGAAAAAGACAAAACTTGTGACACAACACTTGCGGCATGAAGAAAGAATGTGTCAGTCACTTGTTAAAATTTAAAATAAAGGAATTAGCAATCAGAGAAAAATGTTGTACTAAAAGTGGGGAGGACATCATGGACAGGAGGTCACCGGAGTTCAGCAGCCCAACAGTGCAGTCTGCTGAGGAGACATAGAAGCATCCTGGGTTTTCTTTAGCTTCAGAAACCTGGTGGTGATGGGCTGAGGGGGCAAAACATCAATCATAGAGCACTGAGACAGACATTTCTGACAGATCTGAAAGTGTCATTACATAGAACAGTTTCCACTGGGCTCTCTACTAAATTTTTCAAGCCTACCACAAACACACAGAATGAACATCTGTCAATGCCTCAAACATATAAGGGGGTAAATCCACGTCCAGTGTGCACAAAAGAGCAAAAGCAAGAACAAGCCTGTGAGGTATACTGGATATATTTCATTTGTAGCACAACACAGAGCCGAGTTCGAGGGTAACATGTTAATAGACAGAGTCCTGCTTACACTGAGCTGGCCACAGTGTGAAAACGTGCCACAGTGTTAAATAGGCCAACACACTGAGCTGAAAAAGTGAGTGTGCATGTTCAGTAAACAACCTCTGAATTAATAAAGTCAGCTCTAATCTCCTCTTTCAGATGAAATCTTTTGTCATGACAGACCTACTTCACAGACCAACACATTCACATAGTCTATCAAGAAATTAGAAATTCCTTACGTAATCGTTCGAAAATAAGGTCAAATCAACACAAAGCTTTCAAATCAGCAAATGTCCAGTTTGCAACATAGTTTTGGCAGCAAATTCAAAAGGAGAATATCTGCATGATGCCCCAACTTCATTGGAATTGGGGTTGTACAAAATAGGGAAAAGATAACCCCAGTGCATGTAACAATTGCATGTAGAAAGTAAGAGCAAGATTCAAAAGGTTATATTAGGATGTATTACTAATGTATAAGTTACACCATAATTATAAGTTAAAAGCAGTGTTGAAGAAGTTTGGTTTTACTTTTGTTTTGAAGGCAGTAGGGTCAGTGGTGTCATAAATGTGTAATGGGAGTGAGTTCTGCCATGGGCACAGCAAGTTTCTGCATCAGAGTGTCAGCAACACTCTGCAATACCCTACCAAATTGCGTGACAGCAGTGTCATCTGTACAATCCTTAGACTCCTTGTTTCCAGTCATGCTATGATTTCTGCTTGCTTTTTTGCAGAGGTTTTGAAAGTATCCTGGTGAAGCTGAAACATGCGTGTATATATGTTTATCATGCAGCAACTTTTACATGGAAACATAGAGGGGAGATGTTGAAGGCGATGAATTTTCAGTCCATTTTTATTGCAGAAATTTTGCAACAATTCGGGACATGATCCTGCTCAGCGGACCAATCACAATCACAATGGGCAATTAAATTCAGACAGAGATGCATGTTGTCTATGTGCACCTCAATGGAGGCACAGAGGCTATATGAACATATGATGTTGTGCATGGCATTGATCTGACACAGAAGTAGATTTCAGGCCAGTAGTAACAATCAAAGAAGTAACAATCAGCTGTTTCCTTAATTTATTGTTTTGTTTTACAGTTGGACTGTTAGTATGTCCCCTCAACAGGAGCTGCTTCAGGAGTAAAAAAAATTGGGAACCCCAGCCACAGAGGAGTGATGGAATAAAAAAATTCAGGGTTATGAATAGTGTTAACCGTGGCAGAGCAGAAGCACAACAGAAGCCTGGAGTTCAAACCTAATCAAAGAATTAGAAGGAAGACATTATGCTGCATTAATGTGACAGTATTTTTGAGGAGTGCTGCACAGGACAACTAACAGTTTGAACCATTGAACCATAAGTATAAACATCAGTAGGTATGAGAAAATAATCATTACTGATCATTTTTTTTGTCTGTGTTTGAAATTCTTCCTGCTCTCTTTATTTATATATTTCCTCTAATATAATAATCAGTGTCGGTTCAATCAGTAAGACTCTCACAATTATTCATTCATCTGTTTAGTCATTTTTCACTCTATCCCCCTCCCCCTTGTTTCTTCCTACTCAACTGATTTGGGGTGCTGACCTCTCAGAATTCAATCATCCACATACATCACCTCTCTCTCATCAGTGTCCACCTCTCATCACACCCTGCATCCTTACCACCTTCAGTGTCTGGACCCCATCTTTTCTCAGCTCTATAAATTACCTACACATGTAATGATGAGGTCTAATTATTATACATTTTATATCCCTTTCTATGCTAAAAACCACTGATTGTTCACCTTTTATGAAGTCTCTCCTTGAGTGAAAGGAAGTCTGAGATAGTGTCAAACATTCGTCACAACCAGACATGGAAATGCTAACATTAAATCAACTTTTTCAGTTTTTCACATTATTACAACCTAAACAACTAAATGTCAGCTGTGACAACTCTGCTGCTGCTGTCATCACTCTGCAGTCCCACAACATCCAACCTTTAAGTCTGAGGGAAATTTAACTGTAAGATATTAATCATGTAGAACATCAGGGATTTATTGATTTTCTTTCCTCATATTATATAAACCTAATCTTCATGCCACAATCTTATTGGGACTTCAACAAACCCATAATTAATAACCAACCTTGACAGGACTGTATTGATCGATAGTAAACACGTGGCAATAATGGGTATTCTCTTTTTGGGCACAGCAAATACTGCCACTCTGTGTTCCAAGACAGACGGTGCTGCCTGGGAGATTTTATCTGTGCTCTGCACTGCACAGACTGTTACCAAGCGTCCCCACACTGAGGAAACATCTGACTGTGCTATAATCATAGTGTTTCATGTGCACTTGTAGACCAATGTGTTTGTAAATGTGCATGTCAAGGCTCAAGTCTTTCTCTTTGGCACTAAAATATTCATTTTCTTCTTTTTTAAAGTTCCATTTTTGGACATTTCTTAATCAAAGGAGTCAAACTATAAACCTGTTAAACAATGCCAACTTGTACAGAAATATAAGGAAACTTCAATTTTTGGTACAATTGATATTAGTTAGATTAGTTTATCATGCTAAAGGCTGTTACATCACCACATTTGAGAATTAATGTTTTTGATTGCATTACAAGCTTCTATCTCCTGGCTTATGTGGTTTTCTTCATTGACTGTAAAGTGATGACAGAAAGGTGTTTCTTCTGGTAGGTTTTCTTTTCCTTTATAAAAGGCTTGATCCCAATCTTTCTAATGTCATGAACCGGTCGAACCGAGTCTCTAAATTATCAGAGAAATCTAAAGTCAATCGCAAAATGAGACACTTAACTAAGAGTCATGCTGCATTGAAATAAGTTTATTCCAACATGTTTGATGTGTTCTATTCTGTACTTGTTTTTCAAATTTAAAACTATAGGATATGATAAGATCGGCCAATACTAAAACAGGCGTGTAGTCCTGATAGACGTGCATGCAGTGGTTACATTTCAGGACTCAATGATCTATATTTGCAGACCCTCTTTAGTGTGGACAGGTGGCTGTGTAGCCAGGCACGCACTTGGCCCTGGGGACCTCTATTTCCACGCTAAAAACGTGAGGCTGTTTGCCTGGCGGCCTGCCAGTGTACCCTCAATGTGTCTATGTTGTTCCGATTCCTCGTACGATGTGACAGGTCTGAATGTTCGATTCATCACAAATGTTCAGGATAAACGAAGCGAAATACGCAAAATACGTCTGAGCCAAGCTTGAATGAACTTGTTCGGGACTAATCATGGTTTGCTGATACTGAAACTGCTGAATGAGAACCTAACTTGGTCATCAGACCCATTCATTTTAAACTTGTGTCACAGTGGCCAAACGTGTCACTCAGCGCCAAGTTAAACTTTTACGCACAACTGCGTTCATCTAATCGAAATTACCTATGTTTTTGCACTTCACTAAATGGACTCTTCAATCAGCTCTAATCTGTTTCATTCTCAGAGTTCAAATATTCAGTCATGTTGTCGCATTATACCAAAGACTTCTCATTTTGATGGGGTTTTTTTTCTGCGCAATTTCACTTGCTAAAAGGCACGAGCTCCAGTCACATTGTTGGAAGTGAAATGTTAAACTTCAGTTTCTTCTCCTCTGTGAAGAAAAATATGTCATTCCCACTCTCACTGTGAAGTATGACTTGTTAAGATCTTCCGCAGGGTAGACGGCTGGCATCTTTGAGGTCATCCCTCTGCCAAAGTCGCTCTTCAGCTCCTGACGCGCAGCCTTTAGAAACCACCTTCAATTTCAGACGCTGCGCTCCAGCCAGAGGTCTGAAAGTCAAAAAACGAAGTCTTTTTGATACCTCATAGCCTATCTCATTTCCTCCACAGCTTCGATGACCGGAGCTTGTATCATTTAATTAATCCGTGGCATGACGTGCTCAGAGGCAGGTAGAGAAAACAGGGAGTTGGCGAGGAAGGAAGGACCATTACGCAGGTTTTCATGACATCACCATGGGCTGGCTATAAAGGGGTGAGGAGTAATCCACAGAGTTAGAGGAGCATTTGAAGAGCTTTGGAGTAAAGGACGGTCTGAAGCCTCATATGTTTCACAGCTGATTGGCTGCTGCTTCTGTCCTTCTTTCTGAACTTCAGCGCGGAGGAATCCCTTGAGGAACACGAGACTTGTCAAAATGAACTTGTCGTATTTGGTAGCGTGTGGACTTATGGTCACCCTGCTTTCAGTGAGGATTGGGGCGAAACCTTTAACACAGGCGCAGCAGAAGGTAAGAATCACTCACTTTGTCTTTCATTCACGATAATTCATTATTCTTTGCAAAACTGAACAGTGGAAGCTGAATCAAGGAGCGAACAGCTGTTCTGAGTGGCTGACGCTCAAGACTGTTGTTTTACGCATCACATTTCATCATTTCAGTCTCAACTTCAAACATTCATAAATATTGCTTTGTGAAACAGAAACGAGTTATTTAACTTTCAATCAGAACGAACTTCATATGCATCACAAATATATATTTTCTGCCCATAATGTTTGCCACTTCCAAACATAAGACATCAGGCATTACCATCTGAAAGCATTCAACACTTTTAAAAAACAAATCATGAACAAACAGGTTTTCATCGATGCAAGAAAAAGCTTTTAGAGTTTAAGTTGGTTCAAGTTCATTCAAAATAAGTCCTTTCCAATTCTTCGACTGAATGAGAAACCGGATGGTTTGGTGCGTAAAGTCTCGATTACGCACAGAAATCACGCGCTTGATCAACGGAATGACATCGTGTCACCAGAAAAAAACGATTGTTACATCAAGTTCAGGTTATTAGCTTACAATTTTAGAACTTCGGCAGACTTCAGGTTAATGCCACAGTCCGTGTTCAGACCTCAGGAGCGAGCTTTAGGCACCTGCTCGATATGATCCTTCTCTGAAGATGACAAGGGCATCTGAACTGAGCTGTCAGGTGTTAATTGAAATGACTGCCGCATCTCGAGCAACTATGTGAAAATCGGACAATCCTGCGTGTGTGTCGTGCGTTAAAAGGCTGAAGTGATGGATTTCTGTTGGGTTCGGCAGTTGAGTTTTGTTTTGTTTTCTAAAATAACAAGTCTCCATACGCAACAGGTTTCCCTCAGTTTGAAATCTATTATCAACCCAGGGAGACATCGTTTGCTTATTATTTCTTTGTCCCAGTCTCTTAGAAGTTTGCTGGGTGAGGAGCTGGCAGAGTTTCTGGAGTCGGAAGAGAGGGAGAGGCGGATAGAGGATGTGCGCTCTCGGATAAGGTTACTGAGAGATTTACGCATGGACACCCGGGCCAGAGGGATGTGGGCTCGTCTCCTTAACGACCAACCCACACCCAGAAGACACAAATCCGGAAACAAGAAAGGGGCTTCCACGTCGCGGAGTGGCTGCTTTGGACACAAGATGGACAGAATAGGAACCCTCAGCGGCATGGGATGCTAGGGCTGGAGCAGCGCTCTGACGGTGAGTCATCTTCAGTTACAGTTTTCACTCCTAGTTCAAATGTAACCGCTGGGCAAAGAGACAAATAAATGGTTCATGAAAAGATGTATCAAAGGGGCTGAAGGGGAGTTAAAATATCATAGGAGAAAAGAAAGAACGAAGAGGAGGAAATAAAATTTATAATCCTGACTCTTACATGGGAATTTCAAGATTTTAAGTAGATTTGAATAAGATACCAATTAATCAGAGGAACAGAGGATAAAAGCAGATAAAAACAGAGTGAATACTCAGATTTTTTTTTATCATTTTTTCAAAGAATGGGTCTTGTTTAAGGCTGCCAAAAAGAAAAGTCAGAAGAGAGTGGAGAGGCAATTAAGCCACCTTGATGCCAAATTGTCATTGTCTTCAAGATTGAGGATTGTCTGCGTTAAAGTGGATGGCTAATTTACAACACTTGTAAAATAACATGGTGTTAGAAACAACTGTTACAACATACAGCAATTGGATGGGAATACATACCCTGTTCAATGATGCATCCACATACTTCGATATAAGAAATCATAAAAGATAATGACACTGAACTTCATTTCATTCCTGACTCAGTTGAAGAGAGAGTTGTCATTTGAGAGGACTTTGAGTGAGGCAGAAAGATATATTATCTTAAATTTGTGAAATCAGCATAGCTTGTCCTTTAGTCTAGCAGTGTTTCCTCCCTTTCCTCTTAAGACAGGAACCCCCATAAGACAGCAGGAAAGCCCACTTACTCAGATGCAAACTGATGTTTTGGAAACTATCCAGCGGGTATTTAGGAAGTCTCCTCGCACACTCATGCACATAATCATGAATGATTCCATCTGCTTCATCCAGAAACTAGTAGCCTACATCACATGTGAGCCAAAAAGGGAGGAGAGGGAGAGATGGAGGCGGGGATGCAGACAGGCAAACACACACATTATAAACACACAGCACCCTGCGGTGGCCAGGATCTTTCTGGGAAAGCCATTCTCTCTAACCGAGTGATTTCAACAAAAACAACAAAGGGGCTGCGGTGGTGAATGAAGTAATGAGGAAGCAAGGTGACGCACAATTAGTCCTAAGGCCTGAGGCCTTTTTGTGGTTGTGGCAAACTGTGAAGTCCTGACAGGGGAGTGTGAGTGGATGTGTTTTTCATCAGCTGACACCCGTCTTTTCTCGCGTGTTATAAATGTGAAGGATGTGTTTGACATGGTGGGACTTGAGGTGAAAGAGTCACAGCAACACGCTTGGGGGCAACATTAAAAACTACACCAGAGATAAAAGCTGCTCAGTAATGAATCCATCATGTTTGAGTCTAATTTTCTGTTTCTTTTCTTTCCTAGATCTCTGGACTATGAGATTGGAAAATCACGTTTCTGTTTGTTCTCATCTGAGGAAAAGAAAAAAAACTCACCAAGAGACAGATTTTTGGTACGAGAATCACCATGACCAGCATAAACAAAGACTGACATGACAATGCTACAAACCCTTCATATAAATATATATATATTATAATATGCAGGCATATATACATATAAACATATGTGTATACCGTACGAGTGGTCATCAGACACACAGATGTATTTGACAAAATGGCAGTCAAAGGTGTAAAAACTACAAAGTGCAAAGCTGTATATTGCTGCTGCTGCTGCTGCTGTACATTCATGTACTTCATCTTCCCCTGCATAAATGTATTTATGTTTAAAAACTATTTATATGTTTATAAAAAGAGATATTTATAAATATGAGTTTTATTTAAGTAACATTTGGAAAATGAATGCAAACTGCAGGTCAATTCTGTTTGTAACTTTTCTTTCTTTTGTTTCAAATAGTTGTAAATGTTTTCAAAAATGATAAAAAGAACATTCCATGTGCACTTAAATGCAACCTCTCAGGGTCGTATGTTTCAATGGTGGGGTCTACTGGAGATTTTCAACATTTTCTGCTTGTGAAGATGCAATATTTTAGATATCTGTGATAGTTGTTAAAATTTTAAAGGGTTTAAAAGGGCACTGGAAGATTGTTAAGCTTTTAAAAGGGTTGCAAACAGTAAGCATCATAAAATACTTTACATTCAGACTTAAATATTCTAAATAAGGCTGAGCTGGACTGTTGATTTGAGTAGTTGGATTTGTGTGAAGTACAAGTTGAGAATTTATTGCCCACTGAAACAAATACCCAAAGCCTTGGGGGGAAAAAAATCTCTAGAAGTGCTTGCAATATAACATTTTAAGGCTAAAGCATATAGTAGCTAACACAGACAGCTGGATAAGCTTTACTTCCCCAATCACCAGCAATGTTTAACAGTTATCATCAGGAAGACAGTGCACCAAAGCCTCGGCTCAGACATGTTCATAGTGTTCCTGTCATCCACACTCTTAGAATACAATGACATCTGAAAATCAACATGATGAAGGTGGATTTTAGGGAGAGGGAGAGATGAAGAGATTCATAAAGCTAAGCTGTGTGCCAGAGGAAAAAAGGAGGCAGGTTATGCCTTTAGTTCTGCTGCTTTCAGCTGCAGAATGATGTTAACAAGTGCTTTTATCGATATGGCGTACATCAGAAAGAGGATTGTCTAAATACAAATGTATCAAGAGACTGTGAACAAAAAGTCATACATCTACATTGGTTAAAAAAAAGAAAAAGAAAACGTAAAATAAGATTCAACAATATGAGTTAAATTAAGAAGAGAAGAGGTATATTGAATGTGCTATTATGAAGTTGATATAAGCAATACTTAATCAATCCACAACCATGAAACTATAGAAATGTTGCAACCCTAAGGTATTACTGAAATGTCTGGTACTTTTTCACAAACTTGAGTGCAAAAATCTTGGTGTTATGCACTGATAAACTCTCACACTAGAGGGCAGCATAGATATGTGTATGAAAACACCTGTTACTTCTAGTCCCCATCAGTTAGAAACCAAACCATGTACAAAGTAGTGCATTTTAGATCCAAAGTTGAATCTAAATGAGAAACTTTTTAAGAAATCTGTGAGAGGGCTAATGAAGGGGAAAATTAATGGTGACAATGAGAAGTTCAAATAAGTGAACAGATTTATATCCAACTAAAGCATAGTATCATCAGATGTAAACATACAAACTATTATTTTATATATATATATATATATATATATATATATATATATATATATATATATATATATATATATATATATATATATTTTTTTTTTTTTTAATCTCAAAGGGGCAGTTTGTTCCCCAGCCAGCATACTGCACGACAAAATAAATAAATAAAGAAAACATCTATTTAACAGACAGGACACTAACTCCAACACCAGATAACTGCTAAAATATACAAAGCCAAAACACACCTCTTACACTTGGTGTTAAAGAGCATGCTCATCATAAAAGCCAGAGAGAGCACTAAGCCATAATAAAACATGTCAGACTTGCTAGAAAGCTTTTCACAAGCTGAGAGCATAGTGAAAATAACAGCCAAAAGCACCAAACAGAACTTAATCAACACCTGTGTGCAATGCTCAGTGCTCCATTTTATGATGTTATCAACCTTGTATTTGAGGCAAGACTGTCAATCATAAAACAACATCTTGTTGCAGGATGCATCTCCTCGGGCATGAATTTAAATGCAGTTCCCCTGCGATGTTCCCAAACTCCAAGATGACACCAAACACAACATGTGAAGAGGGAACAAACGTCTGCCACTGCCATGGGAAGGATTTTGAAGCATGTTCGCTGTTTAGTACATCTGAAGCATATTCTTGCCATTCCTCAAGTTTCATTCTATACAGCTTACATTTCTATATCCTTGATTATCCAGCTGTTATTCTGGTCCAAAATTTTAAGTCAAAGTTTTGTGAGCTTAAAGAAGTCACTGAACCACAGCTATCACCCTCTTTACCTGGGATAAGGCAAGCACTTAAACTCACACTCAACACCAAAACTAAAACGTAACCTGGGTTTGCATTGATCATTTCTCAAAAGGGAACATTGATTTCACAGTGATGAAGTAAATTCTGTCTTACCTGAAGTCTTTAAATGCATTTATTTCACATCCCTGTTTTCTTGAAATGTTGGTATTGCAATTTCTATTGAGTCCATCTCTCTCACATGGTTGAATAAAAAAATCAAGGTGGATGATCCAAAAAATAAAAATAATTTCGAAACAAAAGTCAGTAGACTAAACAAAAATTCACCATCTAATTATAAAAAAATATGAAGAAAAATCATAATCCCAAAGAAACATGACAGCACTGGAAGAAATGAGACACCGGGAACATTCAATGACCACACAGCACACAGCTGAAACCTATGGTGCAATCAAAGAGGAGGCAAAAAACACAAAGACATGAAGTAAAACTTAATTACGCAGTTTAGGCCACACAGGTAAACACACACACAACACAATGAATACTAGAAAAACAAACATGAGATGGAGTGCAAAAACCCACATCAAAGCCAAGGTACCAAACAGCAAGAAAACAAAAAACATGATGCCAACTTGTCAAAAAAAAAGCATTGAGTCCCTACACCTAAAGCTTGAGCCCCATGTACAGAGGATATTGCAAAATGATGGAGACACTTTTGACAACATCTTCAACATAATTTTTATTCAACCAAACCCTTGAAAACAGCAACTAACCTTTTTTTGAAAGGAATCGATAACTTAAGCAACAGGCAAATGGAAAATTTCAGGACTCATTGATTCCCTCAAAAAAGACAACTCACGGAAAAGATAAACAAAAGTCAATGAGACCCAAAAAACATTTTCAACCACACACCCCTAAAAAGTGAACTAAAAAAATAATGCTTTTTTGTCAAAATGCTCCACTCTGAGAGCAAAACAAATTCATCGGCTTATTTATCAGTCACACATAATGTATTTCTTATTTTGAAAGGTTCCTGAGCCAAATAAAGAAAAGAAAACAAAGGCCACCAGACTCATTTGTTATTGATAGACCACAGATGTGTACAGTTTCACACAACGTGACAGCTATTGTTGCAGAGAGAAGAAACTGGAGGAAATAAAACATTGGTCTGACAATATCAGATGAAATCCAGTTGATGGCAGCAGAAGGAAACATAGGCTGAAGGGTAGTCAGAGCAGAGGGCTCAGAGGCACATAGGACAAAAAATAGCCTTCAAAGCCCTCATTTAAATGCCTCTGTAGTGCTTCACAGCAGCTGAGTACCCTCATCTTAGATACTGTATATTAATGAGTTTGCCTTTGTGATTTTGGTGAATCATTGCACTTCTTTTTGCATTTAATCTCACATAGACTGTAAATAGCTGCTTTTTAAAACCAGGATGTTTCAGACCAATCATAAATAAACTGACTGAGTGACTTACAGTACAAGACCAAACCTGAGTTTGACAACATTGGTGAAGTTGAGCTGAGTGGTAAACTTTGAGACACCTAATACTCTTGGATGATATAAAGCCTCACACTTTGAAACCACAACAAGGAACATGAAATGCAACACTGCCTCTGTGTGGTGTTGAGAGTTAATTACTCAAAATGTGCCACTGAGGAAATCTTTTTTGAATAAAGACTTGACTTTTAACACACATCCCACACAATGTTTGCTTTTATGATACAAAAAAATATAACACAACTGAAAAATATGTGACATACTCTTATTTATTGTTTTCAATATAAACAACAATGACATATGGACCAAGTCTTCCAGGTAAGATTGTATGACACATATGTAAATTCCATAACTACGACTAAATGGTTGAGAATGGTTAGTGTTTTTTGTTTATCTATCAGAGTTGTAGCTGTAGCACATTATGAAAGTTCTACTATAATAATAGGTCTTCATATTTAAGCAAGGATTCCCAATCTCCCAATGCAGAAGATCCCCATATTGTCTCAACCATCAGACAGAGTTTACCACCTACAGTTTTCCTGAAATCCCATCAGCAGTTTGTTGACCAGCTTCCTCCGACAGTGCTATGGTACTCCTGTCTTCTTTCCTGGCTGGAAAGCATTTAGCTACTTCTAGAGAAGGCTTCTTCTTGTTGTTAATGTTGTCTCCCTCTATCCCTTTTACAACCCCAACTCAGTCGCAGATGATTGTTCAACATGAGTGTGGTTCTGTTTGTGGTTGCTGTCATTAGACAGAAGATTGTCCTCGCTCTTGTAACTTTCTGAATTCTTCAAAGTGCTCTTATTGTGGTGGTTTAAGATGAGATAAGATGTGCCTGTATGATGGGATCTTGTTGCGCAGTAGCTGTTATCTTGATGCTGAGTCTTTGTTAATAATTTAACATATCAGAGTGTCCTAGATCTGCTCTTTTAGGAAAGGGCCCTGTGATATAATGTTTGTTGTGAATTGGCACAATATGACAACAGATTGATTGGTCATTGATTTACAGTGTGATGTTTACAACTGCTAATATTTGCCTTTGTTCCTGGTTCATTACATCCCCCAGGGTGTTGACCATAAATCTGGTGTTTCACAAGGCTTCAGATCAACAGCTCTTTTGCTTCTCACCTCTGAAATCAAGTAACAAGTCTTTTTTGGTTTGTTTGTTTACTGATGCAGTACACGCTATTAAGCATTGAAATGGAATATTTTTACGGTCTCTGGTAGACTAACAACAAACATTCAAATTCAGCCAAACTGACAGTCAGCAACACAAAGAACGTGAAATTAGGGTGTAAGAGCAAGTAGAAGTTCAAACTCAAGTTCTAACCGACTGAAGCAATCTGAGACAAGTCATTCTTCAGTATTTTACTGTTTGTTTGCTATTTTCATTCAGGATTGACATGCTTTACTTTTTTGCTTTTACTTTTTCTCCAATACATTTTTCCATAGCTATCTTTGCTACTTGTCACAAAATTAAATCAGAATTTGAGTTGGTTGCATAATGCCTGATGTCTACCTAAATCCCACTTGTCCAGGCATGTTATTGATGCCATCATGGAAGCACCTGCTACCTTGTCTCGTGTTGAGTACTTGAAAGCAAAACTTGAGGGAAAGTTCAAGTGTCTTACCTGGATATTGCCTTGATAGAAGTTAGAATATTTTATCTTTCAGAATATTTCTTAATTCACACAACTTTGAAAATCAAGTTCCCCTAAAGATGAAAAGACACCTTTTCAGTTTCATTTAAAAACTTCATGCCAGTTGAAGGATGTGAAATTGGCACATGTATCAAAAACGGAGGTTGAAAAAGAGAGCTAGACACCACTGATGATGACAGAAGTTGAAGCCTCTTTCTCCAGTGCCTGAATATTCTGCTTTTACTGTAAGGGAGCCACAATAAAATAAATTGAAAATATTTTTTAACAGCTCACTTTTTTTGGAATACGTAAAGTTTTACCTCCAATACTTAAGAACACGTTGCATCTGGAAATTCCTTTTAGTACTTAAGTATACTAAATATCAGGTACTCTGTAAATTTTACTCGAGTAAAATGTCTTTAACTTCTATCAAAGGTATTTTCTGTAAGATACTCGTATTTTTACTCAAGTATTTCTTTCAAGTACTTTATACAAGACTGACTGGGTCATGGTAACTGGTCCAAACCACGTGGTGCTTGTAAACAGCTGCATGGGACACAAGGACGCTTTGTGCTGAGGGGGGGCATCCAACACATGTGAGAGAAACACTCAGTCAAGTCGACCCATTTCAATTTGAATCAATTATGAGTTAAATTATTTCGAAACTTATCTTCATCTTTAATGATTATAAACTTAGTCGTCTTGCGGTTTAAAATGTAAAAAATGATAATGAACTCACAGGGCCTTTAAAACCTCGAAGTTCGGTCCATTTTCTTTTTTTAATCTTCATTTTAAAAGTTAAAAAAAAAAGGGTTGTGTTGAAGCCTACACACAAAGTGATTGTACAGTGATAATATTTTATACGTCACCTGTCTATGTAGGCGATGCGTGGGCACGAGGCAAATGTCCCTACTTGTGATTGGTGCTTGTTGCCGTGTGGGCGGGGTGACGTGAACGCGCAGAGCAGGAGAGTAACAAGCGCGGCTTCAGCTACTCTGTCTTTCCTGTCCAATGTCCCATCGTGCAGGCTGAGCCACGTGTGTGTTCCAGCTATTTCATTTCTCCAAACGTCCATTTTTTGTGTTTCACTGAAACACAAAACAGCATCATGGTGAAGTTAGCGAAGGTAAGACCGAATTATCTGTGTTTCACCCTTCTATACGTATGCATTTGTTTCAGGAAGGTGTGTTTACGCATGAGGCCTTTCCGAAGTAGTTGCTGCGTTTGTGAGAAAAACGGAACTGATGTAGATGCGGGACGTCCGCACTTGTTCCGAGTCGGACCCATACGGTTTATAAATTGTATCTTAATTTGTCGCGGTGTTCTGTATCTAAAAATGACATTACATAAAATATTTAGCGACATTTTCTCTCCAATGAGATCGGCCATGTTTGTTGCTCCGTACTGGTTCTGTGGCCTGCTAACTCTAACCCGACTACTCAAGATGGCATTCATGCGCGTTCTCGATTTTAGCAAGGATTTTAGAGATACGGGGACGACATACTGGATTAAACATGTGACAGGAGCTTTCGCACTAAAGCCAACATTGAAAACAGAATAGTGCGAAGAGCTGAAATGCAAGCGCACAGCAGCGTGTAGTTAGTGCACAGTTAGCATTGACGCTCTGGTTATCAGCCACAGACAACTTGTAATGCTAAATTGTTTTTTTCTTTCAGCGCCTGGCACACCGTTGTCATTTCCCACTTATTCAAATCGCATTGTATATATTCTTTGTTCCAAGCACCTTTTACCCCCGTCATGTTTGCTTCTAAAAAAGCGTCCGCCGACTGTAAAATTAGCAATCATGCTAACAGCCCTACCTCCTGAGCTCCACGTGGGTTGTGCGCCTGCTCTGATTGACACACGAGGTGGACACAAAACTGAGAACACAGATGTATACGACTGATCAAATCATGTCAAACCAAGGAAAGCAATTGATCCGATTGTTATATTATCACATGTGATAATTCTCGACTTTAATTTTGATTCGTCTTTTGTAGACAGTCCCTTCTATTATAAAACACGTTGAGGCAACATCAGGGTGACCAAATTCTTAAAAACTCAAAGACCCCTTATGCGACTTTTGGAAGATACCGCAAAAATACCCTAAGATACACTCAGACGGACAAGTAGCGACACAACCCACATACATATCTAAACCACTCTTTTTTATATTTGAAGTGAGAATTTTCTACATTACGAACAAATGTACAGAAGCCCCTTTCTACCGGTAGAACATAAAAAAATGAACCCACAATGGGTTAAAATTTTGAGTTTGATTTTTATCTTACAGTAAACCTAATATTTACACTTCTGGAAATGTTGACAATTATTTTACAAACCAGACTTTTTCTCTGAACTTTGACTCAATCTTTCCATTTAGACCTATTTAAAGAAATGACTTTTCCTCATAAATTTGGCTCACATTTTTACAAACTGGACTTCATTCTCAAAATTAATTATTGGTACCTCAGAATTTTTGACTTATTATTTCAACATTTCAAGTTCATCTCAAAATTTGGACTTAGTGTGGGCCACTTAAAATTCTAAGCGAAGCTAAGTTTTCATATTGTTAACTGGCAGAAATAGGCTTGCATAGTAATAATTTTGCAGATAGTACACAGTGCCTCCCACCAGTCGTGCCCATTACAGAAATGGGGGCTATATGGTATATTCATAGTGAAAGTGCATTTCAGCTTCAGCATTTTCTGTCTGGGATCAGTCAGACCATTTTTTATGTGCATGCTCAACATCTTGACAGACTGATGCATCAGAATGATGCCAGTAGCCCAGTACCCCACAGTATTATACATATCAATAGTCTGTTGAACAAGCTGTGAAAACTTTGGTATTTTGGGGAGTTTTATGAAATCCCCTCTGACATAATTTTACATACAGGATGTCACCCTAAGTAACATCTCTAGTGAATAATTTTCATACATCCTGTTTTTATTAATTGGATGAAATTGTTTTGTTTTTTAACATTGTTTTGACTGATATTCTTTTTTTTTAATCCAACAGACAGCAAATAAACCAGCTACTCAGAAGAAGAAAGCTCCCCCACCCCCCAAAGAAGTGGAGGAAGAATCCAGTGAAGAAGAAAGCAGTGATGAGGAAGAGGAGGTACAGTATATTAGCTTAATCACAGTCTTAATGTTAAATCCTTTGAAGAGTTATAACCATTAATGCATAATTTTTTTCCCTTAGGCCCCTGCCCCTAAAGCGGTGAAGAAAGCCACACCAGCAAAAGCCGCACCGATCAAGAATGGAGCAGCTGCTAAAAAGGCAGAAAGTGAGGATGATGATGAAGATGGTGATGATTCAGGTTCGTAATCAACCTTTAAATCAGATTTATTTGATGTAAGAGTATTCAAATTACTGTCTGATTTAAAAGGAGGGTAATTCAACAACTTCACAGCCAATTGATGTGAGCCTTAATTGTTTGTGGTTATGTGTATGTCCAGTAATGTCTGTCAAATGCGCGAGGAAGTGATTTGGGTTGATTTTTTTTTTTTTTTTTCAGATATTGGAAACAGTAATGCATTGTCATTCAAAGTGAAACAAACAAATTCTCTTAAGTTTCTAGAGGGTTGTATTAAAAACAACACTGTCAATTGATTTAATTGCTGTGCTTCCCACTTCATGCTATAGATCATAAGAAACTAACACTAAAGTACAAAGTAAGGTACAGTGACTTTAGGTATAATTGATGTTAAGAGTAATTGGTAATGTGTAAGCATTTAACAATGGTAAACATGCTGATTTTGGTGATTAAAATCTGAGTCTTGGAAAAAGCCAAGATAAGGGTATTGGTGGTGGGAAACTCAGCAGGTGTAATCTGGATAAAGCTAGTTTTGGGTCAGGAAAGGTGAAGCACTGGGGTTTCTCTCTTAGGCAAAGCATGGGATCTCCGCTCTTATTTCCATTGTGTAACTAGCTATTCCATTGAAACCTTAACTCCCTGAATCTGATTAGCGAACGATGATTTTTTAATCAAAAAGCAACAACAGGGGTGCAACTTGAGGTCAAATTATCTTAACACACATTCATACTTCACCTTTGGATAAGACGGTGCTTTCTTTTCATAGTGTAATAAAAAAAACCTCTTATTGAAAATCTACCTGCAGAGGAGGAGTCTGAAGAGGAAGCTCCACCCCCCAAAAAGACCCCCTCCAAAGCAACACCTGCTAAAGCTGCAGCCAAGGCAACCCCGGCTAAAGCTGAAGAATCAGACGATGATGACGACGATGATGATGATGGTAAGATCAGTCTTTCTAAGCTTACAGTTGAAGATGATTGTCAATGTTTTTCTTTATTGATTTCCCTTGTAACTTCTAATGACCCATGAGAATACAGTGCAAACCCTCCATTTCTTGGCATACACGAGGTTGTTAAGTACTCATGTGTGTAATGTACGGAGGAATATTAAATGCAGTGCTATGTCTTCGGTGCTGGTGTGTATTTGTCTGCCAGTTCTATCCTCAATCACTGTCACATTTTTGCTTTCATTGACGTGTTATCCGAAGAAGACTTTTTGAGCATACTTTGATTTATCGGTGGTTACTCCGTGAAATTCATGAGTATAAACACTTAATTCAGATGAGTCCGAAGAAGAGGCCCCTCCGCCCAAGAAAGCAGCCAAGGCCCCTGCGAAGGCTGCACCTGCAAAGGCTGCACCTGCAGAAGAGTCATCCGATGAGGAAGATGAAGATGATGAATCAGAAGATGAGGCCCCTCCTCCCAAAAAGGCTGCCAAACCAGCTGCAAAGCCTGCCAAAGCTGCCAAAGAGGAGTCTGAAGATGAGGAAGATGATGAGGAGGAGGATGGTAAGACTGATCTTCTTATGTTGTTATCTTTATGAACTTATTTTTTTGGGTCTTGGTCATGAGCTGCCATCTGTGATGATGATCAACAAGGGACTTAATACTGATTTGTAT
Source organism: Thalassoma bifasciatum (assembly GCA_008086565.1). Lineage (NCBI taxonomy): Eukaryota > Metazoa > Chordata > Actinopteri > Labriformes > Labridae > Thalassoma > Thalassoma bifasciatum. The sequence goes on from RPOG01000019.1 coordinate 440,970, forward strand.
GATGTCACCATTTTTAATGATCTGATGCAGATGATTGGCCGCTCTGAAGTTAGAATTTTGTGCGTCTCTGAGACTTATATTTTTTTATTTGTGCTATGTAGACTCAGAGGAAGAGATGGACACAACTCCTGCCCCAGCAAAGGCAAAGAAAGCAGGCATGGTAAAGGCCAAGGAAGAGTCTGAAGAGGAGGATGATGATGACGAAGATGAGGAAGATGATGACGAAGATGAGGATGGTGAGTAGAGAAACTACATATCAACAACAGATCACACACAGCAGGCTCAATTTATGAACATCTATCAGATAGTATTTCCGGTGTTATATAAACCAATGAGGGTTGGGCACTTTGTGTGCATGACCGACATGCAAATTGACGGTTGTTGCACAAAATAATGTACGGACTGGAGATGCATTCAGCTGTGAGATGCTCACTTATTGTAAAATCATGATTTTCATCCCACATACCAAGGCGTGTATGTATTCTTTACAATTTTTGCTGACTCCATCTGTGATTTAAACTGTAATAACCTGTGTCTTCACAGAGGTCCCAGTGACTCCTGGAAAGAGGAAGGCAGAGAGCAAAAAGGACACTCCTCCTGCCAAGAAGGCGAAGTCAGATGGTGAAGGTAGGAATTAAAACCCAGAGCATTAAGTTGATTTTAGTTTGTTCTTATGATGATCAACAAGGGACTTAATACTGATGTGTGATGTCACCTTTTATTACTCTGAATATATCTGGATTGATAATTGCAGTAAACCATTTCTTTTTTATAAACAATTAAATTTTGTGGAAATGTCTCTCATCAGGGTTCTGTTTGTACATTGGAAATTTGAACTCAAACAAAGACTTTGAAGAAATCAAGGGATCTCTGAGGAAATTTTTCACCAAAAACGATCTTGAAGTCGTGGATGTTCGACTGGGTGGATCCAAGTACGTATGCAATAAAAAAAATGAGGAAATATTTGAGCTGTTCAGCTATATCACTTAATGTGATGGAGAGAGTGTCATCATGTAGTGCTTTTTGCCCTTTCAGTCCCTAAAACTTTTATTTTTGAACTTGGACCTTAGGTATTTTCTACCAAGTACTTCTCTCCTCCTAAGAAATGTCTAAGAATTTTTCTTCTCTTGACTTGCTTCAACAGGAAGTTTGGCTATGTGGACTTTGCTTCTGAGGAGGACATGCTGAAAGCCCTGGAGCTCAATGGCAAGAAGATCATGGGTCAAGAGGTGAAGTTGGACAAAGCTCGAAGCAAGGACAGCTCACAGGAGAACAAGAAAGGTAAACATGGCTCCCTACAGGGTTTCTCTGGAGGTGCAAATTAAAAAAAAAATTCTACAAGGAAGCCCAGTTGCCCATACGAACACTAACAGTTTTCCCAATAAGCACTTACTAACGCCTCACACCCTCCATTTCTTGGCATGCTTGAGGTTGCCTAGTACTCATGTGTGTAATGTACGGAGGAAGATCAAATGCAGTGCTATGTCTTCGGTGCCGGTGTGTTTTCATGTCTGCCGGTTCTATCCTCAATCGCTGCTACAGCCTTAGCATTTTGAGGCTTTTGAAAAGACAAAGATGGAAGTCACATACAGCAGTTAAAAAAAATGAACCAAGTCCGTCCTGATTCCTTTGCTTACATTGACCTTTGTCCCACAGAGAGAGATGCACGGACACTGTTTGTTAAAAACCTTCCCTTCTCTGCAACTGCTGATGACCTCAAGGAGATTTTTGAAAATGCCGTTGATGTCAGGTTACCTCAAGGCCAGAACGGTTCAAACAGAGGGTAAGAATATGCAAGAACAAACCGACCACTGCATGTTTTGTTCACGTGACACTTTTTGGAAGCTCACAAAGTTTAAATAAGACAATAACTTTAGGACAAAAGCTTTCTTCTTTTGTCTTCATCTTCACTGTATTACCACATCTAAGTCTTTTGTCTTTCCACAGAATCGCCTACATTGAGTTTAAAACTGAGGCTGAAGCAGAGAAGATGCTGGAGGAGGCACAAGGAGCTGATGTGCAGGGAAGATCAATTATGGTAGACTTCGTTGGTGAGAAGAGCCAGAAAGGAGCGAAGGTTTCAGGTAAGCTCTTTGTACTTTTTTTCTAATCTACAAATCCTTCATCTGCGAGCTTCAAAGATCACAATGGTGTAGAAATTACACGGATGATGGGGTGAAAATCCCAACTTAACCCTAACATCCTCTCTCAGGTCAAGGCTTTGGAGCAGCAAGTAAAACACTGGTAGTGAATAACTTGGCCTTCAGTGCCACAGAGGAAGTCTTACAATCAACATTTGAAAAAGCCGTTTCTATCAGGATCCCACAGAGAGACGGCAGGCCCAAAGGGTAAATATCAGTTCATATTTTTCCAGTCAAATGTTTATCTCTTGCAAAGTGCTTTACCTTCTCATGAGCTCCTCTTAATCCTGACTGTGATTCTGCATGGATTCGCACGAGAAGCAGAGCAAATGTTCCACAGTTAGAACAGGCTCACCCAACACTCACTCTCGTGGGTGCTGCCGATGTCTGCTGTGAAACAGACAGAAACATGCACTTAAAGTGTTGAATGTCAGTTACATCACATTTTTCAACCGTCAAGCATATCCTTTCTCTAATAGTATGCCTTTGTCCTTAGTTTTGCTTTTGTAGAATTTGAGAGCACAGACGATGCTAAAGACGCGTTGGAGAATCTTAACAACACAGACATCGAGGGCAGGTCAATCCGGCTGGAATACAGCCAGAACAGCGGTGGCAGAGATGGAGGCAGAGGAAACTCAGGTGGGTCCTCACACTCAACGGACGTCAGACCAAACAGTGGTCTTTGTAAGGAAAACTGCGTTACATATTGCAGTGGTAGAGCATCCCCAGGGAGGCTGAAAATGCCTGAGCATGGCCAGATGTGATGAAAACTTGATCTCCTGATATTCTATGAGGAATTCAAGATAGTCAAGTACTGATCTGGCCACTACATCAAAATCCTGCTTGACTCAAACCAGCTCTATTATCTGGGAAAATGATCCAAGCAGACAACAATAGCTTTGTGTTATTAATTGCTTCTTTGCTTCCAGGTCCAACAAAAACCCTATTTGTCAAAGGTCTCTCTGAGGACACAACAGATCATACTCTCAAGGATGCATTCGAGGGTGCATCCGCAGCCAGAATAGTTACAGATAGAGAAACTGGTTCATCTAAAGGGTAAGGAATTTTGCTTCATTTGAAATCTTACTGGTTTTTATTGTAATGACTTTTGGAATGCATGTCAGTAGAGTAAACTGTTGGCTTAAAAAAAACCATCCATCTAATGGGTATTTTCTGTGATTAATGGGAACAAAATTGTTTGAATTTTACTCAAACTTCAGACCAATTTATGCTTTTTTTAAAATTTAAATTTCTCTGTCCTTTACACCACTGACCCGAGATCTATTTAGCTTGCTTATAAAATAAATTAATCCCTTCTTACAATCTTTCCCTGCAGCTTTGGCTTTGTGGACTTTGACAACGAGGAAGACTGCAAGGCAGCAAAAGAAGCCATGGAGGACGGTGAGATTGATGGCTGCAAAGTCACCCTGGACTACGCCAAGCCCAAGGGTGAAGGAGGCTTCCGTGGAGGCCGAGGCGGTGGAGGATTCGGCGGCCGCGGTGGTGGCGGCAGAGGCGGCCGTGGTGGATTCGGCGGCGGCTTTGGCGGTCGTGGTGGTGGTGGCAGAGGAGGCGGAAGAGGAGGCCCTCGTGGAGGTGGACGTGGTCGTGGTGGCTTTGGAGGTAAAAGACACTGTTAGGAGACTTGTTTCTTTGCTGTTAATGGTGGAAAAGAAGTTTTATTGAAGGTCTCATCTTCCTAAGATCTAGATAACTGCTATAGTTTGTTTTAAAAGCACTGGTTCTGGTCCTGCAGTCTTTGTTAGATTTAAATTGTATTTTGACTATTTGAGGTGCAAATGTAAAAAACTTAATGCAGCTAGCATGTGAACTAATCTCCCTCTTTGATTCCAGGTGGAAGAGGTGGTGGTGGATTCGGCGCCAAACCCATGGGGAAGAAGATCAAGTTTGATGACTAAATCTTAGTCTATTTTACTTTTCGAATGGACTCTGGTTTCATCACTTTTCAGAGCTTTTGGACATTCCAGAAAGCGTCATTGATATATATTTAACTGTTAATGGGCATTTTAGCCCTTAATTTAGACCCTTCAAACCCTCCTACCCTCCTGTGCCAGACTGGTACTTTTCTCCCTCTCAGCTCAAGTGCTACATGTTGGCACTGAATGTCCCTAAATGCAGACCTGTACCCATTTCCCTTGTTAGCTCATGTGTTTTTCTGAAGGAGTAAAATGGAAAGGGTCTGGCAAACAAGTTTGCTGTGAAAAAAATCCGCTCGTCTTTGTCAGATACATTGTGTAAATTTAAACAGTTTGTATGATTTTCATTTTACCTTTTGTAAAAAAAATACACTTGTATCCATATGTTTTTGTTTTTATTTTGTTTGTCATTTAGTTTGCTTTAGGTGCCAAGTTTTACTGTAATGTGCAAAGCATATTTTGATAGATTTGAGTCAGTGCTCAAGAGTTGGATGTTAAGGAAATGGCAAAGTTGTTCTGTCATGTTGTTTGATGGGGCACAGTCAGTGTCTAAGTCACAGAGGTTGAAATACCTCTTGTTTATGTAACATAAAATATTTGTAGTGCATTGACTAATTTTGTCCCATCTGAGAACCCCAAGATTTTCACGTTGCAAAATAAAATCTTGTAGGTGGTGATTTTTAAACGTCTGTCCTCATTGTACAAATGTCAGCCTGAATTATTCATCGGGTATCAGAAGGAGGTGCCCCAGGCTTCAAATATGCTACAGAACTGTCATTGTTGAATGTTTTTTGGGACACTATTCATTTTCTTGGATGTTTCTCCAATACAGGCTAATGTGCCTAATGGATTTCTATCACAAATTTGATCCTTTATGAAGCACATGAGACATCTTTATTCAATCAGCAGTTATGAGTACAGGCAATGATACTTAATTCTTAAGTTTTTGAAAGCTACTACTCTTGAATGTAGTGTACTGCTTACTTATAATGGCCATGTGACTGTTTTGTCAGCTTGGCTAGAAAGTGGTTGCAAAACCAGGTTGAGGCAGTCACATTTTCTTTTAAAAAGTCAAGTTTTATGAAATTTTAATCATTTCAGAAATCACTCATTTTCTACGAGATCAGTATTGACTGATAATACTGACCATACTCAGTGGTATTAAGAATTACTTTGATGTAGATGTCACAGACTGTTAGTTCTGCAGTAATGTAACTCAGCACAGTAAGTGGCGATATTGCTCTTAAAACTGATTACTGCATGCCACAAACAGGATAAAGCACATTGTGGATAGTAGTATGCAAGGTAGATTGACACCCTTTCCTTTCCAAGTTGGAAAAAACTCCCTGTTCTCGCCAGCAAGAAGCCCCTATTGAAATGTTTATGGTGTCTCAATGAGGTTTGAAACCTAAAACTTTGTTATATATCTCTAACAGTGGAAATTAAGAAGTGTAATCCAACCATTTCCCTTCCACCTCTTATTCCGTTCAAGTCCGCAGATGACTTGAGCCTATCCCAGGTGTCTTTGGGTGAGAGGTGGGGTACAACCTGAACTGATGGTCAAACATGGCTGAGATACAGGGAGAGACAATACAGACAATCATACCTGCTGGCAATTTAGAATCAGCAATTAACCTAATGAACGTGTTTTGTACTGTGGGAGGAAGCTGGAAGCCACACATGCACTGTAAGAACATGCCAACTCCATTTTGTTATCTGTTGGGGGAAATTTTGATTAACCTGCACTTGATGAGTCCACAAAAATGCTGCATCACTTTTAGGCCATTTTTAAATGAGGCATACCTACAGTTGTGTCCACTAGGTGGCAGTCTTCAACATAAAACTACAGGGTTCACACATTAAAGAGAGCTTGTGTTGCTAAATTTGGGAGCTGCTCATGCAATGTTTTCATTAACCCATGACATTTTCTGCATGTGTACTGACAACACAGCTATGGGGGCTCATATGTTGTTCTATTATAGGGCAAAACTGCACAACTGGTCTGCCTCAGGCTGTATGCGATGTGGTGGTAATGAACTTATTAGCAAAAAGGACGTAGGAATGATAATCAGTGCAGCGTATACAGCAGATGGATACCAACAGCTAAAATCAGGACAAAGCTTTCTAAACAGTTATGTAATGGTTGGTAGGTGGTTTAGAAAGGGTAAGTATGGCTTGCACAACATGTATCTATATTTGGCTCACTGTTAAATGCATACATAGGATATTCGAAATCTCACTATAGGCCCTGAACTCTATCTGTTCCTGCTTTCCCACTGGCAGCCAGACTTTAGTGTCTTGGTTTACAGTGACTCCAAGCTGCTGTGAGTGCCTGTGTGTGCAGGTCTCATGTCAGTGACACCAGCAGACAGGAGACAGTAGTCTGCTGTCATCCTGCAGTACTGGAAAGCTGAACAGGGATCTTTGTTCTTGAAGGTGCCTGGGCTGGAGGCACTGATGATGGCACCACTGAATACCTCCATTTACAGATTTGGTGCCCCTTTCCTTGAGCGGTGACAGAGGTCATGCAAGCTTTTCTCTGTGGCGTTATGTCAGCTGTCTAGAATGACCCATGTGCTTTCCTTTCTATCCCTCTGTTCACCTTGGAGTGCTTTGTGCACCAGCTTTTCCTTAACATACTGGGCATTCACATGAAACCAATGTACAAACCAGAACTCCTGTGCTCCAGATTATCAGTATTTAATGTCCAAATGTGTTGGGATATAGAGTAAAATAAATGAGATTGAGTTTTGGCTTTTTTGCATTGCTTGTGTTGGTTTCTTAATAAAGCTGATGGAGTCAATACAGCATTGTGAAGAGGAGAAAGACAGAGACTGATTCTTCCTCATTTGTTTAGTGGCAGCTCTAAATAGGGCCCTCTTTAAACGCAAGTATAGTGCTCTGAGTCCTCTTCACAATGGATCTTTGTCAAGTACATGGTGTCCTATAGCACAGATGCACTGTGAAGTCTCATTGCTTTGGCCTGTTTTCTGAAGTGACAGTGGGAGTTGGAGATTACAATGTCCTCATATACAGTGGGGATAAAAATAACGGCGACACTGTTCTTGTGCATCTCAATGCAGCAGAAAAATGTGTGTTAAAATCTTTGTTGCTGCTGCTGCTCCCCTATCAAAACACTTTGAACATTGTCCAGGGTCATTTTTACTTGTTCCATTGACTAACAAGTCTAGATTTGGTTGCAAAATGTGTTGGGATAATATGGAGTCTGTGCTTACAGTGACCTACAGGTATGTATTTGTATTTTACTTTTCAAATTTGGATGTGGGATTTCAGGAGGAAGGGGGAAGTCATGTAAATTTGCATATGTGGGTTATATTTGAAGTGCTCAAAATATAAACTAAGTCTTTATGTTTACGTTGTGATAGACCTGTCCAAAGTCAGGCCAGGGCCAATTGTGGCCAGTGGTCTATTTTCATGCGGCCCCCACCTTTCATCTTACAATGTATACATTTTGTCACTTAAATTAATCACGTCTTAATGTTTACATCTACAGTTTCTGTCAGGTGCTTGAAGAAAACCTTATCTGGTAACGTCTCACAGAAGTTTAGACTACGTATAGGCTGTTTTCATAGAGCTCAAGCTCGGTCTAATCTGCAGAAACTCCAACTCCCACACTGCAGAGACTCAGGAACTCTCACAGCTGACAATTTTAAAGAAATGCAATTAGTATGGTGTAAAAATATGCTTCATGAACTTTGAGGGTTCAAAAAATACAAGAGGACAAAGACTAAATTAAAGTATGAAATGGTGAAGAAGAAAAAAAAGTTGTTCCATAAAAATGTTTCAGAAATATTTGGGGCTAAAAATGTTTTTATTAACGCCTTTAAAACAATCATAATAATGCCCAGATCCTAATCCTGCCATAAATAACGATGACCTGTTCTTCCCGGGTAATGTTTAACCTTATTATTTAACCTGTATTATACTGACTGAAATGAGACATAAAAATCAAATGTAGATTTTGTTTTCCTTTTTTTATCTCAAGGGTCCAGGCAAGCTGTTTCCTCATTTCCACTCTTCATGGCAGATGATTTTTAAACAGGGACAAATCATCAAAAACACACAAAAAACAGCCATTTAATGCCACAGGGAGCCATTTTTGTTCACTGTGTTCAAAAAGTAAGCATATTTTTAATATATCTGTCACTGGATGCTGACAGAGAAACTTGTTGGCAGCTTGTTAGTGGAGGAATGTTCTTTTTAATTTTAGCCCAAGCAACAACATTCCCACCATCAGCCGTGCCAATGACAGTCCTCCAGAGGCCTTTGAGGAAAAGTAGAGGGCTAGTGTGAAAGCCTGCAACCCCCTCCAGTTGATCCATTGACCAAGCTGACATCAAAAGCTTCCTCCAATTAGTGTCAACAAATCTACAACTCCTGGTGGGTGGGGAGATTGGAAAGCTGGGAGTGTTCTCAGTCAAATATCTTCACCTGAGTGGGAGATTTACAGTTGATTGCTGTCAAAGTCAGATCTGGCAACAAATGTAGCTTTTGTAGCCTTTGACTTGGGGCAAAATAGATTTGCATGATTAGAATGAGAAGCAAAACTGTGTGTCTTTTATTCACCCTCTCTGTAGGTTTGGGGATCTCCTGTCCAAGCAGGTGCTCCAGTTTGAGTTTTGAGGAAAAAGTCAAATAGATCATCAACTTGTATTGTCAGTGTGTTTCACAAAAAAAGAATATTGTACAACACTTAGCAGTGACCACTAACTCATGACTAACATCACCCCTCACTTCCTGATAAAGTGCTTACCCATGTTCAAAAGAAAAGACAACATGAGTTTCCCATTTAATGTTATGAAAGACACTGTTCAAAGCGATGACTGTATACAACCTTGGCTATAACAAAACCGGTAATTCTAAGACATATTTATCATGAAAACAAAACCTAGGCAGTTATAATTCATGTGCTTTAAATACTGGCACAACATGGCACTGGCTAAAACACATTCATTGATAATTAAATTGCAACATTCTAGTATTAGCAGGTATAAAGTTTAGTAATTCTTGTTGTCAGTCCCAGTAAGACCATGAGAAAACTTAATTTTGATGAAAACTGAACACAAAATGAGACCATTAAAGTGTGGTTGATAAGTTTTTTGCACTCTCAAACTTGGCTAACATCTATGTCAGCATTCAGGCAAAAAACTGTTTCATCTTAACCTCCAGACAGCAATGAATTTTGCTGTCTCCAGAAACATAGGCATGAAACTAGATTTAACACACCCTCAACTTATCTTCACGGCTAGCTTGTGTTTCTGTTAGCATGACGACTCCACTTGAGCTTGCAAGCGCCATGTCAACCCCCACGTCTGCACCTCCATTACTTGAAGTTTATGGACCCCTGTGACCTCAGACCATTAAATTTGACCAGATGATGTGTTGCTGAACTGAGCTAACCAACTTAACATTACACCTACAGGCATAAAACTGAGAAAAAGATCTTATTTCTTGTAAACTGCAAATTCCAGACTTAAAACCTCATCAAATAGTTCAACTCACACAGCCAGCTTGTGTCTGTCTGTTGGAGATGAATCAATTTCACACCTACCTGTGACCATATGCTCACCACCAGCCCCTCAAACAACAAAGGGGATGTTAATTGACTTACAGCTGCTTTTTTCTTTGCAAATGATAAAAAGGGAATTGAAAACAATGAATGTGAAATAAAAAGAACGTTTCTTCAATTGTCTTTCTAAGCCAGAGCTTAAACAGTCATGCAGTGTTAAAGGAAGAAGAACTGCAGAAGATAAACCTTGTAGAACTACTCTTGCTCCTCACAAAACACGACATAGAGAAGATGTTTATTTCAACTTGCACTGAAAAACTGCGGAATTAAAGGTCAGTCCCTATAGTTGTAGTAGATGTAAAAGCGTTTAACAGAGACTTAATATAAACAGTATGAAATGTAGCATTTAAGTGGCAGCACTTTTAAACAAAAAGTAGACTGTGACGGTACATGCGACACCCATTATATGACTAAAATGCAGAGTCATATTTCCTGTGTAATGATGATCTGCACCAAGCCTTTACGCTGAGTACTTAAGAATAACACAAGTGAGAGCTCTGAAACATCCTATCTCACTAATGGACAGAAAGACAGAGCAATGTGCTCTTGGGTTAAGTTGCTTGGCATTGGAAAGCACTTTATTTTTTGCAGCTTTATCACGTTTTTGGCTGTTTGAGGATGTGCTGTTTTTTCAATATGATTTGTAACTGATGCGCACGTCAACACTGTACACCATTGTTTGCCCTTATTCACAGTCAGTTTTTCACATAGGTGTACCACACGGATCAGGAGAGACTCAAAAACAGACAATATAGGACGCATTTCTTTAGCAAGTGTGTCGTGAAGACGTTTATTTACAAATAGCAACCTATGTACATCTTGATTTTATTTTACAGATATTTACATCATATTGACACAACCATCACCCACAAACATTCACCTTTATAATCAACATCAATGTCATTATATTTTGCTTTAACTTAAATATAAAGATCCCACATTTGGCCCCTTTTTATTCAGGGTGACTTAAATTAAATGTCACATACTCGTACCAGCAAAAGTTTTAGTTCACAGTGTCATTGACAACCCTTTACCAATTCATGTCAAGTATATCAGCACATTCATTTCCACAAACAGCATTAAAGAAACAGTTGTTTTAAGCTTCTAGTAGTTCAAGATTAGTAGATGTCCGAGTCAAGTGAGTGACATTCCAAAAACAAATGAGTGCAAGGACCTCTACGATACAATAATAAGGGAGGAAAGTCTCACTTTGGGAACACATACTGAATGTGAAGATGATGATATGGTTAAACTGACTGTAGGAAAATTAGTACAAAAATTTCAACCCAGTCTGAGGTAGAGACAGTTGTTTCTTTCTCTTACATGAAGCCTTTTGTAACCACTGCAGCATGACCTGCTAGTCAAAGCAAAGGCAATATGTAACATTTTGTACAATCATAGATGGCCTGACTCATCGCAGCAACAGCTCAGTATGTGCAATGACTTTTTCTTTTTTTTAAAAAAGGGAACCAACACCTACTGCTCATATATTATTCTAATAACTACCAAACTACCGCATCACTTCCTAGTGAGAACAATGAATATCTTCAATATCAGGATTTGTTTGCTACCTATCCTTAACATAAATTTCCATAATGTCAACCTCACTGGAAGAACAAATAAAGGTGTTGGTCGCAATTTCATGGACCTCTATCAAGACTGTTACACCACAGCCCAAAATAGTATTGAACGATGCAAAAAAAAAAAGAAAATCTATGCAACTGTTTGTCTTATTTTTAGTCAAAAATCTCCTTTTAGACTTAATATCAGCAACATTTACTTCCTAAGTACAGAAAATGTCTTATTTCAAGTTATTTAAAAGCAAAAATGATGTATCTGAATGGTCTGTAATGAGTAAAAACATCCCCCTATGGGATAAGAAAATCTGTCTTGTGTCAAGACTTTTGTTTAATTCAAAATACTTGACAAAATAATTTGTCTTATCTCATCGGCAGATTTTGTTTTCACTCATTTTAAGCATTTTAGATGTAATTTTTGTTTTTTAAGGTCTTGAGATAAGACATTTTTCTGGACGTGTCAGGTGATTATGGCTCATATTAAGTCTAACAACTTTATCTTCACAAAAAAATGAGAGAAAAACTCCTTAGATTTCAGTTTTTGCAGTGTATGCAACTCGTCTATTTCTTGTGCACTTAGATGCAGCAGCTCAACTTTGGTTGTTGGCTCTTCAATCTGCATATTTTCAAGAGTGAGAGGAGTGAGTCCTTCAAATGCCAACATAAATACCCGTTTCTAAGACAGTCTGTGAAAAAATTTGAAAGTTCACTTGACTTTCAGGAAAACTTCTCATCAATGAGGAGAACACGCAAATACATATTGTCCATATTTGCTCTTCATAAAAGGAAGAGTTTATTTGCTTCTCCTTACTGAGTGTCCCCATCAAGCTATAGGATCTCCATTTTCTGCGAGCAGATCAGGTCACTATTGACCAGATTCCACATGTTCATGAGGTCCGATGGCAGCAGCTTGTGCACCACTATCAAGCTTTTATAGAAACAAGGTTCTCGGTTCAATTTACTCTGCTTATTTCTAGACAAACCAAACGTTTTAAAGGCATTGTGTTTGACAGGAGTGACTTGGAGCACTTCTAAACACATGCCCAGAAAGACGTCATCGATGGGGTAGAGCTCCAGGGTTTCAGATACCCAAAAAAGCCTCCTCGCCAGGGCTCCATCCATCAGGAAACCTCCACCCCCTGCATATGGAGGGTAGTTTGGCTTACTATACAGAGCTTGAGGGATGTAGTATTTGTTGTCTTTTTTACGAATTGGCACCGCCTTGAAAATTACATCCCCGACGAACAGGTCCTTTGAATCTCCAGTGCTATCTAGAAACTCTAGGATGTTCTCTACGCTGACAAAGACGTCATCGTCACCCTTGAAAATGTAGCGTACATTGGGGCAGTAGGTATTAAACCACTTGAGGAAGTGAGTCTCCTTGAGAGTGAGGTTGAAGAAGCTGTCCAGGAAGTCCCATTGGAGGATATCCCCATAGATGTAGTCCTCAAACTCCACTAACTTCTGATGGTTGGCTCTTTCTACCTGGTTAGGCGGTTTACTGATGAGGAAGAGGAGCTTTATCCTCTTGCCATCAATCACCTGCTCTTTCCCCCAAGTTTTTCGAATCACCTCCCTGCGATCGTGCTGGGTGGCTACAGACTTAATCACCATGAGCAGATAAACGTCCCCTTTGCACTTCTCCGGGTGGTTGAGCAGCATTGGAAAGTAACGGCAGTGCCGATAGAGCAGGAACTGTTTGAAATTCGGCTCCAGACCCTTAAACCAGTCCTGACTAGTGATGTTGAGGTTGGCGCTGCAGTTGGTTGTAGTTATATCCCATGTTCTGAGGCTGACGTCCTCGGTGACTCTGGGCTCACGAGTGGTGGCCCTGGATTTGGCCGGTGACTTCTTCTTGTTAGTCTTCCAGAAGCTTTTTAACCCCAGATACGAGTCGGTCTTCTCATCCACGACAGCATCCAACTCTACGACATCAGATGCATCCATGCGAGCCTGCCGCTCAAGCTCGAAGGGGGCACCCATGTTGATGGTTCCTCTCTGGACAACAGTCAGCGCTACCACACCCAGTAAGAACATTATGCTTACCGTCTTGTACACTCTCCAACGATCTCTGCTGTTCATCCTAGGAGAGAACAAAGACAAAGATGCCAGTCAGTGTGGAGACCAAAACTGACAAACTTGAAACTCTTAATCTGCAAGAAAGCTAAATTGATGATTGATTGTTCAGTCCATGAGGAAGAGTAAGTGGTCAAATCAATCCCCTGTTAGTGACCATATATTTATCGATAATGTTAGGAGGGACCACTGATTTTTTTCTTCTGAGCTGGTAAAAGCAGGGGTAAAATTACACATAGCCGATCTCTTAGAGCAGGGGTCCCCAAACTTTTTTTTCTTTGAGGGCCAAATAACTTTGCCTTTCTTTGCTGAGGGGCCAGGGTCTGTCTGTGACTGAAAAAAAAGCTTGAGTGACAACTAGGAGAATTTATTATAATTATATAATTATATATTTGCTATTCCTACTGATGCTAGATTAGTTTCAGGATATTTGTTTATTACACCAAATGCTAGATAGTTATTTATTTTTTAATGAACTTCAGCCCATGTATGTAAGCATTACTTCACACGAGTGATATGTAACCTATCTGAGAGCATTATTAGTTGCATGATTACATTTTTTCAAACTATTTTTGCAATTAAAGTCTGAAAAGTGAGACTTTTCTTTCCTTTGAAAATAAAAATTGTTCACTGCTGGATAAAACATCTTTTGTTGGATGTCACATTCTGTGTGTTTTTGTAAATAGTAACTACGACTAAAAGATAACACTGAAAATAGCTAAGACTAAGGAATGTTTTATTTGAAAGGCCAGACTTTTTGGGCCTATGCTTAAAAAAATCATTCTTTTGAAAAAAAAAAAAAGTATTTTTATTTTGAAATGGCCGGACCAATACAGGGAGGGGCCCTATCTGTCCCCCTGGCCGTAGTTTGGGAACTCCTGCCTCAGAGGCCAAAATCCAATATGTAGGCAAATCAAAGATAACTTTGTTATCAAAATAGATGCACATCTTTGGTTATTTGTGTCTTTTATCTCAAGTCAACAAAGCCAAGATTTGCCTATATGGCTAATGTATTATCTCACTGGCATCATGTCTGTAAAATGCAAACATCAACTCATTGTGTCATGGCTTTCTTATTTACTCTGCTGGTGTAATGAAACCCACACAGCAGAGAGATATACGTTAGTTTCAACCCAAATAAGGCTAGCTTGTCACTATTTGCCGAAGAGGTGACGTGTGGAATGTACTTGGAAACACAAGTAATCTCTGGAACTTCAAATCCTCACATTTCCAACATGTCATGCTGGGGCTCGTTCATGACCTCCAGAGACACTCCAGTGTGGGCCCCCTACCTTTAAAGGAGACTTAACTCCGAATAAAACAAATAAGCAAATATCAGCAACTTTCTGTGGGGGAAAAAACAGCCAAGAAACCATTCAAAACCTGGGAATTAAGTCTTGAAAACTTTAAGTCTTGAAAGAATTTTTGAGAAAGGGAAAGAAACAGTAAGTTTTTTGAGTTGTGTGTATGCCTTTGAAAGATAAGCAGAATAGTCTACCTTATCTGAGCTGGGGCAAAAGCAAAAGTATAGTGTCAGATTGATTTCCCTCCTCTTTTAACTGAGATACAAGCTGCACAGTATCACCAATTTTCTTTTCCCTACATCATTTCTCTTAAAGCAAGCTTCCAATGAAAATATCTGATTTATTTTCCTTAAGGAAGCCATCTGATAGACTGGTTTCTCTTAGTCAAATTAACAGCTTGAGCTCCTGACGTCAAATTAGGTCGTGAAATTAAACTCAAACTCTGCAAATAAGTCTAAAGGCGAGGAAGCTTGCTTTGTTAAGCTTACAGTGTCGACATGGTCAAAGAAGATGCTACTCACATTTTCTCTTGCGCTCGCGACTCCTTGTGCGACAGTTAAACCAATAAAAAAAGTCGATTCTGAATCCTTAAAAACTTGAATTTCTTCAGTTCAAATCACTCCTGTATTTTGAAATAATCCCTTTCATCGAAAAATCTTTGTTGTTGACACTGTTGAGAGAGTGAAGCACTGACTTCGGAGGTGTCTTTGCTTGATGGTGCAGATGCGTAAGCTTGTGCTGCGCCGCTGACTCTCTGGCTCTGACACCCTCACCAACCGAGGTACACTTTTAACAGCAGGGGCGCAATTACGTAGAGCACGCACACGCACGAGGGGGAGATGAATGAACAGAGAAGGGGAGGAGAGAGGAGTACGCCCGCCTTACACACACAATTCTTACTTTTGGTCACACGTCAACTGTAAGATAAAGTCAACACTGGGATTCTTTTGTGTCTCCTAAATCCCCTAAATATATGGAATGAAATAACCAAACATTTCCTTTTTTCCACCTCACAAGGTTATCTTGGCATAATTTGGACAAACTACAGCAAGCTTAGAGACATTAGGTCTGGTTTATGGTCAGGTCATATCTTAAAGGGACTGTAAGGACTTTTTAAGTGATCTTGACAGTCTCATTTCCAGATAGGCCTGGCCATAATCCAAAATCTAAAATAATTAATTGCTGGACTTGAGATTTCAGGTTAAGACTGGTCAAGATCATAGAATGTGACAATCATGGACGCCATGACACTCGGCTCGTACTAGGGTCACCACAAAAACTTGTCCTTCATTCCAGAACTTTGAAAAATGAATGCCCCTCGTAGAAACATTTTTACTCTGTGGTGATGCCATTTGCCTTCATTGTGCTAAAGCCCTCTTTTTCTGAGAAGTTAGTTTTTAATTTCAATTAGACGTTAAAAACTGGGTTTCAAGTTACTTTCTAAGATGATTGATGGCTGCTGTTTGTCAGTATTTTGTTCAGGGATAGTAATAAACTTCTGGAAAGAGAGCCAAAAAACAGATTAGACTATATATATATAGATTGTGGTCTCTCCTGTGCAGACTCTGGCTGCGCAATGGCACCTGTGACAGCATTTTGTGTAAGCATGAATGATGTTGCACTTTTCAATGTAGTTCCCTTCTCCACATCCACTGAAAACTTTCTTGAAAGTGGCTGTTTGAGAAGTAGGAGTGGGGTGTACAAAAACGAGCATCACTGTGCATTGTGAGAAAAAGAAGTGATACGTGCTTTGCACCACTTTCACAAATGCGCTGCTCTGTACTTGTTTACATGCAGGCAGAGTAGAATCAACTTCACACAAAACTGATTACATAAGAAGAGAGTATCTTATCTACTTGCAGTATCCTGGGGCTGAAGGAGAACTTTTTGAAGAACTAGAAACATAAATGTCCAGTCTCATGTTACATAATTGTTAAGGTCAAGATGTAGCACACAAAGACTCATAACACAAAGAGAATGAGGGTTCTAAAGGTTGACAAGCACTGCTGCTTCTGTATTTATTCTGGATACTTACTTCTCCTCATGATAAAAGTTAAATGTAACACTTTTTTACTCTACCACTGCTGCCATAAGCACAAAAGTTTTTTGCTCTGCTAACTTTTGCTAAACAGCACAGTAATTCAATACAAACACAATAGCCATACTGGTTGCCAATCAAGTCTCACTTTAAGAAGACAATTCAAAATTTGAACAGGAATCATCCTCACTTCTATTATCATGGTGTTTTAACCCATCACTGTTTCCATTTCTTGTTGACGTATGACTCATTTTTAAAGTTCAAATTAGGTCCCTCTGTTGCCATTAAATTAATTTATCCAGAATTCTCAGAGAGAGTCATGCCAAGGAATAAAACCAAGCTTGGTCAAATGTTCATGTCTCTTTGAGCACATATTTCCTGGGAATAGTGATCAGCTTGAAGAGAGTGTGGGAGCTTCTTAACCTCAGTTAAAAAGAAAAAAAAAATAAAAAGAAACCAGTTATTTCTCCAACCCATACATTCATCTGTTTTCTTTTCTGAGGCCCTTCCCTGAGGATTTTGGGGCTCAGCTTTTTATTAAAGCTGTCATTCCAGATACAGCAAAAGTGACCGTTTTATTTGTCACACTGCCTGTGAGTTATTTTCTGTACTGTTTTGCAAGAACTCATATAGATGAAATGTCTGTTTTATGTAAATATCAGTGGAGTATGAATGGAATTCAGTTATGGTGCAAAGTTGGGGCTAGTGACATGAACCTAAAGAAATTAAAAAGTTTATCAATGTGCATTGCATGACTCAAATAAACTAAATTCTCTCAAACTTCCCAAGTAGAAATTTCTGTGCCATCACTGTGTAAATGGGATTTGTTAATATGGGTTCTGTACAAAGCCCATTTATCATTTCATATTTGTGATACAACTTAACATTCTTTGTGATGATATTACATTTCATGGTCTCAACTTGAAAATTTAAAGCATTCAAATAAAATATATTTCAATGCTTTAAATTGGAAAGGTGTGAAAAGTGTACAATGGGGAATGTAGAGGTTAAAAATGAACATGTCTTTGGTCATAGTCATCTTTCAGAAACAGTGTAAATTGCTGACAGAGCCCAAATGATTTACTAAACCATTGGAAAAATCATTTAGACACACAGAAGACTTCCCAGGAGGCTACTGACGTCAGACCGTAAGTCCTGGTCTTAATGAGCCTTCACAGAGCAAACTTCATGAGTTTGTACCAGCTCACTGTCCTTTCACTGCTGTTGTGTGCCGAAGAGTTTCATACATTAAATGCCCAATAAAAGTGACGCAAGCAAATGTTTGACATCTTGATTCAGGAGATTAACATCTTTGATGACAAATTCCTGAAATAAGGTATTCAAATCCCATAGTAACTGGATATCAAAAGGAAGTATATATGGTATGAAAAGAAAATGAAAGGGAGAGGGTTGGCTCAAATGATGACTGCAAAGCTGTCATTCTCACAACCTCATTCAAAGCCCCCTCTGTGGCGCACTGCTCTCCTGCTTCTTTATGGTCGGGGGAAAGAACAACAATACGTCTCTCGGTGCTTCAAAACAGAATTTTTTTTTTCAATCTGAAACACAGCTGTGATCCAAAATCTCTCCTTCCTTTCCTTCTCTCCCCATTTCCTGGATATAGCCAGTCATCCTTCTCAGGGCCATGTGCATCCTGTTGCCTGCTGGTCATGTTTTTTCCCGTTTTGATTTTCTTTCCCCCCTCTGTGGATTTAGGCTCTGCAACTGAGATGAGTCAAGTGGTGATAGACACCACGGTCCCTCATGTTTCCGTTTGCTGGAAATTTATCACTGATATCTACCATATTCATTAAGGAAAATGGTAAAGTGAGAGTGGGCATTTTATTCCTTCGTAGTTGAAGTCAGGTTATGATGTAGCTTATTACTGACTCCCATGTTGAGCTCAAAAATTAATCTTTTAATCAGGATGTAAGGCACAAAAAATTATATTGTGTGAACTAAACCATGACCTAAAATAATTACAAATGACCAGGGAGCATTGCAAAATGACTGAGATCCAATTTAATGTCAAAGTCCTTTGGGCATTTTCAGTAAAGCTTGAAAAAGTATCTACAACATGAACATAAACTGAAAATTCAAGTTGAGATGAACTGATGAACAATTTTAATTGTCAGAGTATAAACACAGTCAATGTCAAAGCTCAAGGTAATGTCAAGGCAGGAGCGCTGATGGCCTAGGGGTCTTGGTTGCCTGAGCAGGGCGAATCCAAAGGACACCTTTTTGGTGCAGAAACCATTTTGAGGTTTTAAAATAAGACATCTCTGAATGAAAACGAATATGGTACCATCTGTGAGTCTGTGGATGGTTATATTGGTTTTGTTGTATAAATCATACACTCTAATAATCTGTCAGGTTGAAGTATTGAACAAACAGCCAAAAAAAAACATCTGATTATCCTAAGTCCAAAGAGCAAGTTAAGAGCAGGTTATTGTCAAGAGGTTAATAAGTACAAAACGCTGCATAATTGTGTCCTTATCTTTGGAAACCTGTCAGTCATTTTTATCAAGTGTCAACTGGTCAAAGAGAAGGAACGTATTTCCTTCTATTAGGTGGAATTATGCAATTTGAAGCATTCTTGCGACACTACTGCCTCCCATCATCCCTCAGTGAGTGATCATCCTCTATGAAACGGTTTTGTTCGTCACATTCTGTTGAAGTCAGTTGAAGAATGTTAGAGTAAAGGTGAGCCTGAGGGCTGGATCACTGGTGTAGTGAGGAAAAGAGGCAGGTATAAATGGGAAAAAAAGAAATCCTGCTACTTTTGGCTGAGGGGAAGTTGTGTGCTGATCTCTTGTTGGGTTTAACACACCTGAGGGAATTGGGAGGGGATTACCTTTGGTTCTACAACTCTCTGACTTGAATGGACGAGCCTTAGAAACTCCAGGTGCCCCTCCTCTGAAAAAGAAGTGAGAGGCCCTGGCTGCTAACTCCTCTGTCACCATGAAAGAATTTACTGCCAGTGCAGGAAAATGTAGCTTGAGGGGATCCTTTTTTTCTCCCCCTCTATCTTTCACACTTATCTGTCAACTGAAGATGTTTCTTCTGATAGAACAAAGGTAGAATGATCACGAGGTGTTATGAAAGTTCCTGTCAGCTGTGGCTATATGTAAACACTTGCCCCTCTCCAACAAAGCAGAGGCCCCCTGTGAGTATAGTAAACACAAACTAGCAAGGAAAACCCAAAACACTCCTCATTGCTCAAAAATGGTCCTTGAGTGTTGCTAACTTTGCTCTCATTAGTCTCTAATAAGGCTTTGGAGGCACTGATACTTCCTGTTTTGCTTCAAATACATCACTGATTTAGCCCTTTTAAATGTGCTCCAGGCAAGGTAACAGGAATGGTATTAATAATTTACATGAAGTTATTTTCAAAAATCTGCTGTGTTGGTTATATAACCAGCACAAAACTGTAAGGAAAAAAAAACATATAAAAACAAATAACCTTGAATCATGTACTTGCTCTCTCCTTGAGAACTTTTGACTTCAAAGTTTGTGTCATAAACACCTTTCACTTTTAGTTGATAGCTTGGTTGATAGTGTCCTAGGGTTAATGAATTCAGTTAGCTGCAAGACTATTAAGCTGTTTTAAGCATCTTGTGATGGAACACATTATTATACTGCAGGGATTCAGCCTCAAGTGACCATTTAAGAAACATAAGTTTTTACCATATCTACATTAGCCAATTAATTTTTTCATAGCATGACCCTGTGAGAAGCAAAATTGAGCATTTTTCTTAGAGAAAGCAATATCTTGTTATCATTTTATAGCAATGAAGGACACTGTAGCTGGACTGATTGAAATAATGGAAGAACAAGCAGAAGAAAGCCAAATAGGAAGGCAACAGAGCAGGAGCTTAAGGTTAAAACACACGTCAAACTGTTTGTGATAATGTACGATACTGACCACATGCAGCAGTTGTACTGCAGCAGTCTTTTCAAACTTAAGAGTTGATCAACTAATTGAAGAATGAAATTGTGAGGTTGTTGTTGGTAGATGAGCACTGGTAGGACGTAACCTGAATTTCCTCATGTAACAAGTAACATACACATCTTGGAGCAAAGAAGATTCACTCTCTCCATTTAGTCACTTCAAAAACAAGTGCACGCCTTGACAAGAGTCACATCGTCTGAGACAGTGGGTGAAAGTGCGCATGGGAAATGGAGTTTCTGTTCAAGAAAAAAATTCTGATTGAAGAATAACAGAATAATAAGCTTTTTCCTAGAAATGTTGTCCCCACATGTCTGATACTGAATGCACAGAGGGAAGCAGTTGGCATGACTTGCTATTAAACTGATGCAGCTGTCATCTGGTGAAGTAATTAAACTTTTATTCCCTTCCTCCTTAAGAATCAACAACACTGAAACTGGCATTTACTGTGTCAAAAAAAACATGCCAGCCATATTTGTTCTTGTGTTCACAGAAAAAAACAGTGAAAGTGTATTCATGTTAAAGGTTAATAGATAGTTTGTGAAGACATTCCTGAGAAGGTCAAAAATGTAAAAGGTGATTTCAAATAAGTCTTGACTTCAGTCTGTTTGATTAGATGCCTCTTTAACCTTATGAAAATATCCGAAGCTCTGCTGACAATGCCCTCTGTCAATATGTTTCATGAGTTTGGTTTGGTGCACCTTTAAAAACAACTCTGCCAACATGGCCTGAATGGAAAGACACACAGTGTCAAGTGTCTACAACTGAAGTGCAGTTTTTTTATCTATCAGTTCAAAAGGACTGCTCAAGAGGAAACAGGAGGTTCAGGAGACAGAGGCACTGTCGCGGTGTCTCTTCTTGGTTGGCGTCACCTTTTATCAGTGGAGCACGTCTGTCTACTGATAAATGCATCTGAGAGCGGTGCCAGCTATTCTCATGACAGTGAAGGATGCTTCTGTTGTTGAAGGTTGTAGAGGAAAATTCCCTGGGTGGGTCTTATTTTTGTTATAAAATGATGCTCTTATCGCATTTTACCTTAAGAGATAGTACGCAGAGTGCAAACTGAGCAGGCCAAGAGGAAGGTCAGAACTTTATTGACCAAACCCCATTGTTTCCCTCAGGTACAGTCAAGGTACGATTGATTTAACGAATAAACCTGAAGTTGTTTGCTGGTCCCATTTTTTCTTTGCAGAAAGTTGAAATGCAAATTTACATACGCTGACTCTTTTCTAACATTTGGAGATTTCAAAGAAGTCAAAGTTACATTCAAGGATTTAACATCATCGTAAGAAATCAACAATCTAATACCTAGAGATTAAAGGTCAAAATTAGGATATTAAAAATTAAAATAAGGAAACAAAATTACAAATTGTGGAGGTAAGAAGTCAAAGTATCGACAAAATGTCAAAACTAAGTGGAATGAAAACAATTATGGCCTAAATATTTAAACAAAAGATATAAAATTCAAAATAAGGAGATTAAAAAAAAAGTCAAAACTAGGCAATAAAAAGTCATGAGTATGGATTTGAAGGCAAAATGTGAAGTTAATAGAAAAAGTCAAATTGAGGAGATAAGTCAAAAGTATGGACAGAATGTCAAATTTAAGAGAGGGAAATACATAATTATGGGTAAAGTTTCAAATTAGGGCAGTTTAAACAGTCACAAATATGAGGTAAATTGCACAAGTATTTAATAAAATTCCAAGTAAGTAATTAAAAATTCTTAATCAAAAAACATAGTTCAAATGAGGAGTTTAAAAGGGACATAAGAAGATGAAATGTCACACAGTTGTTTTCACCAAAGTGTGTGTAGTGTTGAGATAACACCAAAAATAGTGATGACAGTGTCTCTCAATATGGCTAATAGGTCAAAGTGCTAAGTCCTACCAGCGCCCCAGCATTGTCGATGTTATAAAACAACATCTAGTGTCAAAACACCAACTGCTTGAGTTTGATTACTTTGATAAGCATATGCTGTATAGTAGTAACCTGCTCACTATACATAATCCCTCTAACAGACAACATGATCAGTCTTGATAGCCTTTTTTTTTCGAAAACAGCACAGAAAAACACAAAGTTGTTTCCTTCACTTGAAGCAGCAAAGGCCCAGTGAACCATCAAACAATCTGAATCACCGCTGATTCTCACCGGCGTCATAAAGCCACTGTAACTGTTTGATATTTTTCCCTATCTGAGCTCCCCATCCCCTAGTCTTTATCCACTCGCTTGTTTTGATAGAAAGCAGCAGCTTCCTCTCTGTCGCCCTTACAGCTGGACAGCACCAGCGTGGCTGAGGCTCAGGGTTACGTGGCCACCTGGCTGCAAGTGCGTCAGCGTGTCATGTGGGGGGTTGTTTCCTCACATTGTGCTGCAGCTCACTGACAGAGGGCATAATGTCAAATGCTGAATATGTCATCTCTTCAGGGACCACGATGGAGAGGCAGTAATACTTGCCCTGCTGACACAAACGGTTTCATTTCTTCGTGTATCAGCCTTTATATGCCAGACGGGAGTTGACTGATCATCTGTGTGTTTTTATAGAAGTCTTGGAGTGTGTGGGATGATGTGACTCATCATAAGTTGTTTTTCAATCAGAGGATCCAGGAGCTGTTACTTCTGTAACTTAATTGTTCCTTTGGCCCATTGCTGGTCGATGTTTTCACAGCTGGTCCAAGGCTAGATTATCCAAAACAGGACAATGATGTATGGAGAAAAAAACAACAACAACAACAACCAGACATGTAGAGTACAGTAAATAAAACAATACAGTTCACCTGTCAGTATGGAGGATACCTGGCCTGTGACAGTTTTGATGTGCTTTATTGCAGTTTTTCTTGGGTTGAGAAACCTCTCATGGGGTCCCCCGAAATGTCTTGTAATTTATTAATAAAAAATACTGGTAGAAATGTTTTCTTAAGTTATTATTGTTTTTTAAATTAAAGCATTTTATCATTGAGAATTTTAGTATTTATTTAAGCATTATATTATGAAGTATTTCTGTATTATTTTTAGCATTTTGTTTTGAAGCATTTCAGTATATTTCAGTATTTTTATTAAGTATTTCAGAATTTTTGGCATTTTATTATCAAATATTTTAGGATTTAAGCAATAAGCATTTTATTTTATTTTTAAAATTTTATAATCAAGTTGTTTAATATTTTTGTATCCTAGCAATTTGTTTATTATTTTAATTTTCCTGGATTTACTGTTTTAGAATCTTAAGCAGTAGACTAAATTTACAGTCCACTACTGAACGCTGTGCTGTATGTTTCTTGTCTTTGTCTACAGTTATTTACATTGTTGACTGCTCTATGTGCCTTCAGTTGTCCCTCGGGGATGAATAAAGTCTTTTGAATTTGAAGGTTCACTTGGAATAAAGTCTATGTCCTGATCATGGACTGTATACCGTCTATATGGTCTTGATCAGGAAAAATAAGATTGTCAGTTACTAATCCTGGCCAATATATAGTTACAACACAGTATTAAAAAAGTAGAAAAAACTAAGTTTAGAAAAAACAATGTCTCTGGGGTCCTCAGAAATTAGTGATATCAAAATGGGGTCACAGCTCTAGAGGGTTGGGAACTTCTGCTTTATTTTACAGCAGATTAATTTGTTGACACCCGAGGGGAGAGAATTGCTGGCAACAAAACTGGTCAAAGTCATTTTAAAAAGCTTCAAACAGCTTCCACGGGTGAAACACCTGACCACTCTGTCATTAAAGCACTTAACAATGTAAACTTAAAAAAGGGCATATTCCTGAGGACTGACAGAACGTTATTGTTAACAGGGTGAAATGAAAACATTAGATACAGTCAGCTTCAACATCTAGCCTCCCAAAGTTCCTTAATATCAAAAAAGTACCACCCCCAAGTTAGGGCCTTTTTCATGGGTAAACTAAGTTATCCCAGTTCTGAGGAAAGTCCCTAGCTCCTGAAGGAAAGTTCCTCTCGTTGAAATGTACCTATAGCAGCCCTGTTCAGTCAGCCAGCAGGCAAAGTATGTCAACCAAAAACAAGGTATGATGACATTCTGTCAACGTTTTTTCATTAATGTGCACACATGCAGACTCCCAGGACGGTGAAACTATGCAAATCTTTGACAACCACATAAGTTTGAAGGACACATTTTTGCACCTTAAGAGGAGCCTGTCTCATCTTGTCACATAAGGGATGTTTGCTGCTGTTTTCAGGCTATACTTGTGATCCAACGACAGGTTTGACATGTATGCAGGAGTTTCACAGGCTATTAAGGGTAGCGTGTGGGTGAGATATTTTGATACACAACTATTTGCAGAGGAGAATTATTAAGAAAACATGGATTAATCTACTTCATCCTCATGAGTGATGACAAGAAACCAGCTCCACTGTTTGTCAACGGGACTGGTGCATAAAGTAGCACACTGCACAAATGACTCCTGGCTTCGACTTCTGCTATCCAGCGATGGGTTTGATGAGTTTTTATTTGTTAGGATTAAAAATACAGATTTGCATGAAGCTGTCAGGTAAGTTTGGAGTACAACATTTGAGCGTACATTTTTCCTGCTCTGTGACATTTCGATGTGAGGGACACAGAGAGTTTTTTCTTTACACAACACAAAAGTGAGCACACAATACTGTGCAGGCTCAATATGATGACTAATGGATGATGGTAATCATGTAATGGGGGGGTGATTTGTGATTCAATACTCACCTGCAGCTCTTAACAGCAGCCAATTTTGTGAGCTAAAATCCTTCAGAATGTCATCAAGTATAAAAGAGAACGGGAAACAGATGATGGATCACATATTTATTAAAAACAAAGTATCAAAATAAATCACTACAAAAATGCATTACAAGAAATACAACTTGACATAAATACAAATTGAGCATCAACACACCTTTAAAACTGTGCAAATGTACAAAGCAGTTAATGCTGGAGTTAAGACATGCAGACAAATTCAAGTAAACAAACATCAACAAAAATCAATTCAGGGAAACTTTAAAAATAAGCACTACCCTGACAGTTCGATACTAAACCTGTGTGTCTTTGTATGAGTTTCCTGGAGTTAAATAAGAGCAGCTGTTTTGATACGAGCTAATGTTTAATAATTAATTTGGAGCTGGTACAAGAAATGTGGACGGATATTTTCCACCCAAGTCAAAAATCAATGTTTGCAGTACATGCTGAAATTCAGACAAATAGAGATTTATGATATCAAGATGAAAACACCTTTTTTTATATTTATTTATTTATTTAAATATCCGTACAACCGATTCAAGGAAAACAAAAGCCTATCTACATGTATCAACTGCTTATTCATCACAAAGTTTTTTTTAAAATGTGCCTGAGTCTTGTAGCCGGAATTCAGATGTTTAGGATTATAAACAGAAATATTTATGTATGATTCTCTGTTTATCCTAAAAGAAGTGAGTACAGCGGGAAGTTATGAGTCAAGTCTGTGCATTGTCAATTAATTTGTCTGCCCCAGAGGATGATGCACATATTTAGGTAAGTCATCTATCATCTGGTAGTTGTGATTATTGTCTGAGCTCATATCGGGTTGCGAAAGAAACCTGTGCTGAGGCAGAAGGGGGGATGGGGGGGAAGCAGAAATTGGAAAGCGACAATCCTTCACATTGTTCAAGCCCCTCCTCCTCCTCCTGCTGCTGCTGAT
Source organism: Thalassoma bifasciatum (assembly GCA_008086565.1). Lineage (NCBI taxonomy): Eukaryota > Metazoa > Chordata > Actinopteri > Labriformes > Labridae > Thalassoma > Thalassoma bifasciatum. Next base: position 467,235 of record RPOG01000019.1, read on the forward strand.
CCTCGACCATCTCTGTTGCTCTGACCCTGTTTGCAACCTGGGGGATGATGTTACAGGAAGCCTGATGCTTCGGGGGAGATAGTGCTACTCCATGGTGACAGCTCCCTCCCTCACCTCCTTTTTATCTGGGTGCCTGAAGGAGGAGAGAGAGAGAGAGAGAAAGGGGATTGGGGACGTTTGAGGAAAAAGGAAGGAAGATTTGAAGTTACAAAATAAACCACAGATGGAAAATTTGAGAAAATCCTTAAATATGATGGGAACAAAACTGCTTGGAGTAGAAACTTGGATATCATCATCATCATTTATATATTCATTTCTTTACTTTGTTATTTTTAGGTCTTTTAATGTGTAAATATAGAGAGGAGGGGAAAGAGGTTGCAAATTGGATTTGACCCTAAGCGACATGCTTGAGGGCTAGTCTTATGGAGTACACAACTTAACTGGCCATACCAGCGCCTTCATTAAAGTTTGAAAAAAAAACTCAAATCCCTGAAAATTGACAAAAAAAAAAGATTCCAATTTTAACATCAGGCTAGCTGTGATGTCACAAAATCTTACAAGTGCATCCCTCATTGATGAATAAAAGGAGCACAGAAGTGATCCTCCATTAGAGGAAGAATATAAAACCTGACTGCCTGCGAGGTATGAGCAAAGTCAAACTAAGTTAACCGCCTCTCATGCTGGAGGACTTCAGAATTTTCAAACCAAACTATTCTGGATGTTTCACTGTGCCAGGATCATCAACATAATGAGTGCACAGCCTGATTTTGGGGATTTTAGAACATGGTCAGCCTAGTGCGCGCTTTACTTTTTGAACATTATGGCAGAGGAATGTGTCTTACTTTGAGTTGAGACAAGTTTTTTTTTGTTATTATTTTGGCTTCTTCAATTTTATGGAAGTACAAACTGGGGAGCTAGCATGCAATATTCTAAACTCGAAGGAAATACTTCTGAAAAGTGAGGAATTCAGTGTATTTATCAAGTCATTCTTTGCATTCTGTTTGCTAGAGAAGAAAATTCAGATTTCCTCATCCTATTTATCACTCAGGGCCTGAGTGACAGTCCCAACTGCTGCACTTCCTCCACTTTCCAGGGATCTCTCAGCATGTAAATTCCACCTTGTCAACATGACTTGAGAAGGATACTACATTTTCCCCCATCCTCTCAACATGGAGAGACAGCAGTGGCTCCCCTTTTTGTTTTGCTGCCTAAGTGTATGTGTGTGGTGGCTCAGATACAAAAATGGTTCCTCTATCTTTCCTTCACCAAAGGAGCGTCTCCATCAGTCAAAGCGGATATGTTTACAAAAAGTGGGCCAGAAACAGAGCCAGTCTTAGTGTGTGGTAGGTGTCCTCTCTCTCTCTCTACAGTCAGGCTCTACAAAGTGTCAAATACTCAACACAACAAAGCTTGAAGCTGCCTTAAAGTGAAAACAAATAACATAGTGGCTCAAGAGAAAGAAAACAAAAAGATTACAAGCTGATGAGTGAGCTTATTCTGCTTGTATTTACACGTGCAGCTGTTTTTCTTCCCTTTTGGCAAAGCTGAAATCACTACACTTCCTTATGAGCCAATTGAGGTACAAAACGCCTGCCAAACCTTAAGAATACAACACACTCTGAAGGAAGTGATGTCTTTGACTGACCATTAGGGTTTTTCTTTTAAATTTCATGGTTAGGGCAGCTGGCGGAAGAGCTGGAGGTAATCTCTCGTCAAATGCAATTAAGATGTATGAGAGCATGAAGAGATTTTATCTTCCGATGAAGAGGACCAGACTGACTGATCCGACCATCTTCTCTGCAGAGGCTCATGTTTAACACTTGAGACGTGCAAGGGATGCAGAATATATGTGACTAGGGTTCAGGATGGCTATGTGTCTGTTGAAAAAAAGATAAGCAACTTTATTCTGCATTTGATTTAAAGAGGGGTTATTTTGCTTAAGGATGAATTGATTTTTGGACGGTATCCGATGTGCAGATAGTTTACAACTCATTTAACTGATTACCAATGCCATTTTTTTTATCATATAATATACACTTTCTGTGCAAATAAAAAATACTTAATTAATTAGTTAATGCTCTTCCTGAGTCAATACTCACAACCAGGACAAATCTGGCCAATTTCACAATTGACAGAGTGAAGACGCAACCTCGGTTCACAGGGAACATGTTGTGCTGCTCAATTCTTGGGATAAGGTATTTAATCAAGCTCATTTTTTATATCGGCTGATATTGGTGAGTTGCCTAATGACTCATAGTTTATTCTTGAGCTAATATCGGGGTGATGGCAGAAGCTGCAATATGGGCTTTCTAAAACTTCATAATGTGAGAAAAAGTGTTTTTTAAGTAAATTATGTGAAGCTGCTGAGGAAACACCGTAGGAACTGGATAAAGCCTGAAAAAATCATAATATCCTCTCTTTAAGCCTACTTCGCTACAAAATTCTGGTAAGGTAGTCATATAACTCAACCTAAATGTAGAGTAGTGAATATGTTACTAGCCCATGCTAACATGAGTCAGGGGTTAAACACTGTTATGTAAAGGGGTGAGACAAAGTCATGACAGGTAGAGGTCTGAAGCTGAAACCTATGTGTGTAATTCAAGATGTGAGCTGGAGGGAAACAGCAGCATGATTTAGAACATCTTACTGCAAATTCCACCTTTGTTCTGTTCCAAGTTATTGTAAGTCTGCTTTTGTTTTCAGAACAACATGCTCTGGAAAAACCTGTTTGTAAGGGGTTGGAAAAATACGGGTCCAATTGAAGTAGAATAATCCATTCTCGCTTATGTTGAATGAGTGGAAAAAAGGGGAGTGGAGGATTACCATCAAAACCTGATAGCCTTGAACACATGTACTTTTGGTGCCTAGAGTGAAGCATAGAATGCAGGACCTTGTTCTCTTCAGACAGGAACCAGGAAAAATACAAGACTAAACTAACTGTGTGTTATAAATATAGGAACATAATTTCTTTGGGGTCTGAAAGGGGCTGGAAAATGATGTCTTCATCTTTTTTTTTAGTTCATAGTTTTATTTCCTATGTGTCCCTAAGCCTACCTGACTTTTTTAATGATCTAGTCAACTAAAAATGAGCCGGTTGTCTTCCAGAGTGGCATAAGGAGCAGACAGTGCTTGGTCAGTTGTCTCTTCTCACCTTATACTGCCGTCCCCCTCCACCTGTAGAGTTGGCAGTGCCAGGCCGGCTGCTCTGCTGTGGCTCTGACTTTGAGAATTGAGGTGCTAGAGTCAGACCTCGAGCCTTGGTCGCACTTGTGTGGCTACTTGCTGTGTCTGGTGTGCGGGGAATCTTGGGCTGACTCACAAACGCAGGGCTAAAATCCCCCCTAGTAGAAGGAAAAGAATAAAACAGGGAAGGAATAAATGATGAGTTTGCTCGGTGAAAGTAATAAATAATCCATGCATGTTAGCCTGTGGAGAGAAGACACTAACTGTCCCTAATCGATTCCTTTTATGACTCACCTGTTTATGATAAGAAGTATCCTTCTGAGAAGTCAACTGATCCCCTTTCACAGATGGATTTTACTGCAAAATCATGGCTGTCCTATATAGTACATCAGCCTTGTGTGGACCTCTTGTTCCTGACATTTGATAGCATTTGTGTGTTGCATGTCTCAGTCGATAGTCACCATATCAGGGTATAGGCTGGCAGAATATTTTATCTTTACTTTGAGGATTGCAAGCAGAGGTTGTTGCCGTTACAAGAAAAGCTTATCAATATTCTACAGACTCAAAGCTCCAACTGTAAATACAGTTCTTGGCGCTTTTAGTCCATTCTTCAATTAGAAAATGCAGGTTTTCAAGTCATGTTTTGGAAAGTTTTAGCATTTATTGGACAAGGCAGTTGGAGAGAGACAGGGAATATAGGGAGAAAAGAGTAGGGAAAGAGTAGGTGCAAATGATTAAAGCTGGACGTCAAAGCACTGGTGACTTCTTCTGTACATGAGTACTCTAAAATTACAGATTTTGATTCCAATAAAATAACATCTTTAAATGGTAGCAATAATAGCTACTGTCCTCTGTCCGATGTTATGTCTCCATCAGTTTATCCTTATCTTTTTTTTATTTGTGTTGAATAAGCAACACAATGAGCAATCTGTGAACATGCCTCTAGGAGTCAAAGAAATGGGATCACAATGAATTAATAACTCATCTGCCTCCAGTCTGAAAAACTGAAGGCCTGAAGCTCTGTGGATACCCTTATCAGCCAAATGACCCAAATCCTGTGAAGCAATCCTAAACCATAATAGACGGATGAATTTCTGTCGACTCATTGTTGTTTGTACTCACAGGGATCAAATTGGTTCCCACATCCCTGATATCATCTGCGATAACTGAATGTCACACACCAATACTAGCTCATCCATTAGCCTAAAAGCAAAGGCATAAATTCCATTGATATTAAATTCTCTGTTTTCTAAGAATCTTTTCAACTTAATGCTAAAGTTGCAAAATGTCTCTTTTATAACAAAAGTCTCCAGCCTGGCTGAAGATGGTGATGTCTGTATTGTGAAGGTGTTTTACGTTCCTGGAGGGGACGTAGAAAGGATAACTGAAGCGGTTTCCTGGGACTCATTACTCTTGGCGGGATTCTGGAGTCAAGTTCCTCTGGGATTTAAAGGAGAAGAGAAGCAGGGGAGCTGGGATTCAATGGGTCTCTTTGTGGGCGCTGCTCGTTTAAACCCATGTCACAGTCTCACAGACCAGCTTGGCTGTGCTGAGTCACCCGTCGGTGTGTCGAAGCGCTGCTGCCAACTCGCTTCACAGGACTCACAGATACTCAGACATGCATCTCAGGGTTTTACCTCGGCTGACTTGCACTGTTTATTTGCACTATCCCCGAGAGCCTCCCTCTGGCTTGGTGCGCTTCATGAGACGTAGCCGCTTGTATTATCGCTGCATTGCACTATTTTGTATTGTTTAACCAAAAACAGTACTTTGTGCTTACGCTGAAATCATATGCAGGATATCAAGTTTCAGCAGAGAGAAACGCGTAGCTGCATAAGAATTGCTTGAAAATGCTACCTAAACCTTTAACCATTTGGAGGCTCCATCACAGGCCTTGTCTGGCTGTTAACAGTAAGTTTCTGGTACTGCTATGGTGCTCCTTGTCAATTACACAGAACAAAGGCTGGTAATGACTTAACAAAGACTGCAGCTCAGCAAAATACTATCTTTCTTTTCTTGACTGGTGGAGTTTTCACTCTTCCGTTTGTACTGGCTGTGACTCCAGCAGAGCCTGAAGCTTCTTTGATATTTAGAGCTTAAAAGCTCTAAGGAGGCTGAAAAAGAGTGAACAATCATTTTTTGTTAAATTTCGAAATTCTATTTTTCCACCAATGTGAAAGGAAACCACATTGAGTCCATGTCAATACAGTTAACTTTCATAAAGTCAATAGCAACTTGTTGGGCTCAATAAGGATCTCTCACTGTTATACTGTGGCAGCATTTGTAGGAGCACGCAAATGCACTTATTACATGTATGATTTCAGTCAGTAGATGTGTTAGTTTACCCGTCAGAGTGTCCATTGTGTTCTTCCTGTGATTGTACTTTTCTGGCTTGCCCGTCGTAACAACCGTCCAACTCTGACTCCTGGGACAACCGACCACATTCAGAATCTGTGTGTGTAGATGAGATAAAGAGGAGGGTGTTCAGCACAATTCTTTAAAAATAAAAATCATTGCTTTCTAAAATGTAATTCAAATATAATTATGACATTGATACTAGTCATCCATGGACTTCAAAGATGCCACGCTAATTTAAGTTTTATTGAAAGTCTAAGGCAGTACGTTGAAATTCATATGGTGTGGAGTCTTTAATCATGACGTCTTGAGGACGCAGCCAGAGTTACCTTGCCTTGTGAACATAGGGCATTGCATAAAAAACATCTTACACAAACAAAATAATCATCTGCAGGTGGACGGGAAGTGAGATTGTCCCTCAAATATGCTGCAGTGAACTCTCAGTGTTTTAAAGGTAAATAATCTAACTCACATAAATCTGATCAACAGCCACAGTGTTGTCAAATGTTCATGTTGTTCTGCTTAGAACCTGAATGTTAATAACCTGTACACACCGATGCTGTGACTTAGGGAGTCAGCTGTGCTGGGGCGACTGCCAGAACGTGTTGGAGGTCTGGAGTTGTGTCTGGAAGGTGGGAGGCTTCCTCCCTCCCCACTGCGACTGCTGGGTCTGTAATCCCTGCACATGATATAAACAATACAACTCAGATTTGGTGGGAACTTGAAAACAAAATATTCACACACGTAGAGAAAATTCTTTCTTCTTTGCTAACTTTAAAGTTTTTTCTCACGGCTGAGCCTGGTCTAAATTTAAAGCTTCACATGCTGTCCAACAAGAGATTGGTAGTAGATTATGAAACCAGTGTATCAATTACCAACTGTGATTTGATACTCCCTTATCTCTGGAGTCATGTCATATTAAGGACACTGATCCCCTGTGGCTGTGGTTGCCACTACTCTAAAGTATTACTCTCTGCTCTTCTTCAGCATTCACGCTTTATTGGTATACCTTACAGTATCAAGTGGATACAGAAACAGTTACAGCGTCTTTCTGCTGAATCATTTACATTAACTTGTCAGCCATGCTTTGATTAATGTAAGAATCTGAACAGCCTCTTTTTGACCTACTGAACTAGTTTAAACAATGTGAGGGTATCAGGACATTTTGTGCTACTTGAGTGGTTGTAATCTAATCTGCTATAGAGAGATAGAGGCCAGACCTCAAAAATCTATACCTAAATATGGTTTACAGGACTAGTTTTTATCATTTACACAGAATAATTGAACAGAAATGAGTGAACAATATGCTACTGCATCACTTTGAAACATAAACTGTATACATAGCAAAAATTGAAATATCAGCAAGTGTTAGCCTTATTCTTTGTGAAAATTAAACTAAATACAAGGCACATTCCCCTAACAAGTCCAGAAAAAAATGTTTCATTTCATGATAAAATAAAGCAGGTTTTCTATCCCCCCTTGGGAGATTTTTTTTCCTTTTAAAAATAGATCAGTTGTCATTTTAGGCTTTTATTTTGGAATAAGACATTTTTGAACTTGGTACTAATACCAGCTAAAGACAATTGGTAGTATATTCCTCTGTGTGTTACTTTACTTACGCTGCATTGGCATTGCGATGTGAACTCGGAGTGACGGGGCGTTGCAGGGGTTCATCAACACCCGGTTGTTGCAGAGGGGTTGGCCTCCTCTTTACTTTGGCCATGTTGGTCATAATCTACAAAATGACACAGAGAGCTAGACTGAAATAATGTTTTCTGCTGCATCTCTTATTTCAATAATGAATTTGATGCCTGATTTAAAGCGAAAAAAACAGTTTCCCTGAAAGTATGCCCAAGTCAAGGGCCACATATGGCCGATCAACATATTCAATCACGCTCCATTTGTTAGCAAATTTTTGTTCAAGTTATTCCTCTATAAGAAATCAGTTACAAACCCTTGCTTCTTCCTGAGGGAAGTGTTCTCAGTTAGAGGAAAATATGGAGAAAATGTGACCAAATATTTTTAATAGAAGGATCACGATCTGTATTTCATCATAATTGATTTTCATGATGCTTTTAGCTCAAATTATTTCTTATCCTACATGCTGAACCATTTTTTCTATTATTATTTCAATTGCTCCACCATTTCATAATTGAATTCCATTCTCATGTCCTTTAATGTGTTTTTTGACCTCTGAATGTTCATGACAAACATTTTCACATCCTCCATGACAGGGAGGGGCTGTATCTGTAATTGAAAGAGTTTCAAAAACCACACACTGTTTGGTTTGAGAGGTTTCTTGCCCAAAGTACATTTTCTGTTTCAGTTTTACATTTAGCAGCTCAAACACATGGGTTATGCAAACGTAGAGTCCCATGTTGCTTCAGTGGACCAACATCAAGAACAATATCAGCTCCCTTTGCTGCAGACATCATTTCCTTGAACTGAAGCTTAAACTTGCTCAACGTGTATAGAGCATACGACCTCCAAACCTCAACTATCATGTGCAGTAGAAACAGAGTAAACGTACTGGGTGAACTCATATAAAATGTTTTTTTTTTTTTTATCATGCATGCCGAGAAGTGTTCTTACTCCCAGGTACTCCGTTGTTAGTAGACTCTCCCCATAAAGCTCCCTGGGCTGCGGCTGAAGAACCTCTTCGATGTCGAGGTCGGCTTCCATTAAATCCTCCTTTTACAAAAAAAATGAACATGACATCAGTTCTGAAAGTACACAAATAGGCTTTTTTACTTTCAGGTTGTCAGTATGTAAATCTGAGGAAAGGGATGTTCAAAACTTTAAAATGTTTGATGGACTGATGGGAAATTAATGACTTTTTTATACAAATGCCCATGTGTTGACCTTACAAGTTGTTTCTAGAGTGGCAAGCAGTGATCATAGTGCTAAATTAAACACCGCAATGCTCACACAGCCCCAACAAGAGACCAGTGTAGTCTAAATGCGGTATATCAGTTCTCCCTTATAGTCATGGTAAATGAATAGCACCTCCACACCCACCGCAGATCAGAGGCAGTGGAATAAGGGCGCTCACACTCAGGAATTCTAACCCGACCACAAGGTGAACAAGAGGACACACACTCACACCTTTAGCCGTTCCTGCTTTAACTTACCATATACCTTATCTTGATAACCCACTTTCCCATAGAACTTAATCTGCCTGGCCCATCACCCCACAATACACACATGCACATGCATGAACACACAGAGTGAGAGACACCCAATATCTGTGTCATGCTGAGATTGCCATCTATAAGTTTGGGAAAGGTGTCAAAAAAAAGGTGTTGCCCTTCCTCTCAAACTTGCCCTACTACCCTTTCTTCAATTTTGGTGTTTGACCTAAATTTTTGGTATTAATGTGATGAAGTATGTATCAAACTGATGTGTGTCTGGTTAAAGAACATGAGAGTGACAGGGAATGATGTGGAATGGTCCAACAAGGCAGAGGGACTTACATCATTGTCATCCTCTTCTTCTTCGTCATCTGACTCTGGCCCTTCTTCTTCAGCTTTGAGGGACAGACACAGCAAGGAGGTTACACAAGAAAGCAGAAAAGGTATTATTGTGTCATTTAATTGCCCTTTTTGTAACATACTCTGGAACATAACCATGGCATTGGACAGTTTCCATTTTAAGTGTAATTTTCTTGAAGCTTTACACTCATATTGTCAGTTAATCCTGTCTAAATTCAAATTCAATCTGCTGGGAGGGCAACTTTGGTTTTAACTGACCTGAGTTCAGCTGTTTGATAATGAACTCTATCTGTCTGTTGAGGTCTGGGTTCTGCTCCTTGCTGTAGCAGCAGAGGATCTCCTCCACACTCTACAAACATGAGGAAAAAACACTCATGTCATGCATTAAAAAAGCAATGAACAGTATAAAATGAACAGAGTGAGTGAATAGTGAGGCCTAAAAATAATCTTAGCAAAAAAAAGTGAGGCAATTGTGTTTATTATATATAGTAGATTATTTCTTTGTTGTTGCAATTTTTATGAGAATTTACCTTTTAAATGAGGCCACATTTGTAAGGAACACAGATTTGCGGGATGAGCAGCAAAGCAGTGTATGTGACTTGTGCACATGAAAATTTTCCAAATCTCCTCTGACAATGTTCAACAGTGTGTTCTACTGTTGTTACTTACTCCCCTTATTCTCTGCATTTTGTTAATTGGTGAAAATTAGCATTAACACTTCTGATTTTAAAATCAATCTTAGTCTACAGCAAGTTTTCTTCACCTGCCTAAAACTTTCGATAGAACTGTACATGTATGAGCCAGTATGAAGCACTGTAACAGTCACATGACATAAAACACCTGCTGTTTCCCCTCCAAACACTGCCTGTGTGCTGACATGACAAGACAAGTGCAGAGAAACAACACAAGGGCATCTGTTTCCCTTAAGCAGGTGAGGACATTCCTGCTATCTCACCATCTCTTTAGCTTCCTGACGCACAGATGGAATACACAGAATACTGTAGAGCGCTCCGTTCACATATGGACGAATCTGAGGAAAGCAAAGTGACACAGTGAGACGCTCACACATACTCTTTATTTCTGAAATCTCAGCCCTAAGTTTGCACGAACATGCAGGAGCAAGAAAAATGTACAGAAAGAGTGAAGAATGCACTTGAGGCAGGTATTTTTGAAGTACGCAATACCATAAAAATCCTAGCTGTGATGAGATGACAAGGTTCTGAAAACAAGAGTTAACTGCTCTCCAAAGTTGTTGACAACCTTTCATAAATTTAAATGAGGTTAGTGTTGTTAATGTTTTATAGACCTGCCTGAAGTCATGGCTCATTTCCTGAGACACTGCCAACATTCTGGAGGGCAAAATGAACTTTCCAGCAAGCCCGGATATGCCGAGTTTTGTCACAGCAATACTCATACACTAGCACATACTTATTACTGGTGCTTATTTTTAGCTTTTATTACTGCATTACTTTTTTTAACATTTTTGTTTATGAGTTTGATCCTTTATTGCATGTTTCAATCGGTTACATACATGTGTCCAACCTCTTTGCTGAGTGGGAATGACATGCTCTTGGTGTGTTGTGTTTACATGCAAGTGTTGGCAGATGTGTGTATCACCTCATGGTTCTCATGTCCGAGGAGGTCAGTAAGAACCTTTAGCACGTGTTTAGCGTTCTGTGCACACTTCCTTTTTCCTGCACAAACACAAACATTACCACACACAAGAAGACACTGCTTTAATTAAGCTTGAGAAAAAAATCTAAAGTTTTATCCCCTTTCTTCTCAGATGTAGATATTGTTTCTTATTGGGTTCAAAAGAAGTGACAGATGTTTACTTGGCCTTTAGCTTCTCTTTTTCTTATTCAGCTGCCTTTCTGCGCTGGAATGAAGTCCATTAAATCACGAGCTGCATTATTTTACTGCAGCAGCCAGTACAAAAGTAGGCCCTTGGGGAGTTAAGAAATAAATAAAGGCGCGACAGAGAGAAAAGAGGACTGTTTTTGTTCATGGTGCATGTGGAGTAAAGTGAGTGTGACATGAAAGATGCACTCTAGATATGATGTAAGTGGACATGCCAGTAAGTAAGAAGGAAAGTGCACTGTGTTCAGAGGAAACTGTAGAAGCTCAAGATTTATATGTAACGTAAACCCAGAAAATAAAGGTCTTGTCTCTGCCCTTAATACAATCAAAAAGTGGGCATGCAATTACAAAGACTATCTGCAGAAGAGGGAAATTGATTTATGCTGACATCTAGGATATAAAAATTCTCCTCTTTTTCTCCAGTGCATTTAAAAGAAACTGGACATGCTGGGCCAGCTTTTTTGCTTGGGAAAATAACATCCAAGCATCGGTTTATTTCTTATTTTTTTGCCACATTCGACTGATAAGTCCAGAAATGTCATAATTCAAAATAATAAAACAAAACTGATGTCTGAATTGCTTGAAAGAGTAGAGATCTGCTAAACGGGTAAAAAAATGCCTGTAAAGTTTCTTGAAATAAGAGATTATGTCTTAATACAAGAAACTAAACGAGGATGTATTTCTTACCTCAATCAACAGAGTTTTCTTTACAAGCAATTCAGGTATCATTTTACACCTTTTTTTTAAATAAGCCATTTTTCTAGACTTGTCATTTGAATGTGGCTCAGACAAAGTCCAATAAGAAGATGTCTGATTGAAATTAGACAACAAACACTTACTTAGATTCCAATACAGTTCTGTGAATTTATCTGGAAGTAACGTTTGTGATTGTAGGCTTAAATTGGGGTGCATCAAATGCATCCAAGAACTTCACTACAACATATTGGGTTTTATTACATTTTCAAGGTCATTTCACACAAACTTCTGTGCTTGTGTTGAAAACTAAAATACCCTGCATGAGCATCTGATCTGTATTTTCCTAACCCTTGTTTTTACCTTTTGTTCGCAGGCACAGATTCATGAGCAGAGCTGCAGAGTACTCCAAAGTGTAGTCACTAAGGCAGTCTGAATCCTGCAGCTCATCCACAAGCCAGTTGATCAGATCATCTGCAATCATAGCGGTCTGCTGGCTCCTTCTAAGAAAGCATGATGATGATTTACGAGAGTCTTAACCAAAGTGAACTGAAACTTGAAATGTGAAAGGACAGAAATCATTTTGATTTGCCAAACAAATAAAAAAGCTCAAAAACCACTTTAGTTGTGACGCCTGATCATGTTTAAAGTTCAACATGGCCATAGATTTATTTGGTTGAATTAAAAAGTGAAAACTTTAGATACTGAAATGGACTTTTTATTTGATAGTCTAGCCTTTGTGCTAAACCAATCAAGCTCTTTGTCCATGTTAACACAGTTTTAGTATTCATAATATAATAAACAGATAAGAAAATAGAAATGCTCTGCTGGTTATGTAAACAAGCACAGAAACTACATAAGCAAGGTTTAAAAGAAACTCTTCAGATATACCTTAGGCTGAGTTTCTGCAGGGCCACTAGAACATTCTCTCTGGTCAGGGAATCTTTGTGCTCTGTCCTCAAAGCTTCAGTCAGAAGGCTAAGAAGGATAGGGATTTGGGAGAGGTAAACACGACCTGTGAACATAAACAGAAATAATGAACGCAACGTTCAAACTACAGAGAAACAAATAACTTATTATTTTATGACGGATAATCTGTCTTGAAAACTACAGGAGAAAATCTTTTTAAATTGCCCCCCTGTGTTACAGTCATGAATCATGCAGATGATTGTGAAGTAATGTCAGAAACATAAAAGTCTCTTGGTTCTACCATGAAATCTAGTCTCTCGATGCATCCTCAAAACAATGACTGACGTCTAAGAAATAATGAGCTGGACCAATAATGCTCATGAAAGTGGAGCACTTACCCTCTGCAAGGGAAGCAAATGCATTGATGAGACGAGCCATGTATTGCCGTACAACCTCGTTCTTTGATCCCATTAAATGGAGCACACTCTTCTGCAAAAACAGGAAATAAAAGTTAGTTTATAATGATACATTTGATATATATTTCTTTTACTTTTTAGGGATTCTCGTTCACTTTTCCTGGCAGCCATTCTATCCCTATGTGTGGTGAGCCTTCTGACACAGTCAAACAAAGGACATTTATGCAGTGATTTGATAATGAAACTGATACGGCACCACTATTATAGTGGCTCTCTGCAGTGGTTTTATTGAGACGTGACTTGGAACACTATGCTAAGTGCGAAGACAAAGAGCTCAGGTGTGGGGTCAGGATTGTATACAACCTTGTGTAAAGGTATTGTCTTTAACATGGCCCCCTTTAGCCGGAGGCCAGCGTAGGAAAATGTGACATGAACAAAAAACAAAAAGCCATGTGAGAAAGACATGTGGCTCTTAGGCCCCTGAAAAGCTTTTTATTGAGGGTAAAATTGGAAATATAATATGTTTTTATGGTCTTGCCTTTTGTCGAACAAGAAAAGGAAATCACCTAGGTAAATGCTACTCAAGCTGTGGCTGGGGGCATGTGTGTAGACATCTCACAACAGATCACAGAGACAAAAAATAAAATGTGTTTCGATATTAAAATGAAAATATAAACACAGAAGAGATTTATTAATGGAATAACAAAATCACTGCAGAGATGATATTTTTTAGATTTCAGGCTCACTTTAATGTCTCATTTTTTGAGTAAGTTAATAAAAAGGGCTTATGTCTTACGTTAATGGGAGACACAAGGGTTAAAGGATTGCCTTTCTGATTCTTTTATAAATACTGAAAAGATTGTGTTCAGAGTCAGACAGCAAGTAGCAAGATGCTGGAATTCCTGAGCTGCCACCACAGTGTGCCTCTCCTCTTTTATGTTGGGCTGTAATGCCTGGCTCCACACTAAATTAGTTCTTGTTGCAGTTAAGTGAAAATAATTTAGTGCAAAAACTTGTATCCTTATGTAACTTTGTTTTGGCACCCATCAAAAATAGAAGTCTTGCATAAAACCATCAGTTCACATTTGAGTGTAACCTGCGATAGCTTACCCACAGGTCTCTCCCTACTCTAAACCTGTTTCCTGCTCCATCCACTGCTCTGTCCTCTCTAAACGAGGGCATAAAACCTGAAGAAATACCTTCACATAACTGGCAGTGAGTAATGTAGCATTTATGGTTTCTTTGAAACACATACCAAAAAAGTATTGTTTTCTTATTTCACAGCAGCTACATCAAAGTGTTAGAGTAAATGTACATAAGTTATCCCATATATGCTGATATTTATCCACAGTGTCACATTCTGATATTCCGTCTGTACTTTCACTTAGTTTCTGTGAAGCACATAGTTTCTCTGTATTTCACTAATGAGCAGGGCTTCAAAAGGTCACGGCTGATTGAGCAAACGGCCGCATCACTTCTCAAGACTATGAGAATCTTCCATAGTCAAGGTCGGATTGAAGATAAGAAGATACTGGACATTCTACGTGTACTCATTTGCTGGACTTTATACACACACACACACACACATATACTCATACTTCATGAAACACGTCATGATGCAATGCTTTCCCATCCCCTCAGACTAGAATGTGACTCAGAGCGTAGAAGATATGTAACTGAGCACATCTCTGCATTCTCCTTGCAAGTAAAATCAAACTTCTGTTGTCTTTGCCTCATTCGTGTTTCTTTTCTGATGTATTAGGTTGTTTAAACCTGACACAAAGCTAACGCATCCTGGTCCCACCTGTTTTGTGCTGTAGCGCTCCAGCAGGTCATTACTGATATAGGCCTGAAGTACTGTGTCTCTCTGTTCACCAGGGAGCGAGCGAGTCAATCTCTAGGAGAACATAAATAGATTAAAGGTTATAAACAAAGATAGGTGTTGTGGTAATGTGAATTAAAAAGATAAGAAAACTAACCCATCGCAGCGCTTGAAGCAGCAGAGACCTGAGTCTATCTGAGCCATCACACAGGTCCTTCTTCAGTTTTTCGTAGTCCAGTGAGGGCAGCATTGGCACCTCTTTGGATCTCCTGGGGATGCAAAAAAGCATGTCAGTCAGGAACTCATGAAACTGTCATGATGAAAAAATAAAACACTTGACATCGATGACTTACGGTGGTGCTATGGATGCTCGTAGCATTGAAGATGCCTGAAATAGTGACAGGGTGTGTTTCAGAACTAGAGGGTTTAGCACATTTAAGTGTTGAGTTACACCATTAGACAATTTCTCACAGTAAAATGACATTATATAACACATGCACATATTTACTCTTAATCGCCTTTACCACCTGATTCCCTAACTTACCTGGACCCAGGTTTTATCAAAAAACAAGTTAGCTGCAGGTTTTAAAGGTCATTAGTGCTTTTTGAACATGCGTTTCTCATGCATTTTTTACATGCTGAATCCCTTGCTATACTTTATAGAACTGTTTGGCTACATTGCCCATGCTGTCAGTAACAGCTATATAAAGTACTAGGGAGAGAAGGTTAGTGTAAAGCAGCCATTCCTTCATTTGCAGCTGGCAGTATAGAGGCTCTGCATGTTTCCGGTTAAATAATGAAAACCTTGACTGATGAATAATTATGTTGCTGATGTGTCTGTAGGGGAAGGATGAAAGAACTAGTTATTGGTGTTTTCTCCTGTTGAAAGGGGATTTTGAGGCCTGAAATACAATCTAATGCCTGGGTGGTTAGGCCTACAGCGAGAGCAGTGTAAGGTCAGGGGAGTGATCCGTGTCGTCTGAGCTATCAGGTAGTCTGGCTGCATTTTTGCTTTGAGGAGTAGTGGGCAAAACGGAAGTGAGAGAGAACACTGATACCTGGATTCATTCCCGCATTCCTTTCGATTTAAACATTTGTTACCCTGAAAACACTGGAGAGCAAAGGGACATGTTTCCCCAAGACATTTGACACTGCAGTGCATGGACCCTGAAGGGGCAGACTAAGAGTGACAACTAGGAATCAGCACAGCGTTACATTTGACTCTGTTTCCTAAAAGCCCCTCACAGAGAGCCTGTGGGGTCAAAAAAAATTATCAGGCAGATCACATCAACAAAGGCATGACCTGAATTCCCTGACAGTACACAGTTTACATAAACATGTCTTAACAATTCACCCTTTTTTAACGTGTCCTCTCACCATTTAGTCTTTCATGACCGTTGGGACCACCATAGGCCATCTATTGTTCATGTTATTGTCTAGGTAGACGGCTCTGCTCCATGTCTCGGATAAGTTTTCTCCCTGCAGCAAGCTTACCCACAGCAGAGCAATGAAAAAACCCTCATGAGTAGGGTTGATTTGGATCTATGTAGTGATAAGTTGCTTGTTTATGTAAGAGCAAATTCAATATGACAGCTTTTTGTACAGCCGAGGCAAATTTGATCCATGCGACCATGAGACAAAATGAACTCCAGTCAAATTCTGACAGATATTGTCCCTGGCTGTTGTCCTCTGAACACTCATACCACAGATAAGGGCCTGTCCCAATCATTTTATGTCTTTAATCATATTTTAAACTTAAGCATCTGCTTTTTTTTTGGAATTTCAAGACCATGACTTATACAATGCATCCTAGTTGCCTCTTTTCAGACAAATGTAATTTGATCTTTCCTTTTTTGACAACCTGAGCGTGAGAGTGTGTGCACCTAATGTTGGCCATTCTTATCCTGTCCCATTCTTTGTCTAAATTACAACAGAAACTGGACCGTCAAACAAATGGTAAGAGGAGAAAACTGAAACGGAAAGGGTTTTACTTTGTAAAGTGGACCGACGGCCAATCAGGAGAGCGGAAAGGGGGGAATAAAGACTGCTCTCTTTCAGAACTAACTACTTAAATGATGAGGTATACTCTGTAAGAGACGCCCCTATTTAGCTGAACAAGTGGCCTCACAAAGGAGGTCATTCTTACAACAAATAAGGTCAAACATTCTCTTTAACAACAGCGATCTAGCAGAAACCACAAGAAAATAAAGGTATGGCACAAAGGAAGGCTAAGATCTCTGTAGTGGAGGTGAAGAAGACAGACATGACGAGGGAAGGAAAAGACATGGCGGTGAGGCACAAGCAAGATGAGAAATAGGGATCTGAGCTGCGGCAGAAAGTAAAGATGAAACATGAAACTTACATAGCCATCATCATAGGGACTCATAGAGTAATAGCCCTTTGAGGACAAGAGCATCACACACGTAAAAAACACAGACACAGAAAGAAGATTTCAGTTCAAAAACAGAAGGAACAGGATTACAAAAAGCAGAGTTTGACAGATTGATGGAGGCCACTGACAGCAAGCATGATTCATGGTATACCATTTGTCAACTCTGCAGTTAAGCTTAGGTTATCGCTGTATGTGTAATAAGCATCTGAACCCAATCCTTTGGACTGATACACATTTTTAAGATCTCTCTGATTCTTCTTCTTCAAATGAAAAACAAATAGAACATGATAAAAAGAGAGCACTTGAGTAATATTTGATAAGTGGCTGACACTTTTCATGCCTTGCAGTCAGAGTTGTGGCATGTATATTTAGCTTTAGAGTTATCTCTCTACTTATGGGTGCATTTCTGCAGAGCAGGATCTAGTCGCCATTATTCCAGGATACAAACTGCAGGATGACAACATAGCTGAGAGCCAGCGCACAATATATGGGATAAGGAAAACAAAGGTACGCCTAACTGTAAATAAACCCTCCTTATTCAGTATCTTCTCTAAGCTCAAAAATCACTTAGGTGCCTAGCTTACCACTGTATTATATTTCCCTTGTTTGTACTGAAGTACTCTTACTGTATAATCTTGTACTGAGTAATTCTTTTGCCTGAGAGGTCTGAATTTAGAAAAAAGAGCAGAGTTATCTCTATGCTCTTACTCACAGTTCCAGGCCGAATGAAGTCAGTGCTTTGTACCACGCTCTGCCTCATCTGGCTGCTGAAGAGGCGGACACACACATTCTGGAGGTACTCAGGGGAGATCTGCAAAAACACGACAGGCCCCTTGAGCTTAGAAATACTGTGCATGAAAGAGGTTTCCCATCTATTTATTTCACAGCAATGTCCTCTCCTATTAAAAAGCATCTGCGAATCCTTTATGCACAATTACCCAGGTAGATCTACAAAGTGTTTATTAAAAAAAGCAGTATGTTATTTATGTTATTTTAAAAAGTTTGTGAGTCACACCTTGAACCACCCAGCAGCTTGTTTGTGTTCTATGTGTGTGTCCATCTTCAGAAACTCTGCTTGCACCCTTCGTGTCAACATGTGTGCATGTGTATGTGTTAGCTTATCCCCCAATTAAGCAGACTTACCATCTTTCCGCTGACAGTGGCCTCTAATGAGTCGACCAGATCAGCAGTGATTCCAATCAGGTTGCGATAGTCAGCCTGCATCTTGTTGTACTTCCGCACGTAACTGGCAATCCGGCGGTCTGATTCGACCAATTGGAGCTGTAACTGTTGGATGGCCTCTATGATAATATCACACAAACAAACAGAAGTGTTCATGATGAAAATTCCATCTGTGATCTGAAAACATTGTTCACACTCAAGTTTTCAAAAAGTTAATTAATACATTTATTGCTATAAAGAATGACTCATTACGTTCGTGATCTTAAAAAAATAAAAGGAAATTTGGAAATCAATATTTAAGACGTTGTATGATTCTTTAGGGGTTCCTTAACTTATAATTAACCTTACTCAGCCTCAAACTGCAACCACTTTCCCACCAGCAAAACTGGTTTCTAACACATCCCATCATTTATGTACTACAGAATCATTGTCATCTGTCAACTACTCTCAAGAAGTCAACCGTTTCATTCCAAGGCAAGGACAAAAAAACACAGGATTAAGACTTGTCAAACAAATTGCCCTGAAAAAATATTACAAACTCTAATCTGATTTGTTTTCCACCACTGTAATACATGGTATTAGTTCCCCAAGTGGTAAATGAAACAGTTATGACTAAATGGAATAGGGTAGAGATGGAGTTTTTCTCAAAATGTCTCCCAAGATCAAAAACTATTTGTAGCTGTGTATTTTCTCCATTATTGTGAAAATATAGACAAAAGCAACTTCAGTTAATTTAAAAATATGCAAAAAAAATGTTCGATCTGCAGCATATTTTGGGGCTGTGGGTTGAGAGGTTTAGGTGTGTCCATCAGATTTGAATGGGTGTAAAGCTGTTGTTTCTCTCTAACATTTGGATCTGAAGGAAAAAAAAATCAAACCCCAAGTTTTAAACAGACGTGCTGTTTGCATGAGCATGTCATCGAATCAACACATTGCCTGGGAAAGTTTTTGGAGATGGATATCTACCTTTTGTACTCCTTCCTCCCTCCTTCTGTGTTAATTCTGTTAAGGAGACAATCTAGCAATGAGTCAAACACTGAAAAAAAAACACCTTTGATACATCTATCCAAATTGCTCATTGGATGCTACATATACAAAGTGTTAGAGTACATAAAGGAGTAGCCCAACTGAGGACACAGGCAAACACAGTCAGTTTCACATCCTGTTTCCTGTTTGTATATTAATTTTGTGAACCATCTATTGTTTGATAGGATTTATGAGCTGATATCAGATCAGTGTGTTCAGTTTATTTTGAAGGGAGGTGCACACTTCTTTTTGCAGCTCTACTTATGTCACTTGTTGTGCCCACATACATTGAAGTTCATGATTCAAAGGTAAATCCTTCTCTTCCAGGAAAAGATATTAAGCTTAACTGTAAGACTCATGTTATCTGTCATACAAAAACTATTATATTTGCTGCTCACATTATGTCACAAAGGAACGAAAAGACATTGAAACAGAAACAAACTGTGCACAAATTTTTTCGCAGGACTGTCACTCCAGCAAGCCATGATAAAGGATACATACAAACTCAACAGCCTGGGGGCGTTAGATGGCTTTAGTGTCACTGACAGAAACTGCTCCAGCTTATCCTTCAGCTGTGGTACCCAGTGATCCTGAATAAACAAAATGCAGGTTTTAGAAAAAAGCGTTGTTCCTGTTATACAGATGATTTTAAGTGCTGCACATGCAATAACTAGTTAGTGTCAAACACGTGGGTATGGTTCCTTTATAAAGTAAGCACCTGGAATAGATCTTTGAAGGAAGGATGGATGGTGGGGTTGGGAACAAATGGCAAGGCATAGTAAGGTAGAAACTTGGTGGTCTGGCTCAGTGTTGCTCCTCGAGTCTCCAGGTACTGCTTGAAGAATGATATTCTGTCCTCGAACTCAGCTTGATCCTGAGGGCAGATTCAGGATTTGATTTAAATCAAGATCTAAGTAAATATCAATATTACATCTAGACAAAACATCAGTCGGAGAAAGTGTTTTAATATCCACGGAGAGAGATATTGGTGTGTCACAGAGATAGAAGGGATCGACTCTGAAGTGCAACAGAGAAAAAGCTTATAGCACAGCTTAGTGGACAAACTAAATAGTGCAATACATACATGTCTGCCAGGGTGCCTTCTCAGGGGGTAGATGGTAAAATGAATGTGAAGGTAGAACTCCAGGCTCTGGGCCTGAGTGTCTGTGTCTTTTACTTCAGCAGGAATATTGTCAGCCCACAGCTCAAAGAACACTTTGTGGTCTCCATCGTCAAAAGAACTCAAAAGGTCCTTCTGCAAAGATAAGTGAGAGGAAGAAAGGATTGGGGAGCAAAATTGATTATGCTCATTTTACTTACAAGTTAAACACAAGTATTGATTTAACTATACTGACAATGCAATGAACAGCTTGTACTTAATTTGATCGTATCAGTGAGAAGTAAAACTACAAAAGGCCTAACTTTGGGGTTGACAATCTGGACTTCTAGTTGAGTCCCTATTTCTTGGATTTCTCGGGTGCCAACAACTGAAAAGTAATAATCCATTTCCATCCGTTCCTCTGCCCAATTTACCACCTTCACAAATAACAAGACACTTGTTGAAATGACAATTTTGTCATGCACCTGTATGACGAGAGTCTTTGAGTCTCTGGATGCACTTCCCTGAGGCTTTGACACCAGCCTGCCTTTACTTTTGCACTCCTTGTCGAAACTGTGAACCGTGTCTTCAAAGTCTTCAAACTTAAGGAACTACGGGGAAAAAACCACAACATACAACAACATATATTTTTGAAAAATCTCCTAATATAATGCTGCATTAAGCAAGTTCAGATTTACATATTGGTGCTAAATTTTAGGACGCATGATGCTCTGAATATGTTCTCAAAATGCATTTTTCTCACCTCCTTTATCATCCCGAGGAGATCAGCCTCATTTGCCAAGATGTCCCCCATCCTGGCTGCCTCTCTGGAACTCATGTGAGTGTCAGAAACCTCTCAAACTCACAACCGTCTAAAATTTACATCCAGTGCACCCAGGAAGCTTCACCCTGAGCCTGCAAGGGGGAAATGTGGGTTATTGACTCAAGATATTCGTCACGGAGCGTTCATTTCCAGATTCACCAAAGCGTTTGAGATGAGATAAGCCAAACATTGAATGTTAACTGTTGTAACTAAGTAGTAAAGTCATCAGTACGTTAACACTAGCCGTTAGGCTAAACGAGCAGATAACATTTCTGTCGTTCAAAGATAACATGGATACCATTCTAACCTTCTTAACACATCATTCGCTTGGTGGTTACGTG
Organism: Thalassoma bifasciatum; assembly: GCA_008086565.1. Taxonomy (NCBI): domain Eukaryota; kingdom Metazoa; phylum Chordata; class Actinopteri; order Labriformes; family Labridae; genus Thalassoma; species Thalassoma bifasciatum. The sequence continues at coordinate 488,827 of RPOG01000019.1, forward strand.
CCAATGGCACAGCTGACGTCTTTACCCAACCTCAAAGAATCCATTTTCGAAAGAGGGCCTCGATAACTTTAATTTTAGTCACACAGGTAGCCTTTAGCTGGCAACCGTACACAGAAAGGACGCTAAAACACCTAGCAACCGAACGGCTGAGAAATGTGGGCCGGAAAGTAAACGGAACTGTCGCAAATCTAAGCAACGCTTTGGACTAGTTCTTGGATGAATGTGTATCTAAATATGGATGAAATATTATTGTTTAGCCCCCAAATAAAAGAAATGTTTGATAGTGGGTAGGGTGACCAAAATTCCTTTTTAGTCCGGACATGTCCTCATGTTTGGTCGTGAAGTAATACCCGGGGGGGGGATTTAGTGAAATATTCCCCAAATGTCCCGGCTTTCCCCATTTCCACCGGTTAAAGACTCAAAAATTAAGTCTTGAAAATTTCGGGGGCCGTATTAAGTCATTACTTTAAGATAATTAAGTCAAAATGTGATATTTTGAGTCGATAATCTGTGGGTGTCTTTTTTTTCTTAAACGTTTCTGACGTAAAAAATGTTGATCCATAAAAATGCATTGTTAATTGTTTGGGCTATTTTGCTTCATGTCGAAGACAAATATCCGTTTACATTGAGAATTAAAATAATGAATACACAAAATTTTGCCGGCAACGTGGTTTTAAGTGTAACCGGAAGTAGTATGTATGATGTCAAAGGTTGAGCACATTGTTTCTGCGCGGTATCATAGAAAATGAATGAAGTTTTACTACAAGAGGAAGAATAGTGAATTTAAACCTCTCATAGGTAGAAAAAGCAGCAGTGGTCGTGCCGTTATTCCACGCAACACACCATACAAGAAGTTTAGCTCATCCGAGGTAAGCTTGGGAGAGTATATTCATAACAAGCTAAGGCTAACAGCTAGCTCCAGTAGACCACTGGAGTTGTATGAAATCCTGTCTAGGGGTAATAAGTATGTCTGACGTTATTGAAACTATGTAACAAATATGAGTGTGGTCTTCTTCAGTGTAATGTGGATAGCAGGAATTGGGCTTTTTTTAAACTACACATACTATAAACTAGGTCAAACTACTACTACTTTCTGATCTGATTTACGTTGTTTTGTATTTGACATCCCACTTCGATGCAACAACTTGAGAATATGCTGTGCTGCTAAAGAATATCCCCTAATTGTTTTTTTTTCTTCAGTTAATTAAAGCACAGACATTGCTCACTGTAACAGCATATGTCAAACCACTACTTTGACTTGTGTATTTTCATCATATACATATTAATGAAATAGATTGTCATTTTTTTGGCAGCAGTCTGAAACCTTAAAGCGCACAATGTATATTATTACAATCCAAGGCTCTACCATTGTTGATATTTTGATAATTTAATCTCTTTCTTTCTCATCCTCTCACTGTTCCTAGATTTGAATCAGGATGGCAGGAATACTGTTTGAGGACATCTTTGATGTGAAGGACATTGATCCTGATGGCAAAAAGTTCGACAGAGGTTTGTGAAATGTAATTATAAATTATCAACATTAAAGAGGGGAATCCATTATGGCACCTGCTGGCAGCCTATTGCTTGTTAAGTCCCAGTATCGAGTTTTCTTTACACACAAGACAAAAAGCTCTTTCTTTATGTAATGTCCTTGAGTTTGAAGCTGCGGATTAACCTGTCCAAATGGTTTTCCGTTTTTTGTTTTTTTTTTATTGTTGCAGTATCTCGTCTGCACTGTGAAAGTGAGTCTTTCAAGATGGACCTTATCTTGGATGTGAACATTCAGATTTACCCTGTTGATTTAGGTAAGGAGCCTCTGCCTTGTACAATACTGTATAAATCCCAAAAGAAGATTTACTTGAAACCATTTATAATTGTTCCTGTCAAGCACCATTGACAGAGTATTCCACATTGAGTTGTAATATTATAGTTTCAAAGTCTTTTTCTATGCCATCACAGCAGAAGTGCACCTCTAAAATGTGAAAGAGTCTGTTTTTAGAAGGACATATTTTTACAATATTTTTTATATAGTTACAATATTTGGCCCCCTTGCTGTATTACCCACCAAACTAAGCAAGAATCTTGCTTCTCTGTATCATCTTGATTCATTTGCCATCCTTTTTCTCCTACATAAAGGTGACAAGTTCAGATTGGTAATTGCCAGCACATTATATGAAGATGGAACTCCAGATGATGGAGAGTATAATCCTCAGGATGACCGACCATCTAGGTAAGACACTTTCACTTAATAAACTGGTGCATCTTTATCCAAATATGCTACAATGTGACTTTATTTCTAGAAAAAACTGTGAATACCTTTATTTTGCAGTTGTTTTCCAGTATTTTCCGCTTGTTTGTTTTTTGCTGAATTTAAACTTTGTTTACATTTCCAGAGCAGACCAGTTTGATTATGTAATGTATGGGAAGGTCTACAAAATTGAGGGTGATGAGACCTCAACAGAAGCAGCCACACGTCTGTGAGTGATGTTATTCAGTATTTATTTTATTTTTGTGCTGAGTCTCAGTTTATTTTTGTCAAAAATGAGCTGAATACCAAGTTGAACTGTAGTACTTGTTTACTGATGAATTTTCACACCAATATTTTAGGAATTGTACAAGGAATTAATTAGATTTTCAGAAACATTCAATGAAGAATTTCTCTCATTTTGCAGCCAAAATATTTCACTATTATACCCTAGTAGACCAATTGGAAGATAAGACTGTATTTGCTTGTTATGATATTATGAGTGGTAAACTTTTATCTTCAAATTATTGTAATTATTTGTTAGTTGGATTGATTTAAACTATTTACTTGAGCAGCAAAAAATCCCTGACTCTATTTCAGTAATGTCAGTTTTATTACTCAGTACTCTTTGATCAGTGTCTTGTTAATCAAGATGTTTTTTTTTTTCTTTCAGCTCTGCCTATGTGTCTTACGGAGGCCTCCTCATGAGATTGCAGGGAGATGCCAACAACCTTCACGGCTTTGAGGTGGACTCCAGAGTTTATCTCCTTATGAAGAAGCTGGCTTTCTAAAACTCAACTTTGCTCGCCAAAATGCCCAGGTCCTTCCTCTACCACGGTTCAACTTCTGTCAAACAAAACTTCATGCTGGAGACATTTGTATTTTGCAGTGGTGAGCACACCAGCATAACAAAGGGCTGCCTTATGACAGAAACATAAAGACTGGAGAAGAATTTTTTTCCCTTGTAATCAGAGCTACAAAATACTTCCACCATGGAAATGGACATGAAGACTGTAACACTTCAAATCTGCACCAACCTCCATGTTTGGCAAACTGTAAATAAAGTTTTTTTTTTATACAGTTGCTCTCATTCAGTCCTTAAAACAACCTGAAATGTTTGTTCTTACCTTTTTTGGCGCGTTTGTTCTTTTATTTTTCCTCTTACACTGAAATTCAGCAGTTACGCATGTGCTCTTTTGTTCATGCAGAAACTTATCTAAAAGAGTTTGAGCCCTTTTGTTTAACTGTTTCCCAATGTTTAAACTGTAGGTGAGCTGTATTCTACAGTAAAAAGACGGGGAAAGGTATCGACAAGGAGCTGGTGCTAATAGGGCAAAGTGGTTCAAGGGTTAGAAGATTTAGTAAAGAACAATTATGGCCAAACTCATAACTCAAGTTGTTCATGCAGACATTAAGTCAGTTTAGTTAAGTTCTAGTTTGAAATACATAAGCAACTTGTGTATTTTCTGAAATGGTAGCAAATGTGGACACTCAGACACAAAATTGAATTACGGATGAAGAGGCAGCTTTTGTGTGCAGCACAGGCGTCTCAGTGTCAGTGGTAATGGATGTCACAGGATGTAGAGAGACACTGCTGATGACTCACAGGAAAGCCTGAGAGTGATCCTTTTAAAAAAAATACAGTTTTATTACAAAAACTTGTGTAATCTTTGGAAATGAAATGTACAAATAAGATGTATTTTTTAAATGAATAAACATTTCCCTCATTAGATGTGAAGCCTCAAATGTGAGCTGTCATGTAAAATGTGGAACATTTTCTGCCTATTAATAAACAACATTAACATCAGAACTTTAGAGGTGTTTGGTCCTCTGATACATGTCAATAGTTACTGGGCCACTAGCTCGTGCTCAAAATGGAAAAGCAATATTTTATCTCAGTCAGCCCTGTTTTTGCATGACTAACTGTACCAAAGTACAATAAGCTTTTTCATTATTTTTCTGAACCCCCCCCCCCCACAATCTTATGTCAAAATAAAATGTGCCATTTCTGCTCTATATCTATAAACATCTACCCATTTTGTTGTGAAAATCCTATTAAACTCGTTCAAAAGACTTAACCACATCATATTACTTAAATGGTCATGCATATGAAATTACAAATTTATCCCAAACGCGTTGCTGAAGCGTGAGGGTTCAGTATTTGGGATTGTTTCCAAGTTTATTCTTGTCTGCCGGAAGTGATGTAGATCGGATTAAACTGCGCAGGAGCGTCGCGGGGACGTTTGCTTGTGCAGTGTTTGCAGGGCGGGTGTTGTGTTTAATGCACTACCTGCTGCGAACACTCACCTGTAGAGATAAGTAAAACAGTATGCTGTTCTGTTTTGGCTGCTTTTCAGTCAGGTCGCTGTCACATTCACTAATATGTCAGTGTTTAACACACGCCTGCATTCGGCTTTAATTGGAGGCACTGCTCTCGGGATTATGTCAGCTGTGTTGCTTTCACTGACACCAGAATGAACATGATCCTGGGATAATAATGATGGTGACTTGTCAAACTAAAGAGAAGAGATTGTAGCGACAGAGTACAATGGATATTCGACGGAAAAAGAAGCTGACATTCTTCACTATTGGGCTTATGTTTCTCCTGAGTGGGATCGAATATGGTAAGATTTTTTTTCGGGGTTCATAAACTGTTGATTTCTGTTGCAGGTTTCTTGCTGAATAAAACCAGAGTTAATCAATGAACCAGAATTTCATGTTTCCAGCAAACTTCCTTCCTTGATGTGTTAATGTCTCTGTGGCCACAACACAAATGTGTCCCAGTTATTTCACGCCAAACTACAAAGGCAAGATGCAACAAGCATAATCCTCTATTCTCTATTCTTTCTGATGAGTAATGTGATTACTATGCTATGTTTACTTTCCACTGTCCAGCCTTTTGTGCAAGAATGAAAAAGAACAAGTTGTGCTGGAACTTAGTGGTGTGGCAAGTTTTGTTTTAAGTGTTGGAGCCTTTGGCATTTTGTGTAGGGGAGACCAGGGTTAGCTATCACATCAAGATATAGTATAGTGTCAGGGGTTTTTAATCTCAAGGGGACCAACCTATTAAAGAAGGTTCATTAAAATGAAATAGAATAAAAACGATGAGAAATGACTTTTCTATTTGACGAGGTTAGGGCGGTTTGTCTCACTTACGGTCATGCTAAATTTGACACATGGATGCTATCTTTTTGGTCTGTCTTCATAACCCAGGTTAATCCTGGTAAACCTTTGTGAGTTTTTTTGGCTGTTGCTTTTTGTTAGATTGGCTGACAATGCTTTTGATAAAACATGCTCAACCTGTATCTCTTTCGCACACCTTTCCCCAAATTTTGTTTTATCAACAATAGATCCTTAGTTTTGCTATGCATTTCTTTCAAATCTAGCTACTCCCATGTCATGTATTAAAAAAATATTATACAGTCATGAAAGGATTTTAGAAACTTTATTGAATGTAAAACTAAATAGTGCCTCTAGCACAAACAAGGAAAATGTGTCAAGGTTTTCTTTAAAATGGATGGAGTAGCATGTCAGGGTTTTGTTGGTTTATAACTCGCTGATGAACTAATTCAGAAAAATAAATTTGTTCCTCAAGGGGACAAGACTTTCTTATTCATGAGATTTCACCCAATTAGGAATGACCTCTGCAAGATGCTCTGATCACAAATATTTTCATAGTAGAAAGTATGATGACCAACTCTGGTCTCCTTTACTCTACAAAATGGACAAGTGCTATATCGTGGACTATAGCTGTTCTATGCCTGAAGTAAAAAAAAATCTGTCAATTAATCTGAAAATATACGAAACAGTACTTTTTAATAGGTTACTAAAATGTATTTGTTGATTTTGTAGTATAATTTACAAGATTAATAATGATTCTCATTTATATGATTCTGTTATTCATCCCTGAAGTGGATTTATTTTTCTATGAAAATCAAACTTGTAGAGTTTATGCAGAATTTCTGTTTTGCATGATAAACCGTTCTACCATGTCGCTTTATCTTCTTTATATACTTCAGTCTTTGTTGGCAGGGTTGCAGCACAAAACTCCCCCTCTGGAATTTCCTGGGAGCATGCTTTTTTGTGTGTCTTCTGACCCAAGAATTGAATTTGCATTGTATTCGCGCAGCATTATCCTTGTTTATGAGATAATGGCCATGGAGGCCCTGACCAGAGCTGCTAAAGCTTGACTCAACAACATTCTTTCACATGTTTGTTAATTTTACTAGCAGTTAAAGTCACGTGTTGAAAAACTCACAGCTAAGATATAGCCTTTGTAGAGAAAAAAAAAAAAAAAGAACTCAGAAAAGCTTCACAGAACTATGCTATAATGACATAGTTTACTCAAGGTGTAACACAGATGACTCAGCACAACTAAGTTTGAAAGTTTGCTCTGTTGGAATCATTATGATGCTGTTTTCAAAGGAGATGATAAAATGGAATGTAACTGTACTGGATTTTTTTATAAGTGTTTTTGATTGTAACTCTACCTACTTCTGTCTCCCCAGCTGTCATATTGCCCACCATATGGAGGTACCTGCAGACTTTGGATGCTCCGCCATACTTTCTAGGCTTGGCTCTGTCAGCATTCAGTCTAAGTGGCCTCCTCTCAGGACCTTTGTTTGGCCACTGGTCTGACAGAACAGGAACTACCAAGAAGATCATCTTGTTTGCCAACCTTTTTGAGATAGCCGGTGAGTCCATTTTAAAACTCCACTCGTTGATCAATCCAAATGTTATTGATGAATGTAGCTAACTTCTTTGTTGTTCTTAACTGCAGGAAATTTCATGTACTTCATGGGGGTCTCGAAGTGGCTCTTACTGTCAAGCAGACTAGTGGCAGGTGAGTGTGTAAAAGGGGACAATTTGCCTTTTTTTCCTCCTTGACAGGTGGTAAGTTAAAATTTAAACTTACTCGTCTGGTGCAGACCTCCATGAAGGTTGGAGGGTGGACTGAATATTCCCTCAGCAGTCTTTATATGACCGGTCTGTTCTCAGGCAAGCACAGCGGGCTCTATCTGACCCCTCTCATATCCTTCACCCTGAGTATCCTTCTGGAAGGACATACAGTGTCCTTAAATGTAAATCAAATCCCTTTTAAAAAATCGGTTGTGCCCCTTTCATTTAGAAGTTTTAATAATGGCGGTTTTTGTGTTATTCACTAGCAACTTTATCTGTGTAGCTCTTAGAGTCAAAGATGAATGACCCCAAGGGGACAATAAAGTGTATCGTACCTTAAATGTAAATCAAAATGTAAATCAAATCCCTTTAAAAAATCGGTTGTGCCCCTTTCATTTAGAAGTTTTAATAATGGCGGTTTTTGTGTTATTCACTAGCAACTTCATCTGTGTAGCTCTCAGAGTCTAAGACAAATGTCCCCAAGGGGACAATAAAGTGTATCGTACCGTATCGTACCGTATCGTACCGTATCATATCATACCGTATCATATTGTAAGCTAGAGCATTACGAATAAAGCTTAAAAAGTAGGATCCCGATAACACTACACATTGGATTTTCAAAACAAAATATGAACATTTGAGGTCAATAGTCAAATGGGTCTTGCAACTGCTTTACATTTAATATGGATTTTAATGGGATCCAAGTTGACAAAAGATCTTATTCAACTGTGTGAATTTTTTTTAGGTAGGCATTACTATGCGATTCATATGACTGCTTCAAAGTAGCAACAAAGTCCCACATCAGTTCATTCATGATGATTTGAAAGTTGTTGCATTATGATACTGAAAATCCCTTTTTCCTTCAGTATAATTAGCAGAGACTTAACACTAAACAACAAGTGTTTACATATTTTGCAGCTAAGGGCTCTTTTATGTATTGATGATAATGGTGTGTTTTCTTTTTCCCTCAGGCATTGGCACAGGTGCAGGCTCAGCTATCTTTGGCTTCCTGACCAGAAGCACTTCTCCTGAGGACCGAGCCACTGTGTTTGCTGCTGTTATGGCATGTCGACAGGCTGGCCTTCTGATTGGTCTGCCCTCTGCTTTCTAATGTCAAATACTAATAGAACGTCTGCTTATCATGTCACTGTTTTATATGCATCCATTTTTCTTTTTGCATCTGACACAGGTCCAGCATTTAACATCTTCCTGAGGCTGTGTGATTTTCAAATGGGCCCTTTTTTGGTCAATAAATATACCTCACCAGGGGTAAGGTTAAAGAAACGTGCACAATAAATTCTTTACTTGGAAGTACATTTTTGCTGCAAAGAAAAACCTTAAAACCCTTTTTTTTCCTCCTATAGCTGTTTATGTGCTTGTTGTGGCTACTGCTTCAACTGGCAGTGATCCTCATGTACTGGGACCTACCACCTTTAGAGAGGGTGAAGCCCAAGGAGACTTCAGCAAGCAATAACAGGGAGGAAGAGAATGTGCAAGAGATTGTGGAAGAGGGTAATGATGAGGAAAAGCCCCTCATAGGCTCCCAGGAGCTGGCGGGGTCTTACGGATCAGTGGTGATATCTTCCCCTGCTGAAAAGCACAGCTGTTCTGTCTCCAGTGCTTCACTCAGCCATGTCTCTCCACACCTCTCTCATGAATCACCAGAGTCCCATGAGTCTACTAGCCCCTTTAAGAATTTCAGCATATCCAGAGGTGGGTTGTTGACTGCTGTTGTCAAAATTATCTGGGGTCTGTACAAACTTTATAAAAAGTAATCATGAAAAAGACATAGACTGACAGTATATTTGTTTTTGTTTTTCTGTATAATAGTTTACATTTGCATAAAACTGTTTATATACCAAGAGTACTGATATTGGATAAAAGTGAATGGTAAACTGGGGTTTCTTTAGATCCGCTGACAAAATAAAGTCTGCCAGTACAGTGCAGTACGGTACGTTAAGCTGCTATAACAAGCAGCTTAACGTCGCGTAAATTGTTTCAGAATGTATGAACAGGGGAATCAACAACCGCTTCAGTGCTTAAACTACCATTAAGTTCAAGGTTACACTATAAAATTGGAACTGTGTGAAGTCCTGGTGGTCTTCTGAAATGAGACTGAAAATTCCAAAGACAGTGGGAAGACGTTCAAGTCAAAACTGTATTTTTGTCAGATTGCATCTGTGGAGCTCCAGGATAGTGTTGGGCTTCTCACACTTACCATATCAGTAGAGGAGAATGGTGGCTCTCTCTAATGCAGCAGTGGGCAAACTTCTGACTATTTCTGCCCCTGACACTGTCTGTCATCTGCAGAGTTCCTGAGAGAAGAGGTGGTTGTGCTGCTAGCTGCTCAGTTCATCACCCTCTTTAACCAGACAGCACTTGAGGTACAGTAAAGAAAGCATGCCACACACCACACACACTATGATTGATAACACAATATTAAACAATATGGTCTTATTACTGAGGAATAGTGAAATAATGAGGCAAAATGATGAGTAAATATTATGTTGTGTGCCAACAGACCATGGTGACCCCTATGACTCAGAGATACTTTGGCTATGGGGAGCTGGAGAACAGCGTGATGTACTGTCTTTGTGGTGTGGAGGTGATTGCTGGCTTCTTGTTTGTGCGCTGGCTGAGCCGGCGTGTAGCTGAGCGGGTGGTCCTGGCCATTGGTCTGACCATCTGTAACATCTCTGGAGTCTGGTGCCTCATATTCCTGGCTAACCCAATAGGTCAGAGTGCACTAAGCCAAGTCCTCACACAGACTTTAAATAACATATACTGATTCTGCCATCCAAATTTGACATTATATATGGTACGAGAGCAAGCAGACGGATCAAATCAGGCTCACTCCTTGTAGCCAACTAAATGATATCTTCTTTGTATTCATTTTTTTTACAGGTGGGTTCCCTTGGCAGCTGACAGAGTTCATCATTGGGGTGTTTCTGCAGGTTTTGGGTTTGCCGTTTGTTGCTGTGGCTCAAGTTTCCCTCTTCTCCAAAGTTACTGCAGAGAAAACACAAGGTGTGAAATTTTGCCCTCTAGTGGAGATAAAATAAAAGTACACTGTATCCTATTTGCTATAACATTTTCAGCAGCTGATTTGGGCCATTGTAACTAATGCGGCTGCTGCACTTTTAACATTAAACTCAGTACCACTCTGATTGTTTTGCTTGCAGGTTTCAGTCAAGGAGTGCGTCGCTCAGTTGGAGGTTTGGCGACTATCCTGGGCCCTCTGTGGGCTGGTGGCCTCACTGAGAACATGTACATCATGATGGGGGTGATGATGGCACTGCTAGCACTGTTAACGGTATGCAAAGAGAAAGGACATTGAATGTACATACATGTTTTATTTTTAGTCTGTGGCTGAAGCAGAGCTTTTTATATCAAGCTGTCCTTTCCTGCATTACTTTACTAGTACAAGTAAGTCCGACTTCATCTCTCAAGCGCACAATATGTGCTGTAGATTTACTATTCTTGAGCAAACACAGACGCATTCCCAAAGTGGTGTATATTAAAAATAAAAAAAGCTGGCTGAAGCAAAAGACAACATGAATACAAGAAAACAGCACATTTAGATGCCCTAAATTCTTTTGTGTAGTAGATCACTGTTTTCATATGTTTTGAAGACAATTGCTTGTATGGTTTAACTTCTAATGTTTCTGTCAGCCCTTTCAGAGTGTGCAAAGCAATTGCTTTTTGATAACCCTCACTGTCAAACTACACCAAGTACTTTCAATAGTAAAAATCCAGCCCCATAATTAGTAGAAATGTGGGTCTCATTACTGTCTCAAGCTAGAAAATACCATGCTGTATTTTTGTTTTTCCATCGTAGTGTTGAGAATGTAATTGGAACAAACAAGAAACAAACAAACCGCAGCAAAAGGATTAGAGTAAGAAAGAGGAAATGTGAGTTGACATCTCATCGCCAGCAGCTTCCTTGCATTTAGGAACAAACAAAAATAAGGAAACAGTTACAATGCCTGTAATGAAGCGCAAGCAAACCACAGCCAAGCAACCAAATATTTTCAAGACCAGTGAAAAAATATGAAACAAAACCAGAGAGTGTGCCTGTGAAAGGAAGACTCCGTGCAGGTAAAAAGAAAAGTCAGCATTGTGCGTCTTTTCCAAATTGGCTTCACAAAGAGCAGCCTTCACCTTTCTCTAATCATTGTCACTGTAAAGGATGGAAAATAGGTTCTGGGTAATCATAACATCAAGCTTGAGAAAGTCTGCAGCATTCATACATCAGCGTGTGACTGATTTGTACAGATAGAAACCAAAGAAAGAACAAAGAAACTATGTAACAGAGGATCCAGTAGAGCCCTAACCACTTTATTCCCTTGTCTTTTTTTTTGTTTTTTGGATAATCTTAACCTCATTCTGTCTGGTACAGTTGATGCTGGCTTTTTCATACGAGCGCCTGGTTGCACCCACTACAGAAGAGCACGAGGAAGACTCTGAAAACTGTGGCTAATCAGCAGAAAATCTCTGCAAAAGTAAGTATAAAGGTAGCTTCTAAAATGTGATAGACTTTGTTGAGGAAGTGACTAACTTTTTCTGATACCGTCAACCTGTATTTTCCCTCTTTTCCACAGTGCATGATGGGGGATTCCCCGGCATGCCCGTCACAGTCACTCCACGGCTCCTCACCTCACCACCTCCTCAGTGCTTACCTGAAGCTTGGACCTCTCAGCTCTTGAATGCAGAGACTGAAACAGTACTGATTTGGTGTCAATATATATTTCCTATGGAAATATAGGATCCTGCTGGCATAGCACAGGCAGGCTTTGGATGACAGTGGTCTGCTGTTTTGTTTTCCTCAGCAGTGCATTGTCCTGCCCGTATTTCGGCACATGCACTGAGAGACTCATTGTTCTGTTGAAGAACGGGTAGTTATGGATTAAACCGTGGATTTTTAAGCAGGACAATAAGTAAGCCATTCTGCTTGAAATGTGTTACCTAATTGTCTTGAGATCGAGGCATTTGGAATAGTCATCAGGAAAGTGTACAAAACCCGAAATTCCCTGAAGCAATAATTTTATATGTAACATTTGCCATGTTTTCTTCACATCGTGTGTAAAAGTTTTATTCAAATCTTTCCTTTATTAGTTTATCAGAAGGGTAATGTCCTTTTTGTGTATAGTGTACTTGTCTATTCACATCACTGAAATGTATCTCATTCGCAAGTGTTTTAGTTGAGCTGTGCATTATTACTGATCCTCTTCCAAACAACCTCATGGAGCCACAAAAGAAAGAAAGATAAAAATTAAAATAAATAATCAAACAAATGCTTTAACTTTTTGTCATCTGGTGGTGATGGCTCTAAAAAAAATACAACATTTTCAAAGCTTTGATTTGCTGAAATCACGGAAAACACTTAGCCTACTCTCAAAACTTGAAAACTAATGATATCCCCCCAGCCAGAAGCTGATGATATATTTTCAACACTAGTGGGCGCTCGAGGCCTTCTTGCTGATGACTGATGATTGGTGGGAATCTCAGAGAGTAATAAAAGGCCTTTAGGTTCAATACACTGTGACAAATAGGGCATGTTTTTTTGTTTTGTGACCAAAGTTAGTCCTTATACTCTGTTTAATACTTTTATTATTGTTTTTTTTCAGTACATGTATTGTCAGGGTTTATAAACAAGAACCATCAGTACTTTATAAACAGCATGGGTATTTATTGTTAATTTATTTTTGATTAATTTATTTATTTTGCTTTTGGCACCTAACATGATTATTACATTTTGTATTCAGTGTCACGAAACCAAAACGATAAACTTGCAATATACTCCAGCGGCCTCAGTGTCATTATTCACTCAAGAGTGTGTGTGTGTATAAACTTGGATTTTTGTCAAAATACTGATATGTTACTCCAATTGTGTAATCAGCACCACTGCTGTGTATGTGACAAAAATAAAAAACTATTCCAGAGGACCAGTTTTCTCTTAAATAATGATGAATAATACAGAGTGGGGAATTTTAATATAACATTTGTTTTAATTAATTACAAGACCTAGAATTTTTTTCACATTTGTCAATCACTCAATTGTTCACTAAAATCAGTTTCTATCCACATAGATAATATTATATCATTATTCATTATAAACAATATTTGTCTGTAGTATTAATAATTATTGTTCATGAAATTTTCATATGTAAAGGGACATTTTTTAAATCATCCTTTCATACGACTCTTATTTACTCATACAAATGAAAATAAATAATGATTGAAATTACATTTAAAATCGTATATAACAGCTTGCTATTGATACTTTAAAAAACATCCATTTAAGCATTTAAATTTGGTTTTATGAATTTGAATCCAACAGAAAATTAAAATTACAAAGAAAATATTTCTTAGAATAGTTCTTTTACTTCTACACCACATTGGACAGTGGTGTACAATTAAATTGGCCATTGATGGTCATTTAGTATCAGTTCTATTCAATAATTTATACATGAATTATATTTTTTGATGTCAAATATATAGAATTCAAAAAAATGTAAGGTCTGTAAAGTAAATGATTATTTCTGCAATCTTTGAAAAATAATTCTCCCTAGAAAAAGTTAAATATTTGAAGCACAAAGAATCTTACAACAAAAATGTGATACTGAGCAGTTATTTTGAATTGATTTCTCGCAGAATGTTCAAAAATGCTTTATAAAAGAAAATTTTAATTTACATTTTCTTGCACAGAATGGCATAATTGAGAAGAGTTTGAAAAAATATGGGAATACATTTTTTGTTGAGTTGAAATGCAATGCTTGCATGTATTCATTCTGTTTAAATGTGTTTTAAATATATTTAATGAAATAGAATTCATTTAATTAACTTAAAAAACATTACTCTTTTCTGAAAGGCAGTTTAATGTTTGTTTTGTTTTTTTGTCTTACGAAAACAAACCTGTTTTTCGTGATGTTCGTAAATTTGACAAAGCCACCGCTGGGTGCTGCTGTGACTTCACCAGCATGTCTTTAAAGCAGAGTGTAGTTGAGATTTTTCGAACTGATAACGACATTTTGTCTGCCTGGTGATGTGGTGACGAGGGGGCGTGGCTTCACAGCTGAACTCTGTGTGAACCCATTTTGATATCAGGCGGGGTTATGATATGTTATGACACAAGGCAAGTTACAGAGATATTTTAGGGTTTTGAATTTTTTTTTTCCCTGAGCCAGCCTCCACCCCAGCATTCCCCCCCTCCACACACATGCACCCACACACACAAACACACACAGCCCGCAGCTGCAGTCTGACCGAACAGCGACCCTGCTTATCAGGGTCAGAGTCGTGGAACACGCCGTGTGTCACATCAACAGTGATGTCGAAGTCGGTTTGGTTGGCTTGCTCATCTTCCGTCCTCGAAAATGGCAGGGATTGGTTACGAGGCATATCGCCCAAATTCCACGATGGCCATGAACGTGAACTCTTGGTGAACTCGATTTTTCTTTTTTCTTTTTTTTTTCTTCACAATAGAGGAGGGCAGAGAGGGCAGCACTGTGGGTCTCCAGCTTTATCATTTTTTTTGTTTGTTTTTTTTTTCTTTTGTAATCTCATTCCTCAAGGCTTGGACACTGATTGGATTTGTGAACGTATTTGGGCGAAATTGAAAGATGTACTGAGACACTGGGGCTTGTGCTTGCCCTAAGCGTTCACATGCACCACTACAGCATCAGCGAACAGCCCTCCAACACATCTCCTTCCTCCTCCCTCTCATGCACTTTACAAGACCCCTACCCTGTTCATGTGACTTCACAGTTCAAGAATAAATACCACCAACTTGGTCATTATAAGATTTTCATAAAGCTAGTCGTGAAGGGCAATAAATGGACGGGAGTGCTCTCTGGCCTGAACTTTGGTACTTCTGAGCTGCCAAGGGCATGAAATATTTAGTGTGCACACTGGTGTCAAGGATTCTCAATGTTTTAGCAAAAGCAGCTCAGGCCACAGGCAAATCAAAATGGTGGCATCTACAGAGACCTGTGAAAGTTTGAGTGTCTGCATGGGAAGCACTTGAATCCGGTGTTAATAATACATGTGTCACTCAGAAGAGGTGCGACATCCAGAAAGCGAGAAGGGTCTGGAAAGGAAAAGGAAGAAACAGAGTGCTTAAGTTGTTATAATGGAAGGATAAAAGATGGGACAAAAATTCAGCTGGAATACAAAATGATGCCACATAAAAGTTCACTTGAATTCACTTTATTTAGTTCCGAAGGTCATCTGAAGAGCCTGGTTTTTGTTTGCTGTCTTCTTTCAGAAAAGCTCTATTTCTGTCACCCAGGGCTGTGACAAGCAACAGATTTTTTTTTTCCTTTTCATGGTTCCTAACAGGAAAGCTCAGTTGTGTAATGCTCCTTCTGACTGAATGAATAATTAAGCGTGCGTAGCCTTTGGCCGGGGCACCCTGGGCCGAGTTGTGCAAGAGGATAGCCAGCTGCTATTGCTTTGGAGGGTACTGTTTAGCCAATTAGGTCATGCTTCAGTCATCCTCATTGCTGGAAGTTTTTCTTCCAACAAAATTCATCCCCCTCTCTTCCTCTTTGATCTTAAAACATCATACACTTACTCTGGATTTGTAATTCTGACGGTCTTTTTGACCTTCTGACATCGCACTGCTTCTGTTTCATGTCCTGACCTGTGTGGTCCATGAGAGCAGAGCAGCACAGGAGGGATTAAAGATACTTAATGTCACATTTCACACCTTTTCAAACTTTTTAACCTGGATCCTTTGAAACCCTTTCATTTGGCTGATTTTGATACTCAAAGTGAGAATACTAATTTGTGCCTGTCTTTGTTGCACCATCCTTCCTTTGGTTGTCTTTTTTCAAACACGTTACACTTCTCTGCTTGTTTGGGGCCCATTTTGCTTCCCTCCAATGATGATCCTCAAGTGTTTGGTGTTAATCCTCTGAATCTCTGGCAGTTCTCTCTTCCTTTTTTGTTTGTGCCACAATTTCCTGGTCTAATTTTTTCTCTACAAGGTGAAGCCCTACACCTGTAAAGATCCAAGACAAGCATGGCAACAGGCTGATGTAACTCAATCATGTCCTTATGCAATGTGAAAAAATTTAAAAATTATTAATCATAACAGAAAAAAAATCCTAAAAAGAAAAGCAGAAATTGAATCCCTCTGATTTCAGTCTTTAAAAAAAGAAAATAAAAAGAAAATAGAGAATTAGCGTATACAACACATTTGGGTTCCTGAGGGTTAATACTTCTTTCTTTTTCTTTTTAAATCAGCTCTGAGCCTCCCCACCATGCATTGAAAACATTAAACATGTTTAATAGTATGTATGATTCCTACTTGGATGGCCTAAAACAGCACCATCAACTGGATGTTATGGCCCTTGAAACATGATATGTGAATCTTTTCATCACTTGTTTTCTTTTTTAAGTTTAAAATTGAAGAGGCTCAACCAAACATTAACACGGCTTGCTTTTACATCATGGCACCTGCTGATGATCCGCTTCAAAGCTCTGTTCCAGAAACAAATGGGTGACATCAAGGACATCACACTTTTTGTTCAGTCTATGGTGTGATCTCCTAACATTTTCAAAAATCAATTTAGCTAAAGTTTTCTAAGGTGTGCTTGTCCTGAGATAGATGAGAGTAAGGCAAATGCACAAAATGTTGAAGTTTTATTTGGGAGTCCAAATAAACAGAATGCAGAAAATAAATTTGTCACCAAAAATTTAAGTTTTTTTCTCAGATGGCCTGTGAAAATTTTTATCACATTATATTGTTTCCACAGAAATAAAATACATTAAACATGTCTTATTCTAAAAACCCAAAAGAGGACCTCCTAACTGGTGTGACCCTGCAAAAATACCCAAAGATACTCAAAGACCTTTTTTTTTTTTTGAAGTGCACATGTTCTATAATGTAAACAAATAATGCATAGAAGCTCATTTCAGCCAGTCCCAAAAAAAAAAAAAAAAATACTGGCTCTATTGACTTTTCTTTTTGTTTTTTTCATTCTTCCCCCATAATACGTCAGAATTTTCAAATAAAAGGTTTCAATTTTGTAATCCAAAAATTTTTACTTTATCTCATAATTTCAACTTTTTTTCTACTTATCTCGACTAATTTCCATATTACTTTCACTTTATAATTCTTACAATTTGGACTTTTCATCTCAAAATTTGGACTTAATAAGGGCCAAAATAAAAATTCTCAGCAAAGGCCTTTTTCATTTTTTATTTTTTTAACTAACTGACTGAAATAAGCTTCCATAATAATGCCTTTAATATAGATAAATAAAACAAAGAATATTTCTCTTCTGAAAAAAATATGTATGATGCCTCAAAATCTTAGTTGAAGTTTAATTCAGATTTTGAGGCGTTTAATTTTTCAGCTGACACAAAGATGCCAGCTCTCCAGGCAGTATATGGTGTCCCCCACTGCTCACAACCACGACAACAAGAGGGGTACTACTGTATACCTGCAGTTTGTCTGTAAAAGTACATTTTGAATTCAGGATTTTCTGTCTGAGAGCGCAGTGCAAGCAGCCAGAACATGTTTCCCTGCATGCTCAACATCTTGACAGGCTGGTGCATCAGAATAATACCAGTGGCCCATTGCAGCATTTAAAAAAAATAAATACCAGGGCATTTTGGTGAATTTAATGAAATCCCTGGACATATTTTTTCACCAAAAAGAAAGAAATGTCCCGGCAAAAGAGAATGTATGGCCACTGTATCTTACATCCAAGGGAAACTTATTGTACTAGCCTGTATGTGAAAATATCAATATATCTGATTGACAGCGAAGCTCAGTATAAGGTAGGTTTCCCATGTATGGAGACAATAGTCCTCGTTGCACTGAAGCGTATGGTGGATTCCCAATCCCAGCGTGGTTATTCCCCCCTCTCTTTCCCTTTACTTTTCAAGTCTCTTTCAAGCTGTGTTATCTAAATGAAGAGAAAAGCCCTGAAGTAAAATTTTTAAGGAGAAAAAAGTATCCAAATGTTTTCACTCCAGCAACAAATTGTCTACATCCTTGCTGCCTCTTTGACTGTGTGACCCATTCCCAACCATCACCCGCCCACACACCCTCAACGCACCTCCACCCTCATCTATCCCCTCTGCTCCCCGAACAGAGATTACAAGCCCATCTGTATCATCAGAGCCAGGCCCGGGCTAAGCCGATGGGAGCCGTGCTCAGCAAGGCACTGCTGCAATTGTTAACCCTGATTAACTTGATGTGTCACTCGGTGGAGGGAACAGTGTGAAAATCAAGCCAGAGCCGTGACCCAGTGCCCTGCCGCTGAACCGAGGGGGAATTGGGCAAAAAGTTGGGGAGGGTGGATGAGAAAAAAGCAGAGAGAAACAGAATGAAAAAAAGAAACAGAGTGATTGCAGCGAGATCAAGGCCCAAAAGGTTACACAGAAGAAACATATATACGCATGTTAATTTCTTCCTTTGTTCTTGCGTAGTGAGAGCAAAGTGTCAGTAACCTTATAGAGCCCAGCTGCAAACATGAATTGTTCTGACTTTTAGTCCAGCTGCTGCATGCTACATCAAAGATTCAGTCCAAAGTATTGTACGATTATCACTCTACAAAGCAGACATTTGCTGCATGATATAAAGTATGCATATTCTGTCAGTGAAGAGCTCATTCATTTCATGTCCCTTAGGCACAGCTGACTTTTTCTATCCTGCATTTGCTTTGCTTTCATTATGATAAAAACCTCAGATGCAATCTGTTCTTATACAGCAGAATTAATGTCATCTTTTTGTTACACTATCACATTTGTGTATAGAGCGTTAAATAATTAAATGTAATTAAACTCAATGTCGGATAACATTTGAACTTTCTCTATATGACTAGAGAAGATAAAACCCACGCCTCATTAAATAATTGCTGCGCTGTGGATAACACTCTATTATATGGTTCTCACTTTGATGGCCTTTGCATGATTATTCACATAAATGTTCTGAGTGAAAATATTAGATGCTGCTTTCGATCTGGGTTGTACGTAGAAAAACATCCAGGCCGATGAGTCGTTTTCAAAAGGTCAAGTCAGAGCACATGTCAACATTAATGTCAGCTTTGATATTTCACTCATGACATACTGCTTCAGTGAGTTGGCAGGAAATCATCAGACCGTGTTGCCTTCAAGATTTTAGCTTGTGTGTTTGTGAGCTGAATGTAAAATTACAGAGAGTGGAACACAAGCTGGTTTGCTTTTACATAATGAGGCATAATCTACAAGGTCTGTTGCACATATGTTTTTTAATCATTTTTTTTCACCATCAAATAGATTTGTAAAATCTATACATGTATAAAAATTTAATTACAGGCTTTGAAGAGAAACAAACCTTGAACTGCTTACCCAGCTTTAAAAAATGTATAATGAGTAACAAAGTGAATGTTCATATGTAAACAAATGAGCTAAACACATTCATGTTTGGTATGTCAGTAGCCAGCCGGATCAGCCATCTGAATGACCTTATGACATTTCCTCTACGATTATCTCACTTCTGTTCTGAAATGCTGTGTCCATCAAAGCGTGAATGAACGCAATGTGTGAAGGAATGTGTCACATTTGTGAATGTTTTTAATCCATCTCATGGATCTGTCTGTTATCTTAACCCGTTGAAGAAGGATGATCAGAGGAAAACGGAACATTTGAAAGACACTATCAGCTGATACATGTCACCCAGGAACAAATTAAAATGCTCCACAAGGGAAATGCTATGAATGCTCCCCCATCCCATTCTCCTTTCAAATAAAAGCTCTGATCAGGGCTTATTTAATAGATGCCATTATAAAATGATACACAAACATAATTATCCAGCATTTTTTGTGTTGGCTAATATGTTTTCTTGAGCAGAATAGAATCGTAAGAGTTATAAAGGTAAGGGTTGGGGTTAATTTTCAAGCTGGTACGAACAGGTCCAGAGCGATAACAAAGCTGTTGACATGCTTAGTTGGGGAGGTTTTCATATATTATTTCACATTAGTAGCCAATAATAATAATAATAATAATAATAATAATAATAATAATAATAATAATAATAACCAAGTGATAGTTGTATGCATCCTCAGCAACAACCCCAAACAAATGCAGAGATAATAACATGTCAAACCCTGAAACAACCCCAACAAGCCCCACCCTCCCACAGCTCCTGACCATTTCTCCTTTGACCTAATAATTAAGCAGCTTTTGGTTTTATGAGTTGAGAAGCAGCTTTGCCAACCTGCAGTGACAAATCTCTCTCCACTGAACCACGGCTGCTACTGTCTTACGGGTAATGCATGGATGCTTCCAGCTTCCTTGTTAAAGTCCAAAATCTTTTATCATCCTGCTTAGAAAGTAATCCTTCTCAGCCAGCAATCATAAACAGCCAGCAGCTGAGCAGGTTTTATAAGCTGACCCTTTTTTAATTAATGACATAAATGTGAGATGTTTTGGATTTTAAGTGCAGCTTTAACCAAATATTTGAGGGACGATTCCACCCTGACAGGTGGCCGTATACTGCCGGTCTACCAGATGGCCAAAAAAAGTGTAACACAAGTGTCTTTTGTTTTAAAAAAAAAAAAAAAAAATATATATATATATATATATATATATATAAATATATATAGGGGATGGAGTAGGGAGGATGTAAAGTGTATTCATCATTATGGTGACAGCATGTTTCAGCTACCTTACCAACAATGTGAGCTTAAGGATCAATAGAAACTGGGCACGTGGTTGCCTTATGTCGTAAATATGCATTTCTGTAATGTACACACTTCTGTAATGTACACAGTAATATTACCAATTTTATGCTGGACCTTTTTTCCCTCCAGGCAGCCCAGTTCATTTATTTTCATGCTACAGGTTTTTAACACTCTTTCAATATTTTGACCACAACAGAAAGAGTCATATCTGGAAATGTATCATTTTTGTTTATTCACTGTTATGCTTTGGACTGTTATTTTATCAGGACAATAAAGGCCAAATGGTTGTGTAAGCTCTTGCTGTATTGTAACCAAACAATGGAAGTCAACAAATGGAATTGCATCACAACTATGCTTTTTTGCTTGAGTTCTGCTGAAAATAAAGTAAAAATAAAATGTGCATACCAGTCCCCATCCCCTCTGTGAATGAAGGCATTGAACCTAAAAGAAGTTTAAAGAGAGAATGTGAAACTTTTTTCATTTAATCTATTTTTTTGTATATCAAAATGTCTCTCAAGTTTTCTATCCCATTACACCTACATAGTCCTTCATTTCTCAAAGTTTCTGTGTAGAAGTGGAATGTGTCTTGTAAATTTCTCCTATAATTTTAAGAATTGCTGTTGGTTTAAAAAAGTATTGAGTGATTTTAGGTCATAATATATTAGGGGTCTTGTACTCAAAATTTCATCCAAACTGCTCATTTCTTCTGAAACAGGTCTGCTTCCTGTCCCCAGTGTCAGAGCCAAAAGTGGAGAAGCAGTGTTCAGTTTTCATACATGCTCCAAATATTCAAGAATGATTCCTCAAAATTGTTTTTTTCCAATCAAACTCTTACATATTTACATTGAGGTTGCAGACTTACCTATTTGTGGCTGCTCTTGATTGAATTATTATAACAAATGATCATGAACTATATTTGTGTTATACAACACTACGCTGTAACTCCCATGGATAAATTATTAATAAATGCTTTTAAGATGTCTTCATTTAATGTTTTTCATGTCTTGAGTCTTTGGACATCTTTAAATGTCTTTGAATTATCTTGCTGCTTCATATGCCATTGAAACAAACACCCCCAGTCTTGCCTCTTAACGATAATGTACAGAATTTATAAGCCATTAAGCAAAGTATCCAGCAGAGTTTTTTCAGTCGACGATTCAAAACTCCAGCCAGCACTGAAGTTAATCTGCTTTTACTCAGTTAGGATAAGTTAACTTGAGTGCTAAATGACTTTAATATGATTTTTTTATGGTGTAACATGGAAACCCTATTTAGGAGGAGTTTATTTATTATTCATGCATGGTGGTTTAAGTGATTCTTTCACATCATGGGGTGGAAAATTACATTTGTTTGGTATTGCATGACTGTTTTGTTCGGTCCAGCAGCACAAATACAAGTTAGCTTTTGTTTTGAAATAGTAATTTGGTTTGAAAAAGATGGAAAGTTACTCTTGCTATACCAAAAAGCTTCAAATATGAAGAGACTCCATGAGCTTTCTCAAGGCAACACTCTAAATTAATTCAAACTACATGACCCCAGAAATAACAATTGAAGTCAAAACTCTGCAGTATTTTCTTGGCACAGTTTTTTTTTAAGCATTATTATTATTATTGTTTATCAGCACCTCTTTTATCTAGCAGTAACTTTTTGAGCTAAAGTTGCAGAAGTAAAGATGAGTTCTTCTGACCTTAAGGTGTGATCACACCCTGAGCACAGCAGTTAAACACACCCTTGTCCAACTGTGAGAGCCTTGTTTGTACAGTTTTGGGGCATGGCTCTTTCTTTGGCCTATTTGGGTTAGACAGGGTGGACGCTGAGAGAAAGGGACAGGATGGGTGGGGGGAAAGGGGGTGGACTTGTGAGGTGGGAGCCTGTTAGAAGGCTGAAGAAACCTTGCAGTCCTGAGCCACCTCACCAAAGCACAAAGCAATGACCCAGGATTAAGCACGGTGGACGGTAGCAGTTTGATTTGATCGGGCGGAGCTGTGCTGTTAAATCACTCATTAAATCCAATTAGGCAGAGGTGTTTTGAGACAGTATGGAGGGTGAGCGGGGGGGAGGGATTGGGCTTTGGTCTGACTGTGCCTAAAGACCGTTGCGTGCCAAGCTAAGCAGGTGACAAAACTCCAGCCCTGAACTCCTGACCTAGCCATGGGACTCCCCACTTCTCTTTTTTTTCTCCACACTTTTTTACTCTTTTGTAATTTCTCAGATGCCCACTCGTCACTTTCACCTGCCACCCATGTGTCTCTGTGAGGTGTGAGGGTGCCGGGTGTCCAGTGACATGGCTGACACATCAGGAAGTTAATACAATCAATCCGACTTGACTGAAATGCAATTAGCATTCCAGCACTTGACTTTCTGTCAAGCCAATTAACGCCGTATCACATTAAAAAGAAACTACTGTCTGAATTTGGCCTACAGACATTATACAGGAAAAGACCCACAAAATCATAACACTGCCTGACAGTGGCTTCTTGACAACCTCTTTTTAAACCTTCACAAACAAATTATCATTGACAAAAGGCCTAACCAACCCACTTCTATTTAATTATCTATCCAAAGTTTCCTAAAAGCTTTCACCAATTAACTCACTTCCAGACTTCATCTTTTTCTCGCACTGTTGTGGCACAAATAAATTATGACAGATAACCTTAGTCACTGTTTTCTAAAAGTCTCAAACAATCCTTCTGATTTCTCCTTTGTCCCTATTTGGGTTTGCAGTATTGCTGCTCTGATAGACATTGTTTTTCCAACTCATCCTCCACTGTTTGTACTTTATCTGTGATTCACTGTCCTATGACTGTTTGACTGTCATCTCTGATTTAAAACCTCCACCCTCACAATACTATTTAGACTTCACCTTAAAAACTCTTACTGACCAACTTTTCACTTACTTCCTAAAACATTGTAAAACTGCCGTGATAAACCATTTTGCTGTTAAGCATATAAAATTTCATTTCATTATGGCCAATGACATCAATTAGAAACACATATCCCATCATGCATCTACATACTGAAGCAATCAGTTCTTGGTAATAGTTGAATACAGCTTTTACATTTTTGGTTTTTTACCTCATGTCTAATCAGATCAGCATAAAACTGTTCGTATTTGTTTGACTCTGTATTAAATTGATTAATATATTCCCTTTGTAAGTTCACTGTAGCAAATGTTTACAAGATGAAAATGTTGGAAACAAATGGCTCCATATTGAAGTAATTGGTTTATTTATCCAATTACTCCGGTAAATCTATTTGACCACATAAATCTGTTTGACTGAACATTAGATCTATGACTTAATCATACAACTGTCTGGCAAATTTCTATTCCACCATGGCAAGTAATAAGAATTTTAATTATTAAAAGCCAATAGTGAATATAACAGTGGCTTATTAAAGATGCTCTGAAATGATAAAAACACTTTGAAAAGTGCAGGAATATTTCCTTTTAAAATTGTTTAGCCAAACAATTTCAAATTCAGAGTAAAAGATGTTATATGTTCACCTCTAATAAAAATTCCACAAATTACTTGAGGTTCTTTTTTTTTTTTTTTTTTTTTTTTTTTTTTTTTTTTTTTTTTTTTTAAGTTGTTATGTGTTTGAATATTTCTTGATCTGAACAGTCAATACTAGCAGTGTGTTCATGGATATCAGCTACACGCTTTTATGTAATATTTTTTACTCAAATTCAGATGAAATATCTACCATAATCCCTGTTTCTTTGATGAAAGCTACTGCTGTAGTACAAGTTAACGGAATGACCTCATGAACTTACCCTCATATCTACTGAGTTTTTCCGCAACACAATAGATAAAAATAAATCAATAAAATTAATTCACATAACATTGTATTGTACATTGTTATTTGCCCCACTGCACACAAAGAAATCTGTCAATATAGTTTGGTTCTGAATTCAAATTAAACAACTTTAAAGAAGAGAAAATAATATATTACCACAGTATTTACATCCTTTGTGATAATTCCCTCTTGGTCATTTTTCATCACTGTAAGTTTTCTTGAATGTCTTTCAAATTTACACATTGTTTTGTGGTATTGCGAAAGGTTAAATTTGTCAGGAAAATAATACTACATTACTCTCATTTTAAAATGCTCTATTTATTGTAAACAAACAAACAAACAAACAAATACATTTTCATACATTTCTCTTTTTATGTCCATAATCATCTTGACTATTCTGAACTCTGTTACACTCTTTAGTGTGGGGGCATTTCCTCCCACTTCCTAGAAAAACTACATTTGCTATTGTAATGTATTTCCAAAGGTTTTCTCTTGCCCAGAGATATTAATGTTGTGTTTATTAATGCCAATTATGACAAATAAATGCATGAACGAATAAATAGATTAATGAAAAAATGTTTTTCAGGGGTAAAAAGGGTCAGAATTTAAGGCCCGAGGAACATCTCTGATTTTTTAATACAGTGGAGATCTCAAGTTTTGAAAGCTAGTTTCATTATAAGGTATTATAAAGGCAAACTCTTTTTGAAAACCCATGACTGGTTCACGTGTACCAACTTTCTCTAAATATAAATTATTTAAGTAAAATCTCGACTGATTACTGAGTCAACTCAGTTCATCACAACCAGACCAGAGCACGAACCAAAAGTTGAAAAATTTAAAGCTTCTGCTCCAAGGTTTCTTGTAGGAAGAATTATAATACAAGACAACAGAGAAGTCAGTTTTTCACGTTTTCTCAGTATTGAAGCATGATGAAGACAGTTTGTCCTTTGCTCATGACTTTTTAAATGGCAATGTTATTAAATCAGAAAAAGATGTTTCTTCACTCAAATGCAGCATAATCTGATTTATTTAAAAAACAAAATACAAAAAAAACCATTTCAAATGTGTGTAGTGAAAAGTTTTAGATTTTGTACAATTATAATGCAGCCGTTTTTGCATCTGTATGTTTTCAGTTGAACAAATTTGCATCCCTAGTTTACACACTGACTTTAACTCCACTCTATACATCTTCTGATCTTAGTGATCTTCCTCTGATGTTTTGGTCTGACTCATGTATCACTGAGTTGGTTTATCGCAGACTGTAAAACGTTCACTCTTGATTTTTCTGGTGCTCTTTTGTATATTCTTGCTATTACTTTGTGCAGACATTTATTGGTTCATTCTGGGCCTGCACACAGACTATATAACCTCCAAATCTTTGAAATCTTAAACTAAAATGACTTTTATGGCCTCTAGCTGCTTTGGTTATCTGTCCCTCAGGTCAGACAGAGTCACTGCTGGCAGAAAAGTTATGGGCTCTTTCTTTTTTTTATATGAGTCAAAGTGAAAGGTTTTAGTATGAAATATAAGTTGAAACCTAGTGAGTTTAGATTTAGGGAAATGGATCAAATGTTCAAGTCACCTATAATAATAATAATAATAATAATAATAATAATAATAATAATAAGAAGAAGAAGAAGAAGAAGAAGAAGAAGAAGAAGAAGAAGGAGAAGAAGAAGAAGAAGAAGAAGAAGAATAAACGTTCTTATTTCAAATTACTACATTATGCAGGCAGTAATTCTGACTGAATACTTTTATGTTTTTAGTTGTTTTTTTTCCCCTGACTGGTGCACCTACACATTAGAATTATATCCTGTCTGGCTAGTAGCATTTGACTTTTCTTTTTGTTAAATAAAGCTTAAGTCATGAGCATAATTATACTGCTTTCTGTGCATTTTTAGCTGAACATTATTTGCTCCTCAAAATTTAACTTTTTCTGCTAGTAGATTTGATTTTTCTGTAAAAAGGCTCTGTGCGCTCTGACTTCCTGGAGTCATCATCTATTGTTTTTATGAACAAGTAATGTTTTATGTTTTATGTGAAAAAGTAATAATAACAATTATTGATGAGGAAATCATCCTTGAACCCATCTTGCACCATATAATCTAATTAAATGAATACATGAAAAAGAAAAAGTGACAAAAATGTACATGCTCACGACATTTATTAAACACAGTGCAATGATTGATGTTCTGATAGCAACTGTTAGTTCTAACTGTTACAGTGTGTCTAATATGTGCTAAATAATTTAATCTAACGCAAACTGAACATCTTAGATTCATCATGTTAATTAAATGTAAAAATGATTATATATATGTGAGTAAATAAAGCATTTAAGATAATAAATGTTATGATGTGTCACTGTCAAATACTTTTGATGTAATTGTAGTTCCTTCATTTTATCTTTTATTTTAATATATTTTTGTTAAAGGGCATTTTTTTATAGCACACATTGCCAGACACATTTACCCATAAAAAAATATTTTTACAGTACTTAATTGGTGACTTACAAACCCTGCATTTGTCATTAAAATTTCTTACAGTGGCTTTAAATGTGTTCGATAGTTACGTCACTTGCCTAACACATTATATTGTATGTATTTTACGCCTGCTGTACCGTTTCTTTGTGACTCGCAATGTAAACTGTAATGCTGTGCTCAAACTAAGGTATTAAAAAGCATTAAGTTGTTGAACAGAATTTTAAAAGCAAAGTCCTGCAGGCAGAGAGTCAAGAGTTACCGCACTGAGTTCAACAAGCTCTGAACCGAGGAGCCTGTCTCCTCTATAATCTCGCTGCGCGGCTCAAAGTGTTTGAGAGTCTCTGCACATAATTCGACCTCTGAAAGTTCTCAAATCAAGGTAATTCTTTATTCATGCCATGATGTCCTTCAGGGTTGAGATTTTTTTCTTTGTATAATGTGCCATGGAGATAATATTTACTGAGTTATATAGAGGAGGATGTTGACAGCACCGATCCAGCCTGCCTTCAGTAGGTGTTAGTATAAAAACAGAGCGCAGGGGCCTTAAATGCCACACAGCAACTGAACTCCTCACCCTGTGTATTTTTTAACAGACAGCGGTCGCAGTGTCCTTTTTAAAATGGCTGCCAGCAAGCCCAACAGACACAAAGGAAATCTGCAGAGGTCTGGGATCAGTGGGCAGCAGGGTCAAGGTGGAAGCGGTGACTCATTGTATATGTGAAGGGAAAGGGAGGCTGAGCTCTGTTAGCCTTTAACAGATGGCTCGCTGCCCCAGTTACACTGGGATATGCAGCTATCAGGAAGTCCTCCAGGCCTTCACTGTCACAATAAAAGTCTGTGGTAACCTTTCCCTGACCTCTGATGCTCCTCGCTCTGCTCAGTGGGTGATCGTGATTCTCAGCTCTGCTGGGGAGTGCACTGACTTTTTCCAACCCAGTGAAAAAAAGACAGAACCACTCTGCAAACTCCCCTCCATGTGAAACAATACAAACAAGTTTCACAACATATTAGAGCATTTTGTCTTGCTTTCTTTATCTGTAAAGATGGTTGACGGGGACAGTTATGCCAACCTCTTTGTCAGTCCTGTAAGAAAACAAGGGAAATCTTTCCTAACAGGCTCTTCGTCCCAGAATAGATGACAGCTTTGACACTGATGTATCATGTCTCAGTGGTTCAGAAGTAGAGGCGGTCTGCCTGAGCTTGATGCGGTACAGGCAGCCAGCCAACAGAGGTAAACAAGGAACATGGGGGATGAGTAGGGGACCTATTTAAAAACAATCCTATCTGTGGATCCAGTGTGGGCTAAACAAAGGATTGGACTCATTAAGATAAGAGTGTCCACGAAAGCAGACCAGTTGTTATGTGAAAATGCCAACAAGGAGGCCGCTGAGGGGCAATGGCCCATCCCTTTCTCCCTCTCTCCCACTCGCTCTGTTTCTGTAAATAGCTGTGTCTTCCCAGTGTTTCATATGTATCTGCTTGTACTGAGCAGGCTCAGTAGAGTCTCCCATCCATATCCTTTCATCACATCCATGTTGCCAGCTGTTTTTCTGGAGCTACACACAGCAGGAGTTAAAGCACGAGGTAAAGTTAGAACAGTTAAACCTGAGTTCACACTTGAGTATTCAAAATTTAAGATAAATCCATCATTTTTTTGGTTTTCATTGTCAACTCTCCTACAACAACAGTACATTGTTCATGTCTAAATGAATGGGATACAATTTTGCCAAATGTGTAGAGATGCACTTATATGTCCTTCAGCTCCATTTTCAATATTTAAAAGGAGCAATTCAGCAAGATCTGATTAAAACGCGGGACCATGTATTTCAGGTTATATGAAGAAATATTCCATGATACTCTATTTTGTTTGTTTGTTTGTTTTTTGTCCTTTGAGGTCTTTTGTCTTTTTGTTTTTAACTTAAAGCTCAACAATTTGTCCAAATATTGTAATATTTTTGTCCTGATTTTTTGGGCCCGTGTTGCTCATTGTACTTGAATTGGACATTTTGCCCAAAACAATTGTAACATGTACTTTCCATGTTTCCTTGTCCGTATCTTTTTTTCACCGTTTGTTTGATGATGATGATGTTAATTGTTGGACTCCACTGTGAAAGCACTTTGTAAATTAATATTTTAAAGATGCTACATAAAAACATTATAATAACTATTTATTTATTGAACTTACTTGGCAAGATTGCTTTTTTGCAGCGCACAACAGTTGTTGAATTGGTTTGCATGTAACAATGGCTTATTAACACGAAACAGCTTTTTTTGTAGTAAGGTTTTGCGAAAAATAAACATTAAAAGGAGAAATAGTCATACCAATATTTTTTAGTTACTTGATGTGAGTGTCAAAGTTTTTCAGTGCAAGAAAGTTCTTCTGACATTGTTACATAGAAGAATGCATGAATTCAAGCAACTACAGCAACAAATGATTTTCAGTCCAATGTGTTTAAACATAATACGGAAAAAATACACATGCCAGAATTCACCAAATGTATAAAATCAAATGACAAAATTTTAGGCTCTTTCCAGTTTTTATGCATGTTGGTCTCTAAAAGTGGATTCATTTCTAATAAGACCATCAGAGTAAAGTTTCCCACACTTGTTCCTCTCTGAGATTATAGGCCAAAGTTTAAAAAAGAATTACTGAAAGTAACAGGAAATAAAATGATATAACTCTACATTCAAGATTTGTCTTCTACAGACATTTTCTGAAATGCAATACTGATACTTCAGTTTTCCTATGCATTAAGAAAACAAACGGAAAACAGTTCAAAGAGTTATTCTAAAAAGAAATGCTATTTTTGCTCCAATTGAAAAAAACCCCCACTTTATGTTATTGTCACTTCTGTTAATATCTAAATTTTACATAACCCTGTTTTATTGCAAAAGCATTCCCTGTTACCCTCTGCATCCTAAATATTCAAATATAAGACCTTGTGAGATTCATAATTTAATTTCATGCAACAACAACAAACAGAACAAAAAGATAATCTCTAAGTCTAGTATTTGTTTCTTGTCTGTCTGGATATATGTTTTATATTCATTGTTTTTCATACACAGTGAAACGGAGTAACAGATTTATAAAAGTATTTAGTCAAACTGATACAGCTTCAGAATAACGTGAAATAGCTTTAAGCATTTATACTTAAATTAATTAATTTATTACTAAAACAAACTAAATAGACTAAACTGTTTAAAATTGTCATTTATCACATCCTTGAATAGAAAGTGTCTCTGCTCTATAAGCCTGATTTCATTTAAAATATACACATTTAAACAGTGAATCTGCTCTAAAGCCAAAATTAGGATTGAGGTTAAGCCTTGTAAAATCTGTAAATCATAAATATTGATGCATAAGACATTAGTTATTTGAAATATCCCTGTCAAGGCATATATTCAACATATGGAACAGTGTCTTATTTCCCGTCGCTTTGTATGTTCCCCATACAGCAGAGCCTGTGAGCCTCTGGACACCGTCAGAAGATGAGGAGGATGCTCCAAACTCACAAACAAAAGCTCTCATCTCATGTATCGTATCAGACACGTGTCTGAGCTTTATAAGGGCTGAATAAAAAGAAGCTTAGCTCTAAACTCAGACACCATGAACTCTGGATGACACAGAGTTCACGCAGAGGTTATTGGTTCAAATTAGCTGGAAGATCTGCAGGGACCGCTGGGGCTGTTTGTTTGAGTTCACTTATCCTCCACTAGGGGGAAGTGTATTACCTTGTGTTGGATGCTACTGCTGTGAGAGGCTGTGCGATGAATGAGTGCAGAGAGAGAGAGTGAGAGAGAGATGACCCCATGATGAACTGTAAATCTGCTGGGAGCTCAGCAGGGCACTGCTGACTGGTTAAATGCCAACGCTCCACCTGGAGGGGAGAACAGTGATGATAATTCATCTGTATGCATGTGAGTACCTGAGAGGTTTATCTATGTGCCTGTTTCTGCAATCATCTGCATATCAGCATTTAGAGAGTTTTAAAGGAGTTTTTAAATCTGGATACTTCTGAGGGATCAGTACAGTCAAAAATATGCCAACATAAAATGACACTACAGTACTACAGTGGAAAAATGGAAAAAGGGAGTATAAACAATAGCATAATTAGAGGCAGAAACTAAAAGGGCTCATTCAGTAATTCAATGATTCAAGAAGTTTTACTGTTCCTCCAAAGCATGTTAAAACATGAAAAGAAACAAAATTTCCTTACTCACGCTCTCCCTCGCTCTCAGTTGCTCAAACATTCACTCACCACACGCTGCACGAAAGCTTACAGCAGGAGGAGAGACATTCAGGTACAGGAGACAGAAGGGGAGGGTGAAAAGTAGGTCTTTACAGCAACTTCTCATAGCTGGATGATTCAAAGCGCAGCACACATTTCTCTTTATCACGACAGCTGGTTGAGTTGATTGATGCCAAGCTTATACATTTCTTTGCATCTCATGTAAACAGGCAGACAGACAGCAGTGTTTGATGAAAAGACAGATGAAGAAGAGGCTGCGGCAGTTCTTCATAGAAAAACTGCCGTATCAAACCAGATGAACTCCATCTCGAAATGTGTATTTTCCATGTCTTTAAAAATGATATTTATTATATTACCAAAAAACAACAACACACTTTTGTATAATGACCTAAATGGAAAAATCTTAAGTTCAGTTACTCCATGCTGAATGAAAGCTGTTTGAGGCAAATATTTAACATTTTCTGGGATTTGTCTAGATACAGATTAAATACTGTTATTTGGGGTTTGAGATTTGTTGCAAACAAAATAGCCAATCAGTTGTAAAAGAACTGATTTAATGATGTAGGGAACATAATTTGTAAACATTTCATGGTTATTCCTCAAAAAAACAAACAAACAAAAAAAATAGATATAAGTTTTGCACCCCCAATAAAATGAGGTTTGCAAAAATCATAATTTTGCCTTCGTGCCGAATTGGCTTGAGTCAGTTCTGTCTGTGGATGACATTTGAATCACACTTTACTTTGTGAGTGATGAGAGATTCTGTTTTTGATTTTTGGAGCTGGTCTTAACACAATGGATTTCAATAAAAAAAACATACAAACAGTGGGGGCACATATATAATCTGAAGATGAAGATCAAAAATTATTTTTTATCATATTTGTTTGATTAAAAAATAAAGACACTATAAGAATCTAATTTCATTGTTACAATAGACTTTAAAAATACCTGAAAAAAATCAATAATTGAGTTTTACATGTCATTTAAAATCACAATAGAAGTTATCTCTTGAAATTAAGCAGTTAATTGAAATAAAAATTGGTTGGACAGCCCTAGTTTAAAAGTTCTCTACCCAAAGTCAATAACAGTTCACAGTTGATTGAAGTTCACAATCAAACTCTTAAAGTTATCCCAAATTAATGGAGATCTTACTTATGTTGAAAATACATACTGGAGCAATTTTCTCTGGGAGAGTTAGGGTGTGGTTGATCATGCTAACATGCTGCAAACACAGGATCTCGTCCGCTGTGTAATATCTACTCATTCTTGCAGATAAACACATCCAACATTTTTGTAACAGATGAAATTGGGACTATTTAAACCTTCTGCTGCCAGTTCCCTTCTCCAAACAATCCCTTGGCCCCTCTTTTTCCCCCCCGTTCTGCACTTATTGTTTAACCCCTTTTTACTTTGGCTCCCTCCTTTACGTTTTTCTCCATCTCTTTATTTAATTTCCTTACCAAAGCCAGGACCTGGAGGCACATGATTAAGCTGCCACTAATTGGTATCAGATTCACAGGTTTTGGATCAGCAGCGGCACGCTGAAGCCAAAGAGAACCTGAGTGTGTTGAGCCGTTTGGCCCCATCATCAGTTTCTCAAATGGGCCTCACCATCATGCTCTGAGGCACTCCAGGGGCCAGACAAAGCTCGGAGCAACACACATGTATGACAGCTTTCATGTGTGAGCCAAAGTCTGATCAGAGACCCTCCATATTGACACCTTTCATGGTTTGTTAGCACCTTGACAGTGAAGAAGCAGGACAGCTGAGACGTCTGGAAGAAGCAAAAAAAGCAGCACGGAAAGTAGGCTGAGGTTCGGGGAGGCCGGCGGACGAGAGGATTAGGGATCGGGGGTCTGCCTGCCATATTTTCTGCTTTCATGGCCTCCAGACACTAGAGCTCACACGCACAGACTCATGCTGCAAAACAGGAACACATAACGCAGACACACATTTGTACTTGTCATTGCTAATACACTCTGTCAGGGAGCTGTGTGTTTTCTGTTTTTTATTTTTAAGTGGAGGGGGATTTTTTTTGATTGGCCCTGCCACAGAATTTGTTTTGGCAAGGCACCCCCAGTTTGTTTCAACTTTATCACAGTGACACGAGTTGGCAGACTGTGGAGGGCAGTGGGTTGTGGTTGAGTGGACTGAAATGCTGCACAGATGACAGCGGTAACAAGGGAAACACACAGGCAACCAAAAAGGGAAACTAAAATAAGAAAAGTTTGAGGACACCTGTGTGATTCTACAACACATCCCCCTCTCATCTGGGACCAACTTGGTCCAGAGAACCATAATTTCGTGGCTAAAAGACCGTTTGTAGCCATTGAGCAAGTTGACAGATAGCATGCCCACCACAGTGCACACAGGCTTCCCATAGGAAAACACTTGGGAAGCTGCCATTGGATATGAGACAGCACCCACAAGGGCTTTCCTGCCAATAGTCCGACAGTTCTCTAAAGTCAAACACTTGGCAGCTCTGACGCCACCCTTATTTCGCTTAACCCCTTATTTAACCTGACAGGATCAGAAAGAACATGCTTATTTACAACAGGGGCCCCAAGGGAGATAGCAGGGAGAAGGCTGGATTCACAACCACCCTGTCATACCTGTGGGGCTCACACTAACAGCAAATCTTTAACCGTTGTAGCTACAGGAGCAGAAACAGGTTCCCTTTCTTATTCCAACGTTTTGTAATCTTTGAAAATATTTCTTCATTCATACTTCTCTTTATTACTGTTGTAAAAAGATAAAGCATGATGGTAAAAAGTCAGGGTCTTGACGTCACTACTGCTCATGGCTGAATTTGTTGTTATTAATTGAATCAAATATAAGCTACAAACTAAGAATATTTGAAAATATATGTGGATTTCATTAGTATCTCAGTGTGCATTACAAAATATTGAAATAATCAAATGTTTTTGTGTAGTTTTAAGCAAAAGTAAGCCACAATGCATGTCCAAATAAAGACTGTAATTCAAGATAGTACAAAAAAATCTGCCCGTAGGGTCGCAAAGTATAATTTACTGTGTTTGTGCAGGCCCTGTCACTGGCTCAGTTGCGCAGCATGTGATTTGATGTTCATACTTCATACTTGGAGGCAGTCTTGTGTGTTTTCCTTTAGCTGGAAATTCCACATTTCGTTTTACATAGAAGATGTGGGTGTCACGGGACATGTTTATGCAGCCCTCATGTGACTGTGCATTTAGTCATGTTTGTGCATGTTGGTGCATATTTGCCCAAAGGCATGTTTTTGCATAGTGTTTAAATAGAGTTTTAATTGGGGTGACCATATTCTAAAACCCCAAAAAGAGGACCCCTTAACCACCCTTTTGGAGACACTGCAAAATTACCTAAAGTTACTCAAAGAAAAAAAGGAGCTTCATAACACATGCTTTTTATATTAAAAAAAAACTCCTTTTCTGTTTAAAGGGAAAAATTTCGACAATGCGACAATTTTTTCTTAATTTCCGCTTTATAACCTCAACATTTTGGCCTTATTTCAAAGTTTTGACTTTTGTTCTTGTAATTTTGACTATCTCAAAGTTTTATCTTTTTTATCCCAAAATTGTAACTTCTTATAGCATCATTTGACTTTTGTCCCAACATTTTACTTATCTTAAACTTTGACATAATTTTTTCACTTTTTTGACCATTTGTCAGAAAATTGCCAACTTTTCATCGCATAACTTTGCATAACTTCAACTTTTTATCTCAAAATTCTAACTTTTTATCGCATAATTTTCCCTTTGAGGTGAATGCCAGTAGCCCAGTGCAGTGCTTTATCATAAATATCAATGGTCTACAGAACAAGCTGAGATAAACATGGACACTATTGGGGAATTTTATAAAATCCCCCAAACATAATTTTATCACCAAGAAGGGGGACATGCAGAGGGTGTTTGGTTACCCTAGTTTTAACTTTATGCTGTGAAAGATTTGAGTTGTTACATTAACTTGTCAAACATATCCATTCTGTAGACCCTTAAAGCCTGCTGAGTGAGCAAATCTGACAACTTTACAGTAAAGAAACTCCCTCCCATCTCAGGTCTCCTCACTACACCCCCTGCTGGTGCTCCCTAGTGACTTCCCATCAGATCTGGCTTCTTTACTGTCATTTTCCTCATATGCTGTTTGTGTTGCTCCACTGCAGCCTCTCCTTATGGTACTTTTTTCCTGTGAGTGGTGATTAAAACCACATATTGGAACAGAAGTTTGAAAGTGAAAGATTTCTTTTGAAAGCTTAGAGGTGGTTTGAGCCTGAGATGAATGGAGGTATTTGGGGTGTTTTCCTAAAACTTTTGGATAAACAAAACAGAAAACATACATATCCAAAAACTTTGTAATAATAATTCAAGCCAAAAGCAGCAATCAGAATAAAGATCTGTCTCATCTACTTAAGCCAAGTCAAGGCTAAAGATAAAGATCTGTGTTGACTGAAAATCAGTCCAGTCAGTTTTTGGGGATCTATCAGCACAGCTTTTAAATGCTTACCAAGTTGTTGTTGCTCTACTTCAGGTACTTGTTAGCCTCTATAAAAAGTTGAAGACCACTGGACAAGCAATAAAACTGTTGAACTTTGGGTGGACATGATTAACCAAGCCCTCACTGATGTAATATTGACATCATGCTGAAAGTTATTTGATTGACGAGACCTCTTACTGAAAAGAATGAACCAAACTTTTCTTTTTCATGTTTAATTTCCATCATTATTCTTGGCAAGCACACGGCGCAACGTTTCACCACCATGTGACTTCCCTCCAGACCCATAGTGGCCTGTTATTTGTAGACAGCCTTTCATTCCAATGCTTCATCAGATAACACAACAATGCAAATCAGGAATCTTAATTGGAAGGGACAATTTCCCTGCCACACTCTTGTGTTATTTTACAAGGCAGGAAAGAGGAGAGGGTGGAAAAATGACTTTTAAAGCTTATCGTATGTATTTGTTGTGACTGCATTCATCTCGCCTGCTCTTTAATTAAGCCAGAGTGAGGTCAGAGAGATTGCTCTGCCACTTTTTAAAAGCTTTTTGTGGAAATACAATCCTGTGACCATTGCACCAAGCTGGAGTCACCTTATCCCAGCTCCGTGCCCCGAGTCCGCCCTCTTATACTCTGAACCTTCGCCAAGCACAACAACCGGGGACTGCACACAGCACGAGGGAAAAACTGATACAATGTGGTCCCTCTTTTTTTCTCTTGTCACCATCCAAGTCTCCCTTTTCCCCCCTACTGGCACATCCAATCAAATTAAAGTTGGATATAAGGGAAGGGAATTGTAGTCATGGGGCCCCCTGTTGTCGAAAGTGACTGGAGACGGGGATTTCAAGCCAGCCCTTCGCCCCCTTTACTCTTTGTAATCCCCAGTAGAAACTGAAGAGAGGAAGAAAGGGCAGCGTCTGTCGCCCAAAGACGTTACAATAACAGAAAGAAAACCAACCAGCCTTAAACACCCAAACCCTTCCATAATCTCAGCTACGGAGGGAGGCCTTTAGAAGCAAGTGACAAGACTGGTGTGTGTATTCATCTGTGTGTGTGGACAGCCCAACAGTCCCACTCATGGGCAACAGATGGTGCCTTATCATTGGCCAGGATCGGCGGCTCAGCACACATTCCTAGACGTGCCGGTAATGCCTTTTGTGATGTTCAGTTAATGCTAACCTCACATAGAATTTCACACCAAATTAAAGTCAGAGTGTGCTCATTACTTTCTGAATTATCAGCACTGAACTAGTCAGATCGAGCACGCTGGGGGGCATTTGTTCAGATAATTGTCATTTAATGATTAGACAAGCTATTACACCTTCCTGTGTGCCTTTTTTGTACAATATTATACCACCACATATCTATGTAAGCACATGCTACCACTAGCATGACACATTTGTGAGGACAAACGCGCTCCACCTGGATGCTCCTAAAGGCTGGCCTTTTAGCAGCATGCCCTGGCCCCTCCATCCATTTAATAATGCCCTTTTATTCTTGAACACATTATTAAACACTGTCACTCAGGCTAAATACCAGGAATAGTTGGATAAGAGCCTAAATAAGGATGGAGGGCAGCGAGATAAAAAAAAAAAGTGTGGAAGAGGGTGCATGGAGTACTCTGAGTGATGGATCGCTTCACTCCATAAATGTGGGTGTTGTGAGCAGAGAGAGAAAGGTAAAAGCTGGGAGGCTGAGGGAAGGTTGGAGGGAGGCCAAGTGCATTATGGTTGGGGTGAGGAGTTCACGCTGGAGAGCAGCAGGGGGGCCAGTGTTCACTCTGGCAGCTTGTTGTGATGGCTGGTCAGCGAGGAAGATGATTGACAGCTAGCATGGCTGACCCAATGATTGACAAATGCAGTGGGCATGTCAGACTCTGTGCCTGGAATGATGTTAGTGATGATGTCCTGTGTGTTTATGTGTGTATCAGAGCATGTTTCTGAGCAGGTGTGGGCTCTCTGGAGTATGAACAAGTTCTGAGTGAATGTAGATGTCCGGGTGCATTTATGGATGTGCACCTCAGTAGGGTTTAGCTTCACATCTGGAAGCATTTTCTGCGAGAGAGAACTCTAAAGATATGTAACACATGCTCTGGCAGATACAGTGAAGTTTGATGGATGCAAGCTCTCCAACTTAATGGAATGGTTCATAAATTTCTGTTGCTTTATTAGAAGATTAGTCCAACATTTTGGTAAAGGTGCTTATTTGCTCAATTGCAGAATTAAGTTGGTACATTAATTACACAGCTGAAGCACAACACGGACATAGCTTTGGTGACATCATCATCTGGTTTCTAGAGAAGTATAATGAAGCTCAAAGATGGCTAATACAGCATCAAACAGGATGACTTTAACTACCTTCCAACTACTCTAGCAAAGCAGTAAAGGCAAAAACACAGTTGTCGATCAAATAGCCATAACTGAACTGGGTTAACTCTTAACCTTAATACCTACATAACCAAAGCAGGTGAGTAAAACAAACTAAACCAATTATGTTATTGTCTTAAGTATGGGAATAAAAACAGTGGCAAATGACATTTTGTAGACAAGTTTCATTTTGCCTCTAGTTAAAACTGGAGTAGGGCTGGGGCTGCAGGAATATTTTATAGAAATCTTTACAGAGAGGTTATGTTTGACCCCATCAGGAGCAGTAAAAAAATTTATAAAACTATCACTGAAAGATTGAATGAACGAGTTAATAAAATCAGTATTCCATTCAAGTCAATGTGTCAACTCACACTGGGTTTGCTCCATTGTGGTCCGGCTGCGCCTGGTCTGGCAGATCCCAAGTGATACGCAGCAATCCTTTTTTATTTATTTACAGCACTGGAAAAAAATAAAAGACCATTGCAAATTTTTCAGAAACCAGCATCTCTCCATATGGCACTGGAAAAAGAATTAGAGACCGCTGCAATTTTTTTCAGTTTCTCTGATTTTGCTATTTCTAGGTACTTATTTGAGTAAAATTTTCAAATATGTAGAGATGCTGATTTCTGAAAAAATTGCAGTGGTCCCTTAATTTTTTTTCAGGACCTGTATTTTTTTTTTTGCCGGACACCGCAGCTGTGATGCACAAATTCAGTGTAGAGCGAGACAGGAAGTAGTGCCCGGAAACCACTGAAAAAGAGCCTGTGACTTTCAAAATAAAACAAACCGAGTCAAAATTAGATCGTATTTAGCTTGACTTACCGATCTCCGGACGTAATTAGAGGGGACAGTCAGCAGGTGTGATGTTTTACAGTTTAACATGAATGAAGGGAGACTTTTCAATAGAGTAGGAAGTAGAACTCCTAGATCTGTCAGTGGAAGTTGACAA
This sequence comes from Thalassoma bifasciatum, assembly GCA_008086565.1. Classification (NCBI taxonomy): domain Eukaryota; kingdom Metazoa; phylum Chordata; class Actinopteri; order Labriformes; family Labridae; genus Thalassoma; species Thalassoma bifasciatum. Next base: position 527,980 of record RPOG01000019.1, read on the forward strand.
ACATACTTAAAATGCGGCGCAGCTGAGCCGGACGATACCGTTGCTCTAGGCGTGTGTTGACAAACACACGTAACACGCACGGAGCGGAGCCGGACCGCAGACGTATCTGATGTATTCCACGCGTCAGTCAGAGCCAAAGTGGGTGAGAGAAGTCAGTGCCAATCATTCATCATGCCAGTATTGATCATTGGTATATGTCAGCTGCTGCATTCTGGCTCATACCTGGTGGCTCTGCTAATCCAGTCTGATGATTGACACAGCTAACCATCAGAAACCCACAAGCAGGGACCCAGCAAGAGGAAAAACATTTTACACTAAATGATGGACAAGTGCCTCCTTAGAATCAAACCACTTCAACGGTGTTGGAAAAGTATGGACTGAGCTGGACATAGTTCTCAAAGCAGAGATGTAACCTTGAATTGGCCATGTTTCTCCAAGATGGATAATGTTTCTGAAAAAAACAGCAAAGGTAAGACAAAATTTTTGGTTGTGCTATTAAATAGCAGGTGGCTTGTTTTGTCCCATTTGGCTTCTGGTGAAACTTGTTCAAGTTTGTCAGAATTTGTGAAGTCTCTGCTTTTAGAGAGGCCTCCCTGGTGCTTTTCTGATGTTTTTGCTGATGCTGTGTTTTTGCTTTCTGCTGCTCTGATTGATGGTGTTTTAAGTGTTTGATTGTCATAAAATTGTGTATATGAGCTTTTAGTTGTGTTTCTCTCGAAAGACATACATACGATACGGACTTATAAAAACAAACGTTTCCGGGTCCAATGTACTTTTTCAAAGTGGGATTTTGTGTCAATTTTTACAGACACAAATGGGTCTTTACGACTCCGTGACTTTTACGACACCATACGAACGGTTCGAACATCTACCATTATAATGACATATGTGTTGTTACCAAATCTAATCTCCCCGAAGTGGAGGTGATCATCTGGTGTATATTGAAAGCTTCCTCGTAATAGTATGCTATTGTTCTATTGTATTGTTATTGCAATTGTATTGTTGTTGTCCTGGTTCACACATGGCCACGCCACGATGAAAGTGAAATGTGCACATGCAAAGCGGAGTGTGACACCAGCGTTTCCACTGAAAAGTCTGGCTTGCTGTCTGCACTGCAACAATGAAATGGCGTTTCTGTCGGCCATTTTCAAATGCTTGTATTCTAGGTCAGTAAAATGCTGTTTCTGTGTTGACGCGAGGCTGAAACACAACAGTAATTTTGCATTTCACCCTAAAAATTAGGGCTGCACGATATGGGAAAATTTTGCGATTGCGATTATGGTGAACATTATTGCGATTTGCGATTGCGATTTGCGATTTGATAAATGGTGACATGGGGCTTTTTCCCTGATTAGCAATGAACATGCAGAGTATGTTAGTATTGTATAATTATTTTGGTCATACGTAAAGAATTGAATTTTGTATGTTCATAATTGTAATTACAAATGACAAGGCTTTTATAGTACTTTTTTCAAAATAACAGTTTAAATAATTGATTATTCCCCCCTAAAAATAAATACATTTAGCAATGAGACATAACTGTGGGCTCGAGTTATTTACACACATAATTTGAACAGAATATATATATATATATATAAGGGCTGGGACTTGAAAAAAAAAAATTAACGTATCAATCGGAGTCTTTGAAATGTATTAATCTTGATCAATTACATTTTAATAACATATCAATATTTGACCCAAGAACAGTGAGAATCATTTTTTGAAACGGTTTACGAGTGAATTAATGAATAGTTAACTGAATTAATACATAAGCTTTAGCAAACAAAACCTTGTTCATTTTTTTCTAGTTGGTACTTAACTGAGACCAACAGATCAGTGCATTTCTTCTGCCATAAAGTGCAGCAGTTTTAGGAATGAACAATACAGAATCAATTTCAGAGATTCAGGTCGTGTTGGCTAGAATGGCAGCTTTTGTGAGTGAGGNTGCTGTGTTTTTGCTTTCTGCTGCTCTGATTGATGGTGTTTTAAGTGTTTGATTGTCATAAAATTGTGTATATGAGCTTTTAGTTGTGTTTCTGAGCTTTCTGTATGTATGCTATGCCTGAATATTTTTGTTTGCAAAGGCCCAGGTTACATGAAAAAGTTTCACCCTAAAACACAGTTAAAAATGTCTGTGTTTACCCAGAAATGCTGAGGCACTGAAAATGCTGTGGTATGCTTGCCAAGCTTGTAGATGGTAATATTACTGTATACACAACAATGGTTTAGATTAGAGGACGAAGTGGAGGTGATCATCTGGTGTATATTGAAAGCTTCCTCGTAATAGTATGCTATTGTTCTATTGTATTGTTATTGCAATTGTATTGTTGTTGTCCTGGTTCACACATGGCCACGCCACGATGAAAGTGAAATGTGCACATGCAAAGCGGAGTGTGACACCAGCGTTTCCACTGAAAAGTCTGGCTTGCTGTCTGCACTGCAACAATGAAATGGCGTTTCTGTCGGCCATTTTCAAATGCTTGTATTCTAGGTCAGTAAAATGCTGTTTCTGTGTTGACGCGAGGCTGAAACACAACAGTAATTTTGCATTTCACCCTAAAAATGTTATTGTGTAAACAGGGCTTAAGTCAGACTGGCTTTTGGATGTGGATGTGGATGTTGTTTGACCCAGTTCTGGGGGCATCCATGAAGAAGAGGTTAGGCAAATATCTGAAATGCCAACACACTGTACAGTGGCCTTTCTTCCCTCCAGAGTGTATATGTGAATTTAGCGCTTTAATGCAAATGCTTATCTAATTACAATCTCATATGTCACACAGCCTTGATGTTGTTGTTGATGATGTCAAGAATACTGCTGTGCCACTGCAGCTGACTGATTGTGAAGGCTGTTACTTTAGCAGCAGAGCCCTTAATATGTCCAGATACAATCCTGTTATTCAACCATTATGCAATATTGCATCTGTACTAATGCTAAAAATTACTTATAGTCTATCTTTCAAGCAACAGATACATTTTATTTTTAGCTTAAATTTGGGACGTGTAATCAAGGTTTCGGTATCATAAATAAAAAGCTTCTAAATATAACCATGCGACAGGAGTAATACTTGAGTTGATGGCACAATCAAAGAAGCCTTGTTTTGTTATTCAAGAGCCCATCACCCCCCAGTGAGAGACAAAGCACATAAAGAGAGCTTAACCTGGACTGTGACTGGATTAGCCTACTGGTTACTGCGAGGAGTGACAGGCTGATGGGAAAATGAATTTTCAAAGCATTGTGAGAGTAGCCAAAGATTTCTGATGTCATCGAAGTGAGGCACATACACACACACTCACACACAGACACACATGGATCACCTGCCTGGAGACAGGGTGGATTATGAGGAATTAAGGGGCACTGTGTGACTTGGCACTGGAACTGGGGGTCCTGTTGTTGTCGGCACAGGGTCTGAAATTGTGCCAAAACACACTGACACACTCTTACACTAGAGAGCGTACACATGACTGAGGACACATTGATGCAGACATATGCACAAGGTACAGAAAGACAGGCTTGTGCTGACACATGCAAACTGTGCACTGTTTGAAACACTTCTCCTGACACTGGCACATATAAATAGTTCAACATGTAAAACATCAGAACACACTCTATATTATACCTCCACTCACACTCACACACACACAAAGCTCCCAGAAGTGTACGTGTGTCCCCTATCCCACGGTAGCAACTGTAACAATGACAGGGCTTAGTGGTGCAACAGTAGCCCCCCTGTAGATTGACATACGAGACTGCTGTTCACACAGTGCAACCATTCACAGCCTCAGGCCTTGATAACTCACTTTTAGCCAACACTAACCTACAGCTGTGCAGTGTTATAATTAACAGTGAGGCCTTTACATGAAATGTCAACCTTTGTTTGGGCTTTTAGTGACAAGCATATCCACCAAATGTAAGAAGTAATATGCCGCAGAGGATGAAGTGAATACCTTGTATGAGCCAGTTTTATGATGTTTTGACGGTGATATGGTGGCCATACTTAAAGCTCCTGGGAATAGTATTTAATTTTTAATAAAAAATTCAAAAATTCACATGTACCTTATTTAGACCCACAGAAGCAAACAATACCATTAGCTTAAAAAAATGCAAATTTTATGTATTGTGATTTTTCTCACCTTAAAATTCTGGAAGGGGGTCGGTGTCAGACTAGATTATTTACAGCACAGTGCAGAAAAAAATCCAATTGTATTTTTCACATAGCATATCACCATGAGTGATCCATTTGATCTTCAAAAGAGATGATTTATTTTACTGTCCAAGAGGTGAAGTTTTGTGCACAGGGGGTGCCAAAATTAACACAAACTTAAAGTTTTGTACAGGAGCTTTCATGTTTGTGACCTCTAACTTTTCTTTTGAAATTTTTTTTATTTCCAATGAATTAATAAATTTACTTAGGGTTCATACTGTCTATCTGGTACATCCTAATAAATGTAATTAGCTTAACATGAGTTGTAGCTAAACAAAAATCCTATTTTTCTTTACATTTCGAATAGAAAGCCTCTGCCCAAACTCATTTTAGTTGCTATCCACACCTCTTCCCTCTGATTGGTCAGCTGGCTGGAGGAATGTTGAAGGCAAAGCTTTTGGAAGACCTTGGTGTTTGAGGCCCACCTTTCGAACACGTCATAAACCAGTTAGAAGTTTTTATGATGACCTGATTCTCTCAGCAAATTTTGATATCTCATGACACAGAAACTGTGATAATAAGAACACTTTTAGAGTGATCTCATCTTCTTTTACACTGTCTATTTTTGAAAAATGTATTATTTATTTATTTATTTACTTTCTGACATGCTGTTGCAAGATCATGTTTTACACATGGATGGACCCACATTACAACACATACACAATACATATGCACCTGTTACCCATACTGATGCATTTATCTTACCTACACTTACAAATACACAGTGGCATAAAAGAAGTAAACACATCAGGTTCTATTCAAGTCAAACAGACACACGCTTTCTGGGGGAGCTGGTATCTGCGCACACACCCATGCACACTTACAGTACAGCACATTATTCATATCTCTCACACCCCCTGCCAGTTGTCAGTCACTGCCTTTGAGCACAGGGCCTTAGGGACCAGATTAAATCCTCCTGGAGACAGGATGACGGGTACAGAGGCTTGTGCCGAACACACACAGATACACGCACACACACACACACACACACACACACACATACACATACACACACACACACACAAAATAAAAAATATGAATGACTACAGCTCCTAAGCTAACTATCTCTAGATGATGAAACTTTTTGCTCAAAGACCTCATGACAGATTTGCAAGATGACAGAACTTTCCTCTTGTAAAGTGAATTAACATGAATTACCTGTCATTTTATTACCACATCTCATGATAAAGAATATTATTGGTCTCTCTGAACATGTTAAGACAGCCACAAATAAAGCCTGATTTATAGCAAGTAACAAAAATCAAATAAGGTATACAACTTTTATTCCACTGTTCCTGAAGTCAGGCAGAAAATTAAAAGGCCACCTGTAAATATTTATTCCAGAGTGGCTGCAAATGCAGGAAGACAAAATAATGTGAGGTCGTAAACATTTCATTGCCCCGGCCTCGAGGGGAAATTGAACCAAATAGCTGATTTGTTCCTTAAGTGTGTAATACAACAAATCAAAAGTTAGTGGCTCTGTGTTGTTTGTTACCATGCTTGATGGGCCCCTTCTACTCTCCCCCTAATGATATACGGACACTGCATGGAGTGGTTTCCTTGTCTGTCTTCTAACCCTTTATACCTACATGTGATGAAAGGATTTTAAAAAGCCAGTCTGACAGCAGGATTGTCAGGTTATTCAAGTAACTAAATATGTGAAATTGCCAATTTGCTGTGTTGTGTTTCCCCACCGACCGTTAACAAAGTGTTGGCAGCTGCAGATGAGTTATGGGCATATTTTAGAGGATACTTTCTTTCTGCCTGTCACATCACAAAGAGGCAGCAGCATGGTAAACTCCAGTGAAAGCCAAACTCTCCAGGCTTGAGAATGAAAGTTATGCAGAGACAAAACAGATGGTGATGAGATGGCGAAGTTGCGCTCTTTTGTTGTCTTAAAATGTCCACATCAACTGTCTTCCCAGCTTTGCTGCAAGTGGCCTGAGCAGCTGTAACAACACTGCAGTGGCAGAATTATGAAGGGTTTATGACCTAGTTCCTGCAGTAAAATAAGGCTGCTTACTGTAGGCTAAGTGAGTCAGACGTAACTATGTGATTGCAGTGTGTCTTGGAATTACCACTGCTCCCTTAATAGCATAAATTTCTGTGTGTAAATGTGATATTTGTTGTTTCCCTTTAGTGGAAACAGCTGAAGGAGCATATTGTGTTAGATGATGCACATTTCATCTCTTTAAATCCAACGGTTGCGGTGGGAGCAGGAAACTATTTCATTGACAGATGTCATAAAGCGATGGTTGCCTCGATCTCTTCTCTCAGTTGAAAAGTATGCTGCAGATTGATGGTAGCAACATCTGAAAAATCCTCCATTTTCTCACCCAACAGGCATTAGCTCAAGCACTCCCAGAAGAAGGAACTGGCTGTCAAAGATACTTATGTGCCAATATATTTATGGCACTTAGGCAGCATGTTCCTCTGGGGGAAAAGAAACAGTTTGAACGTTTTAACTTCCCTTTTTTTATCTTTAGTACATAGTGTAATAGCTGTTTCGATGTCTCATAGACCTCCAGGACTCTTGTGTCCTTGGGTTTTTGAATCTGTATTTGTGGCTCCGTACCATCCAGCTCCAGTATTGTCTTGTTTTTGATAAACAGGCCGTGCTGGCTGTCCAAACCCAAGGACAAAGCACATCTATCTGCCAGCTGTCAGCGACTTGTCATCTGGCTGCAGTAATTACACAAGCGTAAATGCAGCCAGGAGACAGACATTTGACGGCTGAATGAGATCTATGAGATCCATGTGTGGTGCATTTTTGTTTGTCTTAAAGCTCTGGTCAAGAAAAGTGACTTCAGGATAACTTGGAAGTGCCTCAGGGCCTCCAAACTTAACTATGGCTTGTTGTTTGGGTCATGAAATCTTGGGCAGACAGGGATTCAAGACCTGGGGAGCTGTAAAAAGTGCCTCTGGGAATAGACACAGAATAGATGCAGATAGGTCAAGAAGGAAAGTTTGTCCCTTGACCATTTTGAACCAGCAAATCTTGAATTCATTTTCATGTGTGATCAACATTTTGGTGGAATTCTCTTATTTTTCTTCCTTTTTGATCTTCTATCCATTCAAGGTTCAACTTTTAAAGACATTGCACTTTGTATATATTGTTAGATACTGCACAGGATCCTTTCAAAAGGCAAAAAACCCCAGTGTCCAAGGTTAAAATGGTGAGATTTTCTTTTCAGCCACTGTGCCTTCTTTCAAGAGGAATCTCCAGCTCTCAAAAGACAACCAAATGATAAAACAGCCGATATAAAAAGATAAAAAAGGACAGTTTATGCATAAAACATCTCTGATCAGATAACCTATGGGAAACAATTCACAGAAGCAATAAAAAAGGCCCACAAACCAGTTGAAAGAGATCAAGGCAGCAGACATTTGACTCTGAGGCTCAGCAGGGAGGGTACATCACCTAAAATCTTCCACCCTGAACACTCCACTTTAGATTACAGATAGTTTCTTTATCTTTATGTGTCGGCAGTAGTAAAAGATTAAAGTTGTCTGTATTCAGAAGGGGTCAAATCTAGGTGGTCTAGTTTCACAGACCTCACACGCATTGAGGAAGACCAGCTCTACTCCCCAAAAGAAAATAAACCTAACAGAGGAAGCTCTGTTTTTTCAATTGATTATCCACATCAGCTTCTTCATGTCACACTGCAAAACATTGACTCCGAAGTCATCTTTCAGGTAAATTGCAACCAATCCGAACTCAGGCCTTTTAACTTAGACTAAGTATTTCAGTATATTTTGAGAATGACTGATGTGAGAATTGAAGCAGCTTTGCAGTTTTTTACTCTGATTTATCCGGCCGGGAAAACATTTCAGTGCATCAGTCTTTGCTGTATCTGCTTTGTAATGCAAGATTTCTTCTCTTGGGATCAGTGCTGATAAATCCATTCAGGACTCCGGGTGAATTCCTTCTCTTGAGTTTGTAGTGAAGAATAGATTAATCAAGCAAGGGGTAGTGAAAGTTGTATGGATTCACAAACGTGGAACAGACATTTGAGCAATGACCGATTGAGCTTCTTTGGTGTAAACAAGAAGATTTCTGGAGCCAAAAGAGGGCAAGCCAGAAGAAAGTTGTTTCTACTGTCAATAGGCATTTAATAGGAGGTAAAGCGATGTGTGCTCATTCCTCAATACCAACATTTTTCCCCAGTCTCCTGCCTTTCAAACAGATACACAATATATCTATTCAGCATTACACAAGGTGTTCAAAAAACAATTAAACAAATCACCTACTATTTTAGATGTTTAGAAAAGGGAAGTTGTAGACTATTATAAACAAGTACAATCAACATGATTGTTTCCAGTCTCCTGTGAAACCAAAAAAGGGTTTATCAACAGCAGAACTGACAAGTAGAAAGCAATTGTTTGGATCTATACCTTAGTGAAATGCAATGCAACTACCTCTTGCGTCTTGTTTGGGCCACTAAAAAGCTTTAGTCTGAGATAATCTCTCGGATGGCAAAACCTTGATTTCAACTCCCACACTAATGTTCATCATTATGCAAACGATACTCTACTATACTTGAGGCCAGATGAAACCAATCAGTGAACTAGACTTGTAATATGTTTTGAGATCACTATGATCTGGATAAACAGAAACTTTTAACTACTTTGGTTAAAACTGATCTCCGGAAATGCAATTTGAAATGGCATACCTAGTATTCTCGGAAGTTTGGAAGGTCTTCTGGATTAGAATACCTATCTTATTTGCCAATATGAAATTAAGCTCTTTAACAGCTCGGTTAAATAAAAATTTTGTACATCCTTGCCTCAAACTAACGCAAAAGGATAACTAATGGATTAGTTTCATCTTAGTCTGATTACTGTTCCCAAAAAGTTGGGTTCTGTCAAAGTTTTTCTTGGCAAATGGCTTTAGCCTGGTCTCTGAAAAACTGTTAACAGTTAGGACCCACTTTTTTGTGTCAAAAGACAACACAAGGCATAACAGGGACTGAGAAATGAAGAATAAAAAAAGAGGTTAGCTGAACTCAGACTACTGGGGAAAACCCATAAGCTGATATTTAAGCCTAAAGGCACCAATTACTGTAATAAATCTTGTCTTTTAACATCTTTTTTCAAGTTGTTTGTTGATTAGCATTACTAAGTGAGTACCCACAGTCAACATGAATTTTTACTAAAATGTCCAAAACAAACAGACTCACACTGACCCTTCACTTTGTTTGTTTGTTTTGTACATGTCAAAATTCTGTAAAATTCTGAAATCCTCCTCCTGTGTTTTTGGAACATTGCTGACTCACTGGTCTCTCTGCTCATTTCGATCCTGCAGATTCTCCTCCACACTTTCTCCTTTCTCCTCTCCTCTCCTGCTGCGATCCTCACCTCTTTTACCCTTTTCCTCCTCCTCTATACCACTCACTCCTGATTTCTCAGAAATTACCTTCGCCTGCCTCCCTGCCGTCCCTTCCCTGGTTCCTGCTCCTGAGATTGTTTACCAGAGACTGCTGATTGCTGACCCAGCAGCCCTTCTGTCTCCCCACCTCCTGCATTTGAGCCGTGAGAGGCCAGAGAGGGCAAGCAGGGGAACTCAGACGTCTTAACCTTAATCTGATGGAGGTTTTTCCTTAGACAGCTTTTTACTGTTATTGTGTATTTGTTGCATTGCTTATCCCACCAATTGTCCGATCCCTCATGGCATTGTGGAAGGCTGATGGGTCAAACTCATAAGCCCTGTCTGAATTGCAAATAGGAACCTGTGATCAGCAGAGTGTAATGAATTTAAAGTGGCTTATTTGGAACTTTTTCTTTGTGCTGAGCCAGCCTTCACACTGTTGAAGTAGCAAGTTGTGTTTCTTAATTTACCGTTTTGATTGAGGAAAGACTGATAGGCACCACGTTTAAACTACTAGAGTTAAAACTAAAAGACTCAATTTCTGTACTTATTGTTGGCCTATGACTTTGGTGACTACTGGAGTTCTTCACTGTTAGTTCCACATCACCGTTGTTGTTTCAATGGACATATCTTAACAGTAATAGGATAAACTGCCACTACACTTGGTATTTCAAATGGTATTTTTACAGTATGAGACAGGAACTCACCGGTCATACTAAACAACCCTCAAATACAGAGTGTGTATAAAAATAAAAATAAAATTATGTTTGTTGTATGCTTTCTATATGGTCAAAAATATGATCAGTCATTTATTAGACTGAATAAGTACAATATTTGTATGTTAAAGTTATAGATGTGCTAACTTGGCCATCACACAATCTTGGAAGTTGTGTGAAGAGGACTTGCATCAGTATGCTGATAATGATATACCAAATCTCATGTCAGCCGACAGTATATGGGCTAATTGTGTCAGCTTATAGTTGGTAGTGGGTAAAAATGTAGCTTTGGATGAAGTCTCTCAGTCCATTCAGCAAGAGCCAATCAAAAAGACAACAAGGCATTTATGACAGTTGTCTACTTCTATTATTTCTGCAAAGTACTCGTTTATTCTGTGCGTGCACACACAATACAAAACTCACAGCATCCCCAAAACAAATCAAGCCTTTCTATAAAGTAGAAAGCTGAGAGGAGAGGGTATAACTTGGGGGCCTAGCAGAGTGCCATAATGGCAAACTAAAGAGTAACGATAACAACAACCAAAGCCCCTAAGAGCTGTCTCATATCACACCTGAATAATTCATAAGTACAGTGGAGTGAAAATAAATATTTATATATGTTATATTGAAAGCTTTAACAATTAAATGATGTACTTGTGGTTCAAGAAAAGCCTCTCATGCATATCAAGTACTCAGGACTTTTAGGAGTTTAACGTTATGAGAGGGCTTGAGTATTAACAGTGTTTGGTTTCAAAGAACTGGGCACAGATGGTGTGCTCCTCCAATGAACCATTTAAAGTATGAGTTTTGAATACACAAGAGTGGTTTGGTATTTTGTACAAACAGGTGCAAAACATTTTTTTTCAGTAAAAATAAACGATGCATTTTCCCCCATATAAATGTAATGGGAATAACTTTCTGGAGATTTTGCTGTATTCTCCAATGTATGATGCTTGTTCAAATCAACACAGCAAATCAAGACTGTCAGCTCTGTGCTAAAGGAATTAATCTTTCTAATTGAATGAACATGTTGACTTGACTACAGTCATTAAAACTCCCCTCAACACTATATCTCTGTTTAGGCTCTTATAGACTTTTATAGACTCCAACATCCTGCTGCTGTGTGTGCAGAAAACCTTTTGGCCGAACAGACTGAGCTGCAACTGGCAGCCTGTGCTAATGAATTCTATTAAATCATCCCCTCTCTCTTATTAGAACCACATTAGCAGAGGCCAAAATCTGGAGCAAAGTACACAGAAGAGAGGAAAAACAAACCACTCCACACAGAATGGATCAGCCTTTTTTCTTTCAGTTTAGTGGAACTGGAAACAGGCTGCTCTTTTATCCTCTGTCAGCTCCCAGCCCACTGCAGCAGGCAAACAGAGACATGAAAAGAAGTGTATAGAGGGAGACGTTTCTGTATTGAGGAGGTAGAGAGGCTCATCCGGACGTCCCGGGTGAAGCATGAGAAAAAAGAGAAATGAGAAGAGGGATGGAGGAGAGAGTGTGTGTTAAGAGTGGGTTCTTCGAATGTCTATGCATTTTAATTGGGAGTGTTTTGTGTCCTAAGTGTGCACATGTAAAGGGAGTTCCTTTAAGTATCAGAAGGTGTTTGAGGTAATTTTTAGTATGTGTGTGTTTACAGATGAGTGTCAGGAGGCAGCATTTGGAGGTCTGCTATCATTAATTTCCACCCGAATGTTGCCAGATAAGATAATATGATATACTGTCTCTGCAAAACATTGTCCAGATAAGATTAAAATAACACAAAAGTATGTCATTTTTAATGTTTTTGGACACATGTATGCGCTGCTTTGGCTGCACTTGTAAGTTATGTGTGTGAACAGATTGTGATTTCGACATTTGCGTACTTTCCCCTTTGATTCAGAGGAGTTAGCACATTTTTCAGGAGGTGAGTAAGTGGGTGGTCGGTGCCAGAAACTTGTCAAGCTTTCACAAGCTGATTTTTTTGTGGTTTGGAGGAAATGCTTTGTTACTGTTTTTGATTCTACTTAGATACAGATTTAACAGAAAATTCTACATCAAACTCAACTTTTCCCCTTCTGTATAATTAACTTATGCTCACTCTCCGTCTCTTTCTCTCTCTCTCTCACTAGCTTTGATAAAATATGCTGTGTTTTCTCTGAGTTAGTTGTCAGCCCACATATGACACCATCCCATATGTTTTTCCCACTATAGAACAGATGCTGAAGTGGTGTCTGTGTGCTCTTTATTGATTCTTAACACTGACATTCCAAACAAAAGACTGGAAAAAGCAATTGGAGTAAAATGGTGTTAGAATTATGCGTGTAAAGGGTGTGAGGGTTTGAGTCAACATCAGCTTGAAAATAAACAAAAACAGAGCTTAACGGGCAAAAATGTCATTTATATTTAAAGATGGGGTATTATTTAGGCGTCATACTGTCTCTCTGGTACCAACAGGATTTACAGCTAAAAGATTCCATGTTTTTCTCCCACTGGTAGTTTGAAAAATGATTTAGCTGTCTTGACTTTGATGCTCTCTGCTCCACAAACCAATACTCTCTGATTGGCCAGGTCTCTGGAGGCCTGTTGGGGGCAAAGTTATGGGCAGTCCTTGTCTTTTGAGGCCCACCTCTCCAACATGTTATGAACCAGTGAGGAGATCCTAAAGTGATGACCTCATTGAAGGGTTTCCACTACAGAGTCAGATTTGTTTAAATGCAGTACTGCCAAGAGCCCAGAAGTCATGGCCAGTACTGGTTTTTGATCTTGGCTCTTAGATATTTTCTTCAGTGTTACTAAATCTTTTTTATTATAGGAGGTGCTGTAGATTATCATATTGCCAAATTCTTAGTTATTTTATGCTGGGGAACATAACCCTGAAATACTAAGTTACACAAAATATCATATGGCCCACAGGGCTGCGCAATATAACATTTCAGTACCGTCATTGCGGTATGTGCAATATTCATATTACAAGATAATGCTATATCTTTGAGCCTTTCATTTAAGTTTGTATAGCCTGTCTTGGCCCAATCACATTACCAATATATCTAGATGAGCATCCATTTATATATTTTACTAAATTACATGCAGCACAGTTGGAGCACCTTCTCTGTGCTCTGTCATCTCACCTGGTGTTATCAGAGTTGGGTAGAGTGAAGTCGCGTGACTGGGAGAGGGGGAGCGAATGTGAGTGGAGCATAGTGAAGATTTGGACAAGTGACAGTTTGTTTAAAGTTAATATAAGGTATTTGACACTCAAGGGTTAAAGGCAGTGGCTTTCAAGCTGTGCTATAGACATTGTCTTCAGTCAGAACAGGCACTCAGTTTGTTTTTGAGGTCCAAGTTTTGATCTTCTGATCACTCCTTTTATTGTTTATTTCATATCCTCCTTCACAGCCCGGAAACCGCTGTGAGATGAGAGAAGGTTATTTCTACAACTTGTCATATAATGTGACTGTTCACTTCTGAATGCTCTTTTAGAAGCAGTTTTCTCTTACTTGTATACTCCCAAATCTCCTCCTCCAGTAAATCCTCTTTTTCACCTGCTTTTTCAAAGTGGCTGCCTCAGGGACCTGCAAGTAGGAGACCTCACCTCAGATTTTATGTTGCTTAAAGCCCTAAATGCTCAAAGGCGATGGAACGCCTTTCCTCATTCTCTTTGCTCCTTGTTTCCAATAAAAGATGGATGAGACTGAGCTCCAATTCAGTCCCAAATCACTTCATTGATCTTTTTTTTTTTTTTTTAGATTTTGTGTTGATCCATTGTGGCATAAAGCGTCTTCTATCTCACTTTTATTGTGCCTTGATCCTAGCTTGCTATATTACTTTAAGACATATAGCAGACCAGCGTTCACTAAGCTCTGTAGATGTCAGAGTACGCTCACTCCCTTTGGTTGCAGAGATTGAGTAATCAAGCTCACAAAGCAGCCGTGAAGAATGAAACAACAAAGGCTGTCCCTGTTCAATTCAATTATCTCCCAGCCCCGTCTTGTCTCAGTGTATCCCCTAAAACGTTTGTGATATCCTCCATCTCCCCTGCTCTCTGCACTAAACCCACAATCTCTCTCACGTTCACAGCCTCTCTTTCATTCTCTCCCTTCCACACAATAGCTCTCCTCAGCCCGGGTCCTGTTTGATGTGAGACCCTGAACGCTGAAGCCTGTGCACCCTTTATGCCGCTTCCTTTATTCCTCCTTAAAAATTCATCCAATTTATTTATCTGCACCAGCCCACCAGAGGTTCACTCATCGCCCACCCGTCTGAGCTTGTCCCCTCTGTGCCCTTTTTTGTGATAACTGGAGCCGGCTCTGGTCCATCATCACCTCCCACTAGCCTCGGCACAGGCCTGCGTGATTGACATGGACTGCACTGACTTCTAATACAGCCCCCAATCCTGCCTCTCTGGGTTTTGCAGCATACTCTGTGCTACAAAATCCAGGTCTGGCGTTATCCTTAATATTGGGAAGTATTGTTCTTGAAATGCGCACCATCTTCTGCACATAAAGGTTAAAAAAAGAAAATAGCGGATAATATCCTAAAATAAACATCAGTCCTTTCAGAATTTGAATGAATCTACATATATGATGCAATTGTCTTATATGGGAATTAAAAGAAATGGAAAAATAACAAAAACTTTTAACAAAAAACTTTTAACAGTCTTGTCATGACAGATCTGCTCATTAACTCCACTTGATAAGATTCCTCTGGATACTTTCAGGTGTCTAATTTGTGCGATGCATTTCTCTGTTGATTACAAAAGAGGTTTGTTCTTGCAACAAGACTTACAAGAAGCCAAAGTATATGGAGCTGGAAAATGATCTTTATATGAAAATGCCCTTTGATGACCTCAAGTTCTATCTGCAGTTCTTCAGTGGCACGTATTTTCTCCCCAAAGATGAAAAATGCGTGGGAAAAAGGGTTGCACTGACTTATTGTTAGTTTCAAAAGCCAAAGATTATTTTAGAATGCATAGACACTGTCTTTGTGAAAAGGATTAACACTAGCAAGTAAATGCATTCATTTGTTTCCTGTATCTGTGATAGCTTGAATGCTTTTCAGATCTTAACATCCCAGTGTTTCATATTGGTACAGAGGGTGCTGGAGAATCTCTACATCTTCCAGCAGATCTGAATGGCCTTGATGACTGAGCTGCTGCAAAGTGCCTGTGCTAAGTCGACAAACTAATAACAATGAGATCTATGTTTCCTATGGACACAAGTACCTCCCCATGTGCTAAATTGGAACGAAAGTCAACTGGATCGAATAGAAGAGTGCTGCCATGTTTGCTTCTACAGGTGGCCATGAGGGTTTTTGAGCTGCTAGTATCTTGCTAATTCAGTCAAAGTAGTTCTGTTTTTTAATCTCTGCAAATGCTTCCCATCATTTTTAAGAAAGTGTTCCCTCCATTATGTTTCACTTTAGCTGTTTTTCCTCCACATACTGATGGAGGTAAATTGGTATTGAGAAATAACAAAGTTAAATTGAAATAATTTGAAATATTATCATGAAACAAGTTAACATCTATTACCACATAAACATGCACAAAACTACCCAAAATTGGTTCCATTGAGTACTGACACCAATTCCCAGGTACCGGACATAAGCACCATATTGGTTAAAATGTGAAAGGTACCCATCTCTAATGTCTTCCACTAATCTCTCCTCTCCAAAGTTCCTTTCCATTTATAGCTGCTTTATCTAATAAAGGCAGACATACCCCCATATATAGAACTTTAAAAAACAGCAATACTTAAGTAATGTAGTAGATTACTTTTCCAGGTGAATGTAGTAGCCTTTGTTTGCACTTTTTTCTGCAAGGGGACTTTTTTTAATCAGTGAAGTGATATATTCTTGGTTTGCCTAAACCTTTTCCCTCATACCCCAACCCTTGGTTTGACCCCTGGCCGTTTGGTCTCACTGTGAGTGATGTGTTTACTGTGAGGGCTTGGGCCCAATGCGCTACAGTACACAGACATTAATTTCACTGATGGCTATATCTGCTATGAGACTCCATGTGTGCACCGTGTGTGTGAGTGGATGCACATGTGCGTGTCTGTCATGTGGATGTATCTACACAGCCACTTCACTGCCGTCACTGTTGCCATCTGTCTTTCACCACAAAGTTAAAAAACACACTTGTCTCTATCAAAAATCCACCCGATGACGATTGTCCACCTGTGCTGCGCTTACATCATTTGCATTCGTATGCAGCCTGAGCTCATTCCAGTAATGGCTGGACGGTTTAGATCAGCACTGACAAGCCTAATCTTTCTGTATGGCAGCAACTCCCATAATGCATTGCTAAGCATTTACAGTACATCGGCCTGGCAGAGACAAACTGTTTTTCTTTGACGTTTCCATGATAGACTCCTAATGACAGCTCTTTTAGAGACATTTGACCTTTGATAAAAACAAGCCAGGGCCAGATGTGGAAACACATGCTGTAATATTAAATTTGAAATGGAGTGCAGAAGGTAAATAAAAGCAGTGGATTGGCTGACATCATTCTATCACAGAGGAAGTGAACGCCTGCAGTCAACGCTGGAGGAGAATCCCATTTTCTAAATGTCCTGACAGATTGCTGATTGAGTTGCTTGGCCATACAAGATGGCAACACTTACTCTATAAAACGTTTGAGTGCTTTTTCCACCCTCTCTCTCTGCATTCCCCCGGCAGCATTTCATTTGCTGTCTGCTTTTCTGGGAGCACATGTCCCTTGGCTAAATGTTTCATTTAGCTTCAGATGACAGCGCCCGTGCAGCACCCCCTGTCTCCTCGTGTATCGTCTTACCCATAATGCAGAGAATATGTGGTGATGAAAACAATCTTCAATTGTTTTGTCTTAAGGGGGCAGAAAACAAGAAACGTGTAGAGGAATTTACACACAACGATCTCAGCACCACCCAGTCCCACAAAGTTCCCTTATGACACCAGGGATCCATGATGTTTGTTATTCCAGTTGGAAAATAAGATTGGAGGAGACATCTGTTCTCCTCCTAAACATTTTTGGTTAGAGAAGAGTCACAGAGGTCACAGATTTCCCTTGGAGTAGTGGTCATCTCTGAGCAGTGATCTTCAGCATCTTCACCTGCGCAGCATCATGAAATGATCTCACAGGTTGAGCAGCAGTAGAAAGAACAAAGACCCAGACTTTTTTTGCTACCAGACAGCTATAACAGATGCCCATTCAAAACCTTTCAAACATTTTTAACAACAGTAAATGGATGAGTTTATTTCCTCTATAAAGTTTAGTTTATTAGCTGTTCTATTGCTCACTGTAAAGTAATGTTGGGTTTAAAGTGAAACTCATGGCTCCAGTGTCTGTTTACTCATAATTTGTACAGGCATTTTGAATGAGTGAAAAAACATGAATTATATTTCCTCCCTCAAAAGAAAAAAAACAAAACGTCTTGTTTATACAAGTGTTTTGATTTCTGAGGGAGCGCGACCTGGATAATGGAAAATTGGACCACACTTAGAAAGCTTTTGGGCCAAAATCAATATATTAAGTTCTTGTTACATTTCAGAACTTTCCAGCTGCAGAGGAAAGCATGAGCACTATTTTTTCCTTTTCCTTTTTTATTTTAATTTGAAACATTTTATATTTGTTACCTTCATTGTTTTCTTGCACTGACTTCTCTTCCTCCTACAGTAGGGATGTTTGATACCATTTTTTTGTCTGACAGATATCAGTACGAGTACTCCCTTTTGAGAACTCTCACTAATGCTGTGTACCAATACCACTAGTACTTTCGATACACAAGATTTGAAATAACACCATGACAGATCATTTTGAGCAAAAACTTTTCTTCCTAAAAAAAGGCACAGTCATCCTGCCATTCAGTTGGAAATAAAACACAAACAACTTGCTCTGAGTTTGCAGTTTGTTTGAAATGAATTAACAAAAGTGAAAAATAAACTTTATATAAGTGGAATAAAGAGACTATTCACTTCAAACAACAATAGTATGTTTGATTTTCAGCGGTAAAGAAATGAGATAGATAGATAGATAGATAGATAGATAGATAGATAGATAGATAGATATTTTCCTTGTTTTATACAGAGTAAAATCGATACTGTAACTGATAACTTGTTTTGATTTTAAAGAGTCATAGATCAGTGTAGAGCTCCCAGACCTCCCCCTACACATGAACCCGCTGATATTACAGTTTTTCTCCGTTGGTTTGTCTCATTTCTTGGAAAAAAATTACATCCCAATAGCATGGAGAAACGTCCAAACCACTTGGCACAACACAAATGAATTTCTCATTGATTTCATCAAATTGCAAATGTCTCAATGCCTTTGTACATCTTTAGAAATGATTAAGAACAGGTAGGTCTTATTGATCAAAGTTGATGCTTGATTCTCAATCTAAAAGTTATTCTCTCCAAAACATGTCAGCATCATTTCATTGTATAAGTTATCAAATGCGTAATAGTCTGTTCAATTGTCAAAATTAGTCAAGAACATCATACCATGAATACTGTATATGAATTTCTTGGATCATTTAATAAATAAATTAATTAACAGTCTTGTGAAACTAGAACTTGACTTAACAAAATTCAGATGTAGAAAGCTTGAGTCAGTATTTTCTTTAAGGCACCTGGTAATGATAGAGTCCAGAAACAAATGGCACATGACATCACACAGACAACACCAGTGTGTTGGCATCTGCATGAGTTGAGCAAAAGGAGCTTGGTACTGTAAATCACTGTGTATGCCATGTTATTATTTTAAATCTCCTCCCAATTTTTTCACCCTTTGTGCTGCTTAATGCTGCCTGGGGCTGTTTGTTTCTCTTATCTGTAAACCCAAATGAAACATCATGCATTCATGAAAACTCAAATGAATACGGTCTGCCCTTTCACTGTGTTCTACAAATTTGGAAGCCAGATTGGCATTTAGAGTTTTTCTGCAGCAAAGTTGATGGGGGAAAAAACCCCAACTACAAACTGTCTTGCTGTGCAGCTGTGTCGATAAAAGTGTGAAAGAACATGACGTGTGAACTGCTGGCTGCAGGGTCTCTGTTTTTCTCGCTTGGGGAGTCAGTTTGTCATGGATGTTTGATAGATTCAATCGAGGGGGGAAAATGATTTACAGTACATGAAATTATTCAGGGTGACGTCTCTCTTCATGCCCATAAAATATGCTTCTTTGCCATTTTTTTCAATGAGCCAAGTTTTGTTATTTCTGGATACAAAGTTGTTTCTGTTGCCAGCTAAAGCCCTGCATCTGAAACTGTTTAAGTTAGTCTAAATCTGCAGAACATATGAACACGTTCAGCACACAAACATACAAAGTTTCACATACGCACACCAGTATATGTTTACGTAAAACTGCATCGTTTGCACATTTGGTCTTGCATACAAGACAAAGAAACATAAAATATAAAAAACAACCTTATTCAAATCAGCACACAAGGCAGATTACATTGGAAACCTGTCACTTATGAGGAACCTCACTGTTCAGACACACACACACACACACACACGCACACACACACACACACACACGCATATAACAGCATGTGCTTGTTTCCTCATTCTCTGCCAAGCCGCACAACTGTCACTGCCAAATAGGAACAAACGATTTAGAGCCTAAAAATGAACAGTCAGTAAACAAAAGGGATGAGGGGAGTTTTAACGGACCAAGCTGAGGTGGGAATAAAACAGGAAATAAAAGCTTTCAACAAACAAATAAGAAACATGGGTAATATTAAACATGTAATTGAAAGGCCATGTTAATTCCTTTACCGACAATGTGACACTCAGTGTAATGAAAAGGAAATATTACTCTCCTGTTTATTGATTCAATAAATACAAAGCATATTTTAAATGTCAACCTGAGCTGGGTGTATGATCTGAACAAGAGCTTATTTAGAAGCTCACACACTTTGTAAAGTGAGTGTAAGGCTAGGTTGATTGTAATGCTGGCTTTAATTCACCTAAACTTCCGTTTATTTTTAGTCTGGTCATAGTGAGGTGAGGTTCATTAGGGGAAATGAAAACAAAGCTTTTAATTTAGCTTGCATATCAGTACTTCAGAAGCTTTTCTTTTCTATATTTTTTAAGCATACAATTCATCATCATCATCATTCATGTTCGGACTCCCTTTGATATATATATTTATTTTCCAAGCACTCTCAAGGTGCTTTGACTGAAAAGCTGCAATAACAAGCCGTAGGTGATGCATAGTTAATAAACCCTTAATAATTTGAAAAGTGGTTTTAAATGCAGTAGCTTGTTTCTAATTATTGGAATTTAAGTGAGTAAGAAAAACCAGCCAGAAGTGTCATTGAATCAGGCAAAATTGGAGTCAGTGATTGTTTTGAAAAGTTTGCAGAAGCCTGCTCAACTAGTATGAACTCGCAATAGTATCGGGATAGGTCATGATTTTAGAATATTAAATATGCATTATTTTGTTCTAATCAAAAAGTTATTAAAATGTTATTATTGAAAAAAATGCTTTGCATTTTACTGATTTTATATTGCCATTCCCAATGCCAGTATTCCAGGATTAGCATATTGGATTGAAATGCCCATCCCTTATACATTACAGTAAATTTTAGAAGCTAAAGGTGCTTCAAGTTTTCTCTACCCATTTCTTGCCTAAAAAAAAAAAAGATACCAACAAATATGTAACAAAGAGGAACTACTACACTATATATAATGACGTACATTTATTAACTTCATAGAACATGTAAAATATGAAGACATTACAGTTTCAGGCACAAAAAAACAAAGTCTTGTGCAATTAAGAACGGAAATGTTTTGATATACAGTCTTTCTGTAATCTTACCTAGATTACCACACAAAATAATTAATTGACAAGTATTTCAGTTTCCTTGAGAATAATACATACATAACAGAAAATGCTAAAATTAGAAATTGAAAAATGAATAAAATACAGTCACCCGAACAGAATACGTTTTGGAACTGAATGAGAAACTGAGAGCACTCATCTTTTTTCCTTTCATCCTGGAATAAATTATTTTAGACTTTCTCTCAAAACTTCATTAAAAGTCAAGTGACCTCTGCTGCGAGGGTTAGAGTGGCTCGCATCTCTCAAACTTGTTTCTGAAACAATTACTGTGCTTGCTTTCATCTACAATGGTCATGAGACCTGAGGAGTCCTGAGAGAAACCAGTAAGTCCCACAAAGTCCCTCAGTAGAAACAATTGTTTTTTCTCTCCATGGATTGAACTCAGATGAATAACACTTAACATTTTTAACAAGTCTATTTTGACAGTATGTGTGAATAAATAATGAGATTTATTTTATGTAATCCAGTTTTGAATCCCCAACCTCCTATTCACTTTTATTCTTCATCACTTTTGAGTTTATGCCAGTAGGACTTCAAAAATACGACCTAGGGCTGTTGCAGGCTCTCAACCACATCATTGTCCAGCTCCAAAATTCCTATTTGAGTTATGTAGGCTTCACCTCGTTGTTCACACAACTCTTTGAATACCACAAAGAGTGGAGGTACATAAATTGTGACTGTCAGAATAGATTTCAAATTTAAAATCTCATAGCTTTCATTTGATTGTCAAAGCTGTAGATTAGTGTTTTCTTTTTATATGTCAGATCCTGCTCATTCAATTTTCCTACAGAATGTTTTCCTCCCTCATAACACACACACTTAATCCACCCAAAGTTTTACCATATGCCTGTTTTATTCTCAAAATCCATGTTTCCTCTTGATATGGTTGGCATAGAAAGTGTCTGGGGCTTTGTATGCTCGATTTAGCAATCTGCATGTGACATTTCTGAAACACACTCCCACTCTTTGTTACAGTGTTCTACAGAGAAGCTCAATTTTTACGGAAAAATACAACAGCGTGCTCCTATGTTGGACATTTTATTGCTCTGTTGGGATTTGTTGATGCCAAATATATGTGAGTTACACAGGTACAATAGTCAACAAAATGTGTGTGTGTGTGTGGTTGTGTGTGTGAGAGTGCGTGTGTATTGCAGGCATAGCGGACAGAACCTGCAGCTAAAATAATTGGAGCCATTCATTAAGCCAGAACCAAAGCCAGATTGTGTCAGCTCCCTTGATCTGAATTTAATCAGGAGAAAAAAATAACACTCCTCCCTCCTCCCCTCCTTGCTCATTCCATCGTCCAGTCGAGATCCAAAGACTTGCAATGAACCCTGCGCCGAGAGCCTCGCTTTAATTAGTCCATTGTTTCTGCGCGGCCCAGCATGCAACTCTCCAAGCAGAGAGCTGCATGGGAGTTTGTTCAAGCTGTCACCTGGGGCAAACTTTTCTTCTCCCCAAACCTCTATCCCTCATTTCTCCACTGTACGCCCATATATTTTCTTCTCTCTCTTGGTTGACAGATATGCATTTAGACAGACAGACATATGACAATATCATTTCAAAATGCATTTTTAGCATCAAAGACAAGAATAATTGGTATGAAAAAAGCAGTATGAAATTTGATTGCTTTCGGCTGCAAAAGGTGAAAAAATGGTTGCTCTCTTCCATTTTGCTTTCTGACCTCTACTTTGTTTTAGCAGTCAGTTTGAATTGTTACACCATTTTTGTCTTGATTAGCTTAATTACTCAGTTCACTTGGAGGGCAACAGATGCTTGTGTTGTGTCTTTATTCCCAATTAAGAGTGATTTAAGTGCGGGCCATTTTTTTCCATATCAAATTTTTACATTTTCTTAATCTAATTAGTTTGATAGTTGTAAAATGTGCCCCTTCTAAAACAATATCTGTTGCCTTTTTCAAGGTTATCTAAAAAAATAACTTTTTTATTTTTTTTTTTAAGAAAAACACACATGATACATTAATGGATGGATACCTTTCAGATTTGCACTGATACAGTACAGATGCCCTTGCGTCGTCAGTACTCAACGTTACTTATTCTGGGTACATTTGTGTGTGTTTATGCAGTAGTAAATGTTGATTTACTTCATAATAAAATCTCAAAATAATTTAATTTAACATATTGATTCTTCAATATAACGTAACAAATTTATCAAAGCAACATTCAACTGTTTGTACTGCAGCATTGCAGTTGTTTCACAAAATTCTTAAACATGAAAACCCTTCACTGAAATTAACTGCAACTTATTGACTTAACTACAACTACTCAGTGTTTTTCTTAGCAATGCTTAAATCATAACCCAGATCTACGTATTCCATGCCCTGCATACAAAATCACCTAGTTTTCCACTCAGCCACAGTCACAAGGATGTATTTAGGTATTGAAACATGACACTGTTTGATTTTACGTGCATCAATACTTGGTACTACTGATTGAATGTTGGTCGGTACCTGAAACAGTTCTGAATTTGGGGCCCATCCGTAGATATAATCAAAAAACACACATGCAAGCAAAAAAAACAACAAAACAAAATAAAAACCCTCACTTAAACATCAAATGGTTTGACGGTGACTTGTTTTGTTCTTCAGGTCTTTCCAAACTAAACCTCCTGAGTGGTAAAATGTTCATGCTGTCATGATTGTTTGACCAGAGTAATTTTTATGCCGGCAAACTATCAAACTCACTTAACTAAATCTGTACGTCAACTCCAGTGTGTCTTTTAATATCAACTAAACTAAGTCATCTTGATGAAGCTGATTCTAGGACGTTATCCAGGAATAAAAACATGTGCAACCACTTGAACTTCTACCATAATTAATTTGATTAAGACCATCAGACGCAGATCACATGAGAGTGAAAACCAGGTCCAGTTTCACCGTTGCAGTGAATATAGCTTGAGATGTAGAATGCTCTTCATGTGAGGAGGAGGAGACCCCAAAAGACAAAAAGAGAGCCACTCTCTCTTTCCATTACTCTCCAGCTTCCAAGCAAGAGGCATCAACATTTTAAGATTTATTATGAGGGGAGAACTCACAGTCACAGTCAGTGTTGGACAAAAGGAGTCAGAGAGCAGAGCACTTGAGATTCAACAGTTAAGGCATAAAGGGTGCTTTTGTTGCAATAAACCAGTAATTACACTCCAGACTGGAAGATTTCCGCTGCTGTTTGATCCCAGTAAATTGATATAATTTTCAAAAAAAAAAAAAAATCAAACTTTTCAACGAGCTCACATGTACTGTGGAGTGACACTTATTGATGACATCTGAGATTAGGTATTCTTAACTTCACTCATGACTGCTGTAATGACATGTCCGGCACCATTGTGTTGACTGTGCCATTCAGTACAAAGATCATGTGTAAAGATTACCGCCTTGTATATATCATATATTTCAGATATGGGTCAGTACTGGTTTCCTGGCTTCAGTGTGCATTACTTTAGAGCTGTTTAAAAAAGCTCTGAAAGTTTGAACTCCACAAAGCTTTCACCTGATCCAAGCCAACAGGGGGAGCTGCAGCATTTCTAATTGTGTTACAAAGAGTGAGGGAGGAGGAGAAAACAAGTTTGGTAAACCCCTCTCTTTTTTTGTTGTCTTTATACTGCGTATCATACTTTTACTTGAATTTACTTTAACATACCATACTGTCTTTCCCACATACAGTTTTAAAATCACAATGTCATGAATCAAATATTGCAAATGGTAAAAAGAATATTTTTTGTTTCGACTACTTCTTTTGTCTTGTTCTTCTGTCTGTGTACTTGATCCAGTGACTATGTTTACAAGTAAAAGACAGTATGTAACTCTGACTGTACCCTTTTCTGGTATCAATGAAGACTCAGAAAGATATTACACACATTTCTGACTGAAGGGGAAGCGGTTCTCTGACTCTTGAGTTTTTAAAAGTTATGAACATATTTGAAAACCACTCAGATGAATTCAAGTTTGTGTAAAAAGAGGTCATAAAGTAGCAAATGCTAATGTCTATCAAAAAGAAATTCAGAAACTTTCCCCATCATTAAACTTCAAGCCTTTAATATCCATGCTGGCAGGATATATGGGCTGAAACCGGACTGCATAAAATTGAGCCTGATTAAATTAAATGAAATGTAGCTCATTCATTTATTACAGCTTGATCACATTAATGGCGATGGACAGTTAAATTCTTAATCTCCCATCCCTTACATTATTAACGGGATGCATGGATCATCAAATCAATTAGTGATGATAACGATAACATTGCCAAATGATAGCTTTTGATCAATTACAGGGTGGACTGTGCAGATTAATGTGCTGAATTAATGGTCAGAGAAGCTGGATGGAAACGTTTCCAACCATTTGAACCTTGTATTAAGGTAACTGGGAGGAATATAACGTGAGTCTGTGACGTTTTTAGTTTTTTGTTGAAGCTGTGTAACAAAAGGGCCACAGATTTAGGACTAGAAATAACGAACATGTGCTTGAAATCAGCTGTGTGACCTGTCAAAGTGTCCACAACAAGACACTGTATCCCTCTGTTTATTCAGTGTAAGTCAATTATATAAGATTATTATCTTAAAGGCAGTACAATAGTGTCCCTTCAGCTCAGCTTTAATATTATTGTCCGGGTCTGAGGTCACGTCTCCAAAGCCTGCTTGTTACACAGTTGGAAGCTGGGAAATGAGAGTACTCCTTGTTTTTTTTCTCCTTTTTTCCTATAATATATAATTTACCTTTTCCTAATATTTTCCCAACTTTTGCTGAAGTTTTGTATTTTAAATGTATTTTAATTTCCTAATATTCTTTATATCTGTACTTGGAGATGCATCACAGATTTTTTTCCTTTGCATGTTTTGGCTCTAGTAGTTTTTAAATTTACCATAGATTTGTCAAAAATTAAATGTAAAATGTTTTTTTAATCTTATGGACTATGTAAAATATAACTACAACTGCTATTATTTTGCCATTATGTGTTACAATACTTTCTTTACTATCTTGTGTACTAATATTTAATTTTATGTGGTCTTTATATTTAATTTAATTTATAGTTTGTATTTGTAATTGGTTCAAATGTACCCCCCCCCCCTTTATTTCTCAGGATTACTGCTAAAACCATAAGTGTTAAATCCATGACAACTTTTAAAATTGCAAATTGTACTATCTTTTCACTTTTTATTTATTTTTTATTTATTTCTGCTATGTCTATCCTATCCCCAGACTGAAGTTTTGGAGGAATCTAAAACTTATCAACCATAGCTTTTTTCCTCATTTCAATTCTCAAGGTGAATAGCTAAAAATTGTTAACAAATTTTCATGTATGCTTTAAAAAACAACAACAACTAAAAGTTATGTTTTGTAAATCTTTAAAATTGTTTAAACTTGAGCTAGATTGAATTATAGCCCTGAAATCCACATTTTCATGGCTCAGCCCTGCATAAATCCCCATCAGTCAATACAGTCAGGTAAATGTAGTATCTGAGCCCTGGGCGAGAGCACCTCTCTCACCTCCTGGCTGTGCAGGAAAGAAGGAGGTGAAAGAAGTCACAGAGGAGCAGATAACACAGACAACAGAGCAAACCACAGCTGCAGGACAGGGATTTGTTTGAAACAGGAACATTTTGTTATCAGAAGCCAAGAAGTTATTTTAAACCTAAAGAGGGTGTCTGGAGAAAACTCCTCATACTACAGAAAAGGGTTTTTGGTGGTAAGAAAGTCTTCTGTCTGTCTGCCTGATCAACTAGAAAACCTCCAATATTACTTTGAAATCACAGAATGTTTCTGATTTGTTGAGATGCTGATTGATATGAATTGGAAAGTATTGGTCATTTTTTTGTTACATGAATTATTTTATGAAAAATGTCCTTGAGCATCACTTCACAATTGTTGCTGAGAAGTAGGTGGTATAAAAGGGGTAGATCTTGGTATTATCTAAAATAAACTAGAAACACTTAAGTGTCTCTATTGTGTTATAACTACTATTTCTTTATTCAATTTTTTTGCTTGTTAATTTTCTTTTCTTTTTTTCAAATAAATAGCTGTGATATGTTAAATCAAATTACAGCACACAGTCTTTGAGGGTAATTTCCAGAAACCAGAGCTACCCCATTCAATTCATGTTTCGAGCTAGAGAGAAAAAAAACCCAGAGTAAAAACAGAAGAACCCTTGGGTCTTCTTGATAAACATAAAAAAAGCTTTTTCTGTTGCATAGGCCTCCAAAAGAGACTTAATAAAAAGTAAACAATTTCTGGGAATGACAGTCTAAAGTAGTTGAAAAGCTAAAATTATATGTAAGTTGGGAAAGCTGCAAGGTAAAAAAAAAATAGAAAAAACTGTGTGTGTGTGTGTGTGTGTGTGTGAACATATATGCAAAGGTTTCACATAAGGTTTCATATAAGACAAAGCTGTTATGTTACATATGCTATGTGTATAACTAACTATGGAGTCTTTTTGATCTTTGTCAGTGACTGTTTAAAAAAACAACCAACAAAAAAAAATTAAACCATCACCTTATTTACACAACAAAGGGTTGCAGGTTCTTTGATGGTAGGTGTGGTAAGCAATCAAACCTTTTAAAAAGGAAACAATGACAACATTTGTAAACAAGTTCAAAGGTTGTTTAGTTGTTAAAAACTTTGATACCTGTTTTACTCCATAGCCCCATAATTATTTAATTTTCTCCAATGCATACTATTAAGAATTTTATGTGTTAATACAGTTCAGTTGCAATAATACATAAATAAATAAATAAAAACTTGAACATGGGGACAAAAACTGTGCTCTTACACAACTCTAAACAACCTGCACTGGATTAAAAGCTACAGCTGTTATAAAGAAAACAATATTTTGTCTTCATACAGCTGAATGGGCAGGTCAATAGAAAACAAATATATACAGACAGCCTTCATTGCACAAATATTAGGTGGTTATTAGGATTATTTTGACTAATTGTTTGATCTTTGCCCTTGATCTTCACCTTTTTAGTCTTTGATGTTAATCACACCTGCCATCACACTACTTGTGAGCCAGCACATGGGCAAAATGTATAAATATGAGAGTAGTTATTAAAAACTTTCCTCCCTTGAATGGGCAGTCCAATTCCTATCATCACAATCCAGGTCACAGAACCCTTTATAATGACTTTCTGAGATGAATAGTGTTTTTCAAAGTTTAAACACACACGTGGCCCTACCTATGTCCCATGTTGGGTTTTTTCCTGATGCTCCCTCATCATCACAAACCATGCTAACCTTCCATCTCCCTCTCTCAGTCTCAGCCATATTCCCTCTGGTGCCACAATCTCTCACCTTGCCACTAGACCTGTATCATAAATCTTTCCCACCCTCTACATCACCACCGCCACCAACCATTTTACCTCCTCTACCGCTCACTGCCAGCAAAAGCCCTATTAACCCCTTGCTCGGCTCTATATTGTTGTTGAATAATTGAAAGTGCCTCCTACCACAGTGAAAAGGCCTCTAAATAATAAATAAGATAGGGCGTCTTTTAAAGGTGGAAGAGCCCTGTGAATTATTCAACGGGCAAATCTGTAGTAAAAGACACCTGTTGCAAAGGGACGGATTTTCCACTCCAGCGGTGCTGTTTATTGATGCATCAGGTCTCCATGTGTACACGCTACAGCAGAGACTATTTTTTCCCCCTCTGCTTGAAAATATAAATGTCCTGATGTTTTAAAGCTATTATAACAGAAGCATCCATTTTTGACAGATTTACATACCCAGAGATGCATTTCTCTCTTTGATTAATACATTTAATGATCTCTTTTTTAGTAATGAATAAGGTACATTTTATAAATGTATCTCAGAATATCTTACAGAAACATTATACGGTTCACAGCATAAACAATTAGAGATGAATCAGAATTACAGTTCTCACAAATTATATAATATCAGTGACTGTTGTATTTTGTTAGTTTGAAGAAATGCAAACTCAGCCTCAGTTAAAGTGAAATGAAGTGCAGAAGAAAGTTCAACTGCGCAGCATTTTACGCATGAACGTTGACTAAGGTGATAACAGTCACAGTGAAGAGGACAGATGAGGAAATAAATGTTTGAAGCAGCTTTGTCGTTGTATCCCCCGTGGTGTAGCAGAGAGCAGATCACTGTTGGGGGTCACAGCCACTGCTGAGAGCACACCTGGCACTACAGATACAGTCATTTCTCCACCGGAGAATGATGTGGTGAGTGCATTTATGCGCGTGTGTGTGTAAGTCTGTTTACTGATTGGGGAGATAGTGTCAGAGAAACAGAGGAAGTTATTTGTGTGTCATTGTTGGAAGAAGGTGAAAGGCTTGAGGAGAATGTTTGTGTATGAGTGGATACGTGGTTGTTGAATATTCAAATATAACACCAGAAATAGCTGGTGTAAAAAAGGTAAAGGTGACAGAAAAGGAGAAACAGTGACGTATTAATTTGCTTTAACTGTATCCTTGCTGGTATGTGCATTTTACAAAAAATCTTGTTTATAAGCCAGAATACTTAAAAAGACAGATTTTCTTTTTGTTACTGTTTCATGTTGAAAACAGTTTTAAAGTCTGTTGAAACATCTCAAAATATCTAGATTGGTTTCTTTCTCAAAGCAAGATGAGAAGATTAGTAGATATCTGTTTTCACTCAGCTAGATTACACGGCCACACACTGTGTGAATGCAAATGGAACCATTTATTACTACGTGTGATCGATGGCACTCGAGTTTATTGGAGGATCATGCTTAATCTAGCTTCTAGCTCTGTGTGAGTGCTTGTATTTATGTGAATGGGTTGTACAACATTGGGAACAGGCTGAAAAAGCATCTCAGCAGGATGTATTATTACCATTTTACAGACTTCCAACAGCAAATTGACAAAAACTAGCATTTATAGGTATACTACATCTACATATCCCATGAACAGGAGTACCCTGCACCTACGTTTGCATGTTCAGTGCAGCTGAAGCAGCAGTTGACAGTCTTCTTTGAGATGATTTACAATGATTATTTCATGGCCACAATTATTTAACCCATCTTCATGAGTTATCACTTTTCCCTGGTGTCACATGGGCTCTGTTCTATATAGACCTTTCCTATGGTATTCATCCTTTCAAAGGTTTTCTTTTTTTCTTCCCTTCCTGCCATCTTCTTCTGTAGACTCTAAATCAGGGAGCACTTAACCCTTGTTGTGAGTCTCACAGTTGACATCAACAGGGGGCAAGTGCAGGGGACCCAGTTCAGCACCTTGTGGCACTCCACTGCCACCAGCTACTGTTCCAGGTCAGTCGTCACAGATGTCACAGGACATTTTAATGGAGAACGGGTAAATTATTTATCAAGAGATATTTCAGGAGCACTGAGAGGTCCCCTGGTTCTGCTCTGCAAACATGAATGCCTATTGTAAGAGGACAAAAGTGTGGCAGAGGTAGAGTGTAGAGAGAAACCAACACCTTGATATTTTACTCATTTAGCAACCCCTGAGGTAAGTGACACATTTTCTTTTGAATTGAAAAGCAGAGAAAAATCTACCATTCTTTCTTTCTTCATAACTACAGAATGTTTCTTGCTCAAATTTGACAGGCTTTTGTATTGTTTTTAGAATTTGAATATGACATAAAAAAGATCTATCAATATTCTTCCGCATTTTGTCTGCTAGGCCAACAGGTGTCTTGCTCAGACAGAGGAGCCTGTTTTTTTTTCAGTGATGCCAAGTGTGAACCTGTCAGTTAAACTGCGGCTGGTGGGGCATGCTGATTATCTGTGTGACCTGCATTGTTACAGCCATCGCCCTGTGCTGTGTTTGCAGCCCATTCTGAGTCTTCACACTTGTTCTCATTCATAATGAATACGGATAGAACTGCAATATTAATAAGCCTCAGAGCCGTGGGCGCTGGGTTTATTTAAGGATTCAGATTATGAGGACAATGGAGGTGACAAGATCTGTATGTGTGTGTGTGTCTGTGTGTGTGTGTGTGTGTGTAAAAGGATTCAGTAATGTTGTCATCCACACATGATTTTTGTTAAAGTGACCACAGTGTGGATGGCCGTTGGCAAGATACAAAGTACTTACCTAGCTTTTTTTTTCTCTCAGTTGAGCGTACCAAATTCACAAACTTTAAAAAAAAACATTCAGGACCTGAGGACAGAATGACTATGTGATGAATACTTGTTGATCATAAAGCTTTTATTACCACTTGAAACTTTATATTTCACCAAAAATGTCTCCTCTGCATTGCCACGCGTGAATCAAAAGTGCACGACAAAACATTTGTAACCCTAACAAAAAAGTATTTATTACCATTTTGTTACACAACACACAGATTCCCCCTTCTTTGCCACTCTATAGTTGTGAGAGAGTTTAAGTTATATAGAAATATCTATGAGTCTGACACAAAAGTGTTCAAAAAAGTTAATTTGAGGCTTTCCAGCTTGGAATTTTCCAACTAACATGCTATCCATTGTTAATGATTTTATTAGTTAAGGGGCTCCGGGAGCTCAAAGACAGTTTAGGGTGGGAAAAAGTTCCTTGGATTTAATTTGATGTGGCTGATTGCAGAAATGTTGCAGCCCTATTGTTTTATCCTATTTGAATTCAAGTTCAGTTTTCTTCAAGGAAGCCCAAGTTTGCCACGTGCAAAATCTGTTCTTTGCATCCTAAAGTATGCCAGAGAAATTACTGGTTGATTCTTGCTTGTCCACACATTTCAAAGACATTTCATGAATTTTATCCTTTTATAAAGGACACGAAGAGAGAATTCCATTCTGTTTATCCGATCAAGATTTTTATTATTAATTGACTCATTATAAAACCCTTACAAAGGAATCAAGCTAGTGTTTGTTCAGTTTTATACACTCTTGTTTTTGCTTGGTCTTAAACTGCCAACACTTTTTAAAGTTTACTCTGTCCTCCTTTATACTTCTTTGTACAATCACAACAGTCTACTCTGCCTTTGAGAGTAACCACTGTGTTGGCCTTAAATAATTCACTCTGTTTGAATCCAAGACTGAGGAAATAACACACCTCAAAAATGTCAGTGCAAGGATTCCTGGCTCTTTGTTGATGCAGCGCTTCAGCTTTTGAGTAGCCCCTCACAGGTACTTCAGGATAAACTTACATTCAGTTTAATATTTGCACTGTGAATTTGATTGAATGATTTTTCAGCTAAGATCACCATTACTTATCTGGAGGTCATATCCTCATATGTGTCCTGTATTCCCCTGGACAGCATTGTTATCGGGATTGAACATGTATTGTACAACATGCAGACAACTCCACATCACCATTTTCCTCCATTAGTCTAACATATCACAGCTGGTGAATCCCAAGACGGGTATGTCGAATCCTATAAATGCTCCTAACTATTAAATACATTACTTCAGGAAATCAGAGACAGCATGTATTGAGCAGAATCACAATTCATTTCCATTTGGGACTGCTTTTTCTCCTTCCCTCTTACCTCAAATCTTGATTTAATTCAAACTAGCCAAGGGTAACAGCCGTGCCAGGGAAAGGTATTGGTTCCAGAGATTAGCCCGCAAACAGAGCTGACGTCATGGCCTTTTGAGTCAGAGAGCTCCTTTTGTTAGACGGAGGCTTACGAGGGGCTTTACCGAAATGTTACAAACACTTAACCATGGGTATTACAGAAATGCACCCCATGTGTTACTCATTTTCAGGGGAAAAGCAATGTAGGCAGGGAATTTGTCCCCAGACTTTTTTATTTATGACTCATTGGATGTGGCTGATATGTAAAGATATCCAGACAAACAAACTTCGTACCATATGTTATGAAATAAAATTTTATGGATGGCAGAGTCTAATACAGTCAAATGAAAACCAAAACCATTAGGTCCCTTGACAAAATTAGCATTGGTTCATATTTATATCTCAAAACACAGGTGACAGTTCATATGAAGATTTTTTCTTATAACCCGGGCCTTTTAGGTTTACCAAGCTGCTATTGCACCACCCAGCTTTCCACTTGAGAAAGCTTATCAACAGAATTCAATGAGTCTCAGGAAAGACACCTACTGGGTTGAAATAGTTCTTTAAAAGGTTTGATTTAAAAGCTACTCTGAACCTATCTGCTCTATTACTGCTGTAATTTCTTCAGGCCCTTTCTCATAATACTGAGCAACTTCAGTTTAACTTTAACATGGATGACAAATCAGATATTGAACATGACCGGGCAAGCAACACAGAGAAAATGAACAGTTTTAGAATTAAGACAATCCTAGTAACATGAAAAAAAGCTGGTAGGAAGATAGTTTATGCCCCATTGGACTTTCCTTTCAGAAACTTACAGGGAACTTTTCTGTCTACAGTGGTTGTAAAAACCTCTGAAGTATGTGAAATGTTGCCAAAAAACTTGGACAGAAAGTTAGACTTAGTAAATTCCTTTTATTTGCCTTTAAAGGCGAGATAAGGCATAACTGAATCGAGCAATTAATGTGAACAATTCAGCATTTTATCCTCTGCAGCTCCACTTCTGTTACCTCTGTTCTGCTGGAAAGCCAATTACAAAGTACAATGCTAATACGAAAAGGTGACACACAATCTTTTGGTCACTCAAAGGTCACTCTCAAACATAAAACATTGCAGATGAATGGACTCCAAACAGTAAATGATGTCGACTTAAGAGATTGCTTAAACCTCTTAGACATCAAAACGATTAGTTAGTTTTGATGGATTATCTCAAAAAGAACAATTAACAGCTGTTAAAAGGAAGCTAATTTGATGTTTACGAAGTCACGTTGAGATCAAACCCAAACTATTCCCATATTCCCCCGGGCTCCTTCCAAGTGGATCCTTGGTCCACCGTCTCTTTGCAAGCAGATCGATGGCAGTTGAAGAGTTCATTACCCAAGACGAATCCATATGCTCCTCTGCCATTTCTTCAGCCGTGGTTCTCATCCATTCTTTGCTCTGTGTTTTAATTGGCCCTCAGTCATCAGTCATCTCTGCCGCACTTGTTCTTTTACCCACTCTGTCGTTCCAGTCTAATGACACAAAGGCTAATTTTACACCCACCAGTCGTTCCGTTTAATTACTGACTGTCCAGACTCCTCCGGCTCAATCAATAACAACCCCACCGAGATGGAGAAAAGCATTGGCAAAAAATGTCCATGGCCACTTGATTTGGAGAAAGGAGGGAAGAGTCTTTGTCACTGTTCAAGGAGAATTAGGAGAAGCAAAGTGCAGGTAGCTAATTGGTCATCTGGTATGAAGCTTCTTTGACGTACTTCATCCTCAATATTAGATCCTATCAAAGCTCACTTTGCTTTATCATTTCAGGATGTGACAATGATAAACTCAGGCAGTGCTGAATTACTTTAAAGAATTTATAAACCTGCCAGTGGAGTGAGATAAATTCACTTATCTCACATGTTGTCTGCCATTAACTTATAAATGTACACCTGTTCAATGCAAGGGTTTGAAAAGCTCATAGATGTTGCATTTATTGAAAAAAAGGTTTATTTTTTCTTACCTAAAGTTCAGTTTAGTTTGTTTATATCAACAAAATAGTTAATAATGATCTATTTGCAGTTCATGAGAGTTTCAAGCTCAAACTACAGACCTAAAAAGATGTCCACTTCCTTTTGGCCATTCATAGGGAAGTAGATTTATTGAGTCTCGAAGAGACGGAAGCAGCATTTTTGGAGCTGTGCCACTAAGGGGGTACCAGAGTGATAGTGTAATGTCCAAAAGAGCTTAATATCCCCTCTGTAACAGAATTTTTGCATGTTTGTGCATTTTCTCAAACCTAAGATCTTGAATAAAGGACTGTAAGCAAAAACTTATTTTATGCACATCACAATTATCTGTTTCATTTTGCATGATCAGACTAGCGACTTAAAACTGAGAATGCAATCAGAGTTCAGAGTGATTATTATAGCTGCACTGTCACCTGGTTTTGCCTATGGATTACAGGATTGCATTAATATTTGCAATCAGCCCTTCTCCTCTCTATCCTGTTTTTCTTGATACAGCCAATACTTGCACAACTGGAAAACAGAACCATTAGACAAACAAACAGAAAAGATTCTGACATCAAAATTTGCCTATTATGTGAACAGAGATAACAGGGGTGGACTGACCATCGAGAGTTTTTCTGGTGGGCCGATCACTAATGGGCCAATTGACGGCCACTTTTTCAATCATTTCTTTATTTATTTTTTGAAAAATTATTGGTACACCTTGCCATGGTAACTACGTTAACTCTCCTAGGCCGGCCAAGGAGCCGGCGAGGAGCTGCAGCTGCAGACGCCACTCACTCACAGAGAGAGAGGTGACAACTGATAGACCCAGTCAGTGGCCTGTCCGTCTAAACTACCTGGCCCAACGACCCTCTATGACCCTTGTCCAATCATCTGCAATGATGATGAGCTGTCGATTATCAGAGAGAGAGAGAGAGAGAGAGAAAGAGAGAGAGAGAGAGAAACAACAGCACTGAGGCAACTGAAAAAATATGGAGAATGCGTTCAAAAAACTAAAAGGTGGTTCAGACAAAGTTAGAGACAAGAAAAGCACTCGTGACACAGGCTGCTAAGAGCAGAAAGGTGAGGGAGATGTTTGCTTCAGCTGCTCTGTCACAGCAGCAGGTGGTGTCAGGTTAATGTCTGCTGACAGAGCAGGAACAGGAGGAGACTGAAGAGGAGGAGGAGGAGGCAGATGTATTGTTTAGCGTTTAGAAAGACTTTACACCGTTTGAAGGAGGAGGTGATACTGGGGTTAACAGGTATGTGTATGTCTTCAGCATGTTGTGGATAAACACTCTGTCAAAACAGTTCAAACCAGTTGCTCAACTGTCTGTGAACTACTCGACATAAATGGCAAACAAGATGTGGTGTGTTACAATTGTGTCTAGTTATCTGAAAACAACATCTGTGCCATGTTGAGGATTGGTGCCACAGGATGCCACATTACAGGTCTACAAGCTTAACTTACATGTTACAGTATGATGTGTTCGAGCAGATGTGCCTCCATTCATATCACCAGTTAAAGTGTTTATAGTGTCAGCATGCACCTTTATATTGCCCACCACAGTCCAATTTGGTTTATTTTTTTCCAAGGACAGTAACCTCTCAACTGAAATAATATGTTTGCTTTATACTTTGTTCTCAGCCAGTGTTTTTGTGGTTTATTGTCCTGTCAACAGTATCATATTGTAGAATCAAAATTAATAAAATGCTGATTAAGATTTGTGACAATAAAATATATGCATATATGATTCAGATATATTGTCTCTACATTATGTGGAGCTTTGCTGTCTATTCTGAATGAAAATGTGTTAGTTCATTTTTCTCCCCCAGATCATTATACAATTGTTTCCATTCTTTAGCCAACAAGTCAAAGTACTGATTGCATGCAGACTCATTTTTTTTGCATCTAGTCTTGCTCAAGCTTGTTCCACGCTATTCCTCTACTTTTCATGTCCAGATTTGTGAAAGGAGTGGAGATGATCTAACCCGAGACCCCAGCAGCCAATTGAGCCCACCCATAGATAATTTCACACACACCAACCCAGACACCCTTTGTCTATTTGTAAATCATCACCCTCACCAAAACACAAATAACCCAAAATGGCAGAAAGTTTACTGCAGAGAGGATGCTCTTAAAAGAAAATGGAAGTGAAGAAGTGCTGTTTGAAGGGCTTGTGTGTTTGTATGTACATCAATGGGGAGAGTTGGCACAGTATCTGCACGCTGACTGTAGTGGGCTGGTCTGGACCAAAAGGTGCAGGGCTGAAATTTTCCCCCATTTTCACCCCTGGAGATAACTGTTCAGTCTATATTTGACCGTCTTTCTGTGTATGATCTTCACTGCACTCAGCAGAGTCAACAATCTAAAGGCATATGGAAGCAGATTTTGTAGGATGTTTATGTCTTAACTTGTCTGGTTGCCCATATGATTCCCAGGTATGACACATAGATAGTTCTGTTTTAATCCACGATGTTGTGTTTCACAAACTGTGCTTTGTCTCTCTTTGCATCTGTAACATAGTGTTATAGCACACAGTTTTTTATGTACTTGATAGGGCACCACCGTTTTCTGTAAAAGCATTATCACTTAAAGAGGGAGACCAGCTGTTAAACTCTACTCCATGTCGCAAGGATTTCCATCAGTTCATTGCCTCTTGGTGCTCTATCTTCTGGACAAAATACAGTATACAGTTAAGTATCTCTCTCTACATTTGATGACTCAGCTAGATACTTAATATTTTGCAGTCATGCAGCATTTTACTGTAACCCATGTGAGTTCTCATATACTTTGGTGGACATCATGAACTTACAGACATAACTGATTTACAAAAATGACAGTCTGTCTCTACAGAAATTTCCCCATGGTCATTAATAACCTCAGGTGGATGATTAAAACATTGGGTAGATAGATGGAAGTCTGGCGCTAAGTGCACGGTACAGTAAGCTATATTCACCAGTCTGGGAAATCTCACTTTATTACACGCCAAGTGAAAATGTGATTGATTTGACCGGAGGTTTTAATGCAATAGCTTTTCTCCAATGGTTAATCTGAGCTGTAAACAGAAGAGATGAATGACATTTGACATTGGATTCATGAATCAGTGTTAAAGTAGCCTTCCGGATTTATTAGATTCAAATCAGGCTTACTCAGCTAGCAAGGACACGGTGTTATACATGGGAAATGATGAGAAAATCAAATAAGTTTTACCCGTCTTTGTGGTAGCAGATGTAGCTTCAGCCCAGAACATTTAGTTTTTCACCGTTTTGTTTTCTCTTTGTATTTAATGAAAGGTGACCTATAGCCATGTGAAAGTGTGTCCCTCTGTCTCAAGGCTGAGAGTCTTCAAACACAAAGCAACAGGAGACAACCAATCAGCAGAGTCGAGAGAGGATGCATGGTTATTGGCGACCAATGGGAGATGGCGTGCGGGGCCGGGTTGGGAACTGATGGTGGAACTGAGTGTCTGTGGCAGTGCTAATGGTAAGTGAGAGGTAATTAGAGAGAAAAGACTCATGTGCGGCTCTCCATCCGGCGTACAGAGCAGGGAGCCAGGCTCCCCACCGCCTCATTTATCATCATCTGCTTAGCAGGCGACTCTGAGTCAGGACAAACAGAACAAACCCCCTCCATCTCTCCCCTTCTCTCAGCCTCTCTCTGGTACCTTCTTGTCTTCTGTCATTTTCATCCCTTGCTACTTATCCCCTGTAATATACTTTCATCCCTCTCTCAGTCTTTGCATTTCATTTACATTTACAACCAGTCCTTGTATTCTTTTATCTGATTTTCTTTCCGTCTGTTGTTTGTCTTTGCCACCTGTCATTGATTTCACTTCCTTCACTTTTTCCTGCTGTCTAAAAGTGTTTTTATAATTTTGTTTTCCATCAAATTGTTCTTCCTCTATTTAATACTTTTGCTTCTACTTTCACATTAACTTATCTCGTTCCACCCTCTTCTCTTTTTCATCTATTTATTCAGTGTGCTTCACTTTCATTGGTTTGGCGCTATCCATTCTCCATTTCTGCATCACAATATTCTCTTTTTCTGTTTTCCATCATTCTCGTGACCACCTTTCTGTGACCCTGGAGATTTTCATTTTTCCTCTTTCTGCTCCAATTTGTATTTTCATTCTTTTTACTGATACTTTTTCTTTGTGCTGGATCCTGATCTTTGCATCTTTCTTTCTTCTGAATTCTGGCATGCTAAAACACATTATTCTACTGTAGTATAATGCTGCTGTTCATTTTTCAAGTAGGAGTTGTTACAAGTAGGTGAGAGCTGATCCCTGGGACATTGATAATTTCCATCAGCAGGACCAATTTGACGATCATTCTTCCTCTAAAAGTGGAAGAAAATGCTGAATGAGATCAGGAACCCAAACAGACCACAACAAATGGGAAACAAAGAATTGAAAAAAAACATTCGATGTGTGTCTTGAACAGCTAATGCATAATTTTAGCCTGTAGCAGTTTTACTCGTAAGTAAGTGCATGAATATGCAACTGCCATGACTTCATCACAAAATCCAATGCATCCCTGCTGAAAGATGTATGATGGATGGAAAATATAATATTAATCTGCCTCATGGTGAGTCAGCAGAAGTAACCCAACTTCACAGACCACCTTCAATTCATCAGCATTTGCACTTCTGTCCTGTGTGGACCTCCCATTAATTAATTAGTTCTCTTGTACAACAGCAACAACATGACAAGAAGCTGGCACAGAAAAAGACAAAAACACAGCCAATATCGATAATTGGCCTGCAACAGGTGACAGAGAAAAATGGAGCAAGACAAGAAGAAAAAAAAGGACAAGATGTGGACATAACTCCAGGGTGTGACGTGCAAACAGAACTAATTTGTAGCTGAAAGTAATTTGTATCAATCATGACTGGTGGCAGTTGTTGGAAAAACATGGAGCAGATACACTCAGGTACCCCAATTTATCACTTTAGCACCCGCTTCCTGCTGGTGTCACTTGCATGTCTCACAGTGCCCTTACTTCTTGCCTGCATAAGTTAGGCCTCGGTTTAGTCCTTTAAACATATTTGTTGTTTTTAAAAATATTTGTTATTTCTTGGATCTTGTTATTGTGGTGTTATCTTTTCATTTGTCGTGTCTTTTCAAAACTTGTCAAAACCTTCAAAGTGGCTGACAATTCTGACCCATTTGTCTGATTTGAAACCTTCAGATTCAAATCATGGACGATCTCTCCTGGTCTGATAACACTGAGGCAGTGGCAAAGAAGGCTCAGCAGCCTCCACTTCCCAAGGGTGCTCAGGAGGAACAACCTGGAGGAGAAGCTACTTGTAGACTTCTACAGAGCCACTGTGGAAAGCACTCTGGCCTACTGCATCTCAGTGTGGTACGCAAACAGAAAAACTCGTCAGAGAGTGATCAACATTACTCAGAGGATCATTGTTTGCTCTCTAACTCCCCTGGGCAATATTGCCAGCTCCCGCCACCTTTGCAGGGCTACAAACATTGTAAAGGACTCATCCCACCCAAGTCACCATGTATTTAACCTGTTGCCCTCAGGCCAGCATTACAGGTCACACAGAACCAAGGCTAATACACTCAGAGGCAGCTTTTCCCCCAGAGCCATCAGCGCTCTAAACACTCACCACCACAAAATACACTGACAGCACATATTCTCTTGTGCAATAAATTCACGTGATGTCCCCACACCTCCTGAACGCAATGTGCAATGAATACTGTAAATGTAAACATTTCTACTGTGAATAATATTTACTGTTTTGCGCTAACTATTTTTAAGCCATTTCTTTTTTGTATTGTTGTTTTCTGCTTTTTTATTCCCTATAGAACTTAACAGAGCAGCACCCCTAATTTCTTTGTGTGCAAGTTATGCAATGACATTAAAGGCTTCCTATTGTATTGTATTGTATTGTATTGTATTGTATTGTATTGTATTTTATTCTATTCAATTCTATTCGATTTCTATTCAATTTTTCTACAGCATGAAACCATTAGACAGTGCCTGTGTCTCTGAACAATTATGTATGTTTAATAATCGTCTACCCTTTACTTCACTTCTCTAATTCACAAAAAATGTACTTCTGATTATTGTTGTATACTGTTTCGAGCAATATGTTTTTACCATGAAGTGTGTTGCTGACCTCTTGGCCAAGTCACCCTTGTGAAAGAGATCATGATCTCAATGGGTCTTTTTACCTGGTTAAATAAAGGTTAAATAAAAATAAATATTCTTTTCTATTCTGATCCCCATGTGTGTGTTTTATAGCCTCCAAATGCTCTTCTGGAAGCTCCAGTCACTCCAGTCTGCATGATGTTTTCTGATCAGCACAGTTACTCCAGTCTGAACCTCAGCTTAAACTGACCTTCCTTGATGCTGTCACTCATCCCCATGACACAGAGCTGCACTCAGCATTGATTAAAGCTGCTGCCAGGTGAACGCCTGTGACAGGACATGACCACGGCTGTCAACTTCCACATGAGGGTGCTGGATGAAGAGATAAAAATACTCAGACACTAAAAGCTTGTTTGCGAAATTTAATGTTGTGACAGTGTAGGACTATCAGATCAAGATAATACAGTTGATGATGTGCCTGAAATGACTCTACAATCACTCTTAAACAGGTCCAGTGGGGCCTCAAAACAATACCCCACTGAAAGCAACTTACAGCTGAAATGCAGCAGATGTGTCTGGGTCTAGCCACGCTCTGTTGAGTGTTGACTGTATTCGTCAGTTCACACAGGCTACGTGTTCAGTCCGGCAAGCTGCATGGCTGACAGTCACCTTCCTACTCTATGGATAAAGTCTCTCTTCATTCATGTTGGGCTGTAATACCTCAAACCTCATGGCCTGGCTCATTATGCCCATGAGTTGAAATAGTGAAGCTAAGTATGATCTGACTTTGAAACGGTTTTTTATTTAGAAAGTCATAGACTCTTTTTTGACTCTGTCCTTCTTGATCGTCCATATGGTGAACAGCTCCGGAATCTGGCCAAATAGGACGGTTGCATATAATGCAGCGAGACCCCAACCAAACAGATCCAGTTTGAGATGACCCGTTGATTTGAATCAAAACTTTTTTTGATCCAGAGCTGTGACAGAGCAGAGCCAGACTACAGATGCATCCGGTGTATTTCGGCCATTAGATGTCTGACCATTTAACCAACCAACATACTTTAAACTAATTTTAATTAAATGATTAGACAATGGATTGGAAAACTTGAAGGAAAACTGAACAAAGAGAGTGAGGAATAAATTCCAGCAAAGGGCCAAGAGTTTGATTTGATCTTGGGTAGGCCTCTTCTTGATCTGTAACCTCTGTATATTGGTAACAGAATTTAAACCCTGTCAATAGAGTAGATCAGATTAGGATGGAACAGAATATAATAACTTGACTGAACCCAAACTGGAAAAATTGTGGTTACAGCAGCAATTGTCAGAAGAAGTTAAACACCATGATAATAGATGCAAGGTAAATAAGCACCTAAAATATCTATTAAAAAAATAAGAATGGAAAGACATATTTACATCAAGGATTTAACTTAACATTCATACTGTTCATATAAAAAAGGAAAACTTAAATACAACATTAATTCAGCATTGTCAACTGAGTGTAAAAGAAGTTGCTAGAGGTAAAAGATTTAAGTCTGCAAAAAACAATGGTGGCAGTCGTAAATACAACATAACGGTCTACAGGCAATTAACTTAAAGGTTCATATAATGTACCATTGTTTGTTAATTTTCCCTATCTCATTAATTTCCAACTTTTCCCATACAAACCTGTCACCTATATGTTAGAATATTGCTCTTCTTCCTTGCTCAATTTCTGTAATGGCCCTAACACATTGTATTTTTTTTTCTTTGCTGAGGGCATATGAGTGGGGGCACCTCTGGGGAAATTATGTCCAAAGTCTGATACATCACGGGGTTTTCCTGGAGACCTGATACCTTTTCATCTGTTGATCTGACACCTAACTTCGAAACCTGAGGATGTCTTTAAATGTATGCTATACAATAGAAATTTTTATGCAAACACCAGCAATAGATGATACAACTCCAGAAAAACACCAAAAACAACAACAAAGAAAAACAAACATACTTTAAACTTTGAGGACAGCCGTATGAATTGGACCAGTCTTTGTTGAGCTCTTGAAAGCAAACCTGACTAATATCAAGTCGTTGCCCTTTTTCAATTCTAAATGCAACATTGACAGGCTTTGCCAAAGACCTCTCTAGTGCTCACTTATCAGCTGCCTTATCCTAGCCTAATAGCTACTGTAAATTTGCTCATATAAGTTGGCAGCTATTCATTTGGAAAATGACTGTCTTAATCTATATTTCATCAACTGGACTGAAGATATTAATAGTAGATATTCTTATTAGGCCTTAAATCTCATTAAGACTCCTGATGTGAAACTTATGGTAAGAGACTCAAATGATCCACAGAAACTATTCTCCTTGATTTATTCCATCACATTCCCTTTTTTGTCTGCACTTTGGCCCGGGGAGCGCAGTAACTATGTTCAGCTGCTGTGTACTGTTTTCATGCCTCTTTTTTAGCATGCGCTGGGACACATAAATAAAGCTATTAGGTTGAGGGGAGCTTATGAAACACACAACTGGCTCATGAGTGGAGTAAGCACAGATGGCTCTCAGATCAAGGCCTTGAGGTATCGTAGTTCTGAATCCAAGAACGACAGCCTGTTCCAATCTGGCTGAAACTGATAAAGTCTTCAATGAGCCGAGTGACTTCATGGCTGCATTACAATGCTGCAGGAGTTTGGCTTAATCTCTGTGATGTGCTCCAGTTGAAGAATGGTCCCACACTTAATTGTCAGTTAGATAAGTTTAATGTCCCGGAAGATTCTCTCATAGAGTAAGTGCAGAAAGGCTATGAAGACCTGTACAGCACAGACTAAATTACAGTCAGTCAGGAGGCAGCAAGATAAATGGCTGGCAAGAACAGATAACAAATTTTACATCTTTAAATCAGACAAAACTGACTGAGCTGGATCACAAAACTTAGGGACAGTCTATCGCTTTACCCTCAAACCCAATTCTCGCCTCTTCCTTTCCTGTCCCCTCAGAGCCTCTGTGCAAGCTTATCTTCAGTCACACCTCTCTCCCATCTCCAGCACTTATCTCCTTCCCAAGTGTGCGTCATGCATCCCCAGTCCTGCTGAAGATAAGACATTACATAGCAAGGCCCTCCCATTTACCCAAGATCGCACACAGAGATGATTCCTGCAGGCAG
Organism: Thalassoma bifasciatum; assembly: GCA_008086565.1. NCBI lineage: Eukaryota > Metazoa > Chordata > Actinopteri > Labriformes > Labridae > Thalassoma > Thalassoma bifasciatum. Next base: position 571,783 of record RPOG01000019.1, read on the forward strand.
CCATCTTGGTGCTTGTCCTACACAGGATGTTCGATTCCTATCCCAGTGGTGCATTTACCGTGGTTTGTTTGTGCAGCAGTGTGCACTTATTGACTATCTCTCGGGACTTCTTTGATATGGCAGAATGCTGTCTCCAGAGCATGTCAAGCTAGAAAGGAGGTGTGTCTAAAATAACAACAAACTTAAAGATTTTAGTGTCAATAAAATAGCTCATGGATGCTTCAATGGTCATTTGAACCTGTATGAAAACTTGTTCAACAAACTAACCAAAGAATTGTTTTCAAGATGAACATTCTTAGTTACAGATGTGAACAGAGGGATATACAAGGTGTCCATGAAGTCTCTTTACAATTTAAAAAATCTATTAAAAATGCAGTTGTTAAGATGTCTTAACTAGATGCATTCTATTGTAATCAGTGTTAATCTAAGTTCATTTTCACACTGAAATTGTGTGTTTCAGGTATTCTGTTGGCGAAAGAGGTACTGTTAAATAAACCCCCCAAAAAATGGATACTCCTCAAGAGAAGGCATGATGTGTATCATGGTTTATTGAGACAAAATTGGATGTACAGACTCGGCAAAGTATTATGTATATCCACCATGATGTCCTTCAATTCGTACATAGCACAAGAAATTTATGATAAGCAAAATGATGCCATTGTCACCATTGATGAGGCTGTGCTGCAGCAAACATGGCAAGAAATCACGTATTGTCTTGATGTGCTTTGTGCAAACAACTGTGCCCATATAGATGTGTGTTAAATGGCTTAAAAACAAAAAGACAACCACTTATTACAGTAAAACAAATCTGGTTAAGATATCTTATCAACTGCCTTCTTGATTTGTTTTAAAAATTGAGACTTTATGGACACCCTCTACTTTTACCCCACGTGCAAAAATATCACCCTGTTTTTTATTTTTATTTTTTTGTGTTTTACCTTGAAAATCATCTTTTTGCCTACCACAAAGGAATAAAACAAACATCAAAAGCAGACCTCACACCAAGCTCTTTCTTTAAAGCTCAATAAAACACATGCAGTTAAATGTGATCTTTGAGACAATGGAATGAATCCCAGTGCAATGGTAACCATGCGCTATCTGATAGTGGCCCTGCAAGGATGGGATGGAATACATCCTGACGGTACATGTCGCAAAGGTTTCCTGCTTCCACATCCATTCAGAGATAAGGAGATGATGACACTCTCTGGGTAACAAAGAAGAGAGAAAAGGAAATTGGAAAAGGGAGGGGTAAACGCTATACAAGATCAAAATATCTTGTGTGGCCTTCTTTGAGATATTGCTCAGGGGTTACCTTGGAATGTAAGAGTGGCAGTAGATTTGATTTCTAGCTCTCAGCTGTGTGATAGTTACACCTTATTGTTGCTACTTCAACGGTAACCTACCCTCAATATGTTTTTTCCTGTTACGCATTCATGCATAAACAAGGAACTTTTGGCTCCTCATGAAATCCCCACTGAAGCAGCAAAAGGGTTAATAAATTGCTCAAGGGCATTTTAATTATTTGCACAAGGAAAAGAATGCATTACTCACTCACTCCCTTCTTTCCCAAATGCATAATTTCCGAGAGGTTCTGTGGTTTCTTACTGAAAGCCATTCCTCTCAACCCTCACTGACTTTTGTTCAAATGAAAGGATAGTTGTGTACGTGTCTGGTTCTGTTCACACAAGGTCATCAGAGCAAATTATAATGGAGTGCACCATCAGCAGAGAAAGTACAGGGTGTTGAATAAGGACGTACTTAAATTACACAACAGCAAAGGCAGGAAAAGTTTGGCGCAGTCCTTAAATGAGTTTTCTACAATAGATCCTTTGCAAAGTTTCTTCTCTTGTTTGCTTAGTCTCTGGAGGTAATAGACCTGTCGCTGCAGTAATAATGATGAATCTCCACTGTCTACCCAGCAAAGGATGGGAAATAGCCCCAAAATATGGATGCAAGCAGCCAGTGGATTGCGGAACTGGGAGTGGAGGGGACTTTATGGTCACTACTGCACTTTGGAGTTATAAATCAAAGGTGAACTGCGACTGCCATGCTGCTGCCATCAGAGTGTCACAGTTTAGCATATGATACTTTTAGCATTGGAAACTCACAGGCAACACGTTTTAAACAAATATGTCAAAACAGGATGGGGATTCATCACAATCTTTAGGCTCTTTTTCAACCTTTTTCTTGTTAAAGTCATCACAGCAGCAGTGTTTGGGTGACACAACAGTCACACCCCCTCCCTTACCCGTCCCAACAGCACAACACTTAATTACACCTCTGTCGTTTTAATAGCTTTTGGGTAATGCATTTGATAGTGCAATTATTCCCTCTCAGCATCAAATTCATGTCGGTTTTTTATTAGAAAGAAATTCTTCATCCTCCAGGCAGTGTTGGGAGAAAAAAGAGGGCTCTAATAATCTGATCTTGGAGCTATATGAATTGCACAGCAGTGTCATCTCCTAAACCAGCACTCGAAAGCTAGATTTTCCACACTGGTTTGGCTGTAAATTCATGCCTCCAACACAGCAATAAAGTGTCACTGTACTTGTTGGTTTATGACTTGAAAAAGAAACGATTGATCTTTTGGAGCTGCAATATATATGAGATTTTGCTATGAAGCAGTTTGTCAAGTAAAAAGAGAGAAGCCAAGGTGAAAGTAAAGCGGTTCAAAATCTAAGACATAAGCATGTTTTCCATTAAATTACATTTGGACTACAAGAGGTTTCTGATAACTGTAGTTGTTTGAATCAAAATGTCATCAAAAAAAGAAGAAAATTTAAAAAATTAAAAAGGTGGTCTTTTTGATAGTTCAGAATTGTTTCTTTTATCGACATGTTCAATGTTTTACACAAAATGCGTATCCTTTCTTCAAGGTTGGAATAACTGTTAAACTTATAAAGAAATTTGAACCCCTGACAAATTTTAAGTCACTTCCTTAAGTTAAACAAAGTCTTCAGTCTCTGCTAATTTAGTCTTTTACAGATTGTTAGCGTCTTTAACAGGCATGCCATGTATTGTACTACCCATTGTTTAAAAATTTCATACAAGGTGCTTTCCAGTAGTTGGAACTTACCATGGGATCTACAGCTTTTTAAAGAACTATGTGCTTTTTAATTACAGGAACTAGAGTTTACATTCAGTCCTGGGTTATTTATCGTACCCTTAAATAACCCTGGCAGGTGGGGGGTGTAGTATTACCTTCTTTCCTATGGCTAAATGGCTTCTCCTGTTGTCGTACTGCCATATACAGGGCTGGTGATGTGCAGTTCCTTTTATTGTATCTTCACGTCATTTGTCTGATTTGGATAATCTTAAGGGATTTTAGGCTGTTTTTGAAAAAGACAACAATGGATCACAGGAACAATTTAGTTCCTGAAAAAGTAGTTTATAGAAGTAAAAGCACTCTAAACATCAGGCCTAAAAGCACATTTAGGCTCAATAACAACTCAGTAGGTTTAAATGACAATCCATCGCTTGTGTTGCTGCTGTGTTCCACTTGGGAATTTTGATTTCTCAGCATTATTTACCAAATAAATACATAGTTGTGTTTACAGACAACTGTGGTCATGATTTGCAACTTGGTGGTCGGCAGTAAACTGAAATGAGCAGTGGTGGTCTGTTATCCAGCCCACGGTCTATCACCGTTTTTATCACCCCAAAAATATTAACCAATGGCTTTGTTACTTAAATGTTATCATATTTCATTCTGTGGAGCTCATGCTATTCTTGACTGCACGGTCTCAACCCTAAATTCCTTCATCTGTCTCAGAAATATCACATCCTATATCCTAACATTAGTTTGTTCACCCTTTCATCCCAGCCTTTCACTTGGTTCTCCATCTTTTCCTCCTGAACAACCAGTCAACAAGGCATATGTTTTCTACTCTTCCCCTCTGCCTCTGGCCGTACTGTGACTTCTTGCTCCGTTAAACCCTACTGTAATGAGCTGACCCGGAACAGATGCAGTCGACCTATACACAGTAAACTGTGAGTGAGCAGCTACCATCTGCAATAGCAATCTGGTTCTGTTGGGCCCTTTGAGCTTCACAATCTCTCCCTGGCTGCTCCTGTTGCTTGAGCTACGCTGCACACTTTGGACACTGAACTGCAGCTCAACTTGCAGAAATGACTTTCTTGCTGTCTTCTGGACTGATGTGAAATAGCCTTGGGGCTTGACCTTTCTGGAAGGCAGCGAACTGTCAAGTCTGGTTATGTTTTAGTGGTCCTGTGTCAGTACAGGAAACTCCTGAGTGAGCTGATTGTGACATCATCTGGCAGACACCACAGACCCTGGTTTTGTTAGAGGTCTTCAGTGCTGACCTTTACAGCCTAATCATTACAATGAAGATATTTGGCCCAAGACAGAATCCTAATGAGTTTGGCTTGTTTGTGGAAATACCAAGAGCAGACAGCTGTTTCAGAAGTCATACTCCTGGGGCATTTGAGTCATTTTTGGTCAAATGCTTGGGGCATTTAAGTGATCATTAACCTCACCTTGCGCAAAGTTCTTATTCTTACTCTGTTGCCTCAGGTCAATGAATAGCAGAACTTCTGCCCCTTAGGCTACTTTGATGGAAACTATTAGATGAAAGGCAACTGTGTAAATGTTTGCAAAGCACAGTTCCAAACATTTCATGGATAACAGACTCCCATCTGATTCACTTGGTGAGTGAGATTTAGCCAACAAAAGCTGTCAAGTTTTAACTGAGAAGAGATGAAATAAGCAGAATAAACTTCAAGCAAGTGACTCTTTAATCCACACAGTGGATGAATTGGGACTCAACTCTAAATCAAAGATGGGCTGGCCACTACTTGGTCAATTCTACGCTTCAGGCATCAGCAGGTATGTTGAGAATTTCGCAGCCCTGTATCATGAGCACGGTGAACACTGGAGCATGACCAGTCTCTGTGATAGGATCTCTGTGTTCTTGGTGGGTAATTGGGCTCCAGGGTTACTGACAGAGGTACATAGAGAGAGGGAAGGTGTAACTTGTCAAGAGATGTGGGGGGCTGAGACAAGTGAGAAGAAAACACTGGACGAAGACGAGTCATTTTCTGATAGGTTGATTTTCATCTCTCAGACAGTGTCAAGGAAAGGCAGCTGTGGAGGAACCCCAGAGCATAGTTTGGTTTTGTCTTGTTATACCTGTGTGTGCCTCAAAGTACACAGGAAAAGGAGAGTCCATTTATGTTTGTGTGTTTGAAAAGAAGGGATTGCTTTCATCTAAAGTTTGAAGAAGTAGTTTCAGGATAAAAAAGAGCCACTGAGCTGTAGTTGCAGGGTTGCTTTGGCACTTTCAGTATATGATATCAATATTTCAGTCAGGCTCATTCTCAAGGGCAATCATGATTAAATCCGACTAATAAAATAAATATCAGAACTTCACAGACACATGCACATACCGACACCAGACAGGGGTGTAATGATTAATCTGGGCACCCAAGGCCTAACCTTAGTAACCCCAAGGCTGCTGCAAGAGCTCTACATTAGGCATGCAGCCACATAACCTTGCACTTCAGCCATCCTCCCTCTCGACCCACTCACCTGTCTTCCAGCTGCACCTGTTTTGCCATTCAGGGCATTCATCGCTATTCTGATCATGTTTCTTTCCCTCCCCAGTCACTTCAGCACCTCCTGTAGTATGTGCTTGGGAGAATGTGTGTGAATGTACGTGTGCTGCAGAGATAGTGGAGAGGGGAAAATGATGAAGCATGTTTACAGCTTTCCGTTGGGCTCGTTTGAAAAAAAAAAGAAAAAAAAAGAAAAGAGAGTTTCTCCTCCAATCTAATCTCCATCTAATATTGCTGGGGTGGCCACCCGCCTACATAATATTGCAATGCCCATGAGGTCCATAGGGAACGCTCATTGTTTTATTACAGATCAGGCAATCCGGGCCCTCTGTCTCCGGCTCTGATAATAGACTGTCCTTGGGTGTCTTTTTTATGGCAGGTTACCTATTCATTCAGAGATGCCACACAGGACCCATTGTAACACAAATTGAAGGGAAGGGTGAATGTTAATTGCCCATTAATATGGTACATCGAAATTATTCAAATGATTGTTAGTTTTGGGAATGTTTATTTGTGAGATGGAAGACACAGACAAGAAAAAAGCTCAGTGGTTGACAGAATCAGGTAATGTGCAACAATTCAAGTGGTACATCTTGGGTTCGGGCAAGTGTCCAACTGCAATCTCCAACTGGTTATTTTATCATTGTGAGGCATTAGGTCTGTCACCCAATTGGCCAATATATGCCTTGGCAAGTTTCCAGACTTGATATGCTGGCAGTGAATTGGTCTAAAAGCTCCCATTTTCTGCTATTTAGATAGCACTCTGCCTGGCAGGTCTGGCCTTTCAACCCCTCCTGAGGCATGGCTGTCGAGTCCAGCTTCGCTCCAGCCAGGGGGGGTCGAAGTGAGAGAGACATACAGCAGAAAAAAGGGCAAGGAAGATGAGGGGAAGCGGAGTGAAGGTTGTTTAAGAATGCCGCTCAGGTTTTCAATTGGCGCGAGGAGGGGCCTCTTTGGGATGACAGAGTGTCTGGCCGATCTGGCGGGAAAGCCAACCCAAATGTGAGGATGGGATGGTTGCCGGGTTGCTGAGGGAGGATGCAAGTGATGGATGGCGGTTGTTAGACGCAGTAATTGTGTTCAGGTAATTGACCCCACTCCCTCCCCCCTTTTCTGCTCTCCTCGTGGAGAGCCAAGCACTCCATCTCTCTTTCACTTGTGTTCCACAGATGGGAGAAAACATCAGCAAAGGGAGGCCGGCTCAGTGGCTTGGCAGCGAACTTGATAAGGATTTTCAAGCTTTTACTTTAGCACCCTGGTGGTTGCGTCAAATCTCTTTTTAGCTGAAGTAATCATCCTAAGCATTGTTACATTCTAAACACTTAGCAGACAGTCTCATAAATGACTCAAGATCAATGCAACATTATGAGATGCCCAATATCCATCATTGCATAAATGTATGTTTTTTTATAGATCACAGATGTTCTCAAGCATAATAGTTACCATAGTAAGATTATATAAAAGAATATGTGACAAAATGTCATTTGAAATGCCCGAGGTCAAACAGGAAAGTAATGAAAAATGTTAGAATTGCTTACAACAACATTACAAGCCAGCCATTTGCATAATAAACATGCTTTGTATTAACTCCAAGCTCCTTGTGTGAGATGGGGATCCACACCTTAGGTTAGTACCTAATGTAGACAATAGGTTAGTAATCCGAATGCCTATTTTGAGTTTGTTAGTTTTCAAAGAGCGCTAGAATTTCTCTGTCATCAGAAAAAAAGCCAGGTTTTGGGGAACATGGGTGTAGTTGTAGTTATTATCTATTGGTGGACCTGAGTCAATTTTACCCATAAAAAAGTAGCTGTAACAATGAAAAGCATTAAATCTTTTACTGTACATTTTTTTAAAAAAATTCTGCTGTATAAATGAGCTTTCAACATGTAACCTATACTCTTTGACTTTTGCTGCCAGTGTTGAGGATCTACAGTTGTGTTGCACTTCTGCATTGACTTTTTATCTCAACACTAAAGCTGCTGTCTCGTCCTAATGAATTCAGGCACAAAATGTTCCAGTGCAGTGTTTGTGGAAATGCCCCAGTATGCCCACCAGTCACCAAAACCCTGAAAAACTTAATTATTAATTGACAAAAAAGTGATCAATGTGATAGCCAGTTTTTTTCAGTTTAATTACCCGACAGGAAATTTGAGAAATCCATTACCAAATTTTTTTGTATCACACATTTCAGGAAAAGGTCATAGTTCTTTTAATTTTTATGTCTGTAGTTGTAAGGTGGCTGATGCTGAAAGCACTTCAACTGCTTTAAAAATACATATCAGCCAATTTCTACTGGCATGTAAATGATAAAAGCCTGTAAGCACTGCAGCACACCTTCACCTTTAAGGCCAATGATAGAGCCAATCTTCCCCTCGAGTGCCAGCAGAGCAGTGACTAAAACGGAGAAGGATCGTCATGGCTTGATATGGAAGAGGTGATGATGTACTTCCCTCTTCATGCATCAGCAGATTATGGCAACATTCATCACTGGACCCAGTCCCTGCACTAATAATCAGCTGGGTATATCTCAATCTACCACCTCTGATTTATACACAGCTCTGCAGTGGGGTGACAAGTTTTTAAACGGAGCGGCACAATGTAAATCATAACCTCGCTGAGTGCCGAGTCGATGGGTTCTTGCTGAGAGAAGTGACGGAGGAGGGACATTTGCTTCAATGTGCAAACAAACACTTGTAGTTAGAGTTATATTTATTGTCCATTGCATGCCATTTTACTGTCAGCACGCTTTATGATCTAGGCATATTGCAAACTTTGGTGTAAAACACCTGCTTTTTGCAATGGGAATTTGAAAGATGATAATCCAGTTGATTGATCCAGTCCTCAGTAAATCAATGCCAAACTTTTAACCCCAGCTTTACAAATAATTGGCTTTAATTTGCCACATCGCTCTCAACTTAATTCAGGTAATTATTGTGATGCCAAACATGCCCCTCACTTCTTTTTCTTTCCTATTTTCTTAACAGTCACTTTTACTGCGCTCTTCAATCTCACCTTTCAGGACCTTGTAATATAGAAGGCCAATGTCACCCCTCAAATTCAGGCTATAAAATACCCTTCCCCAACTTTCCCAACCATCTAATTCACAGTTCTATTAGAGCAATAGTGAGATGACATCACCTTAGCTCAGCCAATCAGGGAGGCCTTTGGCTCTGCCTTGTTTGACCTTGCTTGTGCTGATTCACTGTGTTGATGCTGAGAAGCAAGTGGGTGTGTCAAGTTCGTTGTTTATGCTATTGTCCTAGAGCAGCACAAGGGGCAGGACTACACAATGATGCAGAGGCTAGAACTGCCATCTCACAGCAAGAAGGTTTCTGGTTTGATTCCCCTGGCTGTGTGCTACCTGTGTGGAGCTTGTATGCTCCCCCAAGGCATGTGTGTTTTCTCTTCTGATTCTCATACGTCTTTCTATAGTCCTTGAAAATACATTGGGGTCGATTTGACACTTTAAAATTACTTGTAGGTCTGAGTGTGTATGTATGATGTTAGACCCACTGGCATCGGTAACCTGTCTATGGTCCAACCCTAAAGGGAAAGCCATTGGCTAGAGTGTCAATGACAGGTGAAATGGTCTTGCCTCAAAATATGGCCCAGCAGTCATTGGCAAAATAAAAATAAATACTCATTGTGGAATTTTTTCTAATTCCTTAAATAAGTGTTGCCTATCTTGGCTGTTTTTCAGGAAGAAGGGCAATATTTTATTAGATTTTCAGATTAGAGTCAGCGTTTTTCCAGGCATAACAGTAGTGTGTCTAAGAAAGTGTGCTGTGTGACTGGCCTTAAGTGTGATGATTTACAGCACAGAGACTCCTGGAGGCCATGTCTCATGGGTTTTCTTACAGTATAAGGCTTAAACAATCATAGCCTATTCCGTGGCCTTTCTCACCCATTTTAATCCAAAAATGGAGCTGCACAGGAATTGTGAAATGAAAAACGACCCAGAAGCCTTCTTCACCGGCAGAATTGACCTGAGAGGAGTCTGACCTAATGAGAATATCCTTGAGCTGAATCGAAATGTGATTAACATCAAATCAGGAAAAAGTTGGCTGTAATCAAACCAAGATAAATCTGGACTACCCTTGCCTCTTTGGCCAAGGTCAGTGATTGTTGAAGGCCTCATCTAAGCTACATCCTGTAATGATATGACACCAAACCAACATATTGCTTCCTTCCCTCCTCCATTTTCCTCAGCTCTTGGGCCATTTTAGCACCTCTAAATGAGGTCACATTAAAGACGCCACTACACATTCTCTGAGACAAAGTGAAATCCAATGAAACCCACTAGAAATAACATTCAGCAACTTCATATGTAACAAGCTTTTTATCCCGCAATCCCAACCCTTCCTCCAATTCAACCCAATCTCTGCCCCTGCAACCCACCTTAACACTCTCCCAAGTGTATTAAATAGAAATCAGGGCTTGGTTACAGCTCTTGTAATGATCATTTGGGCCAGCTAATATCTGACAGTTTATCCAGGCCAGCTGCCTCAACGGACTTCCTTCTATCTGACATTGCTGTGACTCCATTAGCCAAAGTGTTGGGAGTAAATGATGGTTTGCAGCATTTGGCAGTGTCAGGGCTTGCTCAGACCGGCCAGTCTCCATTGATTCAATCACAGAGTAAAGGATGGAGCAGGGAAAAGGAACCCCAGGTGCATTTCCTCCAACCAAGCCACAGTCTGTCTTTTAAATGTTGGCACATAACAACTCAGGGGGCTATTTATTCTCAACACTGCCTTGGTCAAGTATGTGTCAGCACACAAATGCAACACAAGGCCAAAGTCAAGCTTAGATATGCAAAAAGTATGTAAACAAATATCTATAATCTGGAAAAAAGCATGGGCTGGGCTACAAAAAAGGAATCACCCAATCTATTATAAATGGGCAGACACATACACACACATTTACTTTTCAACAGTTTTTACTCATGCATTTGAAACTGCAGATATTAAAAGCAAAATACACAACCCTTCCGTCTAAGCCCACAATGTTTGTTTTTTTTTAATCAGAGGGGGAACACCCAAATGGTTTTCAACCCTGTTCCCCTTTTGATAATGCAAAATTAATTTGATCTTCACGGTCAAATCTCAGTGAAATGATGGTCACATCATATACTGTGGAGCCACATTCCCACATTTCTGAACAAATGCCTTAGTGAGAAACGTGTTCAGAACCAAAAATGGAGCCAATTTGGAAGTCCAAAAATTGCTGCTCTCCAAGGCTGGTTCCAAAAGCCAAGAAATTCCTGCTAAGCCCCATGTGACATGCCCACTTTTACAGCATTCATAAAAATATGTGCTGGCTGGTACAAGTCATGTTTGAAACAAAGGTTAAATTTCAACAACTCAACCACTTTATGACCAGATTTATCCAAAACTTCATATGATTTAGGCCTGACTGGAGGAAATGTTGCTGCTGTTCATTAAGCAGTATGGTTATGTGCTTATCTCTAGGTCCTTAAAGTTTTTTGGTCTAACCCCAAGTTTGTAGGTGCCTGGTCAATCCCGAGGTCTCAATCACTGACATTTCCTTAACTGAACAAAGTACTGAATTCTGCCAGAGATAGCTGTGATTAGAAGCCTAGACAATACAAATTAAAAGAACAAGGGCATGAGCTTCTCAAGTTTATAAAAACACATATACAACTTTAATATGTTTGCTGAAAATCAAATGTGATTCAAGGAGAGCAACGCAGACTAAATAATGAGAAAAAAGTGAATTTTTCTCACTAACAGTTATTCCTCTCTAAGAACATATAAGACTTTGGCCTGTTGGAATCTGTCCTGATTTCCTTATAAAACTCCTTCAAATGTTCACTAGACTGCTAACTAAATCCAAATTGCAACCATGAGCCATGCCAAATGCCTGCTTGGTGCCATAAATCTGACTCCAGCAGCTATCAAACATGATGCTCAGTAACTCTGGAATCCCCCAGGGATGTGATTGGTCATTCACTCTCTCCAGTGTGAATTACGCTGAAGTTCTTCTTTCATGAGATGCAAATTGAGCTGTTCAGTTTCGCCAAAGTAAGAGTGCTTTCAATGAAGAAGTTCATCGTGCAATGTTTATAACACCTCAGTGGAAACCAATGACACATGACGTCACTGGAACTACATCTTTGGTTTATACAACCTCTGGGGAGAACAGTGTGAAAAGAAATGACTGAAATGAATCATGGGGGGGATAAATGAGAGTTGCAAAAAGTGGTCTCGGTCATAGCTTCAACTTAATTCATTTGATTAAATGGAACAGAAATATATGTAAGCATTTGCAAGCACCATCTGTCATCCATCCTTTACTGTGTAAGCTATATCTCTGTTTAAGGTGAAAACCTCTGGAGTGGAAAATGTCTGATAAATAACAGGCAGCCTGATAGATGAAGTGATGACGTGATAATTTCAAGGGTAACTTGAAAAACTGCCTTAGAAGTATTTTTCTTTCATATTAAAGACCAACAGTAGATATGTAGTTGCTGCTGTACTTTTCCATTTGATGAAACCCCACCTGAGACACAGTGAATTGTGAAGCTAACTCCAGACTAAAGGAGTGCAAGTGTAGGTAAATATGGACAAGTTCTTCTTTGGTATACAAACTGTTTGGTTTGTGGCACCTCAACTGGCCATTAGCCACAACTGAAGAGTTCCCACCACCACATGATCATCCCAGCATCAGTGTCCCATTCACAGCCAATGAGAGGTGTGCACTGTAATATTTTAACAACGTAATGCACATTTCCTTATGCTTCAGCCAGCTGTAATGAAAACACAAGGGAATGCATACATACAACTTTTCAGGCAACAGTAATTTCTTTCATGTGCTTTCCTCGTGGGAGTCATGGAAAAGTTGGCAGTACATGGCTTCTGAATACTGCAGAGTGCAGTCACCATACACCGCAGCATCCCACGCTCTTTGAAACACCCCGTGTTTAAACATAAAGCTTTGACCTCATCCTCAAGTGCTCTCCTCTTAGATCACTGCTCAACGTGTTCCTGGCCATGAATAGGAAGAGTGTAGAGGGGTCAAAGGTGAGAGTAGCTTGTTTACATTCAGCCCAGGCTCTAATCCCCTTTGCCGTGTCCAGGCTGTAGGTGGTTTTCTAATGTTTTCGTGCAGCACTCTTTTGCACTCTCCTTGGCTTCCTGTTTTCTTGAACTCTGCCTTTGCTGATTCTCTGGAGCTCTCTGAGGGTCCTCCTCCTGTCTTTTTTACTCAGCGGGGGATGCTGCTTCAAGGGCTTTCTATAAAAGTATCAGTATGGACTCTGTGAGGTGACAAAAAGCTTAAAGAATCTAACCCATAAAAGAAACATTTCAGAACTTTTTATGACCTCCAACACCAGCTAACCCCTCATGGATAGACTAAGTTTGTTTTGTGCCGGAGGGCCGTAAAGGTCTCACTTTTTCCTCTTAAACAGTCAAGTATCTTGATAAAGTGTCCCCTGGCGATTCACTAAACCTCTCTCTCTCTGCTCTCTCATCATAACTCTGAGTGGATAAGAGCTGCTGCTAAATACCTAAAATGTAAATTTCCAAAGTGGATTTGCTTGGGGACAGGTGGTAGAAACAGTCCCTACAGACACAGGCTTTATCTAAAGAGGAAACATTATCTTCAAGGACAGGGTGTGTGTCCTGCATGTACACCCTGCTGGCAGTGGCACAGCCATTATTATCTGTGCATTTTGGCCCTAATAAACGCTCACCAAATACATCCAATGATGATACATCATGCATTAAGAATGTTCTGAGAAGCAGCAAAATACACACAAAAAACGTTTTGATAGTATTCATCTTTTCCATACATAGATGATAGAGATAAGCATTTGAGCCAAAACACTGTTTGATTGTCACTGATATCTTTTCAGTGTTAAGTGCTTTTTTGTAACCACAGCCCTAAAGACTGGAGTTCATCACTATGAATTGTTACTTTCATCTTTTCTGCCAATTATAATTTGATATGCATACACTGTACAAAAGAAATTACTTCAGGTAAACAGACCAACAGAGTACCTGCTAACATTTGGTTTGTGTGGTAGTTGTGCAAGACATATAACAACCAGGCACTGGAAAAAATTAATTAAATAAATAAATGAATAAACCCCATATTTCTAAAATGAGACATTTGCAATAACTATTTGATTTTTAAGAAGTTAGGAGTACTGAAAAACCATCACCCATCTCAAACTGGACAATAAATTGTGTGTTTATTTTACCAACAATTTCGAAACAAGTCCTTATTTACAACCATTGAGAGAAGTCAACATCTTGTGGAACATTGAGTCAGAGATCAAAAAATACATGTCTTAAGATTTGGTGTCTTTTTAAAATGTTTTGGTTGAAACAGTCAGATAAAAAAAATAGACAAAAAGTGGTAACTAACTGTTGGGTGTGGGTGGGACAAGATGCTGGTGATAAAGAAGAGAAACTCTTTGACTGTGTTGCATTTTCTAAATGTTTGACAACTTAAGTATGATACAGATCACTTATATATTCTCTTTCACTTTAATAGATAAGCAGGCTTTGCAGTTGTATATCTGTGCTCTAACAGGGACAGTGGATTGGTGGTTTAAAACTTAAGATCCATTATGCTTGCATGGCAGATTTTCTTTATTCCCATGGGAAAGCCAAAAACTGACTGACATCAGTAAAAATGTGTTTCATGTTTCATCCATATCACTACATGGGACATAAATTGTAGTTGTCATTGCCTGCTGTAATAAACCTTTGCTATTATTTGGGAACAATATCTTCATTTGATTTCAGCGCACAATGATCAGTAATCAAGCAATCCCAGTCCAATTTTTGAAAGGTTTTTTTTTTTCCAAGGCAGTTCGCACTACATGTGTTGCACTCAACACTCTTTTTAATCAACACAATCTGTGCCCCCTTCCCTCCTCAGCAGGGAGAATTCTTGATGGATCAGAAGACACAACAACAAGCTGAAGCAAGCCAGCCAGTTAGAGCTCTGGCAGCCTGACTGAGCACAGCTTAGCTCTGCCTGACGCAGCACTATCAGGGCCGACACATTGGTTGGTCACTACACCTGCTGTTCCCAGCTGTGCCAGCGCCGGTTTCACCTCTGCCAGGTGTTTCTAGGACCCACTGAGCACTCCAGAATACAGAGCCACACACTGAGAAATGGTCCTGATACCAGTGGAAAGGAAAGAGATAGCAGGGAGAAAGCAGAAGTTTGCCAGTGTGTTACTTACTTTCAGCTTTGTATGGTGGTGAATACTTTTTACTCTTGGGAAAGCGCTGTGCGTGTCATTGGCAAAGAGCCTGCCAGACAGATCGATGACGAGGAGTTGCTGCTGCAGCAGCCACGCTAGACATGCCCTGATCTAATTTGCCCACTCCACAAGGATGAGGTTAACTCATTGATTTTGATGCCAGCAAGCGTGAAGCAAATCACATATACTCCTTCCTGGTTCAGAATTCTATTATTTAATTTTTTCGTTACAAGTCAACATATTAAAGGTATTGGTGGGTAAAAGCTTACATGGCATGTTCTCACATTGAAATAGGAAATGATAGATGATGATTGGATGTTGGAATTCAGGTTTTCATATGCTAAGGCAATCAAATGATCTACTCCCCGCATCAAAATGAATTAGCAGGGGATGCTGCTCCTTGTGTTTGGGGTTTTGTTATATTTTATTTTTCAGAAGGATGGAAAAAATGGAGGAAAGTCAGGTAAACTGTGCAGATGATACTCTGCAGCTCCTCTGGGTTTATGAGAGAGATTTAAAGAAGTGAGAAACAAAGGACACCCGAAAAAGTCCATGCATGGAAACAAAGGAATTCAAGCTTTATTTCTGAAACTAATGGTCTTTATCTTGCTCTCATTCTTATCAAAGTGATACTGTGTCAAACAAAGCCACTAATGTTCCTTGATAAATGAAGTTTTTGGAGAGAAAGCAAAGCTAAAGTGCTTCAGTTGTTTCTCAAAGCTGCCTTTTTTCACTCAACGTGGTTACACCATTAATTCCCTGAAGGTTAGAAACACAGAGAAAAACACCAAAAGATAAAGGATGCGAGTGGGATTCACAGCGTGCTCAGATTTCCCCGTATAGAGGATCTATTTATAGACCGTCTGAAACAGATCAGCCTCAGGTGACTGTAAAATGGAACAAAAAAAAACTTTGGTGTAGAAACAAATATAGAGAAAGAGTTGGAGTAAGTAAGCTCTCGCCTGCAAATAACTGCAGCAGAGAGTAATTGCTACTGTATTGTGAGAAATTGGAGACCAAAGCCAGGCTTTTACACTTCAATAAAGACATTCATGAAGCCGACTTTTCCTGTAGGCAAAGGTTTAATAGCCTGGAGTGCTTTCCTTTCAGGTGAATGCACTTGTTCTAACAGGTGCTTAATAATGGACAGGGAATGTGGTGGAAATGGGGATACAAGCTTGAGCCACTGTAAGCAGGTACACCAAACACAATAGGATTAGAGAGTAGATTGATCCTGGCTTTGTGAGCCGCGTTTGGCCAGATTACCACAGCCACCTTTCCATTGTGTGAAAATTGGACTGAAATTTGTTTTCAATTTTGCTTGCCGCTTGAATTTCATTCGACAAGCCCGTTACTGTGCTTGTGTGTCTGTGTGTTGCTGTGTGTGACACAAGGGAGGAGAAAATGCACTGTGATGTGCACTCTACAATTTCACAGGATTAACAGTTTGCATGAGATAATTTTGTCACCCCTGGCATTAAACCAGCTGTATTCAGTTCGAAGCATGGGCAGTGCGAAATATTAAAACCTGCAGGGCTTGCATCAACCTGGGCACGCAAGCAGACTCAAACTAAATTGTGTGGAGTAGTGTCAAATATCAGCCTGTGCAAATCCAAACCAGTTCCATGAGATTTTCACAGTATAGACTGTAGCCTCAGGAGTCGCACTTGATCCCTTGTTGTAAATTGCTAAATAGTATATTTTCATTTTTGCAGACAGCAGGATGAAGCAAAGCATCACAATTAGTTGAATTAATAAAACCCCAACGTAAGACTTGAGTTCATTTAGTATTACACAGCAGCTGACTTCAAATAATTCTGAAACTGCACCGTGAATCTTGTGCATCATGTGCTTGTGAACCAAAGGTACCAGGAAGATAGAATAAGAAAAGATAAAATATTTTATTTATCCCACAGGGGGAAATTCACAGTCACAGCAGCAATGCAACAAGCTGCCACTGAGCGGCACTTGGAAAAGTAGAAGTAGAAATTAATGAACTAATTGGAAAAAAATGTCCATCAAAGATGACAGGGTCCAGGACTGAACTGGACCACTTCACCGGTCTGTTCAGTCTCGCTCTCCTGAATCCTGTCTGCTCAGCAGGTGAAAATCTAAATAGTTCCTGTAGCCCATTGATGAACACAATTCTTTAGAATCTTTAGGTTCTGTGAAGAATATGCCAATCAGGCTAATGATGTATGGAGAAGCAACTAAAGTATTTGCACTAAAGTCAGGTTAAGCCGGTCGTACGTCATGGAGCATGGCTAGCTTCAGTGCCAAAGTTTAGAGTTTATTCCTTTTTTGTTTAATTTTCTCTCTTGAATAGTCCTGATTTTCTAAGTTTTTTGTCAGAAGACCAATCTACTGTATTGTTAATCTATAGATTGCTGCTATGGTTTGTAGAGGGTTGGGGGTTGGGGTGTGTGCAGATGATGTGAGAGGCAGAACACACCCTGGATGAGTCCCGAGTCAATCACAGTGCTGGCACAGAGAGACTAACAACCAGTCAGTATTATAATCATACCACACAGGGAACTTAGAATCACCAATTAATAGAAGCTTGTCTTTGGGCGGTGGGAGGAGTGGGTGGAGAGAATCCATGCAGAACATGCAAAGTTGAAGGAGAAAAGCCCCTGCCAGCTAGGGATTCAAACAGGGAGCCCTCTTGTTGTGAAGCGACAGAGCTTACTACGCCAAGCTGGTTTTCTACAGATTTGTTTTTGACAGATCCACAATAGGGGGTTGTAGTGTTGTTGTACTCGAGTCCAGGACACAGACTCAGAATTGAATTCTGGACTGGAGCTCTGATGACTCAACTTAAGCACTGACTGCTTCAGAAGGTGGAGGGGAGACAAAGGACTCACTAGTATGCTCATTCTTGTGCTATCCTGTTTTGCAGCAGTTACTGACAGGATGCATAAGGAGTTCCCCCTTGTCATAAGTTTTGCTTTCAAATATTTAACCACAAATGCAAATGAAAGCAATACAACATTCAATATAAAGAAGAACCATGAAGAAAAAGTAGCTAAGACCATCAGAACCCACCAAAGAGTGAGATGTTATAGTTTCTTGGACTATAATTGGAGAGCTTTCAGCTTTAGTTTAATAGACCAAGTGTCATTTAATGAAATGCTGATAGCAGCTGGGCTGTAGGTATTTTGGGGTTCGTGAAACACCTGAAGTGACCGCACCACAAAAGTGATGAGTTCATCTCCCTTTGAAAAGAGGTGAAGTGTATTTATGCACTAAATACCTTCAAGGGATCACACATTGTCAGTTGAGATGAAAACAGTAAGTAGTTTAGAGTGAAACAATGGTCCTATTTGTGAATCTCTTTGGAAATGGGGACTAGAAATGCACCCAGGTAATTGAGAATTGATTCTGACTCAATTCTGATTCCACTCTAAAGTCCCTGACTGCAGAACAAAACTGGTACTTTTTTGTTTCTTCAGAGTTTGTGCTTTTGACCTGATGAGGTATTAGTTTAGGAGCAATTCTCTCTTTTTTTGTTTTACAGTTAAAAAAGGCCTGACTATCTGAGTTCCATTTTGAGAGATCTGGTTGATGGCCAGCATATCAATTATGAGAGATAAGCATCTTCTCTTACCCGCAGCCTCACTTCATGATTAAACTGATAAGACATTTGTATTACATAAAAATCTTGCCTTTCTCATCATAACCTGCACTCAACCCCCCTGACATTCCCTGATATAAGCACTTTGATGTGCAACAGTCGTGCCAGGTATTGAGAAAGCTCAGCATGCAGCACATATCCATCCAGTTTTACCCCATCTTTCTATTATTATTTGAATTGCATTGGACTGTGGTGACTGAGAATTGGAAATGGGAGGGCAAAGCGGGACCACCTCAGTCCCAGTATTTTAGGCACAGTTCTGCCTCAGTGAGCTGGGCTGATTGGGATGCAGCAGGGTCTCTCTCTCTCTCTCTCTCCCTCCTGCTCTCTCCCCGTGTCTCTGGTTCTGCTCGGCCTGAAACAGACATTCTGATGAAAAACAGAGGGGGTGAATGTGTTTATGAAAGCGGGGCACATTCAGGGAAATGCACACACTCTCACAGATTATATATGACTTGTATTTCTGTGCAGTGCATACACAAATACTCAAATGTGAGCCAAGCGAAGCGGCTAACAATCCCAGAATTCCAATACTGTTTCAATGCACAAATTTATATTCAATATTTGATGAAGCACTTTTTTTTTTTATTAATCGTTGACTTCAGAATGGAACGAAGAAAAAAAAAAGGAGAGGGGACTTAAAGCCCTCAATGTGGATTGTGGATAGTTTATGTGGCTCAAGCCATTGCAAAAGTTTTGAGCTGTGAACTTCATCCCAGAAAAAAAGTACTAACAACTCACAGTTATTGAAAAATAGGTTGTCAATCAGTAGCTGGCTCTGTTTTTGCACACTAAGTAAAAAGCACACGAATAAACATGTATCACAATGTGTTAAACCCTGTATTTTCAAGAAATAGGGAGTCTTCAAAGGACAGCCCATGTGTGTATAACTTTGGCCTTTGATTGTTGGAAAAGAAAGAGTTCTAGTTTTCACCTACAGTATGTTTTAGTTCTAGGGTGGTATTTACCAATCATGTATCAGAAGTGTTTGGCTTTTGCAGGAAATACAGTCCATGTTGAGAGCAAAAACAGGTGAAACTGGTAAAAAGTGATTTCTCTCTGTAAACAAGTGTCTTCATTCAATGGCAGCTAACAAGCTATCCCTGATAAAGTTTAGATATAGTTTCAATCTGACCAGTAAATCACCTCAGCTTTACATTTTGACTAGTTATACAGCAGAGTGAAAGGTGATATGGTGTAAAAGTTAAGCGTTTCTTTGCATTTGACTTGATACAGATCTGTTTCATCATGCATTCTCCACAATCTCAAGACTTTTGTTTTGTACAGAGTTGACATCTTGTGGACAAGAACATTTTAGCTGGAAGGTGTTCAATGCTAACCACAAGCTGTACCTAAACAGAAAAAAGATTACATCTGTCTTACAGGCAGTTGTCTGTTTCTTATCTTTAGATAAGATTTTTGATGATAAATTCTGATAGGTTCCAAGTTTGGAACAAAGACAGCCGGGAGTCCCTGAGCCTTTCTTTAGCTCCATAATGGAAAATACAGATGATAATAAAAGGTAACTCGAAAAAATGATGTTACAAGCAACATATTTTGTTTGTGTTGGAAAGAATATATTAGGTTACTTTTATTGATGCTGAATTGATTTCTTGTTGTTTGAATGTTGTCTTACTGGGAATCAACACTTTTTGAGCCTTTGCAGCTTTTGGGGCTCTTGAGTAATTTTTCACTTGCTTTTATATCACACTTACTCTCTCATAAAAACAAAGGTTTTTTCCTCACTTGAGAAAAGATGTGAATATTTCTTATTTCTCTTCTTTGTTTCTGTAGTTCATTCCATCCCCCTCCCCTCCTCTGGCACCTTGAAACTATAAGTGCTATTAAATTGTAGGGTATTAAAGTTAACATTGGTATTGAATCAAAATTACAACCATTGTGGCAGCAGAAGGGCTCACCTAACAGCAAATATTAAATCAATAACGCACAGTCACACACACACACACAAACACAAACAGTTGCACTGGCTTTTCCCTTTATCCATTTGTAGCAGCAGAGTCACTTGTGAAGCCCTCACAGTGTCCTCATCCCTCGCAGCATCTCTTTCTATCACTCTTTTGTCACTGCCTGCCTGTTTTCTTGTCTTGCTCTTAAAGCACACTATCACTCTGCCAAGTCTTTTGATTCCACTCCATACTTAAAGGTTTACTGAAAGCTTGAGTTGAACACCTGTGGTTGAAGAATGAAGTGGGATTAAATGGAGTACAGATTGCCTCTGTGTACCTCTCGTCTTTTTTTCAGAAATGTTGATATTTTCTCTGCATTGGAATGTGGTTAAAGGCTTGTTGAACTCATCTCTTGACACATACAAAGGCAGTGAAAGTCATGTTTCATTGCGTTATTTTTTTTTTCCCCCTGGCACCACTGACTCTTTTAGAAGTTCTTGAGTATTTTTCTCCTCACTTTGGTTTTCCAGTAAAGCACCTCCCACTTCCTCTTGATCTTTAAGCCTCCATTTCTCCATGTTTTCCTGGACTCAGCCAAGCATACGCTAAAGATTAACCACACATTGTTCTGTTTGTATTTGTCTACGTCTCTCAGTAGCCCTGCATACATTGGGGAGAACAAAAACACCATCTGAGCATGTCCAGGATTATCATCATCTCCATGGCGACTGCCTCCTCCACCTCCTGCTCTTGCTCCTCTCTCCCTCTGTGTGGGTAATCTGTGGCGCTCACTCTGCGGCGCCCACTCATTCATCTCCCATCCCTGCCACAAAATCTGAATTCTGAAATTGCAAAAGGAGTCATAAACAAGATTGACTGCAGCTCTGTGTATTGATCAAATGCGGCAGCGTGCTACTGTGATTTGTAATATCCCCTCTGAATCTCTATCTCCAACAGCAGCACTCAAGAGCCAGGCCGCAAGGAGACAAGGCAAATTATGATGGGACAGGAATCTATTTCTACTAGATTAAGCTTCTTGTTCTGTGGGCCATATGGGTTTAGAAGTAAAAGGGCGCTTGCACGCAGAACTAACCTAGACATGCAACTGTGGAAAGAAACATTATGCTTTCAAGTCAAGGTGCCTCTATTAGTGTTCTGAACCAGCTGGAATCAAGATACTTTGTCTCATTTTCATCTACAAAAACTTCAAAACATGCTAACACCTGTCTCTAATTTTTTTTGCCCTTTCTTTATTTTACATCTTGTCTTGCAAATAAAGCAGAGAGAAAGAGTCAAATAAAAGCTTTAAGGGGCTGTTAAAAAAAAAAAAAAAGTTTTTTTTTTTTTTTTTTTTAGTAAAACAGCAAAGTAGTTGAGTTTAAACGATGCTGCACATTTCATCCCCCTTTTGTAATAATTAATCATTTTAAGTTACCCTCTCATAAATCAGGTTCTTGGTCTTTTATATAGCTCTTCTGTATTTTTATATATGCATGATGCCATTTCTGTCTATACATGGTTGCGCATGCACAATTGTCATCTGCTCTCTGTTTCAAGGATGGTTAAGTTACACCCCGATTTGAACAGACAAGCACACTGCGTGTAGCAGACAGACCCGAGAGGAATACTGTCTCAATTGGCTCAGTTGGTTGTCTCTATCTTTGGTTATTTGGGCAATAAGTGAACATCTTGCCGTCAAAGTTGATGTCTTGCAAACCAGAACCTGGGCCAAACTGTGATGGCTTGGTGACTCGATCAAAGCATCTCAACAGCTGCAGATCTTGTAGGGTTTCCGAAGTCAGCAATGATCTAAGGCCAGAAAACTATAGGGTGGTGGCATAGTTGAGTGGCCAAGGTTCACTACAATGTGTTTTGTTTGAACAGAGGTTGGCTCATGTGGGTGGATCCAACAGAAGAGCTACTCAAGCCCAATTTTCCTTCTTCTGATACAAATGGGGCTGCATGGTGTTGGATCAGTTAGAGTGCCATTGCTGTGTCTATCTCTCAAAGTGCTGAGAAGGTATCAAACTGGACGACAGAGGAAGGGAGAAGGTGGCCCGGAGAAACTCAATTGTGTGGCTTGGCCTCCAATTTGCTTGATCACAATTGCATTAAAAATCTATGGGAAACCAAAGTCTGATGCATTCAGACCCTGCTTACAATGGGGGAACTCACAACTTCCAGGATTTCAAGGATGGTAACGTCCTGGAGCATTTTACCCCAGAACTTTGGAGGTCCAGTAGAGTCCATGTTTGATTAGGTTAGCTGTTTTGGTCTTGACCTGGTCATGTTTTACAGTCACTAGATGCAGACTTCCTTGTAGTTCAAAATGTTTTTTCTGAATGCAATTGAAATTGGACTGCAGTTTCAAGAGAAGTGTATACTTGAATCCCATGTAACATTTGTCAGACGTGTGCACTGACACAAGACCAGCAGCCATTTGCCTCAGCGTGTTGTGACAATTTGTGTTTGACCAGGCAGCCCAAGAGTTTGATTTGTTATTCTTTGTTAACAGTGTATATATGCATTCAGCGCAACTGTTTTTTTACATGACCAGAGAAAAGAGCAATGAAGAAAGAGGGTAAGAAATTGAAAGATAGAATAAAAAAGTATTTTCATTTTCAAGCCTGAATCCCACCACAAAGTACGCAGAGCCCCTTTTCCCCATCATTCTCTTTCTTTTGGTTCTGCTTCCTCTCCCCTTATTACCATGTTTACAACTTGCTGGCACCCTGTAAGCAACGTTGGCTTTGGTAGCGACGGCCTGGAAAAATAAAGGGAAGGAATTTTTGAAAACATGTCAGCGAGTGTGCCGTTATAAGAGGATCAGACATGCAAGAGTGGAATTGGGCCCTTAAGTGTTCCAAAAGAGAATAAAGGGTAAATTATCATTTAATCCTACCCTGGTCAGTACAAGGAGGAGGATGAGGGGAGAAGAGAAGGATTCATTTGTGCAACAAAAGGATGTGAGATACCGAGGATAGTGTCAGACAAAGGCTTCAGGCGTGGGAGGCAGTGGTGTGTCCGGAATTTTTTGACTTGGGTAGCCATGTTTTACATGCATCCTTTCTCTCAGCTTCTCATCTTATTTGCCATCACAGTATTTCTGCCTGTCCTACCATCCGCATTAGAACAAAGAGGCACCATACTACGTACATTTTCAAAGTTCCCTTGAGAAAGAGGATTGTGGTTTCTACACTACATCACAAATCAAATCACAGATTACATCACCAAGGGATTTCCTTCACATTGATCGAGGAACAGAAAACAGAACAACAAAATGAAGTGATTAAAACATGTAATTTTTTTTTTCAAGGAGGAACGTGTGCTCTTTTACTTTTTGTCTCTGAATATTAAAAGTGTGTAAAATTATCGATCAATTGTTGCATTGAAATATTACCCTGCCCAGTTCTTTACTGATTCGGGAAATCCTCTGAATCAATTCACCTCCTGGCCATTGGGGGATGATGAGGGGTGCTGTGTGTGTTATTTGTGTTGCATGGATGGAGGCCACAATAGACCAAAGAACAACAAAATGGCCACAAAAGCAAGCAGCATCAGCAGAGTAAAGCCAGCTCCCCCAACTTTATGGGCATGAGGATGAATATTTAAAAGTTGCCAATTAAATTGAATTGACATTGAATGGAATTGCCACCAAAAGAATCAAAATATAACTGAATTGTTGATTCCTAACAATACCTAGCCCTACTGAATACCCTCCTTAAATAAGAACATAATTACACAACAGAGATAGCAGTGGTTTTACTTTTCCGTTTTTTAACATTTTTTGAACCAGCAAACAGCAAGAGAGCCACAACTTAATAGTCTGCTTTGCTAAATCACCCAAAGGAGTATCACCCCTTTGTGATACTTATTTTATCATTTCAAGACTCAGTAAATAAACAGTGACTCAAATAAAGCCTTAACAGCAACAGAAGAGGACAGGCTGTAAGAATGGACCCTACTCACCCTCAGACCACAAATGACACACTATGAAAAGTTGTTTGACTTCCACTCAAACAACATTATCATTTACAAGCTTAAGCCTTCGACATAGCAGAGTCTTTGCAACTGTTTTCCACAATTTGTGCTGTCCTGTTCAGTGTCATGCATGAGAAAGTAGATACTGCGTGCCTTTCTGTTGCGCAAAAGCAGAATACATCCAGTTATCTTGTACTGTAGATCATCACTTACTGCATTGTACATACAAACAGCTGGTGGGGATTCATTTGCAAAACAGTATCGTGTCACAACACTGCTCTGAATACAAGTTAAACATGATAGACTGTAATGCACCGAGATAAGCGCAGAAGTAATGCATCTCACTGAGTGCAGGCCTGTTTGTTTCATTATGCGAGTGCTGAAGAGATAAAGGACCACAGATTGTGTGTGTATGTGTGCAAGGAATCCACACTGACTGGTTTGCTTCTGAACACAACCAAAGAGCACACTGTGATACCCACTGTCAAAATAAATAGAAGTGGATGTGACTCTTATTCCCTCTATAGGGAAGCTATTGTAAACACTAAGGGGAAGCTCTGTTTGATCAGGGAGGTAAAGCTTTTTACATCCACAAAAAAACATACTGACATGCTCCTGCTGGTTATGCCAAGACTCCTCTTGCGTGACCAGAAACATGTCCAAAGAGACAAATGAGCAAGAAATGCAGGTGCTCTCGTAACAACAAGGTAAATCTCCAGCTCCCTGTGATGACTAACAGGTCCCTTAACATGCAGCTGCAGATCTCCCTGAATGTAATTCTTCTATTAGAAAAATATTCATGAAGTGAAGAATGCACTTCTTGTAGATATACAACGGCAATCCATTTCTGAGGGTGAATGAATGCTTGCATATTTCTCTTTTTTCAATGCATTCTTCAAATTTATGAATAGTCCTCCAGATGTCGCAGAGCAGTGGGGGGAAATATACACAAGCTCTTTAGATGTTGTAAATTAAACCTCTTAAAATTCAGAAAACAGGTCATCAATTATGGCATAAATGTTTGTTTCTCTACAAGAGCAGGACATGTCTTAATTAAATGGAACGCTCCATGGTTTTATTTATTGCTGGTTGTTAAACGTAGTTAGATTCAAACACATTTAGAAAAAGCCAACTGGCAATCTCTGGTGTTAAGAAGTCACACACTGAGGGTGTGTTAAAACACTGTAGTTACTTTAGTGTCCACTTGAGGCTGACTCCAAAAGCTAAGACCCCCTACAGGAACTTTTAATGGCAGACTTCATCATGTTTTAAGTAAATGAAGAGTTGTGGTTGTCATGCCTCGTTTCTTCATTTGCAACAACTGTACAGGGTGATTTTTTTTTCTTATTAATTTTCAGGCCTTTTTATGACTTTTAATCATAACAGATAAGACAGAAGATAGAGTAAGTGGCACGGCAAGAGTGGGAAAAAGAGTTGGAGAAATCCAAACACACAAGCCACCATGAGACAAAGAGACAATAAAAGAGACTTTTTGAACTTACTGTGTTATAAAAGCTCTTTGTGTCAACCTGCTCACCATTTCTCCCTGGCTGATTAGGCGCCATTGGCAGAATCTTTTTCTTCACTTTAATTTTAAATTTTCAAGCCCTGACTCACGGTGTATTACCATTATCGCTAACTGCGAGACTTCATCGAGCCGTCTGGTACCCGTGGACATGCGTGAAAATTGCTTCAAAATGCTAGTCTAAATGTAAATGGACTCAGGTAATTGTTATCTTTTGTGAGTAGAACTTTTCTCATTGACTGCTCTTTTTAGGGTATTTTGATTTTTTTTTTCATTCAGAGTAATTTGAATTTAATGCCCTAGATGCGTGTTGAAATGGGGTCATGAAACCTGTTGAAAAAAACAGATCTGAAACTGAACCTCTGTGTTTGAAAGTGCCTGTAATTTAAATGAGGCAATAACAACACTGTTTTGTAAGTGAAGAACCTTTCCAAACCAGTTCAGTGTGTTTGATACTGTTACACATTATTTGCCATAGTAATAACCTTTCTCCTGTTTTGTTTGAGTCTTGCACCACCCAACATTAAAGGGAGCTCTGTCCAAATATTTCCCAAGGATCCTCAGTTTCTTTGGCAGTACCTGTGTCCCCATCTGCTCTCAATTTGTTCAACCTTGGCAGAATTCTGGATCCTATAACATCCAGATTCTTTTTCAAGCCATGTTCTGTCAAAAATGTGATGTTAACAAATGTGGAATTAATTGTTGACCCCGAAACATGACGGCACAAATGTGAACATTGGGTGGAAAATGTCCAGGCAAGCTCACACTGAATAGTTTAGGTATTGTTCCCCTTTGATCATGTACATACTAAACCTGTTAATACTTTTCTAAATGTCATGGATTTAGATTGTCGCCAGATAAATCTTGCCATCCTGTGAGCCAGGTTTGTTTTATTCCTTCCATCCCTTTGACTGCAAAGGTTACCTTTTATTCCCTTTATATTTTTCTCTCTCTGTTTCTCAAAACACTCAGGCACACACACACACACCTCAGAGCACCAGCATCTCCCTGTGTGACATGCTTCATGCGCTGAGGGATCCACTCCTGATAAGCACACCCCCCCACACCACCACCAAAAGAAGCTGATTTCAGGTCTCTAAAGCAGAACTGTCCACAGAGGACTATCTCCACAAAGCTGCCACGCATGAGCTGGTCAGCTGTCTCATTGATCTGCCTTTCCTCACAATCCAGCTTGAGCGTTCACTCTTGTTTGCTACGCTTTAGCGCATCCACTTTGGAAAACATCACCCGTGGGAGTGGTGGAGGAGATATCTAAAAAGTAAAGAAAAAAAATCACGTGATAATAACCTTTGGTTATTGCGCACTGTGATTTCATTTAAACGCATGCGTGCTATTCAGGGTAAATGAGTGCAGCTTTAACATATGGTACCATGCACACAGTGAAGTGAAGGAGATGAATCTTGCATTGATGCTCGCACATGTACCACTGTGGTGGTGTGTGAGTGTGAACATGTAGAGCGAAAGCAAGCATACTTTCAAACATCACGCAAATCTCACTGCATTGATTCTACCATCAGCATCATCTTGGGACTATTTCCTCATCATAAGCCCAAGACACGCATTTTACTCTGTCAAATTCTATGTCAAATGCAATAGTGCTTCTTGGATGAGACATTTTAATGCAAAGTGTCTGGGTCAGGTTGTTTTTCATGCTGAGCCTTTTTTATGGTCTCTCCTCTTGAGGACTTTTATCCATAAATCTGAAAAGGGAAAACCTCCAGACAGCTTCAACTCCTTTCTTTCCTCCTTTGTGGGTTATTGGAGGACAATATATGCACACTCTTTTACCTTATTTTAAGACAGTATTTGGCCTTTTGCATCCTCTGCTCATGTGGGAGGGTGTTGTCTGGAGGGTTTCAGTGTTTTCTATTGAAGCACTGGAACTTTTTGTGGTTTAAGAATCATATTGGCGCAATGGAAGAGCTGCACGGTGGGAAAAGGAGTGAGTCATGCTTTGAGTGGGGGCGTGAAAATAAATATGGTAGTGGTTGGAGGTGGGATGAGTGAGCTACTTCACTGGTTTTTACCATTTACATCTGTTCTTTGGGCATATACCAAGAATCCAAACCGTGTGTATAACTCTGATTCAAAGGCGTTATACTTTGCTGGCTTGTAATCCATAGTTTGGTCGTGCCAAACCACCTCCTCTCTGTCTTGAAGACATGTTTAATTCTCCCAAATGTTGCCCACCACTTTCTCAGGCAGTATTCAGGAAGTGGTACTTGATGAATCAGTTTATACCTCCTGTAAAGGGCAGTGTGTCCAAGTTATTTTCAGTTTTAGTTAACAGGGGAAGAAAACTGAATAACGATGCTCATCATTTATCCTAATG